>OZ022326.1:6642754-7842754 GCA_963989225.1 Dromius quadrimaculatus
ACATATATACAAGGATATGCTAAAGAATATTGGCATATACTACTTAAAATTGTTGAAAGCAACAATAAATATTAGGTTGCAAATCGACTTCAGTCAATTTATATTTTCAACACTGTCAAAAATACTATACGCGAATTGGACACAACAAATTGATTTTTAAATCAAAAGTCACCTTAGCTCAATTACTCTTTGTTGCAGCAATATTACCATTTGTAATTAGAATTACCGCCTTTAAATATATCTAAATAATATCTGAATATTACATAAGATATTTGCTCCTACCTTTGAAGTCTTCCGCCTCTAAATTCTACACTTTACAGCACTAATATCACCATTTGTAATAAAAAAGCCTACTTATCACATTTTGGAAAACAGTTTTGAGGTGGAAAATCGATGCCTGGGCCCAGGTTATGCCTGAAAGAGAATATAACCCAAATACCTCACAATTTCATTACAATAGTCATGTCCTACCCTTATCCCATCTTTCGTCGTTGTTTTCTTATTCCTTTCAAAGGTTTTTTAACTTCAACCGCATCTTACTAGCTAAAGACCTAAATTACGTTACATCTTCAGACTAAAACATAAATTACATGGCACTCTACGGACTAAACGTAATTCACATTTCGCCTTATAAACTAAACGTAATTTACAAGTCATTTTACAAATTAAAGAATAAAATACAAGTCACCTTACAAACTACGTAAAATTTAAGTCACCTTACAGCCTAAAACGTAGAATGCAAATCATCTCACTATGTACAACGTAAAATACAAGTCATCTTAGTGGATATAACGTAAATACAACATAAAATACCATCTCCTCACGAACTAAATGTAATTTACATGTCACCTTGCATACTGAAGAGTAAAATACATGTCATCTTACAAATTACGTGAAATACAAGATACTTTATAGCCTAAAACGTAAAATACGAGTCATTCCACTAAATACAGCATGAAATAAATATAATTTCACAAACTAGTAGGGAAATATTACCAATAATATATTAAGTTGTCATCATTCTTACATCGATCTACTTGCCTTCAGTTGAGAAATTCGTCCGTGCGAGCGGCAAACTCATGCAGGCAAGCGGCAAACTTTGTATGCGAGTAGTAGTCTTTTGCGGACAAGCGGCGAACTTTTGCGGTTGACGTATGTGGGCGGAGCAGTCAAATCTAACACAAACAAAATAAACTGTTTAAAACAGTAAATCTACTATCTGTCAAATGATAGAGCTCATATTACTCACCCATTTCGTCTCGGCAGTATCACTTTGGCTTTCTGGCTGGCTGGCGTGACGCTGAGTTCTCAGTAACTATACTATTTACAGACTTGAAACTGGTACTAAATAAACGCTACTGTTTCGTAGGTTTGCACAAATTGCTTTAATTTAAGCTCAGTGATTGTGGAAGATTAAATTATTCAATTACTTGTTTCAAGTGAAACAATGCCCATGGATATATATGACATTAGGGATATGGCAACTAAAATTTATTAAAGTAGATAAAAATTTAGTTACAATTTTAGCCGGGGGTGTCACTATTATTATGTACAGTTGTCAAATCTGTCCGGGATTCATTCAATGACTTGTTTGACCTGAATTTGAAACTCATTGGAATGAATTATTATTATTGGTTGAAAATTTGTCTACTTTTGATGTATTTTTTTTATACAGCTTGGATAAAGATCAAATTATCATTTTAAGGTACAGCACTTGACCTCCCGTCAGTCAATAATTAAACAATGAAGATTGAAAGGTATTTTTGAGTTTTTACATGCATAAATTATGTACCTATCAAAAAGTCAACTTGAAGCTAGTACTAAATGGAAGCTGCTGTTTCGTAAGTTTGCCCAAACTGCTTAATTTCAAGCTCAGTAATTGTGAGAGATGGTAATTTGCGAAATCTCTGAAGTAACAAGCACTCATGAGCTGTCAAAAATGCGCTTTCATCATCTAGATGATTCTTCCATTTCTTAGTCGTTGTTGTCCTCGAATCGAATTGTATGGTTGATTTTTCAGTAATTTTCGGAGTGACAGACTACTTGTAGTGTCACTATTTGCGAATGTGGCGGTTATGGACAACAATGCAGCATGAGCGACAACTCGTCCTACTGCAGATCGTACGAACTACTGCACCTTCCTCCTAAGGCTCGTTTGTACTGTCCTCAGTGTCTGCACTGCAGATGCAAACGCGGGCGACAGTAAAGACGTGGCCGAAGCAAGAGCGGGCGGTAGCAAGCCCGATAAACAGCAGACGCGAGGAGCTACTGATGCAGGATTGGCATCCTAACCGCGGCAATAAACATGAGCAGTATTAGGAGCGGCAGCAGTAAGAACAATCGACGGGGGCATAATCATAACTAAACACAAGAATCGCTATCCGACGTCACAATACGGCAGCGTTGCGGTGTTCCACACATGGGACCACACATGAAGAACTCGAATGCTCCGCATACTTTGTAGAGTCCCGGCAGTTTGGCGGAACGACTAATCTGCATAAGCGACGAACAAATTCCTGCGAGTCATACGTAATACTGCTCGTCCTACAATGCAACATTTGTCGCCGCTCCCACACTGCAGATGTAAGGGCGACGACTGCAGGCACAAGCAGTAAAGAGTACAAGCAGCAGCATAATCGAACGACTCAGATGCATTGAATGTCGAACTCACTGGCAGTAAACGAAGTCGTAGCTCGGCATTATTGGGAGCCAACACATGGGACACGCACATGAGAACTGTTGCGGTGCTACCATTTCGTAAAAGCGCAATTGATTCAGAAAAAATTCGCATAAGCTCAAATTAACATAATTTCCAACATACAGGTGACATCGAAAGTTAGACGTAACATGGTTTTACTTGGAAGTTATTACAAATACAAAAATTAACCATACGAACGCACGAGCACATTATCTGTATGGAACAATATGGCGGAGTTGGCGCATGCTCAGTTTCAAAAATGTCCCGTGAACGGTATTAATAAATTTTCATTATTTTATAGAGTTAAAAACACTACAGACTAATCGAAACACAAATCTTGCAATTGACTTTTATTGTTTTTGTTTATTAGGATGGCGGTGTTGATTAAAATCACATGCAAATTGTCATCATATCAGAAAATAATGTACATACCTTGCAATTTCATACTACACTTCCTAATATTAAGAATTTTCCAATTCCAATCGAAACTTTTGATCACTTACACTATAACATTCTCAAAAATACTATTTTTAATGTTTAAACAGTCACATAGAACCAAATACAATTGAGAATTTGTTAATTCATTACATAATTTCTTAATGACAATTTAATGAATAAATAGTTTTTTTCATTTGAGTGGGGATGAAAAACGAGCGCGCCCGGATATAAACGATTTTAGAGAGAGGGTTTAAAATTTGATTTTGAATACATAAATAATTATTAGAAAAAATAATTAAACTCCATTATGATTTCTAAGTATTTCGATCCAAATTTCTATAATTCACATATTAAAATTGACAGGGGAATGAAAATTACATTATTATTCATATTTCACAAATAAATATAATCATAGCAGCTGCAGGCCTAACTTGTGAAAAAATACTTACTTACAATCGAATAATTCAAAGTAATATTTTACAGCACGATAGCTTTCTTTGAGAAACGACCGCAAGGCGTTTCGCAGTTTAGGATACCAAAAATATTATTTTACTGTGTCAACCCACTTATAGAGCACTAAATTATTTCAGAGTGCAAATTAGGCAACAAAACTTGACTTTAAGATTGAATATCACAATTCAACGCTGTCAAATAATATTTTAGTATGCAATCCAGTGGCATATTATCCCTAAGGCAAACAAGGCACGTGTCTAGGGGTGCAAAATTACAAAGGGGCGCACGCAGAAATTTTTAAACGAAGAAAAATTAATTGCTGGAGTAGAGACGTATACGTAAAAGAAATATTTAGCAAAGATCTTTATATGTTGCCCAGTTTTGTAAGAGCTTCCGGAATACCCAAACATATTCTCCCTCGAAGAATCTAACTGCTGGAAATACATAAAATCCTTTTGTATCCCATAAATATTGTCCAAAACTTATATCCTTAATGTGGAAAACACAATATCAACTGCATTCTTAGAGCAACAGTTCGTAAGAACTTCTTTCTAAATAAGAAATGTGAATTTATCGTTTGTGTAATTGCAGTGGCCTGCGAGTCTGTAAAACAAAACAGAAAGACTTCTTGTGCATGACCTGCATTTGCACAAGTGGAGCATAGAGACTTGAGACTATTCTGAACAGCGGTGCCATCTTAAAAACACCAAAGATTAATGTACCCAAGAAACTGGGTGAATAAGTTCTAGACTTTTATGTTCTTTCGAGGAGTAATTCATTTCTAGTTTTTCTGAGAGGATGCTATCAATTTAGAAAGGAATTCTTGTGGGTACTACTGAAGGTGATTGCAATTCTCCCAGCTCTATTATTGTTAGTATCTGCAGTCTCCAAAATGTTTTGCCATTTCTAAGCAAATTTGCAGTCAGTGCCCTCTGGACTTTTCTCTTTTCACTTCGTGGAAGAGACAGAAAGTCCTGGATTTGTATGCACCAGGCGACAGGGCGGGGTCGTAAATCACGGCCCACTACATCTGTGCTGTGTGGCATATCCCGCTACTTTGCTTTCAGCCCAATGCAGGAACTAAGGCTTGTATAGTAAGGATGCAGGCTGCAGGAATAGAATAGTGATGAACGATGTGGCGTTGCAGCTTTAGGAAGATGTACGCTCTTTTTGGGTTGTGTCTTGTGGAGCATAAGTATAGAGCGTGGATTGATGGACTAAGAAACCGCTGACATGAGTTTGCTGGTTGTGTGGTTGTTTTACTGATGTGTTAATCACCTGCAAAATACTTTCTGCAAATCCGTTGAAACTCAATAGGAAATAAATGGAATTTGATGCGATGACTTTGATAGGTTTTATTTTTTTCTACTTTTTCATGATTTCTGGTATGTTCAATGTTAATAGATGTCGAAGATTGCGCAGTTGTTGTAGTTCTTAAGGTAGATAGCAGGAACTGATGTTATATAGTCAGAATCTACTTTACAACCATCCAAAAAACTAGTGAACTATTTGAGGGTCTAATCAAAGCTCATAATGACTCAAATCTTACAGAAAACGAAAAATTACCACAGTGACAATTATGTAGGTGTATTTTTTCACTGAAATATTATTCCAAATTGTTGAACTTCAAGCATTACTGGAACAAAAATTGGAATAAATAATAATAGAACTATTGTAAAAAAAAACTAATCAAATTTTGGGTGAAGCGCTTCTTTAAGAAGTATACTGGCCTTTGTTCTATTATACAGGGTGTAACAGAAATTAGTACATTAAATTTAACCAGTTATAGGACTCATCAAGTGTAACAATATTTCTTAATAACTTTTTCCTGAAATCTCTTTTTTTTTTAGCCTTTTTACCCCCCCACAGATTGACGAGCCGTTCAGGTTCTAGCATAATTTGATCAAGTAGCAATAATAATAAAACAATTGATTTTGACATGTATAAGTTGTCAGATACTATTTATTTCTAATTATAGAAGATTGGTCCAATAATACCTTTCATATTAATTCAAAAAAGAGTAAGAATGTCTACCTTCACAAATAACGAGTGTACAGATATTGTATTGGCTTACGGTGAAGCTCAGGGAAATGCTGCTCTAGCTCAACGAATTTATTCGGACCGTTTTCCAAATCGTCGCCTTCCAAACATTCGCACTTTTGTGAATATGGTCCAGCATCTTCGAGATCACAGATCCTTTGAACCTGCTTGTCAAGATCGTGGTAGAACACGCCCTGATCACATAGCAAATATTGAAGAGGTTATGTTGGAGAATGTTGAAGCTCAGCCAGGGTCTAGTACTCGAAGATTAGCACTGCAACAAAGAGTGTCACATATGACAATTTGGAGGATATTGAAAGAACAACAACTCCATCCTTACCATGTTCAGAAAGTTCAGTGCTTACTGCCTGAAGATATACCGCGCAATAGCCCACAGATTTTAGAAAGAGTAAATGATTCATTCCGTCGACGCCTTCAGTGTTATATTGATAATAACGGTGGTCATTTTGAACACTTATTATAATTCAGTTGACCTATAATTCCTTCGTTAATTTATTGATTCGATAAATTTTATTTTATCACTTACCTTTGTCGCTCTCTTCAGAATTTTATCTTCTTTTGTATCTTTTGAACAAGTCTCATTTTTGGAGAAAAAACAAACTTCTCTTGCGTGCTTGTGCACAGCCGGCGCGCATGTCTTGCGTCTTGCTGTTTTAAGCAGAAGTTCTCAAACAATGATCACTTCATTTGAAAGTTCGGTCAAGTACTCTCTGGTTTGGTCCAACAAGAGGTGTTCAATGCACCCTTTCTAATTGTCTTATCCTTAAATTCGACCACAAAGATACACGCTGCGCAACTCGGTACTATTAAGGGATGCTTAGCTAGCATTCTTTGTTCAAAGAAACACTGTTTTAGTGTCACTGTTAAAGTTTTAGTTATTGGTGTCGCCATCTCTTGATTGTTAGCCTGACTGTTAGTTAATTCAGCGTGCCCAGCTGATTGCTGTGAGTTCAATGACCTTCGTCATGTGAGATGTTCTGAGTGTTACATCAGTAATACATAATAAAAGCAAGATCATTCATAATCTTCTTGATATTCTGTTAGAGTATAAATTAATTTAGAAGACACTGAGGTATAAATAAGACTGTTATCTTGGAGAATTGATTTCAACGGTAAATCAATGGTAAATCTAACCTAAAGACAGTAAGCAAAAGTATGTATTGCCAAAATTCTCTTAGTTTTCCAGCTTAGTGATATGTCATGATAATTTCATAACAGTTATAAGCAGTGAAAAAATATTATTGAAGCACAAGGACACTACAGTTGAATTCTTCAATTTAATATGTCATGAAAATTTCATAACAGTTGTAAGCAGTGGAAAACATTATTGAAGCACAAAGACACTATAGCCTAATTCTTCAGTTCAATAAATAAGTCATTAGGGCGTAATCCCATGTACAATTTACAGAACCTGCCCGACGACTGTTCAAATTTGCAAATTAGGTGCTTATTCTTATTGACATCTGTCATTGTTCTAGCAAATGTCAAACATTCAGAATCATCCATGGGCGCACAGTGAAATTTTTGACTAAACTTCAATGAATTTTAACTCGATATCTAAGGAGCTTACAGACAAAATGTATTCGGAAAAGTTGTTACATTTGACGAGATCTATTACTGGTTAAAATTAATGTACTTATTTCTGTTACACCCTGTATATATATATATATATATATATATATATATATATATATATATATATATATATATATATATATATATATATATATATATATATATATATTCTATTATTAGTTTCAAGGCAGTAACTGAATTCTATATTTATTGGAATGATGCTCAAAGTGAGTTTCCTTCGCCTTAAAATTCGTTTTCACCCTAAATTGCGTATTCGTCCTCATTTCCATACTGCCTTTATCATACCAGAAAAATTTTAGATTTTCACTTCTGAAAGCTGTGAGCTTTTTGCATTATTTGGTATTCAAATTGAAGTGCAATTATTAGAAATGCCGGACCCTTCTCGCAAAATTGCAAAGTCAGTATTTGGCATCTTGAATTGGTTTTCGAATTGTCTGCTTATTTTAGAGATGCAAATTTTCCGTTTGAAGAGAGATCCGAGAATACGCATAAAACAGTGTTGCCAGGCTTTTTGATGGTTGACACTTTCAAATTTAGATGAATATTCATACAGGAAGATATGTTTGAATAGTGGAGATAGGATCTGCAGGAGAGATGGTTTCATTTATGTTTAAATGATAATTCAATCTGAATTTTGATCTTCTAACAAAATAAATTCAATTTTCAAAGTGAATTAAACTATTTTATGATAATTTAGTCTATTTTAGACACCTGTACTTCCCTAAAACAGTATGGAAACAATTTTCCACCCTCATTTGATGCACAATTATTAATTAATTCCGCATAGTTATGTGAACAAAACCGTAACAATGGCAAATTTAGCGCAAACACATATCACAAATATACATTTAATTTGAACAAACATACAAAAGAGGGGCTTCTATCCCTGGTTTCAACCCCTTTGCGCTGCTCTGAATCCCAGGACGCATTGTTTATCACGAGCACATTTGCTATGCGGTCACAGCTAAATCATTTGTGGATTTGTAAACGTACGCTTGAAGAATTTTTAATATTACAAATTTGGCAGCTCTGGGACTGGACTTATGTTGGACATTTAAATTAACTTTTGCGGAGGATTCAAATGAGTATTCAAATGAGGTTTGGACTCTGTTTTCACTTTTATTATGCGTACAAATGTTTCATGCGAAAAAATTATGTGGGTAGACTGAGGGTGAAAACTTGCGTGAATACGCGATATGAAATAACGTTTCAAAGAGGAAAAAACAAAAATACAATTTTGCTCTATCCAAAATATCAAAAATTCCTTGATTCCCGTCCTGCTGAAAAACTTGCAGTTCGGAAACGAATCCCGTTGCCCTCATCCACGCACGAGTTCCTGTAGAAACATACGGGAGCTCGTTTCGTGTCCCTAAATTGCGAACATTGTCTCTTTGCCCGGCGTTGAACTGCCACCCCTGATTGCCACCCCCGTGGCGAAAATGTTTCACTAGAACTCTAAATAATCGTTAGTGTTTCATCCATGCAGAACAGGACTCATAATATTCAAATAGGATAATTCTTCAGATGAATCTTCGAATAAACAAAAGAAACCCTGTTTTTAAGTTCAGTATACATAGTTTAAGGAGGACGATCCTTGAACAACAACCAAATTAGGATCTGTTTACATAGGACACCCTAAATTTCATTACAATAATATTGTTGATAAGGTGTTGGCATGGTAAATATGTTTTCCTTCCGGAAATGTTGAGAATACAAATATTTCCCTTGATTCAAGACAAAGTTGAATCATCCTGAATTGTCTATCATATCTTTTTCGTCAAGGTGAGGATGGTGCCCAAATGGAACGGTGCTAATTATTCCCACCGCAATGTAGATTGAGTTGTGGTAACCGACAAAAGATTCTGTCCACAAAATAACAGGATTATTGGATGTGGACAATTTGTGCAAACATTCTGTATACATAATACATTGAGAGAGGGTTGGTAGCTCTGAATCCTCATGCATAAACAAACAAACACTATTCATACTTAGTAAATTAACTGGCGGCCATATGCAAATGCCTGACGAGACGGAACTTAGAGAAATCATTATCTGCAGGAACAGTAAATACAGAGAACGGTTAGTTGGCTTAGTTAAACTCATGAATTTACCATGGACATGAACCAGAACTCTTTTAGCACATACTGACCAAATTGAAAGCAAAGTGAACATTGAACTATTTGTTTTAAAGTAGGTACTGGGCATACATATATAGCTAAACCAGATGTGATTATATCGATAATTGCTTGCTCACCTGACCATGATCAGACGATAGATTTACTATCGTAATATCATCTTACAGAATAGCAAGAATTTTGTATCGTTTTTAAAAGCTTGGAGTGTCAAAGAACGACTGAGTAGATCCGAAAACAGCTGCAATTGCATGTGGAGCTCTTAACCGTGATAACTTGATGGTCTTTCCTTCAAGCTCCCTATTTACAAATAGAAAAAACTTGTAAGAAAATCTTGATCAAATTTCTGAGAGTTAGAGGAAACAAAAACTGACTAAACCTCAAAGTAATCGTAACAATTGAAATTTTATGTAGATTTTCTCTTCGTGGCCTATTTGAGACCTTTCTTTCGTGTTTCTATCTCATCATATAGGCCCTTGTAGTGTTTCTGAAAGTTAAAGATGTTACGAAACGACTAAATATTTTCAAAATCCGCAAGAGTTATTATTTCAAGATTGTAGGAAGGTCATTGTGATATTTTTGGGCGCTGGGAATATCAGAGAATGACTGCAAGAACTGTGATTCTATGTAGATCACCTATTCATGCCCTTTTGATGGTCCTTCCATCGTCTCGAATTAAAGAATAGCAAAAAACTGCAGGGAGGTCTTTGTGAAGTTTAAGGATACAAAGGATTTCAAATAATGGTTGCACTGAACCTGAAACAACTGATATCTTAATCATTATATCGTGTTTTAATCTTACAGAATTGCAGGAAGCTCTATATTATAGTATTGGCTGATTAAATGTCAAAATTACTGCAACAATTGTGATTTCACGTAGACTTCTTGAATTTGACTTTCTGATTGTATTTCTATTTCACAGAATATCGAGTATTTGCTAGGAGGTCTTGCAAGAAAAATAAAAAACGACCAAAAAAAATTGGAAATTGTTATAAGAACTGTGATTTCACGTGGATCCCCTGAATGTGGTCTTTTTGGCATGTTCTCATCTTCCGGAATAGCAAGAAGGTCGTTGTGATGTTATTGGAAGTAAAACGTGCCAATAAACATATGGAAAGATGTAAAAATAATTGCATTCATTCGAATATTTCATTGATCTCCTAATAGTGGCTACTCGATTACCTTTTCGTCCTGTTTTCATCTTACAGAACAGCGAGAAAGTGCAAGAGAGTCTTTGTAATGTTTTTGGGAACTAGGAATGCCAGATGTGACTAAAACGATTCAGGAAGAATGCAAGAATAATTGTCTGACATGGTTCTTGAAATGGTCGACAACCGGCAATCTTTTTACCTTATTTACATCTTACAGAACTGCAAAAAGTGAGACAGAGGTGTTCGGCTTGTTTGCAGATAATAAAAATGTCTAAAAAGAACTGTGAATTTACATGATATTCTCAATCTTAACCAATTGATGGTCTTTCAGTCATATTTTCAGCTCACAGAATAACAAAACGATGTAGGGGGGGGTTTTTGTAATATTTTTGACCTGTAAATATCTAAAAAGTAACTGAGGGAATCCAATGAACGATGAACTTGAAGGATGAACATGAAGGACTTGTGAAAGTACCGAGCCATGGGCTCACATCTTTCCCATTGGATCTCAGGGAATCCAAGAGAAATTGCAATGTCTAATCATGGCCAATCAATGGTTATTCTAACGTATTTTCATCTTACAAAACAGCCAAAAGCTGCTTGGTAGGCGTAAGTCTTTGTGAAGTATCCAGAACCAGAAAACGACTGACGAGATCCAGGAAAAATGTAAGAATAATGATCTGGACAAACGGTGGACAATCGGAAATCTTTTCGTCGTATTTACATCTTACAGACTAGCAAGAAGTAAGACAGAGATCCTTGTGATGTCTAAAAAGACTGCAGGTATGCAAGAACTGCAAAAATTGAGAATTTACATGAGATTCCTAATCGTAACCAATCAATGGTCTTTCAGTCATACTTTCAGCTTACAGAATAACAAAAAGTTGTAGCGGCTTTTTTAATGTTTTTAGGACCTAAAAGTACTTAGAAAACAACTTTCATATTGCAATAAATAATCATGACCAATCAATTGGTTATTTCATCATGTTTTCATCTTACAGACTAGCAAGAAGTTTCTTGAAAGTATTTGTGATGTTTTCAGGACCTGAAATGTTAAGGAAATCCGAAAAGAATTGCTAGAGTCATGATTTCAGATCGTGGCCGAACAGTAGTCCTTCTGTTATACCCTAATATTACAAAATAAGCAATTGAATGTATTTCAATTGTATTTGAGAGCCTGGATTACCAAGAAACGGCTGTAGAGATCCGAAGAAAGAGCAAGATATGTGGTTTCACTGAGATATCTCACTTGTGTTCACTTAATGGTTATCCAATCGAGCTTCTTTTTCAATTTTTAATACCTTTGAGATTCAGAAATATCAATAAAATGATGAGGTAGATCCAGAAATTGTCACTTCACGTGGAACTCCCAATCGTGATGAAACATGGGTCAATCATGTCTCCATTGCAAGCAGGTCTTTTGAGATAGTCAAAAAAACGAATGGAGGGCCAATCAACTATCTTTTCGTCGTGTTTTTATCTAACAGAACTGATTGAAGTTGCAGAAAGTACTTTGTGGTATTTTTGAGAGCTCAGAATATCAAGAAACGATTAAAGTGTTCTAAAAAGAACAGCAGGAAACTAAAATTTCACATGTATCTCTTAGTGGTGGCATTCGTGGCCAATCGATGGTTTTTTATCTTAGAGGACGGCTGAAAGTTTTCAAGAGGTCCTCAAATTGATATAAAGGTAGTACTCACTGTGAAGATACAAAAAAAACCCTCAACATGGCCAAACAACGATTTTTTCGTCGAATCTTCATCTTGCAGAGTCGTGAAAAGTTGCAGGAAAGCTCTTTGACTGTTTTTTGGAGCTAGTCAACAAATTACTTCAGTAAACCAAAAAGATATGTGAGAATTGTGATTCGGATAGATTTTTGGAGAGTTCTTCATTTTCTTCACCTTACAGAATGATACGAGCTTGTAACATGATCTTTTTGATGTTCTTGATTGCTAAGAATGTCAAAAAAAGGTTGAAGAGCTAGTTGACGGTCTTTTCATCGTAATTTTATCAAAAAAAATAGCAAGGAATTTTTTAAATGTTTTTGGGATCGGAAAAGAATCACAAGAATTGTAATTTCATGTGGAAATTCTATTCGTTGATAACCAACAGTCTTTCCATTTTGCTTTTATCTTTTAAAATGTTTCCTGCAGCTTTGTAACATCAAAAAACATCTGAAGAGATCACAAAAGGATTGTGAGAGATTGTTGGTAAACCAATATTCGAGTCCTTTTAGGAGGGAGGAATCAATTTACTGGGCTCGCTGTATTTTATCAAAAGGAGCACTACGTGAAGAAAAACTATGAAGGAAATCAGCAAAATAGGCAAAAGAGGAAAGCCAATGTCAAAAGAAGTTGTTCAAAGCCAAAGAAGGCAAAAATAGAAGACGAAAAAAATCTAGATAGTGATAAGTGGCAAATGAAGAGGAGGGACGAAATACAAATGACAGATGAGGATCAAAAGAAAGAGATAGGATGGAAGCCAGTAGATACGAAAATAAAGAAAAGGCAAAAAAAATCCAGGAGAGAAGAAATTGGCAAAACTAGAGAAGAGTTCATGATATAAAAGAGCAAAGAAAAAGGTTTAAATGAGCATGTAAAATTTATATTTGAGGGAGACTAAATTTGATCAAAAAAATTCCATTATAAAAATATCAAGAGGTATCTTGGAAACAATTCTGGATTCGCTTCAGAATTGCTAAAACTAATTTTAATTTCAAATCAATTGGCCATCCTTGTGCGTAAATAACTTTATCAGAAGCCAATTTATTTCTCAATTTAAAATTCGCTTACGTGTGCTCGAAATTCTTCATTTAAACTGCCCCAATTACTCAAGGAACAACCTAACATTTCCCCCATTGTTCTATCTGTCACTATAAAAAGACAAACATGATATCAACAAATGAATATTGACCATAAAGGATGTGGTGGTCCTATGATATCTTGAAGTCCCCTTTTTTCGTAATGGATTTGATCAGAATTGAGTTCAAGTCAGAAATCATATTATTTCTTATAGAGATCTCAATTTTTCACAAGAAGTGGCAGTGAATTGACTTTCTTGATCTTTTTTACAACATTTAATTGGCAGCCTAACGAGAAATACATATCTATTTTGGGTGAAGCGTATGATTGCGCCAATTCAAGCGTTCCTCAATTAATTTTTTTTGTTTGTGCAAAATCTGGATGAGATTTAGTAAAGATTTTATTTCAAATTGATATGGAAATTTCATCGACTGTAAAATTTGTAATTCAGCTTGAAATGTAGATTAATTTTTTCCGGAAATTAGATCAATCAATTAGATTTTTATCAGTTCTTATAGCATTATTCCAAATGAGGAATTCTAATTTGATAATTTCGTAACTGGTTGAATTTTTTGTTTTATTATAATGGTACATATTTTAATTATTATAAAAATGTATTCAACATTATAATATTCACGAAAATTGAACAAATAATAATCCTACTATTTAAAAAAAAAAAATATTGAGTCCAGCAATGAGAGCACGATTAAATGAAAATTTTAAATCCTTTTAAATTGGAAAACAGGGTCGTTCTATTACAAGTACAAATGGCAAACGGTTCTGAAATTAAATGAAAATTAAATCGATTAAATCAGCAGAACGTACCTTCATAAAACATTATTAGAGTGTATTCAAATATAAAATAACATTCAATGATGATTTACACAATTAATTAGTGTTCGTTTTTTTCGCACCATTGAAGCTTTGAATAATGAATTTATCGGCAAAATAACTTAAATCAGTTGTCCAATCTATTTTTGAATGTGTTTGTAGCAAAACTTCCCTTGCATATGTTGGACTGAGAATCCCATTTCTGATGTGAATCAGCAATCAGAGATATTAAATCTTCCTGATCCTGTATTGACTTTGTGCCCCAATTTTGGCAACATAAATTATCTTGCTTCTATTGGATGTCTCAATTATGAATTTCGCCTATTAAGCCAGTTTCACACAATAAATTGATAAACAAGATATATAATCAGAGGCTATGTTGTCAATGCTGTATCAGTGGTTTGAACAGTGTGGTATAGCAACGCGGGGTTTCTGTAATATTGGGGTTGATATCGATACAGGTCAAATTCTACACTGATCATTAGATAGAGCACTGAAAACAAGCGAACCGCAGCTGATGGAGTAATGCGATGAAGGGAATAATGTGTTTATAGTGTGGAAAGATATTTTAGGGGCGGAAAATGAGTTTGAATGAGTTACTATATGAAATATATATGGGTGTCTCCATTGATTCCATGATAATTTCAGTCTCCGCTTCCACCTAACATTTTCAAATTGTTGTTATCTCGAAAACTATCCACTCGACACAATTTTTTCCTAGAGTTTCGTGATCTACATGTATGAAACTATATAATTTCATGCCAAACTCAAAATATTCTGGTTTGAAAATTTCAACGATTTTTATCAAGGATTATCCCTTGATATAAATTTTAGATTTTGCCTATTCTCGGATATTTCTCTATAAAATCCGTAGGTGTTGTTCAATCACTTTGAAATTTGGAACACAAACAGTAGATGGTATGCCAAATCGATGTATGCCATTTGCATTTAGGTGTCTTTATTATTTCTATGATAAATTCAGTCCCCGCTTCCAGCTCCGCTTCCGCCTAACATTTTTAAATTATTGTTATCTCGAAAACTATCCACCAAACACAATTTTTTTCTAGAGTTTCGTTATCTACATGTATGAAACTATATAATCTCATGCCAAACTCAAAATATTTTGGTTTGAAAATTTCAACGATTTTTATTAAGGATTATCCCTTGATATAAATTTTAGATTTTGCCTATTCTCGGATATTTCTCTATAAAATCCGTAGGTGCTGTTCAATTACTTTGAAATTTGGAACACAAACAGTAGATGGTATGCCAAATCGATTTATGCCATTCGCATTTAGGTGTCTCTATTATTTCCATGATAAATTCAATCCTCGCTTCCACCACCGCTTCCGCCTAACATTTTTAAATTGTTGTTATCTTGAAAACTATCCACTAGACACAATTTTTTTCTTGAGTTTCGTTATCTACATGTATGAAACTATATAATGTCATGCCAAACTCAAAATATTTTGGTTTGAAAATTTCAACGATTTTTATCAAGGGTTATCCTCTGATATAAATTTTAGATTATGCCTATTCTCAGATATTTCCTTATAAAAACCGTACGTGTTGATCAATCACTTTGAAATTGCAAACACAAATAGAAGATAGTATGCTCAATTGATTGATGCCATTGGCATTCAGATGTCTCAATTATTTCTATAATAATTTCAGTCCCCGCTTCCACGTCCGCTTCCGCCTAACATTTTTAAATTGATGTTATCTCGAAAACTATCCTCTCGACATATTTTTTTTCTAGAGTTTAGTAATCTAATTGTACGAAACTATATAATTTCATGCCAAACTCAAAATATTTTGGTTGGAAAATCTCAACGTTCTTTATAAAGGTTTATTCCTTGATTTAAATTTAAGATTATACCTATTCTCAGATATTTCCCTATAAAATCCATACGTGTTGTTCAAGCACTTTGAAATTTGAAACACAAATAGTAGATAGTATACCTAATCGATATATTCCATTGGCATTTAGGTGTCTCTATTGATTCTATGATAATTTCAGTCCCCGTTTCCACCACCGCTTCCGCCAAACATTTTTAAATTGTTGTTATCTTGAAAACTATCCACTCAACACAATTGTTGTCAAGAGTTCCGTGATCTACATGTATGAAACTATATAATTCCATGCCAAACTCAAAATATTTCAATTTAAAATTTCAACACTTTTTATCAAGGGTTATCCCTTGATATAAATTTTAGATGGTGCCTATTCTCAGATATTTTCCTATAAAATACGTACGTGTAGTTCAATCACTTCAAAATTTGAAACACAAATAGGAGATAGTATACCTAATCGATAAATTCCATTGGCATTTAGGTGTCTCCATTGATTCCATGATAATTTCAGTCTCCGCTTCCACCATCGCTTTCGCCTAACATTTTTAAATTGTTACTATCCCGAAAACTATTCACCCGACACAAATCTAAACTTCCCTTAACATTGAAAAACAAGGATTCATTCGATGATAGAAGTACATCTGCGTTCGAAATTAGGATCTAAAAGTCGGATAGACTTCAATAGTGGCTGCCGCTCTCCCAGACAGGGTGAGAGGCAGCACTTCAATATCCTCGTATTCATAAATGTTCAAAATATAGTTAGAAAGAAATAATCGTACATTCGATGAGTGAATTACAGCTGCGCTCGAAATTGGGACCTGAAAATCGAATAATTTTAAGTGTGGCTGCCGTCCTCCCGGACAGGTAAAGAGGCGGTACCTTGTTTTCTTCGTGGTCAGGAAGGTTCCAGCTTTAATTTGAAAAAAAAAATATTGTACTTAGAGGTGGCTGCCGTCCTCCTGGACAGGAAAGGAGGTGGCTGCCGTCCACCTGGACAGGACAGGAGGTGGCTGCCGTCCTCCTGGACAGGACAGGAGGTGGCACCCTAGTTTTTCCTTGAGGTACTTGACATTCACTATCGATTGGTACTAGTTTTAATAGTAAGTTCTAACAGGGAAGTTGCGTCGATAAACTTGCCCAGAATTAGTGTTTTTTTCGACACTTAGAACAGGACTCTGCCTTTATAAAGTCTGGCATCCTATTGACCACTGCGAATACCTAATTGATTTATATAAAATTTAGCTGTAAGTCCGATCAGGAAACATGAGGCCCGAATACTAGAAATAAAACTTGATAAGCTCTTGTTGGATTGAAAGGAAATATCATTGTAGATATGGAGGAGACCAAATTTGAATAGCAAATTAATATAGTCGATAATAAATAGCAAATATATGTGTTTACAAGTAAATAAAACTTCATTTTACTCGACTCATGACTTTGCAACAGATTATTTTTCTGTACATTTCGCATACTAACTTAACTAGCTTAACAAAAATATTGTACTGAAAGTGTCGCAAACATTACGATATTATGATTAATGAATAATCTATTTGTTCACTTCAAATTTGCTGACTTAGATTTGTTACAATTGTAACTTTCATCAAAATCACATGTCAAAGTGATTATAGCACCAATTTTGAGCAGAAAACAGCAGCAGGAAGCAAACGACCGAAAAAGCAATATGTATATGCTTTTAATAGAAAGAATGAGTATACGTCAACAACCCTTGCGGTTTTAATAACGCATCATAAAAGGGAATGCATAAAGGTGTCTGGCAGACAAAATTGGATAAGACCGGGGTCAGCTCCGGTCATTAATTAAAAAGCTGAGGGCCGAACTCGTTTAAATGGGACCTTTTCAAGCTTTATGATGATCATAGATTCGTAGGCTAGTCTCATAGAGAGTATTCTCATTTTAGTTGCTTTTTCATCTGTTCAGCTGAAATCTTTTTGATTCTAGATATTTGAAATATTCAGACTAAATTTTTAAGTAATCATTTTTAGATTGTATTGAATCTTTCGAGAAGGGATATAAAACCAATATTGTGTTGAATTTCTTAATGCAATGAAATAAGAAGAGAATCAGAAAACAGAAAGGGAGAGTCCCATATCGCATATACTGAAAAAACAGAGTAATAAAATTTAGTGAAAGTGATTCTTTGTCTTCCAATAAGAATTTATTTCTAATCCTTTTAATGCAAACCAATAAAATCAAGTAAAGTACATGAGACGTAATTTTCTATTTCAGAGATTATCCTGGATGAAGTCCTCGCTTTATTCCCTTAAAAGTTAATTTAATCATGAAGGTACTGTATCATATCTCGTGAAAACTAAAACTCTCTTGAGGAGCACTTAATTTCATATTCAATTATTAACCCAAACCAACTTTGAATAAACAGCGTGAAATTCATTAATGGTAATTCTCAATTCAGGAATAAATCCTGGGAAAAACTTTCTTGAATTTAAGCAGAGGAGTTAACCAAAAACAAAATAGTTTTGTTTCAGAAAGGATGTTCAATTTTAATTAATAAAGATTACACTTTATTAGACGTAAATTTTGATTCAATTGTTTATTTACAGGTCGCAGGAACTCTCATTCATCCCGTTGCAACCCAAGGAACATAATCTATGGTAAGAACTCAATTTTCAGTTTCAAATATTGTTTGCTCCTTCTAAATCTTAACAAATACCCCTCTACTCTCTGACAAATTCATATTATTTATTTTCCCGCGTCAGGGGTTAAAACAAATGACATAACTCTCATACTGCCATCTCTGAGTGATGTTTGTAAGCATCTTCGTTTATTTTTCCGTCAGCTTTGCTCGGAAAATGCGCACAATTATAAATCGTGGTGGAAATGGCGTAGTGAAAGGATAAAGCAGCTCTCGAGTCCGGAAACTTTAAAACATGTGATTAATTAATTTGATCCTGAAATTCAATTACGAATGGCCTGTTTGTTTGTGTAATTTGCGCGGTAATTCATCACGTCGGAAGGATGTTTTGCGCAGGCGCGATTCTGGAGGAACTTTGAAGAAACTCGGAAGCAATTACTGTTGCAGGAATTCATCCCAGTATTCTAATTGCTAAACAGTATCTTAATGACTGTTTTCAAGTTCTTTTGATAATTAAATCATTCATTGGATGTTGAGTGATGATTTGTAGTATTTTTTCCGCAAAAATATGAGGTAGAGGGTGCCTGTAGCGTTCAGTATGGGTCCTATGTGGCTAATTATGTGGATTGTTTGCTAATTTACCAATAAACAATTGTTATCGCAGTATTAATGTTCAAACGAACAAAACAGCAAGGGATGAAACCCTCCGTGCTTATTTTCGGATCACGTATGCAAACTCATTGCCCTTTGCAGTGTCCCAATCCGAATGTACCTCTCAAAGTATTTAAAATTATTTTTACGCCGGATTAATGGAAGCTTTGTGCTAATTAGTTCAAATTTCAGCGCGGTAATAAATTAATTTTTTGTACAAGTTTGATTTATTTTGTTGGAACTGTTTGTGTAGTATCCAGGCGACGTTATTTGCTCTCAATTGTTTTTGTTGGGATAGTTTCACGCGATTTTTTACCGGAAGAGTTTGAAATCACAAAATAGGACTGTTTCCTGCAATTCTATAATAAACACAAAGTTATTATGTTGCTATTTTCACAAACAGTATATACAGATATAAGCGTGAAAAATCACACCCTGCTTTCTCAAAAAAAACATTCCAAAATTAATTATTCAAAAACAAAGTGAATGAAAACAATTTCACCCTCCTATTTCGTTTGGTTCCGTATCATTTCGCTTCGATATTTGTTCTGTTTGGGGCTAATGGTTCCCGGACGTCTTTCGGCCTCCATAATGCTTCCCATTTACATTGTTCTGAAGGAATAAAACTGGAGCGTAGCGGAGAATTGGAGTCAAAACAATATTCGTAAAACAAAACAATGAAAGTGCTACCGTTTGATGCTAGAATCGTGGGTTAAAGAGAGTTTTGACAATAAAATAAAAACAAATTCCATCTTGGGACTTAAAATTTTTTTAAAAGATTTACAGAACTTACTGATTTCACACTCCTCAGAAGGAAATTAAGGAGTGTGAAGCACAGCCAAATCGCAGTGCAACAAGATTTAGCAATATTTTTTGTCACGAGCCCAAAAAAACTAACTCTTTCGCGAAAGACAAACAATAAACAAAAAACACGACTTCTGAACCACGTTTCGCAATTTCAAGTTATACTCTCTGATCAAACCCAACACTTACCGTTTCCGCGATGTGGTTAGACCGATTCCCGGACCAATTTGGATTTCTGATTAAATATTTAGCAGTGTTTACTCAACTTTAATTACAAACTGGATGCAAAGACAGAACTTGCGCGCGCTGTCTTCGAAACATGAATCCGTTTACACTTTGTGATCGTTTTTCATCCAGGAATGGAGAGGGAAAGTTTTGCAGCCCCCATTACGGGCAAATTTGTTTCTTCCTTTGTTTAATAAATTCACTGTTAGCGTTCTAATTGGACGCAGGTAGCGAAAGGAAATTTTATAACGTTTAGATTGAGTTATTTAATTCTGAAAGTGACAAACATTTTTTATTTCTCTTTTCTAACTGGTAAAGCATCTTCAAAGGCCAAATTTTTCATTATATGTCTCTTATTCATCGTTAGAACACTTCAGTTATAAATTTTTTGGAAAATGTATTTGAGTTTTCAGGGCTTCTGAAAAATGCTATTCCTGCTGGATCCTTTAACGAGCTATAAATTAAAAACGGCAAAAGATATCTCGATTTGGTAAAAAACTTGATGTTCTATATTTTTTAATCTGACTAACAAAATATTTTACATTTGTCCATCATACTCCGTGCACCAGTGGTTAGCAATCAAACTATTCCTGCTGCTTAACAAAAATAACCCATAATTTGGAGACAAGATGATTGACATGAAATTTTCAGGATTGGATACTTATTCTAAAAATAGTATTTTGTAAGATTTTCAATGCCTTATATTCCGTTCGTCGAGAGCAAACCAACATTTATGTGTAAATCACGGAAAAAAATATTTCTATGCAAGGCTGGAAGCTTACTCTCTGAGGTACATAATTTTTATTGCGACACTGTACTGCGTCTGAAGTATTGTGTGATTGTGATTTTTATCATCTTAAAAACAATATCGACTTCCTGTCTTTTATATGTCTTTTCCAGCCCCAATCAGACAGCAGACAGTTGCAGGGAAATAAACAAATTAAATAGGAAAATAAATTTCCGCCCAATGTGCAACCGAGCGTCAGCAAATCCAACTTTCCATGATCTGAAAAGTTGAGCTAAATGCAGCAATCTGAATAATACATTGTTACAAGTTGTTAGTTGCCGGAAGGACCTTTGTTCGCAAGTACCCATAAAATGTTTAGCATTTCTAATGAATCTGTTGCAAACTTTTACCACGATTATACTTTTGCTAGGTTTAGCCTCGCAATTTGTGAGCATTTGCGTGTATTTGTTAGACGGCCCTGTGCTGCATATGTTGTTATCTCATAACGTATGTCGTAAGTTGAGCCCTAGCGGATATGCAAGCTTTATTAATGTAAGCGGGAATAAATATACAGGGCTGAGATAAGAACAGGACACTAAATACTGAGATAAAAACTGTTGTTGCTACTCCATTAAAAAAAAGAAAAGAAGATAATGTGCGTGGAGTCCAGTCTTATTACCTATTCATTCAAAATGTTTTTTTCAGTAATAAGATTAGATAATAGTTCAGTTGTTGAATTAAGAGAATGATCTATCAGTTTGAAAATTCACAGCGATTTGTACGCAGGAGCATTGTCTTTCGATTTAAGCATTTTTTTCTTAGATTTTTTTTTTATATGTCAATGGTTTCACCAGTGACAGGTGGCACCATCTTGTTGAAAAAATATGCCATTCAAAACCATTTTTTCCAACTAAGGACACATAAATCTCTTACCATCATTCAATATCTTTCTCCGTACACTGAAACTGCATTTTCTTTCTTGTTTTAAACATGTGAACCAAACTAGACAGTGACTTTTTCTGCATGTAAAGTTTGCTCAAAAGTTGACAGTTTCGCATGTTCACATAAAAAAAAATGAGCTCTAACAGGATTATTTTCAAGTTTTTCTGGAGCCCAATTGCAAAACAACGACGCCTATGATGGTCAAGTATTTATCCTTCCTCAAAAATTTTCAAGCTGTTATCCTTAAGAGTCTAATTACTTAAGAACGACGATTTACCGCCACATTTGCTTTCTCTGCAATACTGGCTCTCACAGCAACAATGTTGTCTTGATTTCTTGCATTTCGTCGTCGCTGTAAAGTAAATTAACATTGAAAGATTTTTACGATCCATTGAACTGCAAGCATCCTATATGGGGTTGCATCGCATCTGTTTGAAAATCTCTACATCCTTTATTTGAGAGGGATCAGTCCTCATAGCCTTGTTCTAAGTTTTCTGATATAACATATTTCTTTTCATGTCTACCTATCTCCTGTTTTCTCCTTCCATTTTGCTATTTCTGCTTTACTCAGGTCTGCTGCTACTTCTTGTAGTCATTTAGACCTGGGTCTGCCTCTTTTTCTCTTTCCGCCTGGTTCTCATTGTATAATTGTCCTTACAGTGTCTTCTTCTCTTTTTCTGCATATGTGTCCAATTCATATCATCCTTTGTTGTTTTATTTTCCTTACTATATCTTCTCCTTGCAGTTCTTGTTCTATTTCATGATTCATTACTTTTCTATATTGGTTTCTGTCGTTTTTACTTGTCCTGAAATAGTTATCACTATTTTTCTTTCTACTATTCGCAAATCTTCTTCATCTTTTTTTTTTGTCATTGTCATTGTTTCTGCAACATACTTTATTATCGGTCTGATTATTGTTCTATATACTTTTATTTTCATTTTCTTTGTTAGGTTTTTATCATTTAGTAATTTTTTATTCGCTTGGAAGGCTCTGTTAGCTGCTGATATCTTCTCTTGAATTTTGGTTTCCCTGTCTCCTTTATTGAATAGCATAATACCCAGGTATTTTAATTTATTCACCTCCTCAAACTGTTGGTTACATATTTTTATATTTCTATTTCCTGATTTTATTCTTATCCTCATTATTTTTGTTTTATTCTCATTGATTTTTAAGTCCATTTTGTTCCATCTGTTACTATTTCTTCGGTCATTTCTTTCAATCAATATTTTCCTATTTTTTATTGCCAATACTATATTTTCTCCTTGTCTCCTTGTCTGTTCCAAATACAGTCCTTTGGATATTTTGAAAATATATAATAGCTGTTGGGAAACTCTCTGAATAAAAAACATGATAAAACGATGTATTTATTGAATATATCGAGGAATATTATACTTTTTGATATTGGAATAACTGTCTGTGATATCAAAATCAGTTGCTTTTGGACTGTTCTTCACAGAAAAAGACCGAATTTCATCATAACCACATTTCCTTACTTATTTTAGAAAAGAATAGGTCTGATAATGTCAGCATGCTGTAAGCCTCACTAGATAGTGTAAAGTCTTCTTATGAATCTCATGTGGATTATTTTCACACCAAGAAACAATAGTTTTGCTTGTTCACATAACCATTGATCCAAAAATGATGTTCGTCAGACATGATTTCCTTGAAAAATCAGGTTCAGTGTCAAGTTTCTCTTGAGCCCATTTGCAAAACAAACGATGCATATAATTGTAAAGTGGCTTTAGTTTTTAGGTCAGCACAAACTTGTCAAAGCGTAAATCTGAATCCTTCCTCAAAATTCGCCGAGTTGTTATCCAAGAGAGCCCAATATTTTGGGAACGGCAATTCGACACATTTGCATTCTCTGCAAAACTGGCTCTCATAGCAGCAATGATGTCTTGATTTCTTGCATTTTGATCTCGCTGTGGAACCGTGTAGAGTAAATTCAATTGTGTTTCACGATTTAACGAATTGTAAGCAGCGTCGCAGGATTATTTCTTCAAAAATTTTCACTTAACAAGCGACGAGCTTGAACAAAAAATAGATCAACTCAATAAAATTAATAATGAAATTAAATAATGAACAGACTTTCTTAAGGCGTGTGTTTCACATTTCAATAGAGAGCGGTTCAAGAGTTCTTATAGAACTACCATTTGAGCCTTCTGATTGCCCGAAATGCGAAAACGATTCATTCACAGTAAATGCAAAATATAAAACAAGCTGCCTGAAAATCAATTTGAAAAATAGAAGCAACAAATATATTCACATATTACCTGAATGAATACAAACCGTACAAATCTATTTATGATAATTGATAAACGACTGACAAATGATGCAACTGACAGATAGCCCGGTATGATTTTTATGCTTATTTAAAATTGTAGACTTTGTTCAATACAACTGTTAAGAAATAACATTACTTTTGTCCCAAAAATGACCATCGTGACATTATGAAAACATATAATAGCTATTGGAACACGCTTTAAATAAAAAACATAGAGAAACGTTGCATTTAATAATTATATCAAGGAAAATAATATTGTCTGTGATTTCAACATGAGTTCTTCACAAAGAATGACCGAACGTTTGATAATTTCATATCCAGCAATAATTTTAAACCCTAAACTCTTTCAAAATTCTTATAATTTATCATCTTTTTATCAAAAGAATACCCTGTTCAATTGTCCTCTGTGAAGAACATTCGAATATTTGAAGTTCCTGAAAAATGTTATTCCTGCTGGATCTTTCAACGAGCTATAAATCAGAAACTGTAAGAAATATATCAATATAAGTGAGAGCTTAATATTTTGTAGTTTTGAACCTAACTAACAAAATATAATTCATTTTTTGCTACCGTTTAGTTCACCGGTGGTTAGCAATCAAACTATTCCTGCTGCGCAACTAAAATAGCTCGTAATTCCTAAGTCAAATAAGTTATAGGCATCAAATTTCTGGAATTGGGTACCTGTATTACAAGGACTATTCCATTCGTAGTATTTATAACAAGGTTAACAATGCTAAATCGCCATAGAAACGGTGTATATCAGTGAGTATTTGGACGTGTAGAAATACCATCGGGTATTACACTAGTGGTCCGAGTGAGTATTTTACTCAAAGATGTGGATACCTCCAATTTGTGCTTTCTTCGTATTCAATGGAATATTTTTCTGAATATCTTCATCAATTTTATCTTCTGATCTATCACCAAACCTTTTTGAACTAGTTTCCATATCAAATCGCAGTTTATTTCTTTATTATTCGTCAAAGAAAATGCAAGAAATTCTAATTTTTCAGTTTGACAGAAGTTTGTTTACTCGTTCCTATGAAAATTGCGTGACTTGTTACTAGATTCATAGAAAACTAATTTGAAAACATGGTTTGACTCCTGGAATAGTCCTCCATATACCATTTGTAGTTAAAGTATTATAGACTATTTTCGTAGTGCAATCACTCATGTTTATTGTGCTTATGAATACCACTCGTGCTGCACACTCGTGGTATTCAAACGCAAGCACAATAAACATTCGTAGCACCACAAAAATAATCGATAATACTTAAACTACTTATGGTATAATAAATGAGTATTTTATGATGTTTTATACGTCGTTCGTTGAGAGCAGACAAACATTCATATTTGGATCGAATTTAGCCATCATGTTCTGACTTTTTTGACTGCTTCGACAAGAAATCTGCTTGAATATTGTGACTTTCAGTCGTTGTTCAGACATTTAGTATTGATGTTTGATCAGCCTAATGTATTAAGTTATTATACAGCATTAATATTATCTTAGATCAATACAAGAATAGAAACCTCAGCCTAATTAATTTAATATTTTGAGTGTGTCACAATGAGTCTCTTCTGCAAACAGTCCTTTCAATTTTTTTTTATCCTGGATGGATATTCGGTTTTACCAAACTTTAACTGTTCAAAACTTTCTGTTCACCTCAAATTAGTATTCAAAGTATCCTAATTTGTGTTATTCCATTCAAAGTTGTCCAGATTGATTATTATCCTTGTTTCTGGCAAATTGTGATCCTCATGTCATAAGCCGTCTTTTTATTCCTTGCTCCTTTTCGTTTTAGTGTCCCATTGTCTCTTTTACTCTAGTAGTTGTAACTGTCAGGTTATTAAGTTGAGTTTGGATTTGGGATTTTGCTGATTACAGCTGTCGGGTCAACGGAAAAGCCGGTGACACGGCAAACTTCAAAGGGTAACAAGGGTCTATCGTATCAGATCGCCTCGATTCCTGACGATCTGCGTAATTATGTGCCTTCGCCATGAGACGCTGTGGGGTCAACCAACAAACTCAAACACAATTGTGGAATAAGTGCGCCAGTTGCGACAATGATAATAGTCTAACTTATTAAGAAAACTGCATCTGTGCAAAGCTTTACTAACGTTCTCATGGGGAAAAAGCTTTTATGGAAACATCCTCCTGTAATTAGTTCCAGAGAACCAGCAAGACATATAGATGACTTGGAAAGAATGCCTTCTTCTATTCAACAAATAATTCATAAATAACCGGAATCAATTTTAGCTAGAAAATGATCAATGATGTGTCTTGTAGTCTATAATATCAATGTGTCCTGAAAACGTTAAAAAAGTCCATAACTCGATTTTAAACAAGAATAATATGCCAAAAACAGATTTTGGAATCAAAATTGCAAATAATCTTCAAGGATTAAGTTGAATGTTGCTGTTACAACATTTAGTACTAAACAAAATATCCTGTTTTGAGTAGGGCGCGCCTCTCCTGCTTCCAGCATTCTCCTTTCTCCCGCTCTCTTCTATCCTGCGCAAGCGTCAGGATAACACAGTTTGGTCCAGCGTCTGTACGCCCAGCGCCGTAGTTATCAGCGAATTCTTGCGATCGGTGCGCGTATTATCGCGAGTCTTTCGTCGTTATTAACGTCCTAGCTTAATTTCAACCCAGTTGATTTTGGTGATTGGAAATTGAAACGTGATTGATTCTATTGTAGATTGTTCGTGCTGAACTAGAAGACTGTTGAGGGTTGATTTTAGGGTGCGGAAGCAGGAGGACTTTTTGAAGGAGATAGTTTTTGTGGTAGGTAATGATTGTCAATTTAATTGCTTCCTTCATCAATATTACTGTAATAATATATAATGGAGAATATTTGATGAAATGATATAATATATTTTTTGTTTCTGAATAACAATTTTATAAAAACGCAATTTAGTCCAACTAATTTGATTTCAATTTGTTGCTGGGCTCATATGATTTAAAATAGTTTTGAGGCTTTAATAATACAGTTTTGATCAAAACAATTGATGAATTTGCATAAATTTCACAATTTTACATAGCTTACAAAATTGGAAATTGAGTTTTTTGATATGGGACAGGAATTATTGCTTCTTATTAAAAGTACCTCTGCGTTCACAATGTCAACATATTTACTTATATATGCAGTAATACTTCATTCCAAAATAGTGCTGTGTTTCTTTTTCGTCAGGATCATATCCACTAATATTATTGTTGATTAGAAACTCATATTTATCAAGAAAGAATAACAATTCTTGTTCTTATGATGAAATTTTCATTATGTTGCTCCAATTGTGAAATACTCTGAAACATAAATCACTCGAAATGAACAAATAAAACTATCTAACGTAATCCTCAATTCTTTGCTGTGTGAATAAATTGTTAATATTCCACAATAAGGTATTTCCTTCCAATTTGAATTGTAGTTTTTCACATGACAGCCAATTTTGCTGACGTTAAAATCCATCCAGTTTTTGTTCCTGAAACCCTGAAAAAGTAGAGTTAATGACAGCTTGAAAGGCGGACGAATCAATGCTGGAAACTGTATTTGCATGCGATAAAATGGAAATATTTGCCACCAACTCAACTGTTGACCAATGTTTTTTACACTAGAAAGGGCAGAAATAGCTAGCAATCTCAGTAATTTAATTCGAACGAGTGGTAATCCAATTATGTAGTGCACTAATAATTTCAATTTTATAAACTTACAATTCAGGTTTGTAGGACAAAATCCCAATTAATAATAATTAAATTTGTTCTCATGAAAAATGAGGGTAAATTTGTATTGCCCAAGCAACTGAGGGTGAAAGTCACAGCGTTATTGAAGCATGGTTGTAGTAGTTTGGGTGTGGCACCATGTGAAAATTAAGTAATTAGCTAAAAAAGGGTGAATTTTGTGAATCATACATTGCAGCAACTTCCAATTCAATAATTAGTTTTAGCAGCAGAATTTATAACAAAAAAAAAAAAATGCTTGAATATTGTTCTTCTGATGGATTCAGCTATCTACATCTCCGAGCGAATATTGCACACCAAAAGAGATGAAACTGCCCGCCTGGTGAAATTACGTCTGTGCCTAGGGTTGCCAACACAACTGTTTTATATGACCCCAGTTCATAAACATAGGGCTCTACCCTAGAGTAACCAGCAGTTTATTACAATTAAATGCCTGTCTGTAGGTGTGGACGAAGCTTAAAAAATAAAATGAGGGAGGTAATTATTAAATATTAGGTGGGAAAGTTTTATGAAGCCATTTCGTGGCGATAATAACAGCTGACTTAATTATGAAGTCATTTTTGTCGTTATGTGTCATCATTGAGTAAATGGGACCAAAAAATTATATTTTGGAGCACTTTGGAAGAAATATTTGCAGTTTTACTTCCCCATCCCTCATCACTGATGGAAGAAAGAGTATTTTAATCATGCTGATTAAAAAAAATTGTTAGGTCTTGTTCTATTAATTCCTGTTCGAACTGCTTGCTATCCCAGGAAACGATAGTTCGTTTTGATTTATTAGGTCCTACTGATTCTCCGGACTGCATTTTGCTTTCGAGGTTATGGTTATAAGTTCAAGTTTCATCCCCGGTTACGATCTGGTAATGTTATCTGTTCAGATCTTGTTTGAATGACTCTTGCAACGTCCATTCCTTAAAGCTTCAGGCATCAAAAGGACGAAAAGCTTCCGCAATTCCAAACGATGAGTTAGAATTGACTGGGATGATCCGCTGGAATGTACTAAAACACTTCTTTCTTCGTCCATTTTTCCAATAATTTCCTGCAGAAGAAGATCCTTGTTTTAGCTTTTGCTTCCTTCAAAGTCCATCGTTTTATCTTCAAGTCTGATTCCAGTTTTGGAAATGAAAAATTATTAGGTGAGGCTAGATCTGAGGCATGAGGGAAAGTGATGCCAAATCTCTCTTATTCCTTGAACAGAATGTGCAGGAATATTTCCATATCCTTCTTGAAGCTTGTCTGTTTGATTTTTTCGTAATAAAATGATAGTCTTCTGCTCTTTCAGAGAGTCGACCAAGACTACTACCTCGCTTTCCCAGAAAAGGGTGGTCAAAACTTTTGCAAGAGAGTGGTTTGTTTTGAATTTGTTAGGTTCTAGGAAGCAAAATTAAGGCCCGAGGATTACCTCATAGCCTGCATTTTGCTTCCGGGCTTAAGTAAGTCTACGATCTGGCAATGGAATCTTTCTGCGTCTGTTGTTTGAATGACTTACAGCTTTCATTTCTTGAAGTTCTAGGCATCAAAAGGACGAGAAGTTTCCGTAATTCATATAATACGCTCAATCTTTTAGCAACTTCACATATTGAAGCCCTTCTATTCTCATCTAGCAGGGTCCATAGCCATAAGCGAACCATACTATTGTTAATTGACGTCAAAGGTCTTTCTTCTCGATGTCCTTCTCCAACACTTTTCCTCACTTCTTTAAATCGTTTCACCCACTCTTTGAAGCATTGTCCTCATAAACAATTATCAGGGCTTCGAGGATGACAGATGAGCTTTATCTAAATTAAATAAGAATATCAGTCAGCTGCTCAGAAATGTAGATTTTCATAAAGGGTCGAAAATTGTGATTTTCATAGTACATGAAGAGACTAACAGAAGTTCACTTGAAAGGCTGGTTTTTAAAGATATTAATAAAACCAAGAGTTGAAATTGAAGTTAGCATAGTCTTGCTTGTTGAAAATAGAGACAAGAGAACATCAGAATATGTGAGAAGGGTAGGTGGAAATGCTACTCCCAACGCAACAAGACATTCGGTGTGCTATTCTTCACTGATTTCAACGTAAGCTCAAGCATGTGAAAATATTCAATAAATGTCAAATTGGTTATGGAGGAAAGGAACAATCTCTTGTGACCATTTCGAAGTGTTGTTGGAGATTCCAGACCAGTTATTTTCCTGTGGAGGACGAATCTTGCAAAAATGATGCAAGGGTAGCTCTAATGAAGTCCAAAATTGACAAAGCTCCAGGATTGACACTGGAATGATTGTCGATGAACTGAACTTGAATACACTTAAAAATCAGGCTGATAAGTTCCCCAAATTCTGAATGAAGCTCAAAAAAAGACACGTGTACGTTTCCTTAGTAATCTCTCATCAAATCCAGAATCGTATAGTTGAGCACATCCAATGCAGTTTGATTGTACAATAGTGATCTAGAAACCAGACAACAGTCCATAGCATGGAGCCCAGAAGCTGCAAATCCTCCTGTGAGTAAGGCAACGAAAGTCATCAACAAAAGTTATGATGTCAGTTTACTTCATTCGGGTGTAGGTGGTAGCTGCTATCCGCCTGAAAACTGGTCAGACAGTAACAATCAAATGGTATATTGAAAACTATTTACTAAAAGTTGCGTCGGTACTTATTGTATCATGATAATGCCCCAACTCACATTGCAGAATATTGCCCTGTCTGTCATTAAAGAAATTAGCCCAACGCCATATTTCTCCGATCTAGCGATCTCTAGTTGCTTCCCATAACAAGATGAAAAATTTGAAGGAAGAGTCTTCAGTAGCAATGAGAAAACTGGATTTTCATTTATTCACCTAATTAAGCATTTTGTTAGTCCCCTCGTATAGAAGTACCTCTTCTATGTTTCGAACATAGATTTTAGACTTGACTTTGTGTTATTATCTTCGATCTTCCACTTCTTTAGGGGTTCCTGTTTTGCTTTGGTTCCATTATCTCCTGATTTCAAGCGGGATGTTCTCCAGAAATTCAAGTATGCGCGCCGTTTGTTCCTCAACAGGTGAAAGAAGAAATGTTGGAGAATGAAGATATTCCTGCAGAGGTTTGCTTTTCTTTGGACGAGGGATTTCCAGAAGGAAGTCTTGTAGAGAGCTAGATGGAAGGAGGTGCTGTGTGACAAATTTTTTTTGAATCTTTCTGTGCCGATGATTAATAGGTTCAATATCCGTTGTTTATATATTCGGAGAAGTATCTACCTCTCTGTTACTTGCATTAGAGAACAGTATGGCATAGTACTCGATCGCAGGTCCGACATTAATAAATATATCGAAGCTATATATATGACTAAACTCTTGTAGCTTTTCCGCGATGACGTAGACCAGATACCCTGGAGTGTATGATTTGTTGGCACTGCTAAACCAGAGGTTTCTAGTAGAAGGTGCGTCAAAGTGAGTAGCCCTTCTAGTTATTGAGTTGTCCATATCCCATAGCTCGACGGTTATCCCTTTATCTCGTTGACTATGTTTTCTTCCTCGGGAAAGAATCAATTGGGATTTAGTGAGGTTGATTCGGACTCTTCATCGAGGCATCCATCCTTTTAGAGATCTGAGTTCTCGCTGTGAATTGATACGTGCTTCTTGTGGATATTTACCTATTGCTGAGTGGTGAAATAGTAGGCGATATTGGCTAAGAAATAGCCGAGCCTAATAAATTGAACAGGATAGACGAAAAAATAGATCCCTGACATTTTCTCGCATTGGTTGATGGTATATGATTTTCTATGGTGCATGAAGTTATTTATGATGTGGACCATTGCTATTGGCATCCCAATAATCTGTCAAAGGCTATGTTGATATGTAGAAATATGGTCAGCCATTGGTGGATAACTTTACGAAGGTGTTAGTGGAGCTGCCTTTACTAATCCAAATTTGGTTGGTGTAATTACGTTTCTGATTACAACGAATTCTTCGACGCGTTCGAATACTAGACGATCCAGGAACCTGGCCATCGTGTTTATTTTTGCTGGATTTTTAGAGTGTTTGGGGACCATGGTTATGTTGACTATCTACCAGCGGAATGGATAGTATCCCAAAGAAAAACAAGCAATAAATATCAGGGATAAATATAGAGTTACAGCAGGTGGAAGCCATTTAAGGACCTTGTTAGTTATGCCATTCTCCCCACTATTCTTTGTTTTTTTCTAATCAGCTCTTCAATTTTGTTGTCAGGGTCGTCTATCTTGTCGAGTCTGTATTGTGAGATGTTGTCACAGGGTCTCAAATCAATATTATTCACGTGCTTCGCAACTCTGTCATGGAACTCTCCGTCGAATCTGGAATCTTGGAGTACTTGTTAGCTCTCCTACATCGCTTCAGCAAACGCGTTGGCTTTCTCTTCTCCGGTGGAGAGATTTCATCCTCAGTCCGCAGTGGGTGACTGCTTCTACCGGCTTGCCAAGTAATAAATTTTCAATGCATTTCCTCTGCCGATACATGACCAGTTCTCTTTGAATCCTGGCATTCCAATAATTCCACTCTTTCTTCAGAATAGGATCGTGGCAATGTATTGAGAGTTTTTAGTCAATGTTATTTACGCGACTCGCAACTCTCTGGCATCTTGGAGTACTTGTTGAATCTCCACCATAGTATCAGCAAACGCGTTGGCTTCCTCCAGTGGTAAAGATTCCATCCTTAGTCCGCAGTGGCTTGACCAGTAATAATTTCGAATGTGTTAGCCCATTTCCTCTGCCGATAAATGGCCAGTTCTTTTCGAACTTCATTCTCGCTTCAGAATGGGATCGTGGCAACGTCTTAGCTTGCGATAAAGCTGTCGTTTGAACTGGATCATGCGTCGGATAGAAGGGGGAATATGACTGCTATATTGGATTAGTTTGTTTGGGATGAAACGATAGCGTTCTGGATGACAGATGTGATCATAATGTAGTAGTACCGCTGGACATAATCTCAAAACTGAAGAGAGAATTGTTCAGATGTTTCTATGATGAGTGGCCCAATAATGACAAAGCCTTGCCGGAAACTTTTTCATATGGTCTTTAGATCGTCACCAAAGTAAGGTCCTTAAGGACAGCAGCCACAGCGTTTGGTAGGCATGATACACATGAAATTAGTTCACCGGCAGACTTTTGTGTACCTTATATATGGTTCTGTCGTAACACACTTTTTGGAGGTTGATCCTTGAGGCTTTTTGAACTATAGTTTTGTTTTGTTTTATAATCAAGGAAATTATTAATCAAATTTGATGGTACCTGTACTTCTTAAGAGGCATTACTCCAACTGTTATTGGATATAAAATAATTTTGAGGCTCTAAAGTACAGTTTTGATCAAAATAGGTAGTAAATTTACATGGAATAAACGGTTTTACATGATTCGTTAAATTTGGAATTTGGTGTTTTGTTACATGATAAAAGTTATTGCCTTTCCATTGGAAGTACTTCTGCGTTTAAAATGCCAACTTGAAAAGATGTATATGCAGAGTCAGATTTGTAGTTTCAAATAGAATTAGTAAAAATATGTTGGACTGAGTCTGTCTCTACTAAAAAGACTCAAAAAAAATCATGTGACATTTCCAGGAAATTGCGGAGGAATAGCACAACTAATTTTTAAATTTCAAATTTAGATTGATTCACAATACACTATAATTATTATTGCAGACTAAATGTATGATTCATTGAATTATTATAAATAATAATTTCACGTGGATAACAAATGTAATTAATGAAATACAAATAGTGGAACAAATTTTGAATTATATTTGATTTATATTAACAACATGATTAGTTTTTGTAGCTTGTTTTGAAATAATGTGTTATATTGGCCCAACTGGTAGAATATTGATTGGTTTGGATAATTTTCATATATGAACATATCCAAGTATTTTTATCAGGTGTGAAATAGCCCGTATTGCATACTTATTTATATTTAATATTTCTGATGTAAAAACTCAAATTACCAACAAAATAAAATGATGAACAATCCAATTATCATCTCTCATCATTGCTGACACTATAATTCCAACAAAAAAATGCCCTAAAAACTCAGTACATGTTATTATCCTCGAAATGTCACAAATTTTGATTGAAACACGGAGTTTATCACTGGTTGTAAATAATCTGTGAATATTTCAAAAACAACTGAAAATTTTATTTGGTGACAATGGATATATAAACAAAGAGAAAATGAGAACGACAGAGATACAAAATGGAAGTCATCTGTTTCTTTTGGCAGCCTATATATTTCAAAAGACAATCTGCGCGAAATGTTCCTCGAAACGTTTTAGGCAATTTATGGTATTCTGAGAATATCAGAAATAATATATTTCAGATTGTATTGGAATATATCAAAAGAAAATCAGGACGGATTTTCATTACAAGGATTGTTTGAAGATCCTCGTAAAAATAAATGAGCTAAGTGAAAATGGTACACTCATTGGTGGCGTCACCTTTCTGACTTTGTACGAGCTTTTCGGACCACTCACGAACCTTCAAATAATTATAGTTAAATATATTTCGATTATTCAATCACCGCCTGTTATTTAGAGTTCAAAATCTGATCACAATTTGTTGTGCTGCCAATTTTGCATAAAAATTATTAATTTGATAGCCTGACAGATGGAATATCCCGGATATTGCATATCGCGCGACATTTCCTCATTTCAAGTTATTAAAACAAAAACTGAAACAATTTTGTTTCAGCAAACGAAATGAGAATCGCTGACTGATAATGACGCTTTGATTCAACGTTTTTCAAATTAAAACTATTCAACATACGATCAAATAATGCTTTTATATAGATGAATCATAAATGTCCGCTTGAATTTAATTGCTTTTAAAACAGAACTTGTTTTGCATTTTCTCTGAATTAAAGCTGAGAGCTTTGTTCGATGAAATGAATATTATATGAGGGTCAGTAGGAAAGTTCTGGAAAATACACAATTTCGTTATTTACTTAAGAGTAGATTCAGAAATTATTTTCCAAATCAAAAGGTTTTTTCAAGAAAGAAAAGCTCCAATTCAGTTCATTCTTTTCTGTACTTCACCGGCTTATCATTGCCTGTAATAATTTCAATCTGACAGGAAGAGCTCAAAGATGTCAAGAAATGTCAGGAAAAAAGAAATAATGGATTTATATTAGGTCCAAAAACTTTATTCATAAAGTTCGTCTCATTATTTTATTCAAAAACTTTGCAGGAAAAGAAATTCTCCTCATCGGCGGTAACAATTCATTCTTCTAGTTCCTTCCGCGTATAATGTCTTAGCCAGTGCATTTAAGATAAAAAAAACCAGCAGATGTCAGCACAAGCACAAAAAGCGTCCCTCTTCCGGCCTTTGGAAGAGAGAATCAGTGGTTTTTTCCAAAGAAATAAGTCAGCACCAATTCAGCAAGCTTACATTTAATTTGCTGTAATAACAAGCAGCTCCAGGAGATGCCTCGGCTACTAGATTACACTGTCTTGATTATTTCATTTTCTCTTGTGTTTTTAGCCTGAAAAATTATACTGTTGCTTGTTGTGCTGCTTCTGAAATGGATGTAATATTTTTTGTGAACTTGTTACATTTGTAACACTAATGGTTCACAGAATTTCATTGTCTTTTCCACTCATTCAAACAAAAAATACTCAAGCTATGCTTTTTACTTTCACCCAGCCTAAAGAACAGTCTTAAGCCTATTTGTAGGTATTAAATTATTATTTGCTCGTATACTGTGACTTAATAGTTAAAAAAAATAGATGTCAACTTGTGCTTTGTGTTGCCATGACTTAAATACGCAGTATCTACTCAATACTAATTTTTGACTAGACAAAAATACAATACTTTCAAGCGGATACTTCTTTGTCTTGACTCAGTACGTAAATTGATGATATATTTGTGTTCAATAGGAGCGCATGCGAACCTTATGAGCGTAGTTTCCTTGCCATCCATTTAAATGCGATTCTGTCTCTGTATCGGTATCGGTATCGGTATCTACCTCACATATTTACTTGATGTCAAATATTAACATATAGTTTGAAGTGAACTAACACCTGAAATATTTGAGGTCAAAAGAAAACGATGAAAAATCTAGCAACTAACGGAATCTTGTGGCCTCACCCGTTGTTGGAGTTGAAATCACGCAAGTTAAGCAGCACAGAGACATCAAATATCACTATTCGATTTGCGAATCTACTACTGTCCAAGCTTTTGATCCTTTTCCAGCATTTTCAGTGCCAAAATAACCACAGAAGCATAAAAAAGTCATTTCAAATTGTTCCCCATCCAATTTTCGAAGTTGAAGCATAGCTAATGCTGTGAATGTTATTTGCTTACCGTATACTCGAATGTGATTCTATTGCTAACATTGAATCTCAATAGCTATCTCATCGATTAACATGCGTATGCACGTAGAACTTGTGGAGATTAAAGATCCAATCTTTTTAAGCTCAAAAATAATATAATGAGAGGCTCCGCCTTTTGTTTTACTCGCATTGTGTACACTTTTGCAACATCACCACGTCCTTTTTGCATTTTAATCATTACACTTAGTGATAACCAGATGATCAATGAAAATCTGCCAATTTATTGCATCTTGTGGCCTCGTCCGCTGTTGGGCTTGGAACTACGCAAGTCACAAGATGAGCATTACATCGAAAATCACTACTCTACTTGTGGATCTACTACTGTCTTCACTTTTGATCCATTTCCAGCATTTTAAATTCCAAAATACCCACAAACTTCAAGTTTTTTCTTTCCAAAAACGCAATGAATGCTGTTTGCTTGCCATATACTAGAATGTGAATCTTTCACTATCCCTGGATCTCAGTAAATATCTCATCGATTGACCTGACGTTTCGTATGCACATCGAACTTGAGGAAATTTAAGATTAGAGATTTTTGAGCTAAAAAATAATATAATGAGAAGTTCTGCCTTCAAAATACTCGCATAGTGCTCACTTTTGCAACATCACCTTCTCCTATTTACTTTTTAGTCCTCACGTTTCGTGAAAACTAGAAGATCGATGTAAATCTGGCAATTGACGGCATACTGTAGCTTCGCCCGCTATTGGCGCAAGTCACAATTCAAATAACACTAGATATCGAAAATCACTTATCGACTTATAAATCTACTACTGACTAAGCTTTTGACCCACTTCCAACAATTTAAATGTCAAAATAACCACAAAAGCTCGAAAAGAGTCATTTCAATTTGTACACGATCCAATTTTCGAACTTGAGAAGATCTGAGATCTGAGATTTTTATCCTAGTCTCATAATATTCTCATTTTTAATATCTCCACTTTCTATTTGCTTTGTAGACATTACGTTTGTTTAGTAACCAGAAGATCGATGAAAATTCGACAATTGATGGTATCTTGTGGCCTCGTCTGCTATTGGGCTTGGAATTGTGCAAGTCGCAAGCTAAGAAACACGAATATACCGAAAATCATCAACCGACCTGTAAATCTAAGATTGTCCAAGCTTTTGATTCATCTATAACGTTTGAAATGCCAAAAACTCCGCAAGAAGTTTACATAAAATCATTTTAAACTAATCACCATTCACTTTTTGAAGCTGAAGTATGGCGAACGCAATTAATGTTGTTTGTTTGCCATATATTCAAATATGATTCTGTTGCTAACACCGAAACCCAGTAGCTACCTCATCGATTAACATGAAGTTTCGTATGTGCGCAAAATTTGAGGAGATCTAAGAGTTTTGAGCTCAAAATTAATATATGAGAAGTTCTGCCTTAAAAATACTCGCATAGTGTTCACTTTTGCAACATCACCTTTTCCTATTTGCTTTTTGGTCCTTACGTTTCGTGATAACCAAAGAATCGATGTAAATCTGGCAATTGATGGTATCTTGTGGCTTCGCCCGCTATTGGGCTTGTAATCGCGCATGTCACAAGTTAAGCAACACAGAGATATTGAAAATCACTTGTCGTCAATTGTACAAGCTTTGACTGGAAATGGAAAAAATGGAAGAATCATCTAGATGATAAAAGCGCATTTTTGACAGCTCATGAATGCTTGTTACTTCAGAGATTTCGCAAATGACCATCTCTCACAATTACTGAGCTTGAAATCAAGCAGTTTGGGCAAACTTGCGAAACAGCAGCTTCCATTTAGTACTAGTTTCAAGTTGACTATTTGATAGGTACATAATTTATGCATGTACAAACTCAGAAATACCTTTTAATCTTCATTGTTTAGTTATTGACTGACGGGAGGTCAAGTGCTGTACCTTAAAATGATAATTTGATCTTTATCAAAGCTTTATGAAAAAAATACACCAAAAGTAAACAAATTTTCATCCAATAATAATAATTCATTCTAATAAGCTTCAAATTCACGTCAAACAAGTCATTGAATGAATCCCGGACAGATTTGATAACATAATAATAGTTACACCAGCGGCTAAAGTTGTAACTAAATTTTTATCTACTTGAATAAACTTTAGTTGCCATATCCCTAATGTCATATATATCCATGGGCATTATTTCACTTGAAACAAGTAATTGAATAATTTAATCTTCCACAATCCCTGAGCTTGAATTAAAGCAATTTGTGCAAACCTACGGAACAGCAGCTTTTATTTAGTACCAGTTTCAAGTCTGTAAATAGTATAGTTGCTGAGAACTCAGCGTCACGCCAGCCAGACAGCCAAAGTGAATATAATAGCGCTTTTTTTTCAAAAAATGCGCTAAAAATTCCGCAAGAAGTTTATATTATCACCATCCACTTTTTGAAGTTGAAGCGTAGCGAACGTAATTGATGTTGTTTGCTTGCTATACTCAAATATTATTCTGTTGCTAACGCTGGATCTCAGTAGCTACCTCATCGATTAACACGACGTTTTGTATGTACTTAGAACTCGAGGAGACCTGAGATCCAAGATATTCGAGCTGAAAAATGATGTAATGTTGAGTCACATGCCTCTATTTATTCGTATGTTATTTACGTCTATCATCACCACGTCTCATCGGATTTGTTATCATTAGGTCTTGTGATAACTAGAACATCGAGAAAACAAGAAGAGTTCTTAATGTTTCTGGTTGAAATTTGATAATTGACGGCATCGTGTGGCCTCGCCCGCTGTTGGGCTTGAGATTGCGCAAGTCACAAGTTGTACAACAAAGAGCTATCTAAAATATGATTTTATGGCTGACAGTGAGTCTCAGTAATTGCCTAACCAAATAACACGTCATTTTGTATGCACATAAAATTCGAAGAAACCTTAAACTTGAGATACTCCCAATCAAAAATGATATAATATTGGGCTGCGAACGTTTATCTCATTCACTTATTGTTTACTTTTGTAACATCACCACTTTCCATCCGATTTGTTGTCTTAGGGCGATAGCTTGAGGTGCGATAAACGGGAGCAGTCATGAATTTTTGCGATGAGTTGACGACTTCTTGTGGCTTTGCCCGCTATTTGGCTAATTCGCATAAGTCGTTGGTTACTCAACAAGAAGACTTCAGAAATCATTTGTCTGTTTGTGTAACAAGATTTCTTCAAACTTCTTATACATTTTCAGTATTGAAACGCCGGAAATGTCAATTTTCGAAGCAGTCGGGCATGAGAAACACAAGATTTGTAATATTGAGCTTTCGCACGTTCCTGGAACCACGTTTATTTCCAGTAATATGAACAGAGGAATCAGGCGAACAGATGGCATCAGTACTTCAGTATATCAGGAAACAAATAGGGCATTGAATACTCCTTGGAGCAGTAACAACGACGAAAAGTAGCTGTACTTATTATCTCCTTATTCCCTTCCTGTATCTCCATCCAAGTTGAGTGAGTGAACTCTGACGTCCATCCGATTCTAAGCCAAAGCACCGACAAACGAACAAGTAAGCAATGCAGAGGGTGCTACAATTCGCCTCAGGAATCCTAATAAGCTAGGGGTGCGTCAGTCATCGCGGTTGAAACTGACCATTACAGTGGGAACCGGATTTCAAAGTTTGGTTGGTTTGACAGAAGACTGATGAGCATTTACTTCCTGGGCATAGGAAGGGAATGTGAATTATGGAGAAGCATTTTGCGAAGCAGTGACGTCTGGCAATCGTCAGCTAATCAAAAATTGATAATTATCACCAATATTCTGAATGAGCTCCATATTTAATTCTATTTCATTTTTGATTGAAATAATTGAATTGATAATCCCTACATAAATATATTATATTTATATATTTGGAGCAATACAATAATTTGCGTATAAAACTACCTTTGTTCTCTCAAATGAGATTTGATTATGTAAATCTGTTAATGTGATAAAACACAGACCACGATTTCGGTGGGACAGTTTGTTAAAACAGTTTGCAAAGTTGGTTAGAAGAGTCAAACTTTTAACTGAAACTAACTCATCAGATTTCCGAAAGTTCGTTAAAACTTTTCGTTCTTTTTAAGAATTTTAACTTTTATGGTCTTGGCGAAAATGCAATTTAAGGACGAAAGTATCTAACAAAAATCGTACTAATTCTGTACACTTGAAGGATACATTGATACCCTTAACATTTTTGTTTTGCATTCCCGGGACGCCAAACAGTAAAGTAGGAGAGCTTTCGCTATCCTGTTTCTTGTTTTTATTTGCTTTCTTGGAAATTGCGGGAACGTCTCATCCGAGTACCAAGTTGTTTTCGTTATTAGCTCATGCGCGTGGCATTCCGAAACATTCTTCAATCGCCAGGATCTGTTTTCCTTGAACAAGAGAAGAATCCTCTTTCATAAGACTCAAAAACAAGAACAGGAAACGTTCTTGAGAATATAAAGTACCCATATCTTGCTTGGATGCTAGATAATCCTGAATTTGTCGATAGATAAAATATTTGTGCAGGATGAAGATGTGTGGATGGTAATAAGCATGTTGGATGGGGGCTATCCTAATATTCTCATTATTTAAATAATGAAGAAACGCTAGAGTGAAATAGCTTTCTCTTTAATTCTGTTCGCAAAAGTCTGGAGCTGGAAAGAAAATTGCGTGACTGTTTCGTTGATTAATTCAGAAACCTCCTGATGAGTTGGCTGTTCTTATATAGACTTCACCACAGCTTATATTGTCCCTGACGTTGCCAATTCATTCTAATTGTAGCTGAACATTTGATTAATCAATCCTAGTCATTGTATTCTCCTTTGAAGCTAGAGGAAAGAGTAATGCAGAAGAAAAAAATAAATTTCATGAAGTAAACTCTCAGTAAGGATCTAAAAGTGTCCTTTATGTCATAAATTTCTATTAGTGATAATTTTAACATCTTGCAGTATTCTCTTAGAAAATATAGAGTCGCAGCCTTCTTAAATGTTGTAAGTTTCCGTGGTTACAAAGCTTACATGGCCTGTAATGCATTACAGAATAAAGCCATTAGTATACAGCTCTTACATTGCAGTTAATACATCAACTAGAACCAAACAAATCCTGGGAGTTTCAAACTAATAAAACAATTCATTAAAAACCCAAACCAGCTTGAAAACAATACTTTAAAATTGCTCTAGCAATCATTTAATCCTTGTGGCTCAAATTACAATCTCCATCACAATTGCTTGCAGTTTTCTGGAACTGGAAACACTTTGGAATAACTCTCTGCCCAGCAAGCGTTCGGAGAAAATGTGATTATTTACAAAGCTTGGTAAATATAGTTTAAAAGTTGGTAGTTGGCTGTCTAATAGTCTGAAGTTTACACTCACTAACAAGAGAAAGAGATGGACCTCTTATCTGGATTATGTTTCCTTTAAGCCGACCAGAGAAAGGACGAAAAGATTATCATTAAAGAAGCGGACATTCATCAAATAGATTCGGCTTGGCAGTTTAGTGCTTACTTATGTATTTTAATTTAAACTTTTCTCAAACTTTCTTTTTGATGATATCAAAGAAGTGTTCTAAACTTGGAGGTAGTTTTTGTATTGCTGTTTATTGTTGAACTGTTTTTAAAAGCTGGTATTGTTGGTAAAGTATGTGAGTACTCTTCTCATTACAGTTTTTATTCTAGAATAGTTTGGAATAAAATAATTTTTCGACGTTAGGTATAAAAAAATTCGCGAAAAATACTTTCTAGGACCAGATTTACGTTCTGAATCATCTTTCCGAAGTATTTGTTGTAAGTTTTAACGCCTTTTGCGCGAGTCGCTTCCGATAATAAAACAGCGAAATTTACTGAAGATTATACGGCATCATCGTGTCATTCAAGCGGTAATTGCTGCTGTAAACTACCTCATAACTTTTGTAATTTACATCAAATGGTATGATAATTCAATAAACGTTTACACCAAAAGCTATTCAATGACGTAAGCTTCTTAGCACCGAGCTAAATAGAGCAAGAAAAGTTCTAAGAGATTCCAAGGCATTCAGCCATTTTGTGTATCGTAAAACCAATATTCAGTACCACATCGAAACATATATAACATCGGCTTAGCATTTTACGGGCATCGCATATTTCTAATGTTTCACCTGGACACTTTTATCGGAAGTGGAGACTTCGTTCCGGGCAGGAGCGGAATTTGTTTCCAACTTGACCAGAGGAGTTGGAAACGACGGAATAAATATTCTTATCGCTTTCAGACAAATGTACATGCAAGGTTCAACATTTGATCGCCAAATATTGAATTGAATATCCATTTCACTTTGAAGAGGATTTGAGAATTTGATTCTTGAATGCTTTGTTCCTTATCAAATTTCTTTGACAGAGTAAAAGCCTCTTACCTTGAACACTGATCAACTACCGCTATATTAATTCAATGCAAGAAATATCAGTAGGAATATATTTTATATTAGTTTGAAAAGTTTTAGTTTAGAGCTGAATTAGAATAACTGACCATTACACATCCAAAAAACAAATAATTTTTCCTGCTATTTACTGTTTGTCAACAGTAATGCTGCAACTATATCATTTTCAGAAAAATGCGTGCGTGTAGCTACCCTTCAATCCACTATGGACTTAATTACCGAAAAAACAGGAACAAGCGAATTTATTATGCCGTCAAAAACATTTCAACACTCTAATTTAATACTCCACTAAATTTTGCCAGTTTAACAGCTTTTGCAATGAAACTACAGTTGAATTATTGAATAAACTCATTGGGGTCGCTTTTTGAGGTTTTGTGGTAATATGGTAATTTATTTTTGAACGCTCAATAGAAGACATATTATATTTAAAGCTCAAAAACTTCCTGGCTGCTTGTAATCACAATAAAAGTGTAATCTATTCGAGATGTATCTTTAAGAACAGCTGTCCTTTCGTATGATCATATCCTTAAAAGGATACCATATTAAGATTCTTAACATATCCGTCCGAGCTGAGCATCATCCATCTGGAGCATCGGAAATATTGCCTTCAGTTTATATTCTGTTTTAGATTGTTCCCAGACGAATGCTATTGATTTTTTTTCTATAATAAATCGTGGAGCTGTCAATGCTTCACTTGAGAACGTAACTGTTGATAAGAGTTGCTCTCACCCTTCCCAAAGGGAATAAATGTCAAATGTATACGTTAAGTAGGTCTCTGGGGACAGGAAGAATTCTTTATAACTGTAAAGCAAGCTTAAAAAGGGTAGCTGAAATTGTTTTCTTTTGTTTGCAAGAGAGATGAAATTTTGAATACAATTTGAAATGTTCGGAGAATGATTTTTAATATTTAACAATAAAAATATGGTACATTTAGGGGTGAAATAATACGATGAACATTTGTTATGCATGTCACATTTTGAAACAAAGTAAACTAATAATTGAACAAACATAAAACAAACGTTTATAATTTGAAACTAAATTGAGCCCTCCATCTTTCAACTCTCGAATACAGTAGCTCAAGAAACAAATATTGAAATAATTATCTTACTATGACCGACCAAAAACTACTGTTAAACTTTCAAAGTTTATATCTTCTGGAATGATAACCGTACAAGACTCATGTGATGTCATTTATTACAAAACTAGTCTCAACCCTCCGCATCTCAACATCCAAAAGTTTCAACTCAATCGGATTAACAATGCGTGAATTAACAAATACGGCTCGAGCGCCACTTCATGTATGTTGATAGTACTATAATAAGAAACCTTACAAAAGTACCAACTGTAATAAGTTTAAATTTAATCAGATAAACGATGCGCGAACGAATAAATACGGCTCATAGGCCGCTTGATATATGTTAATGGTACGACTACGAAAATCTTCACAACAGTGCCAACAACAACTAAAGTAAGTTTTAACTCAATCGGATGAACGATGCGCGAATGAACCAATACGGCTAGTGCATCACATTTTGTATGTTGATGGTATTATAATAAAAACTTTCTCAAAAGTGCCAACAACAATTTAATTAGGTTTCAACTCAATCGGATGAAAATGCTCAACAAAGAAACAAGAAGTAACGTAGAAAGATACAAAGAAAGTAGAAAAAGAGTTAATACAGTCTGTAGAAGGAAAAAAAGAGAGATGATGAGAGACAAAATAAGAGAAATTGAAGAACAGGGAAAGCACGTAAATAGTAGATTATTTTATAAGTCTATAAAAAGCCAAAGTAAAGAATATCACCCAAGAGCGCATGGAATAAAAGACAAGAATGGAAACATGCTAGTAGAAGAACAAGCCATAATACAAAGATGGAAAGAGCACTTTTTCGAACTGTTGAACAGAGAGGAAATACAAACGGTGAATCATGAGGTATATCAGACGGCTGAACCATATATTGAGGAACTAACGATAGGAGAATTAAGGAAGCAATAAATAGAATGAAGAAAGGGAAGGCTCCAGGTAACGATACAATAACTGCAGAGTTGCTAAGCAACGGAGGGGAAGAATTAATCAACAAAATTCATGAGTTAATAAACAGTATATGGAAACAGAAACGTATGCCAGCACAGTGAGAGGAAGGAATTATCCAGCCTATTCTTAAAAAGGGAGATAAAAAGAAATGTAGTAACTACAGGGGAATAACTCTACTTAATGTAACATACAAAATTTTATCATGCATTTTGGCCTGGAGACTGGCAGTTTATACTGAAGAGATACTCGGAGACTATCAATGTGGCTTTAGGCCAAATAGAAGCACTACGGATCAGATATTTACAATACGACAGTGCATGGAAACGGCATACGAGTATAACAGAGATCTGCATATACTATTTATAGATTTCCAGCAAGCATATGACTCTATATCAAGAAAAGCGCTATATGCAGTAATGAGAAGAATAGGTATACCAAACAAACTTATAAGACTTGTAGAAATGACACTTATAAACGTCAGAGAAAGGGTAAAAGTGGACGGAAGATTAACGGAAACCTTCAACATTCAAACAGGTGTTAAACAAGGGGACTCCCTGTCAGCCTTACTCTTCAACATTGTGCTGCATTCAGTGGTAAGCCAAATCAAGAACAGTGGAAACATTGCTTACAAAGCCGTACAGGTCTGTGCATATGCGGACGATATAGCAATAATAACGAAAGACATTATAGAGCTAAGAGAAGCATTAAATGTCATCTGCGAAGGAGCTGAAAATGTAGGGCTAAGAATCAATGAAAGCAAGACAAAATACATGAAAATGTCACTCTCACAAACAAGAAGATACATGCAAAACTTATCCATAGAAAACTGGAACTTTGAGGGAGTGAGCAACTTTATATATCTAGGAGAGGCATTAAATAATGAAAACAACGTAAAAGAAGCTATACAAACAAGGATAAGGGAAGGTTATAAAACATATTATCGATATGCGAAAATATTCAAATCGAAACTGCTCACGAGGAATACAAAAGTAAGACTATACAAATCGTTAGTAAGGCCAGTAGTTACATATGGTTCAGAAACGTGGACAGTAAGAAAAAAGGAAGAAAATGAACTATTATGTATTGAAAGGAAAATTATGAGACGGATATATGGCCCGGTAAACGAAAACGGAATATGGAGGATAAGATACAACCACGAAATAAGTGAACTAATTGGAAACGAAGACATAGTCAAGTTTATCAAATCTCAAAGAATAAGATGGATAGGGCATGTAGAGAGGATGGGTGAAGAAAGATTAACAAAAAACGTAATGAATACTCGAATGCACACAAAAAGGAAGAGAGGAAGGCCACGGAAGAGATGGAAGGAGCAGGTAGAGGAAGATTTAAGAAAGCTAAAGGTAAACAACTGGAGGCAAAAAGCTACAAACCGATCCGAATGGAGGAAAATTGTGGAAGAGGCCAAAGTTCACCCAGGACTGTAGAGCCACAGAAGAAGAAGAAAGAACTCAATCGGATGAACAGTGAGTGAATTTATCTATTCAAGCCTATGTTACTTAGTGATCTAATAAGATTCACAGGTGGAGGAATTGTTCAAATCGATCTAGTAGTTTTTGAGTTCATCCATTACAAACAAAAATACAAATCTTTCCTCTTTATATTATTAGTATAGAAGTATGGATAGTGTAGATTAGGTGAAATTATCATCGCTCGATTTAATAAATTTATCAGTTTAATAATTTAATTAGTTATGTGATCGCTCATAACTAAATGCTGGGTTGAGTTATTCTGGCAGTTCAATGTTATCGTTCAGATAGTAAAGATTTGGATATTACAGAGTTAGTGAAGTGATAGTACTAGTACTAGGTGTGTTGAGTTAGTGAGTGTGTGAGTTGATACTAGGTGTGTGAGCTGAGTTACTGGGTGTGTGAGCTTAGTTACTTGATGTATGTGTAATAGTGAAATGTTTATGGTACGGCTTGGAGCCAGGTATGTGTGATGCAACTGTGGTCAGCTGCGGGCTGTAGTTTATCGTGGTTGGCCGCCATTCATGCAGCAAGCAGCTTTAGGCTATAGTAACCCTTGGCAGGTTTCCAACGGCTGGGATTAAGAAGTGGAACTGTACCAATCCTGACCAGGTTACCAATGAGGGAAGAGTATGTGTGTGTGTGTGTGTGAGTGGTGTGTTCAAGATACGGCTTGGAGACGGTTGTGTGTGGCGCAACTATAGTTGGCTCAGGGAGCAGCTTTGGGCTGTAGCGTGCCGTGGCTGGTCGCTATAGATGCAGCGAACAGCTTTGGGCTGTAGTAACCCTTGCTAGATTAGCAACGACTGGGATTAGCACTACACTGCAATTATGTTTGACATTGTGTTTATCACAGAAGATTGATAGAACATATTGAATGAGAATTTTTAGAGTAATATATTTCTACCTTTGGTTTTTCAACGTTTATGACTTCATCTGTTTTAATTCTCAATCGTAAGGTTGGAACGATAATCCCATAGTCGAGCTCCTCTACCTTCCTAATCCTCTTAATAATTTTGTAAGAACCAGGTGACTACGGCCACAAATTATTCTTAGAACTTGAGAATGATGTACTAGTGAGAAAAGGGTGGAGCTGAATCGAGCTCAGTCAAAGCGTGTAAAGCCCGCTTTGACTGAGCTCGATTCAGCTGAAAATAAAATCCACTGTCTATTAACATGGAGCATAGCACGTCGAGCTTGATCAAAGCTAAAATATTGCTGTACAGAATGATAATAATATGATGCATTAGTATTTATGACCTGAACATGTCCTTCAAGTTCCCAGAATTGTTTTAATCCCCAAGTCGGTAGATTTTAATCCCTAATCTTTCGATATGTGGAGTAACATGATGTTACGAGAATTTGTCACCCTTCTGGACCTCATATCTCCTGAAATAATCATCTTAGAATAATAAACTAGATGTTATTTCAGAAACTTATATCTTCTAAAATATTAACCATGTGATAATAAACCGGACGTTACTGAAAAGCTCATGTAAAGCCATTTATTTCAACCCTTTGCATCTCAATTCTCAAAAGATACAACGAAAGTCTCTCAAATTTGGAAAGCTTGTATCTTCTAGAATAAGAATCGGAGAATAGTAAATCAAACGCTGTTGAAGAGCTTATGTAGTACTATCTGTTACACAGCTAGTTTCAATCTTTCATCTTTCAACCCCTAAATGCAGTGGCCCAAGATATTCGGGATTACATGATGCTACGAAAATCTGTCACACTTCCAAAGATTTTATCTCGTCAAATAATATTCTTAGATTAATTGATCGAATATTGTTTGGGAGTTTATATAATGTAGTTTATCATAAAATAACTTCAACCCTCGAAAGCTACAACGAGAATCTGTCAAATCAAAATAACTCATATCTTCTAGAATAATAATCGTAGAATAATGAAAAAACAATAATAGAAAGCTCATATGATGTCATCAATTACAAAATCAGTATTAGATTTTTATATTCAATTCCTCACGTAGTTTTCTTGTGGCACAGTGTGCTTTTCCTTATGGATATCAAAATATCTGCCCTTTTTATTTTTCAGCGGATAATCGGTTTTATTTTTAGTACCTGATCATTTATCAGATGAAAAGAATTGTTATTATCTTTTTATAATTGTTTCTCTGTGCTTTTATCTGATTTCCAATAGAATAGACAGCTGAAAGCAAAATTAATGATTGGAACGAGGTTCTAAATCCCTTATTTATTAATGACGATCTTTGGAATTACCCAAGATACCCTAATTAATAGCAATTAGCTGGATTGTTGAATTTAACATTGCTACTTTGGAGAATTGAATCCTATTGTGAGCTTATATCGTCATTTTCGACAGGATTAATCAAAATTTTCATTGTTTCAATTTACAATTAGCTTTGGATTCAAATTGGGGTACAAGCTACAAAAATTGTTCATCCTTTTAGGTAATTATGTTTTGTGCAATCGAGATATTCGATGTTTTCTGTTGATTTGTAAGGGTGAAATTTAGTTATAAAATAATGATGTTGACAACAACTGACCATAATGATTTGAATTTGCAGAACATTGAGTCATGCATCATCATCAACAGATCATTGTCACGTTGTAAATATTACCATAAAAATATTTTAACAGATCACATCTCCCCTTTTGTGAATATTCAAAATTTATCAGATAACTGTCACAATCCATTCGTTAACTCACCTATCCATTTTGGAATATATTTTTAATAGTATTTTCAGTATGATGTTTTGAATAATTTGGAAAACAGCTCACATCAATTTTAGACCCTTCAAAGAAGAAGGAATTGAAATTTACTAATAATTATTTTATTTTTATACTGAATCAAATTCACATGTAATACTAAATTCAACAATTTTTATGTTTCCGGTTATATTATCCGCCCTTAAAGTCCCAATTACCCCTTATCTTCGCGTTCGCGACGAAATAACTTCGGAATTAAACTTGGTACTTTACATTCCTGATTATATATTTGCAATTCGTTAGAAGCGCCGAATTTATAGCCTAAGATTTTATTACTGGGTTTTATTTTATTGTTTGAAAATTTTATGACGCCGAAGGATAAATGCTGGAGGAAAATGGGGAATATATTACATATTTTGAAGTGCTACATTGAAACAATTGCTGCCTGCTTGCTTGAGAATTTTTAATAATTGAATTGACGTGTTTCCGGCAAAAATTCTAATAGAGCAAGTATGCTTTCTCGTTTTCCCATCTAAAAGAGAACGTATTGTATTGAAACAGAAACATTTCTTCTCTCGGTTTCATTTTGTTGTTGTTTGTAGCTTCAAATCCTCGTGGAGTCGTTCAATAAGATGATTACTTTGTTACTTGAGCTGTCAAAGGCTTTGAGAAGCTAAAGACCTAGTTTCCACATTCATTCGTTTCTTGAAAGCTTTGCGCTGGCTGCCAGGAAATTCATACCAACAAGATAATTATTAGAGAAGATTGTTTTATTTTTATATTCTCATCATTGCTAGGATATTGCGCAAGAAAGTTTTGCGATCGACAAGAGAAGAGTTTTTTTTATTTTTGTTATCGTTACATGCAATTATCCCGACTGAAGAACTAAATTATTCTATATAATCTCTTGTACCTAAATATTGAAATATGTTAATCATAAATATATATTTAAATCAACGGAAATAAAAGAAAAATCAATGAACGCTCATGAATATAAATAGAATTAGATATGTGCGTATCCATGGGGATACTGAACGCTCTTCTGCATTTTTGAATTCATTTCAAAATTCAAACATTCTGTATATGAATAACGTTTCCATTTGAATTCAATTTTAATTGAAGATCCGAGGGCTGACAGTCTGATTTTATCATGGATTGATCAAAAATTCATCAGGAGTTGAATTATTCATAATAATATTTTGCCTGACTGCAAATTTTGTAAATACGGGAAGTTTGAGCTTTTAGGAGAAGCTGTAATGGAAGAAAGATTTCATAATACCTAATAAAACCGTACATTACAAGCTACCTACTTCAATCAATCGTTCTGTATCTGAAAAAATCCTACTTGCCCTTCTCGTCGTTTTCCCTAAAAGAAGAACGTCAGAAGCTTCCGGAACTCAAAAAATCATGAGAAGCACGCCGAAAAACTATGAACAGAATCAAAAAATTCACTTTGGTGGAAGCAGTGGAAATGGTTTGCAGTTTTCGAATTTTAAATCTCCCAGATTTTAGGATGGCACCCTCTAAACGCTTTTCCCAAAATTTCATCCATTTTGGAGCTGGTGCCTTCCAACCATTGCGCTACGCAACTCTGGATGGAGCAAAAGGAGTTTAGTGCTCTCTTCTCGACTGTCTTGGGTTCAAGCTAAGTAGGCAAGTCGAAAAATAGGGGCAAATTAGGAAAAAATGCGAACTTGATGAAACTTTGGTATATTGTTTTTGATCACCTAATAGTGTTATACATATATTTTCCGACAAAAATTTGGCTTAGCAATTTCCAGGGGAAGGAATAAACCACGAAATTTTGGCACTTTTTTCAGTTTTCGTCCTGTAACTTTTTCCCCTTCATTCCTACGCCTTAGATTATTGAATTCAATTTCGTGAAGCATTAAATTTTCGATAAGTTTGATTCGAAAAACTTGTTTGTAGACCCACTAATTTCCAAGATACAGCACTTCAAAAAAGAGAAAAATTTCTTAAAATCAAAGAAAACATTAAAAATGGGGGTTTTCGCTAGATATCTTTTATTTTTCAAATTATTTTATGGAACCTAGTTTCATTCTGACGCAGAAATCAATCAAAAACCCACCCCTCACCCTGTCTACCTATGCCACTATATCTGGAGGCACGGTAGTGCCCCCACCAAGACCAGTCAAATGATGCGCAAGAGCCACTACATACCTTTCTCGAAGAGCTTCGTCGTTTTTTTGAACCCTTATAACTTGTATTTGGATTATACCTACCAGATAAACAAAATTCTCGGGATATAATGTCAATAGTGGACTTATTAAACATATAAAGTTTCAATTGCATTGTTCTTATACTTTAAATTTTATTGACATATGAAAAACCCCGATTTCGTCACTGACTCGCTCACTGATGATTATCAAAATTCTTGGGTTACTTCTTGAAGTCCTAGAATGCTGAAATTTGGTATGTAAGCTAGTATTAGTACACAAACAACAACAAAATTCTAAAACTTGAAACTTCTAATCCCAACCACTTAAACTAGGGGATGGAAATTTGTATGAGACTTCCACAAATTTTGATGCTAAAGGTCCAAATATTGATACAGAGATTCCTTGTCATGAATCATAGTTAAATAAAAACTTACTAAAAGAAGTGGAATCCCACCAAAAACATTTTCATGTAAAATGTTGCCAAGACGAAGCCATATGGCTCGCACTGTCAAAGAGTTATTAGATCCCATGTAGAGCCAAGCTTCTAACTCTACACGCTCTAATTCTACAAGCAATAACTTCACAATTCTACACCTCAGTCAAAATATGCGACTTGGCCATTTCGATACATTCACATGGGCATAAAGTGAGAAATTTATTCACTATTCATTAGTCCTAATAGTTTCCTTCTAAATGAGTGGTGGCTAGACAGGTAAATGGACAAGGAGGCTTGTAGAATTAGTGCGTGTAGTATCAGATACTTGGCTTTCAATCTGACAACCTTTTGACAGTGCGAGCCATATGGTCTCGTCTTGATAACATTTTACTTAAAAATATTTTTGGTGGGATTCCACTTCTTTAAGTAAGTTTTTATTTTACTATTACTTATAACAAGTAGTCCCTATATAAATTTTCAGACCTCTAGCATCAAAATTTGCAAAAGTCTCGTACTAATTTCCTTCCCCTAGTTTAAGGGATCCGGGGGTGAAAGTTCCAATTTCCAGAATTTTGTTGTTGTTTTTGTGCCAATACTAGCTCAAATACCAAATTTCAGCATTCTAGGACTTCAGGAAGTAACCTAAGAATTCTGATGATCATCAGTGAGCGAGTCAGTGACGAAATCGGGGTTTTTTTAGATATCAATAAAATTCAAAGTAAAAGAACTATGCAATTGAAACTTTATGGCTGGTACCACGAGCTCTATTTTGGCGATACTAGGAGCATTGGGTCAAGATGTGTTTTGACGCAATTAAAACTTTCCTAAATACTTTAGAAAATAATCTTCAGATACAAATTACGGAAAACACACATTTCTGCAAAATTCATTTGAATATACATAGCTAGTATAGCCTAAAACAGAGCTTATGGTACCAGCCAATATGTTCAATAAGTCCACTATTGACATCATATCCCGAGAATTTTGTTTATCTGGTATAATCCAAACCCAAGTTAGGAGGGCTCCAAAAAACGGCGAAGCTCTTCGAAAAAGGTAGGTAGTGCTGTTGCGCTTTGCTTGGCTTGTCTTGGCGAGGGCACTAACGTGCCTCCAGATATTGTGGCATAGGTATAGGCAGAGTCAGGAGTGGGTTGTTGACTGATTTCTACGTCAGAATGAGACTAGGTACCATAATACCATAAATAATGTTGAAAAATCAAAGACATTTAGCGAAAACCGCCATTTTTTATGTTTTTTTAGATTTTCCGGAATCATTCACTTTTTTGAAGTGCTGTATCTTGGAACTTAGTGGGTCCACAAATAAGTTTTATGTATCAAATTTTAGGAAATTCGATGCTCTAAGAAGTTGTACTTGATGATCTAAGGCGTAGGAATGGAGGGGAAAAAGTTACAGGGCAAAAACTGAAAAAAGTGTCAAAAATTCGTGGTTTTTCCCTCCCCCTGAAAATTGCTTCGCGAAATTTTGGTCGGAAAACATGGAAATAACACTATTGGGTGATCAAAAACAATATATCAAGGTTTCATCAAGTTCGCATTTTATCCGATCTCAACGTATATGTCGACTGGACTAAAGTCCCAAAGGCGCGCGCAGCGCAATTCGCTAATATCCAAAGTGTTTTTCGAAAGCACGAGCGTAATGAATTGATTCACATCCATTGTTTGGATGGATTTCGAACACACACACACCCACACACACACACAATTAGTTGTATCGAATAAATCTGTATAAGACAATGATTACAAGGTCATGTGAGCTCGAACTCGACTTTTCATCGACAATATCATCGAGCTTTTTAATGACAACGGGCTTGGATAAATCGTGCTTCGAAAACAATGAAGCCTAAAAGCGCTGAACTTAAAAATTTTGGCCTGTACTTACTTGATTTCTTTAAATTTATTTTTAGAGGGTGCCATTTTAAAATATGGGGGATTCAATTCTCGACATGTACCAAAATATACTTTTTGATTCTGTTTATAGTACTTCAGCAAGCTTCTCAATATTTTATGAATTCTGGAAGCTTTTAAATTCTTATTTCAGGAAAAACGAAAGAATATTAGGAGGAAGGTTTGATAATAAAGCTTATTGAGACCATCCTACCTACAAAAATTAGATTACCCATTATTTGATTTGCCTAAAAGCTTAAACTTTTGATATTTACAAAATTCGCAGCCATTTATAATAGATTATCAATTTATTATAAATAATTCAACTCCTGATGAATTTTTGATCAACCCGTGATAAAATCAGACTGCTAGCCTTCGAATCTTTGATGAAAATTGAATTAAGATGGAAACATTGGTCGTATAGATCACCTACAAGTATTGTTACACATGAACTCACTTAATTAAATAAATTGGTTCCTTAGAATATTGAGGGCCTAGTCCAGCGCGACCCATAGAATTTTGAGACTTATTTCTATGTTTTTATACGTTTTTATATTTCAACAAGTTACAGTTACTTATTTCTATCGATATTTTCATAATTAACAAGTATTCCTGTTCAAGTCCAGACAAAATAGGCACTCCAAGGACACAAATCTTCATTTTTTGGGTATATCTCTGAAACGATGAAAACTACTGGGAAAATAAATAGCGAGAAGTTTGTAGATTGTGACATTTTCTACAAGAAAGGTGTCAATACTTTTCTCCCTACGAAACACCGTTCTTGAGTTACTATTCAACTATTCTACTCAACACAATTACTGTTCGTGCAGCCATTACTACAATTAAAAAAAATTGTATTCAGCAGTTTCTCTGAAGCAGGTGAAGTAAAATCTGAATTGGCTCCAAATTATTATTTATCAATTAACAGTCCCTGTCTTCAGGATTCAGTTCATTGTCCAACCACAATTGCACTTGGTAGAACACACGAAACAAGTGTTGATAAGCAGGAGCAGATATTGGAGGGAGACAGGATAACTGCACTCTTTTATTACACCTTCAATTAAAGATTCACTGCAAATGCAGCAAACTTCTGACATTTTTATAAAATTTTCTAACAGTCAAAAATGAAAATACCGTCTACAAACACGTCTATTCATAACGAAAAACTATTCAAGACTGACTGGACTGTTGATGTTATTCAAGGCCAACCGACTGATGGAATAAGGGACGGCCGTTGTCTCACTCAATCGTATATTTTCCACGCAACTCGAGAACGGTGCTTTATAGGAAAAGAAGTAATGACATATTTTTTTAGAGAATTTTACGTTCTTCTAAGTTTTACTCATCCATTTTTCCGGCAGCTCTCACCATTTCAGAGATATATGCAAGAGGCGAAAATTTGTGACTTTTGACCTCGGATAAAAGTCAACACATAAATGGGATCGTTGGGAACTTTTGACATAGCATTTCTAATGACTTATTCAAGACCTGCACAGGAATTTAGCTTGTTGGGAATTAATACAAATTCAGATTTGTTTGTAAGCTCACCTTATTCCACTTATTGCCCGCGCAAGGTTGTTGCATAGTAATTACAGTTCACAAAGCTCGTTAACTCAAACTTATAAGTCGGTCCACCCGAGCCCATAGCCTTATATAAGTATGTCCATTAAGCCCATTTTCATTCAAAAATATTGGCCCGTACTCAGCTCGTAGCTCGTTCAGATTCGTATCTATTTCAAAGCCCGTTCTTCTAATCTCATAGGATTATATAAGCCTATCCATCCGTGCATATAGTCTTATATAAGCCCAACCACCTGAAATTCATCTTCAAACAAAAACATTAGTCCGTACTCAGCTTGTAGCTCGTTCGGATCCGTAACTATTGCAATACCCGATTTTCTAAGCTCATAAGCTAATATAAGACCATTCCCCCGAGTTCATAGCCTTATATAAGGTCATCCACTTGAGCACATAGCCTTATATAAGCCCGTCCACCTGAAATTCGTCTTCAAGCAAAAATATTGGCCCATACTCAGCTTGTAGCTCGTTCGGATCCGTAACTATTCCAAAACCCGTTTTTCTAAGCTCATAGACCCATCCTCCCGAGTCCATAGTCTTATATACCCGAGCTCTAAGCCTTATATAAGCCCGTCCACCTGAAATTCGTCTTCAAGCAAAAATATTGGCCGCATTCGGCTCGCAACTCATTTGAATTATGCAATGCTCTACCAGTGAATCAAACTATAAATTCCTCAATTTACTTTTGGTTAGTCCTACAAAATCAAATTACAATCGCCGTACAGACAATTTGAGCTCAAACATAAATGGAAGGAAGTGGGACAAGTCAGGATAAGAGACTCTTTCGATTGTTAAGCTCCAACTGCCCTAAATTTTGAATAATTCACCACAAAGAGAATAATCAATTATTCTTTTGGTATAATTTCACAGGACCAAATTACAATCTCCATCTGGAATCTAAATCTAGACAATCTGAGCTCAACGACTGTGTGTATTACATAGATCAAAGACAGACGTCCAGTATCTGTGACATGCCCACTGTATTTGAGAAGATAATCCTTTATCCTTCACTAAATCCCTTCTATGGACTATGTTGTCTAGTTTGAAACTAAATCGAGGAAGGACATGAACAAGAAAATGATTTGAAATAGAACTATAGCTGGACAGTAACATCTGAATAAGTTGGATTTTATTTTACACTTTATTGAACTGGTAGTCGTACTTAATGATTTTACATCATACAAAACATACTGAGGATACAAATGAAGAGTGTGGAACACATTTGAATCACGATACAGCTTTGAGGCTTCCTTTTCTCACTTGCAATATTAATAAACAGTGGTTTAAGTTGCTCGACTGCTAATACTAGCCGTTGCAGCTTTATCCCCCATAAAACTACTTACAAAGTAGCTAATTCCCAACAAAATTCTCATTTCATAATTAGGGCCGGTAAATTAGAATTCAAAAAACTGCCACGTCTGTATTTTCCGCATAAATAAAGCAAAAACAATCTCAGGGTGAGTTGCATGCAAAACAAATCCTTTCACAAGCATTTCAACCATTCCACATATGTTTCCAGTAACTTAACCTCACTGAAGCGAGATTAATACTTCTGTTTGCCAGTCGTAGCGTTGTCGGCATTCTCTATGAGGGAGAAAACTCTACTTGGGGTGGTATACGACATGTTGAACTATTGTGACGTGTCTTTGAATACTTGGGGATGAAGATTATTAAGGGGGGTTGATTAGTAACTCAAATTCTTTTATCTTTTGATCTTGGGTGGCGTGTTTCCTCAACGAGTAATACAAGTCAACAGGGATGATATTCAATGTAAGGTGTGCCCACTGCGATAAGTCAAGCATTGTTGGTATGTCAGGTGACAGTTGACCTATATTTTAACTAAATTATGTTCCTGGGTAAGCACTTTTGAAGCGTTTTTTTCAATGTTAAGAGATTAATATTGTGTTTGTTGAAGGTGTGACTTTCTGCGAAATATAATCTAGATGGGATATTAGCTAAGTGTATTGATATTTTCGAGTTGTAGACCCTTGAATCCAAACATTCAGGCTTCGAATATTCTCTGGAGAAACCTTAATTCGTAATTACAAAGAAGTCCTCATGGGACAATAATTAGTATCCAAATAAAACTGTTATATTATTCAAAGAACTTCCATTCGTTCAACAGAATCTCTGAATCTTTTTTGTCGAAATTATCACCTAAAGACTTCAAAGAAAATCAAGCGATCAAGGGAGATGTCAAGTGCAATCACAGAGTCGTCTTCAAGCTCCATAATGTGAAAATCTGGATCAAATAACAAGCACAAACGATACAAGAGAAAAGACACAAAGATCAGACGTTCATATTACCTCGTTGGCTCACGAGTTTAATTGCTTTTTCACTTTGATTAACATTTTCTTCTTTCCTCTAACAATTGATAAATGTCACTTTGGTAAGAAATCAATTCGAGATGCTTCATAAATCAAACCAATTTTTATTGTAAGAATCAGTCATATTGATTTAAGGCGGAATTCAGAAATACTGTTGATGTTTATTAATTTCTCACATTTTGGTTTCGCTTTCTTTATAATAATGTCAAAAGATTCATCTCTAAAAAATTCTGCAAAGGATATAAAGTTTCTGGATGTAGTTGCTCGGCATCTGCATTAATTCTCAATTAGGTATTCAGTCCAGACATTATCTTTTATTTATCATTTGGATTGGATTCCGAACTTTGCTATCAAATTAATGTCTCCGGAAGTTCCTGGGCAATTAAGACGTCCAGTTTATTTCTTACCAACCGTTTCGGGAATATATTACCCGGCCTTTTACAGTTTCCGCTCAGATAGCACTGAATCGGGTTTTTATTTCCATCCAAAGATACTCATTAAAATAATGTCTTCTAGTCTTCTAGTGCGCCTTTTTTAGTGGACCCTTAATTGCTACTAGAAACTATGAATAAGAGAAACGAAAATATACATTTATCGTTATTCGAAAACATACAAAGTTATTTCCTTTTATCAAAACTTGAGGCTGTATTATAAAAACAATGAATCTTCAACACTTTCTGAACTCTTCCAGGAATATGCAACCCAAAATCATGTTCAAAAGGTGAATAAATATACCATAGTATAGTATAATGCGCAATGCGACCATAAATAATCTAATTTAAAAAAGTCCCACTGAAATCGAGTTATCTTAACACAAGCGAGCTTTAAAAGCTCCAAGTGCTGATGGAAGTATATACTTTCCTGATACCTGCAATGATAGCTTTTCCATGTTATTGGTTTATCTATGGAAAGATGCTGCGATGTCTGCTTCCATTTTCGCCAGACAGAAGAGGAAAAGAAAACGGAGAAGTATTGTTTTCACATTTCCGGCTGACAAGAAGAAGACAATGTAGATTAAATATGCATGAAATAGATGCCGCGCTTCAAATGATAAGAAAAAGCATTTCCTTTCTCACTTTAAAACTCTTTCACGTACTTTTATTCATTTCCTCATCGTTGAAATTGTTTTAGTCATCAAAATTACTTTATTGACATTTCAGTTTGAGGCTCCTTACCTCAAAATGGGTAATAGGAGCCCCCTAGTGGGATCAAGACCTTTTTTTGCAAGAATGACTGAGGATATCGAGTTGAAATTGATACCAAATATTAGAGTCTACAACTCAATAATTCTATGAAACATTAAAGCTTCTAGCTCAATGCAATTAGAAGATAGGCCTTTCAAGTTAATTTCGTACTGACTGTCACATCAAAATCTGAAAGGTGCTTCTCGTTGATTTAGAATCTTGTAATTTGGCACAAGGGACGGTCCCGTAGAACAAGTGAAGCAAAAAGTTCATGAATTATCAATTTCTAATTCTATAGGAAATTATTTTTTGACAAATTCAATTTGGAGGTTCTTTCGTACAGTGTACTTGAAAGTTGATGTTTAATATCCCTAACTATTTGGAATCCTCAGGACGTTAGTCCTATTCGAACTCGTCCTTCTTCTCAAACGGTTTTATTCTGACGTCTGGTCAGAAATCGTGCAATACTAGCAGTGCTGTCTTCTTGTGTCAGATGGCAAGGGGCACATAGCGGAATAAATAATATTTTAAGACTTTTAACACACTGAAATTGAAATGTAGGGCGCATAAAAACGTTTATAACAACTGTATAACTGAATGAGAACGTCTTGTCAAGAAAAATGTCTTTCCAAGCCCACCAAAATCATTATTCCAAATGAACTCACATTTTTATTGTAGTCTGTTGACGCAGCAACACAAAGTGCCCCTTAATATCCGACACGGCAACATAGCATTTTAGTTAGGGTTTGGGTCCAGGACGTCTCGTCTCTCGAAGTCCCGGGACTGTTTGCCAATTTAACTGTCTCGGGTTTCGAGACTTTCGGGTCGAGATTCGAGACACGGTTGTTAAAATTATACCGTAATAATTTCATTTTCAAAAAGCCATAATAAACTTGATTAGTCTCCTGCAATGTCATTGAAAGCGCCATCCATTAGCTTGACGAATAATTACTTTATATTCTACTATTCTCACAAGTTTTAAAGTCAAATGGAACGGGCAATCAATTATTAATGTGAGGATTTGATTTTGTGTTCAATAAATGTTGAATTTTACTACAATTTCTTTTTCCATAGATGAAACGCCAAAAATAAACTCGATTCTAATTATATTTTGAGAGGTCTCGAAGTCCCGGGACATCCCGAGAATATAATCTTGGGTATGAATATAAAAGATAACCATTTAGATGCGACAGCAATCTTAAGTACCGAATTTCAGTATCTGGATTTATGCGGAAAATTCAAAAAAAGTTTCAAGTAAAGTGCACTTCCGGTACAGACGATTGCAACCATAATGCGAAATACACAACTAAACCCTAGACCAGTCTCAAATACAAAATTTCAACATTATACATTCGACGGGTTTTGAGATTTGCGGGCTACGAACGCACATACGCAACGATATCAAGCCGAAAATAGTCAAAATGTATTAAGGGATGCTCAAAACGGATATTTTCATCAAAATTTTGATATGTGAATTTTGTCGGTTTTACAATACTTACTTCTAGTTTGTACAAGTAAAAATGCTGCCCGGTTTCAATTATTTAAATAATCATCTTTAGAGGTGGTTTATAACTGTATAACTACAGATGTATTACTATGTCGAAGGATAACATTCCAGAGAACATCAGGTGGGCGAATAAATCCTTTAAAATAAAGACAATTTTCTATGAACCGGAATAGTGCGTCGAATATGCACGACTCAAACCAGCTTGGATGATAGTATTCAAAAAATGGAAGAATCATCTAGATGATGAAAGCGCATTTTTGACAGCTCCTGACTGCTTGTTATTTCAGAGATTTCGCAAATTACCATCACTCACAATTACTGAGCTTGAAATCAAGCAGTTTGGGAAAACTTACGAAACAGCAGCTTCCATTTAGTGTTAGTTTCAAGTTGACTATTTGATAGGTACATAATTTATGCATGTACAAACTCAAAAATATCTTTTAATCTTCATTGTTTAGTTATTGACTGACGGGAGGTCAAGTGCTGTACCTTAAAATGATAATTTGATCTTTATCAAAGCTATATAGAAAAAATACACCAAAAGTAAACAAATTTCAATCCAATAATAATAATTCATTCTAATAAGCTTCAAATTCGCGTCAAACAAGTCATTGAATGAATCCCGGACAGATTTCCACAACTGTACATAATAATAGTGACACCCGCGGCTAAAGTTGTAACTAAATTTTTATCTACTTCAATAAATTTTAGTTGCCATATCCCTAATGTCATATATATCTATGGGCATTGTTTCACTTGAAACAAGTAATTGAATAATTTAATCTACCACAATCACTGAGCTTGAATTAAAGCAATTTGTGCAAGCCTACGAAACAGCAGCTTTTATTTAGTACCAGTTTCAAGTCTGTAAATAGTATAGTTGCTGAGAACTCAGCGTCACGCCAGCCAGCCAGCCAGCCAGCCAGCCAGACAGAAAGCCAAAGTGAATATAATAGCGCTTTTTTATAAAAAATGCGCTAATAAACGAAACCGGTCGACATTTTATAAAATAAAAATATAGAATAATATGGACAGAACTTTCATTCAAAAATTTTTCGAAAACTCACTCATTCTTATATCAATTTCCAAACTTGAGCGTTTCCTCCTTCAATTAGAGAGGTATGTCATTGCAGCGTATTCCTGCACATTTCCAGGGATAAGATGAAAAATAATGGTACAATTCGCATAAAAAAATTGTTGAGCTTCATACAACAAAATTTGTTGGATATTGATACATTTCTAATGAAAAAAATTGTTTTGTTTCAATAAGGATATGAGAATGGAGGCGTTAAAATGCACCGCAATAAAATAAGACTCAAAAAGGCCCCTTAAGATCTCACATGAAAGTATTATTTGATGTGTAGCCATGCAATAGAGATTTTGTAGCGTACCAACCATCTTGATACAATGTATATACAAGGTTTATCTAGTAATTAACCGATTTTAAGCTTTAACAGAAAGTAAAGTTAACATTAATTAATGTGGACTTTTTTTCCTTAAAGATACATCTCCTTGAGAGCCACAAATTCCTTCCAGCAATTCTTTTACTCTCGAAAGCACTCCTTATTATCACTTCGCGCAATTGCTAACACTTACATCGTCGCATTTTTTTAATCTTTTTCCTTCGAAAGTATTTTTTGGTTTGGAAAATATCTCAAAATCGTTGGCATCTGCCAAGGCAGCCGATATATTCGAGAGAAAAATCTGACGTGAATATCACGTGACTTACTTGTACATCATTTATATATATATATATATATATATATATATATACATATATATATATATATATATATATATATATATATATATATATACACAAATTTATTCAATCAAGTTTTCTGTCACTTCAGATTATAATTAATATAATTTTAATAATATTTTGACATGTCAAATGTCAAACAAAATCAAAAAATGGAAGAATCATCTAGATGATGGAAGCGCATTTTTGACAGCTCATTAATGCTTGTTACTTCAGAGATTTCGCAAATTACCATCTCTTACAATTACTGAGCTTGAAATCAAGCAGTTTGGGCAAACTTACGAAACAGCAGCTTCCATTTAGTACTAGTTTCAAGTTGACTATTTAATAGGTACATAATTTATACATGTACAAACTCAAAAATACCTTTTAATCTTCATTGTTTAGTTATTGACTGACAGGAGGTCAAGTGCTGTAGCTTAAAATGATAATTTGATCTTTATCAAAGCTGTATAAAAAAAAAATACACCAAAAGTGAACAAATTTTCATCCAATAATAATAATTCATTCTAATAAGCTTCAAATTCGCGTCAAACAAGTCATTGAATGAATCCCGGACAGATTTGACAACTGTACATAATAATAGTGACACCCGCGGCGAAAGTTGTAACTAAATTTTTATCTACTTTAAGAAATTTCAGTTGCCATATCCCTAATGTCATAGATATCTATGGACATTGTTTCACTTGAAACAAGTAATTGAATAATTCAATTTTCCACAATCACTGAGCTTGAATTAAAGCAATTTGTGCAAGCCTACGAAACAGCAGCTTTTATTTAGTACCAGTTTCAAGTCTGTAAATAGTATAGTTGCTGAGATCTCAGCGTCACGCCAGCCAGCCAGCCAGCCAGCCAGCCAGCCAGCCAGCCAGCCAGCCAGCCAGACAGCCAAAGTGAATATAATAGCGCTTTTTTTGGAAAAATGCGCTAAAAATTGACAATAGATTATCATTACCTACCTCATCATTTCAATTGAACTGATTGTTTTATATGGCAAATTCTGAATATTTGTTATACATATAAACTGAACTTACGGCTCAACCGATTGATACAAAAATAGTAGGCAACTATTTTGATGCTACAATAAGTTCAAGCACTAAACTTCAATATGCTATGGCTGATCATTCTAGATTTATGCAAAAAAAATTTAAAAAAGTTTCAAGTAAAGCGCACTTCTGGCTTGGCCGATTCATACAAAAATAGCAGGTGACCATTTTGATACAACATCAAGTTCAAAAACTGAATTTCAACATCCCACGGTTGATCATTCTGGATTTATTAGAAAAACTCGAGTGCACTTCCGGTACAGACGATTGGAACCATAATGCGAGATGCACAACTAGACCCTGTACCAGTCTTAAATACAAAATTTCAACATTATACGTTCAACCAGTTCTGAGATTTGCGAGTTACGAACGAACATACGTACCGACATCAAGCCGAAAATAGTCAAACTGGATTTAGGGATGCTCAAAACGGATATTTCCATCAAAATTTTGATGGGTTAATTTGGTCGATTTCACAATACTTTCTTGTACTTAGTACAAGTAAGTAAAAACTGCCAAATTGTAATGAATGGGCAGGAGCGTCGTCGTGCTGAAGCGTACAACTGAAAATTAGGTCATATTCATCTCACTGCATTACGTAATCGTTTAAAAACTTTGTGACAATCTTTGTTGGTCACTTATAGTTTTTGCAGCATTTCCTGTCAATAAAAAACAGTGAGATTTATATTGATGTTACTCTGAATCTAGCGCACCTAATGACTCGTTCCTCTTCGAAGATCTTCTCTGAAAGGATCTAAGCTTTAATCTGAGAACTATAAATTTATTGTCATACATTTTTTAATCTTAGCGATGGTTTTTTGATCAATGCGTCTGCTTATTTCAAAATACAACGTACAGAGATTCTACGTTCATATTGTAATGTTTATTGCTTGATGAATCACTCTGTAAATAAATAAAAGTCACTATTTAATAATCTAAATGAAATAAAATCTTTAATTCTTCTTATGTCACTAATAACAGTATATTTATATATTAGTCACTTAATTCTAATTTAATCAAAGTCACAGATATTTATATTTCACTATTTATATACACTCTCACTTCACTGTCACTGTTTATTATTTATTTCCACTAATACTCTCATTACTGTACTGTCCTAAACGTCGTTGGCTTGGCCTTATATAGAGAAACACCGTCCTTCTCGAATTTTCGATTTTCGCGACTCTTTCCATTACCAGGAATTGCTAGGGGCTTCCATTGGGAGGGGTGATGCGCTGCGACGTAGCGCGGCGTAAGAGGCGACAAGAAGCCCCTCCCCATACTGCGTCGCATTCACGAGCTCCCCTCTCACTCCCGCACGTCACAATATAATAACATGCCATGGCTGACTGAGCTGCTCCTAAGTCATGCTATTTGATAAAAATAACTCGCGAAGATCCCCTCTAAACTGTAAATACTTTTTGTTGACAATAGTTCATGTAGATAGAAAGATTCAAAGTCGAATACTTTCCATACAAGACAAACTTGAAGTTTGATTGAAATAACTTACTGATCAATAACTTATTATTGATTGCTGATGAAATAATTTGTAATTCTTAGTTATTTTATGGTTTTTGGGTGCCTCAACAACTACCTCTGTTGGAAACGATATAATAATGTATGAATTGTTGGGATTTTTTGTTCAGACTGCTCTGTTTGAGGCTGACTTTCAGCCACATTTCTACTGGAAAGAACATGGTGTTCCAGCACAAATAGATCATCCTCCAGTGAAGGACATTTCGATGCTTGAATTCGATCAAAATATTGCGAAATATGTCAGTATTCACCTGTAAATATGTATATATCTTTGCCTCTGCAGTATTTATCCTGAGACATCCTGTATATCGATCGATGGTTTAATAGAGCGTTTCCTGAATTGGTCCGAAATTTTGCTGAATATTATATTATTCATTTTTTTGTATGCATTTATCTTTGCAATATTCAATATCCATCCTAAAACGCTAGGTATATTGATAAATCTATTCGTGTAGCTCAGCTCATAGCAACGAGAAGAAAATAACAAAGAAAACTTATGAGCCGGTTTTTAAAACCTCAGGTCACTAATCTTCCGGAAATTAAATGGCTAAGCCCTTTCAAAACTTGAAGTAATTGCTCTTGATCGTCCCGTTTTTCATTTGGAAAAAGTAACCCATCAAATTCCATGATCTCCTCGTAATAAAGTAGAATTAAAGTTGGGTCTCTCAGATCTCCATTGTAAAGTTTTATTCCCTTACAAAAGAATAAAACGTGAAACCTTGGCTTGTCCTATATTTCAGACTTAATACGTTTTTATCCACCACGCAAAAACGCCGTCCAGTTCTCCGTTTGTCCATCTCAGACATAAAGAAAGTCCCCAAAGTGTACGAGCCACTAGATGCTAGCGCAAGCTCTGCAAAGCTCCCCAAAGCTGAAATTCAGACTAATGCGATGTGATTTGAGGAATCTGTTACCGTTAAGTTGGCAAAGAAATGGTCATAGTTTTGTTGTAAATCAGAGTGTTGTGATTTATAGTTTCTAAGTTGGTATGTGTTTGACAGAAATGCAACTTCCAGGAGAATATTTTAAAGATTCGAACATATTATAGATTTCAATAATGCATTGTCCAACACCAAATTTATTGCAGAATTCCAATCTTGAGTTCTTTATTTCCGGAACAAAAACTTGATTTATTTCTCGTCTTGCATTGTCTTGGCTCCTTTTTCAACAGGAAGGCATGTCAAATCCTGTGAGGATAAAAAAGTGCTCGAATCATTACCTTTCTAGATGAATCTTTTGGCTCTCTTGATGAATAAATTCGAATGTAAATAAACTTCCAAATGAAAATGAAACGCTCAAGTATCTGTTTTCTTGGAGACTTGGAAAACTAGTTGTTTACATGCCTAATGCGAGGATGTTTGGAAGCGTTCCCTGAGTGAACTGCTTGCTAATGCTCTGTTTTTGTTGTTATAGGTAAGTGGACTTCCGTTTGGATCTGGGGGATGGTTTCTACTGGTAAGAATCTCAAGAAAATTTGCATGTTCTTATTAAGGATACATATCTTGTTTCTACCGTAATAATGATTGAATTTTCTCACACCCTCTAGTTTAGACAAAATTAATAAACTCCCATGTCACCCCGAAAACAAAATTAAAATTTCCTCATCTCTATGACATTCATTGTACATTCCCCGTCCACAAACGCCTCCATTTCTCAAGTCGACGTAAATAAATTCGCTGAAGTCTTGAATTACTGAAGCCGTCAGGGGTTTCCTCAAGCCAAAATCTAGTCGCACAATGCACACGATGAATGATTCTCTCTCCCACTTCATTTTAACAATGTCTTGTTTCTCCATCTCGCTTTTTTTGTGTGAATCCACCCTGAGCTGACGAACGGCACTGGCGCAATTATCCATTGTGCTGATTAATTATTCTAACTGCGGGAAGCAAATATCATGGATGCTTTACCGACTGAGAGGAGCATAATTGCATGTATGTAGTTCTTGTGATGTTTAGACAGATACTAAATTTTGGATTAGGTTGTAATGAAGTCGAATGAACGCTCAGGAGTAAAGTATGATGAATTGTTTTAGATGGAAGTTATTCCTTAATGGTTATGTCCTAGAACTTGATGAATACGGTTGTAATGAAGTCGGTTTCACGTAGAGTAGCTTCCGTTGTTGATGTGTTGATGTGCTTCGCACAACTAAAAATGTTCAAACTTTGAAGAAAACACAGTCGTTTCTATATTCACTTTTTTGTTTGTAAGTGATATTCCTTGAAGTTCAGGAACAAGTAGTGAGCAAATTCAAAGGATAAATGCCCAATTTTTCAGTCAGAACGTCGAATGCAGACTGACGCGTTGTTGTTGTGGTAGGGGTGTTTCGTAGGCCTTTTCTTCCAGCTTGGTTTCAAAATGATCTAGTAACGAAATGCAATAAGTTTCTGCTTCAGTTTACCTTGCTTGATTAATGCTGTATGCGTTGTTACTTCAAAAATTTGCAAGATGTTCTTGGAAGACTGGAACCTTAAACTCACAACTCAACGACCCTAAAATTTACAGGAATGAACTACTGGGCCTTCCTTATGAATTTAAAAACAATTCGTAGACGTTTCATTCCAACTTCGTTTCAAAATGATCCAATAATAATAGACAGTAAGAACCTGCTCCATTTTTCCATAACAAAAATTTTTTGCCAACTTAAAAGCTCTTTATCACAACCCTTTCGATTTAAGGAAGGAAGTAATCTTCCTGCTGACAGCAGTTTTTTCCTTGATACTTGTTATCCATATACGTAATATTGAAGCTGGACTATGATGGTATTCATGTCTAAAATCGATTGACTAGAACTTTAAACAAATTATATTAAGAAAGCAAAGACTTGTGCAGCATGCTCTATGTAGTTCGCTTTTCTATCTCAGGGTGAGCAAGCGCTTTTAAGGAAATCCAACAGAATGCAAGAAACAGAAATATGAATATTTTTCAAAATCAGTGGCGGGGCAAGTCCAAAATTTGATGTGGGCAAGGTATATTTTGCGAGGTCCTTTGGTGAAGCAATGTTATGAATTAAAAGACAGTTGAAACATAGCTTTTTACTATTAACTTTATTATAGTATAGACAGTGCAAACTGAACTAGTATATTCTTAGACTAAAAACTAAGAAACGGAAATTTCTTGCTTTCAGCTTCACTAAACTTCTCAATAAGTGTACCGTAATTCAGCTTAGATGCTATATCTGCTTTATTGGATAAGATAGCCAGAGCTAAAAGTCTTTCCTGACCCATCGTACTCCTCAAATAATTTTTTATCGATTTTAATTTTGAAAAGCTCCTTTCGGCGGATTTGTTAACATAATCGAATAGACTATGTGAGTTTCTTTGAAGTAATTTTCCATTATGTACTGAAACAGTTCTTCCACATCTTTAATGGAATCTGGTACATTTAGGATCAAAGTTTGTAATTCTTCATACAATTCGTGAAGTTGAAAGTCAACTCGCAAGACTGTGTGTAAATCTTGAAAGTTTTTCATTATTTGCTCTTTCTAAAATCACAAATATTGCCTAATTTCCAAAATATGAGACCCAGATATCCTGAAATTTGTATATTGTAGGATAAAATATATCAAGAAGAATCGATTCTGATAATTTTTGTTGTTATAAACATCATAAGGATCCTACGATCGCACGCTGTATTATTTGAGTAATAGACGGAGGAGAGAATAGCCGAATCAGAGGCACACACTGTTTGACTTTGTATCTCCTAAACGAATTGAGGTAATTGAAGTCTGTAAAAAATATCGTATTTTACACGTTTCAATCTAATGTAATGAGAATTATTATAGGAATATCTCAAGAAATGCAGATACTATTACCTGATAAATAACATTTAGAATTTGTAGCTGTATCTTTTGACTCAATTGAGATAGGCAAAATGTGTGGAAAGTATTGTAATGTACATACTTAGATGTAACGTGAAGGATAGTTTTATTAGAATATCTGCAGAAATACAAATATGATCGATTGAAAAATACTCAATAATCTATATATTGATACGCCAAGAGAAAATTTTTGACCCCTCTTTAGGCATATTTCATGCACGGGGGAATGTGAGATTTGGCATACTCAAAGTTTATATGGAGAAGATGTGCAGAAAGCGGAAATCATATATAGGGTGCTTAATTCTAATCTATATTTTAATACGTCAAGGGAAAAATTTGGACCCCTCTTTAGGCATATTTCATGCACGGGGGAATGTGAGATTTGGTATACTTGAAGTTTATATGGAGAAGATGTGCAGAAAGCGGAAATCATATATAGGGTGCTCCATTCTAATCTATATTTAAATACGTCAAGGGAAAACTTTGGACTCCTTTTTAAGCATATTTTATACACAAAGGATTGTGAGATTTGGCATACTTGAAGTTTATATGAGGAATACGTATAAAAATTGAAAATCATATACAGGTACAGTACAGGTCAATTTATTTTAGCATGAATTTACTTGCTAATAGCATGGTAAACCGCGGCACAGCAATAGATCTGTTTACCTGTGAAAAAGGGTGGTATTAAGTATATTTTTCTTTCAAGTAAATTTCTGTATTTTTCCTAGAACATAATATTTAGAAGTAAGAAAAAAGTATTTGGTAATTATTTTATATATATTCCAATTTTAAAATTTGAATTAATACTTAAACAGTAATTTTATTTTAAATTCAAACTAATATTAAAATTGAAGTCAAAATAATTTTAGTACAACCCAGAAAAAAGAAAATTTATTAGCTGCTTATAGCCCCCTTACTGTGGAGATTTCCTAAAGCCATGCTAAAATATTTTGTCCTGTACTATATCCCAACTTTACTCTATAAATTGATACGTGGAGAGAAAGCTTTGTACCGCGCACACAAAGGAATGCGAGATTTGGCATACTGAAGGAATGCAGAAAGCTGAAAGTATATACAGGGTGTCCCATTTAAGGTTCACGTGAAGAGGAAACTTTGCAACGTACGACCCAAGGAATGTGAGATATGGTATGCTTAAAGTTTATGTGAAGAAGAAGTGCAGAGAACATAAATTATAAAGAGATGTCTCATTTTGATTTTACGTGAGAGAAAAGCTTTGTACCGTGTGCACACAGGAATGTGAGATTTGACATACTTGAAGTTTATATGGGATAGTAGTATAGAAAAATAAAGCTATATACAAGATGTTCCATTTAAATTTCACGTGGAGAGTAAACTTTTTTACTGCGCTCACGAAGGGATGTGAGATTTGACATACTCGAAGTTCATATGGAGAAGGAGTGCAGAAAGTTAAAAGTGTCATAAGATGTTCCATTTTAATTTACCGCTGGAAATGATACCATCTGTTGCTGGAATATATCGAGAAATATGCACCGATTAAAAAATGTCCCAATTAAAAGCTCAACGATTTTCCTCACCTCAAGGAAGCAGAAAGGAAATCACACTAAAATCTTGAATGGCACTATTTCTTATTTCAGATTCGGATAGAGCGTCGAATACCAAAATTTTACTCAAAACCTTGGGGGATGAAGAGTTAAATTTAATAACGTAAAAACTTAACAATATAATCACTTACGGTCGAATTTGGACCACTGGGCGACCACTATTATTTCTAAAATCGACTATTATAGTAGCACAATATTTATTGCTGTATCTCTTAAACAAAACAAGATAATTAAAATTTGTAAGGAACATGTTGTCCAACACATTCAATAAAATTAATAAAAATGTCTTAGAAACTGAACTGACAAGATATTTCGGGTAAAAAATAAGAATGAAAGATTATCAACATTAACAAAATTTGAAAGACAGTGTAAATATTTTGATTTTCATTCAAGTTATTCTCTATTATGTATTGAAGCAGTTGTTTCACATATTTAATGAAGTCTGGTACATTTGGAATCATAGTTTATAATTCTTCATACAATTCTTAAGGTTGGAATTCACAAATTTCACCCACTCGCAGAACTGTGTGTAAATCTTGAAAGTTCTTCATTATTTGCTCTTTTGGTATATTTTTGAATTCTCTTAAATCATAGAGGAAACCAAAATTTCCAAAATGTTCATTTAATGACATAAATCTCGAATTCATATTGCTTATTATAGAATCAATCATATACCTAACGCCGCCGCTGGTCAAAACAGAGAACGACATATGAATAATACAGATATGGAACTGTTACTTTCACGACTTCTTTATCGAAGACGTGATTAAAATTCCACAATTCACAAGCACTTCAATAATAAAACAAGCGAAATCGTTTTTTACTTTCTTATCCTTTTCCAATTTAAATTGAAACTCTAATATCCAAATTTTCTGGTAGCTTCACCAATTCAATCTCCGAGAATCATAACTCCCTCATGAAGCACTCTGCATGTTTCAATTTCATAAAATGCTCATAACATCAATCCATTTATTTATCGAATGAGTGCACCCTCTCGCAATTTCGATCCCGGATGTAATACTTTCTATAAAAAAGCTTTATGCAAGCTTTTAGCATTTCTTTGATGTTTATAGCAAAGGTAACATGTTTCTGAATTCAATTATGTAGTATGAAGTTTCACTTACTTTCAATAAGATCAAACTATCAGAAATTGTGGAAATAAATAAATATTCTGGAAATAACTCAAAAACAAGTACTGAAATTTGGAAACATTGTGTGTATGAATCTAGTGACATTTTCTAACCAAATACATAACTAAACTTCCCCATCAACATTTCCTTTTCCTGCATTGAAGAACAATTTTCCCTTCCCAAACCCAAGTCACGATGTTCGATTTTCCACTGGAGTCCGGAGGTCCGGACTTGGCTGCGGATCTCGTCTTCGAGACGTGACCGGAGAAAAAGAAAACCCTTGCGACTTTGAGATAGTTCTGCACTCTGGAGACAAACCTGACTTGCACACATTCAGAACAAAATGGAACAAACGATTTCGGTAGTAAATATTTACTATTATATGAAAATTTAAACAATGTTTGCCTAAGATGTGAAGTGATTTCAAGAAATGCTGTGTGCGTTGCAGATTTGGAAATTCACAAGAGATTGAAAATAACAATCTTGACTCCACCAAATCAATTCATTTTTGTATTAAATCTTTTTAATCTCACCATATTGATTCTGCATCCGTTTGTTCCAATGTAACCACCCCAATGGATCCAAATTGCACTCTGTTGGATTACTCAGCCATCGGTCATCTGCATACGTGTTGTACAATGGCATGTTTTGATTCATAAATTTCAATTTGGGGTTGTACTGAGGTCAGATCTGCTAATCATGATTTGTGTCAATTATAATTGTTGCATTACATGACTAAAGATGATGATTTGAAAAACTACAATAATTGCAATAGGAAAAACCTCCTTCTACGTATACGACTCCAAAATGCGTTAAGCAGGAAATGATTGGACGAAGCTAGGTCCAATTTTGGTTGATTAAAGTTGATGATAAAGAAAATAATCTTTCCTTTGAAGGAGTATATCAATCAAAATTTGACTAAGTGTTTTGAACACAAAAGGATGTTATGAATCTTCATAAACAGCTTATTGTATAATTCATGGCTACCTTGAAACTAATCCCAAGATAAAGTGGACCAAATATTTGCAACAATTTTTCGATTAAATCTTCTTGAGGAGCTTGGGGATGAACTTATTTTTGTTATGTTTGCCGGCAAATCACCAGGGAAGTACCAGTAACATTATTCTCTTTTTTCTTCTTTTGTATTCTTCGAGGTTCTTCTTACGTGTGACCGCACCATTTCTTTTAACGGGTATTTTTTGTCAGGGTAGGACTCTCTCAAGCGGTTTTAGTACATATTAGCTCGCCAATGGGCGTAACTAATGGAACTGTATTTCATCACACATGAGAAAGGGACCGGAGAAATTTCATGAGCATGAAAATTTGATTGAAAATGAAATGGAAGTGGCTTACTGAAAAGAAACTCCTCAAACGACCATACTTTTAGATGAACACAATTTGAATTGGAAAGGGATCCATAAATTTGACATTACTCTCTCATCTATAGTCTTTATAACCTTGAAATCTCAGAAAAGCTCCAAAACTATTTCAATTCAAACCACGTGCTTCTCAGTTTGATCCTTTCTAGTACACTCATTCATGCCTTTATGACCACGTCGAGTATTCACTACCATACATCAATGTAAACACAAATACTCTATTATAAATATTATAACACTTATGAGAGGCACTTCGAGCAGATACCCTTCTCCCAATCTCGCATCATCAGTTGAAAAACATTTATCCACCTAAATACATTACATCCAATCAATAACTAAAAGCGACCTAAATAGCGTACGAGCTCAAATATTAATCATATGTCAATCCTCATTAATCTATGTTCAATATTACTTCAGTTTGCAACCAACATATTTTGCTCATGAATTGGATGTTGCAACACTGCCATCTGTGTTCAATATTACCGTGTCAGTGTACTAATCCAAATTATTAAATTTTGCGCGAGTCAACAACTTGCATTAAAATTGGATATTGCTTAATGTATTTTGCTATAATCCCATCAAAAATCAAACCATCGATAACGCAAACATACTGGATGTTAACATATAGAGTATCGGAAAGACATCGATCTTTTGGTAATGGCAGATACTTCATATGCATGCAAGAACAAATGCTTGCTTCACATTTTACTACCATCACTTCCTTCCAAATGAGTCTCCCAAACGGAACGTAGACCTCGGGAAAATAAAGTCTACAATTAACAAAAGATGGACTTCAAACTTCTTTTGTCTTTATTCGGTATGAAAATCACACGATTGGTACAATTGACCATTGGTAATGGATATCAGTACTCACTTAGCTGACATCTTGGTGCCTTCCACAATTTTGACTTACTACCATTTGGTGTTGTGATGATCCACAAATCTTTTATAGCTTCCCCCATTTTGTTCTGCACTTTCTTCTTGCTTTTTGTGAGGTAATAGTCAGGCCCTTTTGTTGTCTAATAGTGTCTTCAATCAACTTGACAGATTATCCATTCCGAGCTAGATTTACTTGGATGTTATTGACTTCTGGCATTTTGCAGTCGTGCTTATCCATTACATTGGTATGAAACGCCAACCGTTATCATGATCTTAGGCAATCAGTACTCACTTGACTGTAAACTTGGTACCCTCCACCGTTAATAATTTTGATATTTTGTCATTCAATGTTGGTATGATTCATAATTAAACTAGTAGTCCAAGATCCAACCACACCTTGTCTTCCCTGATCAGACTTACGGCCAAATTGTATTTGAATCTATAAGAAATATAGTGAACAATAGGATGCCAGACTTTATAAATCCAGAATATTGTTCTAAGTGTTAAGAAGAAGGCCATTTCCGGTTAACTTGAAGCTAGAATCAATCGATATCGAAGGTCAAGTACTTTGAAACAAAACCAGAATGCCATCTTCAGTCCTGTCCTGTTCGACATAATTGGAAGGGAAGTTAAATACAAAGCTGGGTTACATCTAAGGATGACTGCCGCCCTTTCGGACAAGACAGGAAGTGGAATCTTGGTTTTGTACTTGATCTTTGCTATTGATTGATATTAGTTTCAATCGTAAGGTCCATCGGGAAAGTTAATCTCGAAAAAATTGACCGATAGTAGTTATTTTAGACGCTTGGGATGGGATCCTAGATTTATGAAGTCTGGCACCCTATATTTCGATCTGATTTAGTTTCTTCGAAGAGCTTCTCATCCGTTCGAATGGTATGGATCTCTAATCGTTATTTAGCGCTGCTCACATCATGGCCTTAGAGTTACAAGCTTATATACTAAATCAGTGGCTCTAGTTGACTAATGGTTGTACGTATCAATAGTTACCTAACTGAAAACTTTTATTTATTTTGACCTACTATTTTTTGATGATCTACCAATCAAGATTTTGTAGTTTCATTCATTTTTATGTTCTGGGGCTTTTTCTGGCTTATTACAGGTTGTTGTCTAATGGTGTTTTCTATCATCTTGACAAATTATTAATTCTGGACTAGATCTACTTGGATATCATTGACTTCTGGCGTTTCGCAGCTCCATTTACCCCTTCGAATGGTATGAACATCCAAATATTGTCATGATATTGGAACTACAGGCTTATACGTTAAATCAGTGAGTAATGACTGTTCCATTTCTTGCATTTCAGCTAGCCGAACTGACCCCAAGATCCACCATTCGATGCCGTGTTGTACCCAGATATGATCAACAAACCAAGATTTCACAGTTTTATCCATTCTTGGACTTTTTCGGAGGTTTATGCTTTCACCCCCTCGTTATATAATAGTGTCTTCTATCAATTAGACGAAGTATCCATTCTGACTTGGATCTATCTGTATGTTGTTGACTTTGGTTGCAAATGATTCTGGCGTTTCAGCTCTACTTACTCCTTTGAATGGTATGAATCTTCAATCGTCGTCGACTGTAAACTTGAAGCCTTTCATGGTCAATAATTGTGACTTATTACCTGATTTTGTTGGATCCGTACTGTTTCTCCGACGTATTTTGATCTGATTTGATTCTGGTCACGGCTTTGTACTAACATTGTGGCCCTTCGAAAACCTACTCATCCATTCGAATGGCATGGATCTACAATCATTATTTAGCGTTGCTCATATTATGGTTTTAGAGTTACAGGTTTATATATTAAATCAGTGGATCAGGACGGCTTCATTTATTGTATTTTCAGCTAGTCCAGTTGACTTATGGTTGTTGATATCAATACTCACCTAGCTTAAAATTTGGTGCTCTTTAAGGTGAATGATTACTACCATTCGATGTTGTGATGTTGTATTCAGACATGATTTACAAATCAAGATTTTGTAGTGTTGCCCATTCTTATGTTCTGGAAACTCTTCTTGCTTTCTTGGAGATTAATGGTTAGCTTTCAAATGGATGTTGTTGATTATGGTTGCAAGTGATTCTGGCATTACACAATTTTTCTTGCCCCTGCGAATTGTATGAACCTCCAATACTTATCTTGAATTTAGATCTACAGGTTTAGATGTTTAATTAGTGGGAAATGACTTTTGCAACTCTTGCATTTCAGCTAGTCCAGTTGACCAATAGTTATGGTTGACCTACCATTTGATGTTGTGATGATGTACTTATATGATCCATAATAGTTCTTGGTCCTGTATGGTTTCTTCGACATATGTTTTGTAACATTTTGATCTTAATTAGGTCTGGTCAAGGCTCTGTGCCAATTTTGCTACGTTTCGTAGACTCATTCATGGCTTTGAATGATATGAATTTCCAATCGTTATCAAGTGTTGCCTACATCATGATCCTAGAGATACAGGTTCAAGTACTAAATCAATCAATAATGACGGTTCCATTTCTTGTATTTTCAGTTGCAGATATCAATATTCGTTTAGCTAAACACTTGGTACTCTTCACAGTGACTAATTTTGGCCTACTACCATTTGATGTTGTGATAACTCACCCAGACATTATCTTCAATCTTAGATTCTGTGGAATAGTTTTGCCTTCCCTCCAAACTGTTTTTCAGTTGTCTGTTAGTTTTTTCGATGTATTAATGTTCTAATTTTAAAGCATTTTGGAGTCCTACTCATTTTTTCGAATAGTATGAGTCTTCAGTCGTTATCAAGTGTTATCTACATCATAATTGAATGATGATGGTTCCATTCCTTACATTTTCAGCTTATCCAGTTGACTTATATTTGTCGATATCAATACTTGCTTATCTGGAAACTTCAGCATTTGAAGCTGTGATTATGTACCCAGAAATATCCACGGTCAAGATTTTGTAGTTTTGTCCATTATTTTGTTCTGGTGTTCTTAACCCTGGAACTGCACACTGGGGTCTCAGAAACCCCATGCTCCGATTTTTATTTTGTGCACAAGCACAAAGTCGATATAGTACGATGTGACCACCTCGTAAATTTAGTTTAGTAATGTCTTCAGTATGTGCTATATGTATTTTGATGATAGCTGAAGTAAGTGGGTCATAATTAATGAATTTGTTTGTGTTTGGGTCTCTGAGACCCCAGTGTGACTGTTTGCGTTAGATTTTTTGGTGTAGCTGAAAACTCTTTATTATCATCCATTTTGACATTTCAGCAGGAAATTACTTTTTCGGAACTCAAAGATCTTTCTGCATTGATAAATGATGAACTTGAACGTGAATTCATGAAAAATCTAGTATTTTATGCATTGAATAAGAAGAATTCGAAAAATTTGCATTTTTTTATGCATTGTCCTTTTTCTCAATAAATTGTGCTCTTGAAGAAATCAATGTTCTCTTACTCCTTTGAAGATTATCCTGAATAGATAACGTATCATGAAAATTAGTCAAAACAACATCCAATTCTCAGAAAAACTACGTTTTCGTTTGGGGTTTCTGAGACCCTAGTGTGACACTTATGCAACAACAAATGAAGTGTGCATGTCCAGGGTTAAATATGACTTCCAATGTTTTTTGGCTTCTCCAAAGCATGATTTTTGTAGCGTCTTGGAGTTCTACTTCTTCACATGACTCTTTTTTGATACATTGGATGCTGAGGAATTGACCTGTGAGTTCTTTTTGTTTTTTTTTTGAGATTGAGGGCTCTATCCTCGTCCAGTAATATCAGATTGAGTATCTGTTCTTGACAAAATCCATGTGGATGTTATTGTCTTTGGTTACAAGAGTTGTTCTGTATTCCACAATCAAAAAGTTCTTGATGATCATTTTTTAACTGATGCCGGATGCATAAATTGGTTTCAACGCTGGAACTTCTCCATGTAGCGTTTTGATGACACTTCTTCGATACATGAGGAACTGAGGAATTGACCTATTGGTTCGTCTTTCTTTTTTGTGGTTGTTACTTCTATCCTATCTTTGTTCAATAAAGCCTTCTATCAAATTAACGGAGTATCTCTTCTTGACAAATTCTACGTGGATTTAGATGTCTTCGGTTGCAATAGCTTCACAATTCAACAGTTCTGTTTTATAATTCCATTCACTGATACTGAATGCTTTCATCGATTAGCGATTGATCCATAAACATCAAAGGCCTATGAGAATGCAACTAAATATTCAATCTTGTTGGTCTCAATGTGTAGGCGCTGTCCCATGAGCCAGCGTTCAAGCCAACGCCAAAATTATGTTGAATGGTAGGAGCGATTATTTATTGTTTTGCGTACGTTTGTTTTCTGCAATCTGTAGTTGCATTGCAGCCCTTCCTTTTTTGCGTTTAGGAAAATTATTGTTCCGGAATCTAAATTGATTGATTATCCCTCACATTCTCTTCATTAGCACCATCCAACTATCTACTAGAAGAACAATTGGAAGGCAACAAATTTTGTTCAAATGAAGACGTGAAGATCTAGGATTCCTTTTGAATCGTCTTTCCAGGTGTATTTTTTTGCAGAAATTTTTGTTTGGGCAAAGAAAGCAAACTTTTCTGAATAGAATTATGACTTTGGATGTTATAGAAGACACTCAAATAATGTTCCTCAAACTCTCATTCTTCTTGCGTTCATTTTCAGCGTCCATCAAAATCATATTTATTATAATTGCTCCAGACATGAATTCGCTTTGAACCAGAGATTTCCCTCAACAAAAACTGCATCCCTTCTTTCAGAGCTGCCACAACAACGGAGCGAAAGCACCTAATTGTTCTCAACGTGTGATGTTCTTCATTGCCCTTTTTATGCTGGGCGTTTCAGCAAAAACGTGTGAGATACACGTGGTGTTTCAAACGAGAAAAAAGCGCTCATTATTGCCAGGCACAAAGACGGATTCCGTGGAGGGTTCTCGCACTTGGCTGTAGCATATTCTTGATGATTTAATGAAAGAATTAATAGCGCTATCGGAAAGTTGCTTATTAATTTGGATACGCTGAGTATACATAAAAATTGTTTTTTGGGTAATCAACTGCTAGATCATTTTTCGGAATCCTGGCTAATGGTTTAGTTACGCGTCTGAGGGGCGTTGAATAGAACAATAAATTTGAGTCTGTGCCCTTTAATTTGGGATGTTGCAAGTTATTTTGACATGTAACAGGATAAATGGATGAAATAACAGAAGCATACCTCAAGGGGACTTGATCTTCCTTCATGAAAATGCGTTCCAATTCACGTTTGTCCACGTGATGATAATTTCAAATATACTGTACAATTTGTTTCCTCCCTATATGTACATAAATGTCAAGTACATCTGCTTGAAATTCATTACCGGAGCACCCCTTCAAAAACGGACATTTCAGCGCTGCAATCAAAAATTCAAGAGGAAAAATAATTTAAAACGACACAAAAACATGTCATTCAACATTCGTTGCCCCAAAATCATTTTGCTCATATTCGCCCCTCTTTTAACAATCACTTCCATACATCACTTGACAACAATAAAAATACGCCACTCCTAAATTCTGAAATTTGTACTGTCGTGACATGGGGCGGAATTGTGCCCCCAAAATTTTATTTTATTACAAATTATATTATTATCAATGTAATAATACTTGACTTATATTTTTCCCGACAAAATCTTCAATTTCTTTCTTTATACCTTTCATTTTAGTGGCCATTTCATGTTTACACCCCAGAGGTATTAACTCCATATCCGAGCTAAATTGCTGCTGTCCAAGGTCCACTACGATCTTCAAGCATCGTTCGTACCACCTACCGGACTCCAATAAACCTTTCCCCGTACTTCTCTGCCTTCGGCGAGGTCTCAAACTGTGTGAATTGCTTCCGGTGACATCGTTATCACGTTTTATAGGGATATTCTGCGACACCAGTGCCAGCACTGGAGACCAAATCCCACCAGATAAGGATTAGTGAGATAGTTAATTAATGGGGACTTTTTTGCCTGGAAGATTGAATTTTGATAGTCATTTTTATCATTTATACTGTTCACGAAGTACTTTTCAGAAAGTACATACAAAGACCCCCCATCGAACATTGTCATTCAAACTACGACATTTATAACTCAATTTATCCATCCAACATCCCGAACATTCTTAGCTATTTTAAAATTCATTCAACACAATATCAACCCTAGCCTTCTTATAGAGATCGTGTCCTTGTTTATCCTGCGCTCGTATTCAGATGTTTCTTGACGCTGCGGCGTTACCGAATATAAATTGGCAAAGTTTGACTCAGCGAGGAATGATGCATCGTTCAACTCATCCGATGGAAAATGGTTAAAACTGCAATTTATTACAAGAACCATTCTTCCTTGAAACGGATGACAGGTTGATATACTTAATATTAAACTCCTGGCATCTACATCCTGAAAGGAGAAAAAAATATGACAGATATTTTGAAGTGATGATACATCCTGTATTTTTATTACACCTCCATCCACGTCTAGGCACGTACTTCACGAAGAGAAGGTAATACAAATTTCGTAATGAAACTTCAAGGAAACAAAGGCCACTGAAAGACATTACATTCTTGGCATGCGTGTCGTGCGTAGCACCCTGAAACGTGGCTGTAGTAACAATACGGCAACGACGCAACGTGGATAGGGTACGGAAATAGTAGACATAAGATTTTACATTAACAAGAACAAGAAACGGATGCTTTTCTCTGTTTTGTTCTATGTCTATGTCGATGAATGTCATTTACTAATAATTAACAGGATTTCGTAGCACCAATTGACAGCCGACAAAAAAACACCTTCCTTGATAGATTATTCGCCTAACATCGGCACGAATAATTGATTTGTAAGAGTGCATCCTAGGCATGCTGGGAAATTCTGATGTAGGCCTGTACATAATTTTAGTGTGTCATTTGAGGTTCAGATAAGATGTTGTTGTGGTTAACTCTGAATCACCCATGTTTTCTTTCCCAACTACATATTCCTCTATTTTTTCAGTCATCTGAGGTTCAATAAAATGTTGGGAATTTTATCTTCAGATAGAATGACATTTCAATTCCATGTCGATCAGCCTTAAATTGTTTATTATCATCCTTTCGTTGCGTTTGTTGGAAGCCTGATATGTCTTCAGAAGTAACATGTATGTAATAGATAGTTTAGCTGTTGGAAACAGTTGTATGTTTGATCTAAGCTTTATTGATGGATCAATGCCGATCCCCAATTCACTACTGCCGCACCTTATATTTCCTGTTCAGACTCAATTGTATATGAATTGATCGGAAATATAGATCAATAGAGTGCCAGACTTTTTAAATCTAGGCTGCTGTTCCTTTTGGTTCATTATTGTCGGGGTCAACTTCCCTGATATATCTTACGAATAAAACTAGTATCAATCGGTAGCAAAAGCCAAATTCTCTAGGAAAAAACCAAGGTGCCACCCCCTGTCTTATCTGGAAGGACGGCAGCTTCCCTTAATGTAACCCATTTTCGTACTTAACTTCCCTCACGGTTGTTATTCTATTTTCTAACAGGACAGGGCCAGCTCCCTGATTTTGTTTTAAAGTTCTCAACCTCCGCTATTGATTGATACTAGTTTCAAGTTGACTCCGATAAAATTAACTGACCTTTTTTACGAAAGTGAGGACAGGATTCTGGATTTATGAAGTCTGGCACCCTATTGACTACTATATAATTTGATCAGACAAGTCCTGGAATCTTAAAGTTTCTTCAACGTAACTTGATCTGATTTAGATCTGATCAAGGTTTTGTACTAGTTTTGTGGCCCTTCGAAGACCTACTCATCCGTTCGGATGGTATGGATCTCTAATTGTTTTTAAGTGTTGTCCACATCATGACCTTAGAGCTACAGGCTTATATGCTAAATTCATTTATTGTATTCTCAGCTAGCTTAATCGACTAATGGTTGTAGATGTCAATATTTGTCTAGCTGTAAACTTGGTGCCCTTTAAAGTGAATGATTTTGGCGTACTATCATTTCATGGTATGATCAAGTAGTCTTGTTCATTTTTGTGTTCTGAAAACTCTTCTTTCTTATGGGAGATTGATGGTTCTACCCTATCGTTGTCTAATAGTGACTTCGCAGCTTTATCCACAATGGTATTGTAACAAATGTGAAATATTTTAAGTGATTAGTTCACATAATTATATATTTGAATTCGCTATAACTGTAATTCTAGTTAGTATTGACCAAGTCGATGTTCAATTGACAGCCAACGATTACTAAATGTTCGGTGGTTGCCAGGCATCAACTGTTAGACAATGGAATGTTGGCCCATTGTCGGTTTAGGTATCTAAGAGCGTGAGCTAAGAGAGGAATGGATTCAGTCATTCAGTACGAGTAACTGTGAGCAATATTGTGACCAGACGAGTGTAAAGTGAATATTTGTACTGCAACCTGTGATTATAAATTTTTTTTATATGAAAATTTGTGACAGTATGAACATTCAATCGTTATCTTGATCTTGTAGTTATAGGCTTATATGTTAAATCAGTGGATGATGACTGTTCCATTTCTTGCATTTCAGCTAGCCGAGCTGACGCCACTTGAAGCCGTGATGTACCCAGATATGATCAACAAATCAAGATCTCACAGTTTTGTCCATTATTGGTCTTTTCTGGAGGTTGATGCTTTCACCCCACCATTATCTAAAGGTGTCTTCTATCAATTAGACCAAGTATTCATTCTGAACTAGATTTATTGGGATGTTATTGGCTTTGATTGCAAATTATTCTGGCGTTCCAGTTCTACTTACTCCTTCGGATGATATGAATCTCCAATCGTCGTCGACTGTAAACTTGGAACCCTTATTGTCAATAATTTTGACCTATAACTATCCGATTTTGTTGGATCGTACCCAGAAATGATCCGCTTTGTAGTTTTATCCGTTCTTGTGTTCTGGACATTGATGGTTAACTTTCAAATGTCTAATAGTGTCTTCTATTAATTAGACCAAGTATTCATTTTGAACTAGATCTATTTGGATTTTGTTGGCTTTGATTGCAAGTGATTCTGGCGTTCTAGTTCTATTTACTCCTTTGAATGGTATGAATCTCCAATCGTCGTCGACTGTAAACTTGGAACCCTTCATGGTCAATAAGTTTGACCTATTACTATCCGGTTTTGTGGGATCGCACCCAGAAATAGATCTGCTTTGTAGTTTTTTCGATTCTTGTGTCCTGAAGATTCAAAGATTGATGGTTAGCTTTTAAATGTCTGATAGTGTCTTCTTTAAACTTGATAATGTATCTATTCTGAACTAGTTCCACTTGAATGCTATTAATTCTAGTTGCAGGTGATTCTGGCTTTTCACAATTCGTCTTGCTGCTACGAATTGTATGAATCTCCAAGAGCCATCTTGATATTAGAGTACAGATTCGTATGTCAAATTGAAGGAGAATGATTGTTGCAGTTCTTGTATTTTAGCTAGTCCAGTTGGACTATAACATTGATTCGAAGAATTGATCTGAAAGAGTAGAATCTAACCAAGTTGAGAACTTGAAAATAACTTTTTAAGGTAGGCGAAAGGCCTACCCGAACATCGTTTCAAAAAGAATATCATTGAAGGTCGTAAAATTCCTTACCATTTTCTTTTCAATTTCATGTTGATAAGCCTCAAATCGTTTGTTATCCTTTCGTTGCGTCTGTTGGAAGTCTGATATATCTTCAGTAGTAACATGTATTTGATAGATAGTTTAGCTGTTGAAAACAGTTGTACGTTTGATCTGAGCTTTATTGATGAATCAATACTCCATTCACAACTGATCTTAGGATTACAAGACATGTTGATTTATAACTTGGGAGCATCAAAGTACTGTTTCTTCGAGCTAAATCCATCAACCTATCCACAAATGTTCTTTTGGATATCAAACTGCTGATCATTATTGCAATTTTTGAAGAAGGATACTCCTGAATTTATGTTTTATTGCATTGAAGAGGGGGATAATAAAATGTAGTGAGAATTCGTTTCATGGATAGTCCTCGTATCATTGAAGAAACTAAAATGAGTTGTTCAAATTGCTGTGCTCCACACTCGATCATTAGTTGTGATCAACTCTGAATCGTTCATCAAGTTCTGCAATCATACATATCCCAATTTTTCCATTTCCATTAATGGAGGAAGTATAAAAAGGTTGAGCATGTTGTCTTCAGATACAATAACATTTCAAATCCTCACAATTCAGTCCATGCCAATCAAACTCAAATCGTTTGTTATTATCCTTTCTTCGGTCATTTCTTTGCTTGCGCTGGAACCAGATATGTTCCTAGAAGTAATATGTTGTTGAAGATAGTCTTTCCAATAAAAAGAGTGCTGTCAAAACATTGTTCCTTAAGTTAACAAACGATTTTTAGGATTTTAAATACATGTACTTTATGTTGGATGAATTTGAGGAGCACTGAATTATAGCCAGTTAACTTATTCACATCAACACAAATGTTATCAAACATAATGATTATTGTGACATAGCAGCATTAAAAACATATCATACTCTCAAAGTTATGTGTTAGTATATCACATGATGCATTACCACATAATACAACATAGAAACTATAATTGTTTGTCATCAAACGAATGTTTTCTATCATTAATTATGATGCAGGTAGGGAGGTACCCAAAGTTTCTTTCTTACTCTACAGTTCTGATCCCACGTGGACCAACCACCAGATTCAACATGAATAGTAATACCAATGTACATTTAGCTCACAACACATTTATGCTGGATTTGTAGCACTCCTGAGGATGTTCCAGGTGGAACCAAAACTGTACGGTAAAGAAGCGAAATCAAATTACTGCCTGAATTCCCGTACCACAATTCACCTTTCCAATCAGCATCATCAAGCGTATCCATGGGCTCTAACATTTCACTGTACAATGACATTCCCGAACAAGGGCTTGCTCTATGAAATTGATCTGTTTTCGATTGATAGAAGAGGGAATAAATAGTTGCCTGCTAGTTACTGAAGATATAGTGTCCCTACCATGAAACATCTGTGGTGTACTAGAGCACAACTTTCTATAAACTTTAATTTTATGTATCCTTGTTGTTGGTAGCACCACTGTCCTTCGAATATGGAGCCATGTCCAGCAATGCCAATATTTTCCGAAGGAATGACAAAATCGTTTGCAATATTAATAGCATTACAAGTTTTCAAGATGACATAGTATTCTGTAAAAACTGTAACAAATCAACTAATTACTTATGTTACTCTTGGAAGTCTATCAAACAACAAATTCTTATCTAGACAGAAACTGTGGTAACAGCCCCAAACTTACACCTGAAATCGATGCTCTGAAGATGAGTTGAATCTATTGAAAACTCCAAAGATCATTTGTGGTGGCTTTGTAATGAGGGGATGAGAGAATTCTTTTGTGATGATTCTCTGAATGCATCGGTCTGTTTCTGACCAACATATTTGTTGGAACAAGCAGTAGATTTTTAACAATTCACTGGCTCTTCCCTTCCCGAGTCTTTTATTCTACACATTCTCTTGTGTTCTCTAAACAATCCTCTAGCGATTTATGTGGCTCGAATGTGAACACATTGTTTTGGAACATGTCGACGCGCAGTTCTGTGAGCCATGAGCTTTTCTGACCAACAAACGTGCGATGCCCAACCAAAAATTTATGTTCCGTGGTAAATTAGATGACGTCGGATCGCGTGGCGTTGTGGAAACTAGACGCGGAACGAACGAAGCGTGGATTGTAAGCAGACGTTAATTGGATTTTTCTGGAATTATAACTGATTGATGATGTTAAAGTAGATCCCCTACTTTCCGAACTGCTATATTTAGATTTTTCTGATAGTCTGAAGGTCTGTTTTTTCTTTGTTTCAATCTGACCTCTGTCACTCACACAAAAAGCATGAAAAAGCTGGAATGGAATTCTCCTCCAGCGATCAAAAAGACAAGTACCTCATGCCTTGAATGAAATCTTGAAAAGGGTAAGATCAATATCGGACGTGTTTTGCAGGGTGTAATAGAGACTAAGGACGTTAGAAGCAGCCAACAGTGGATAAGAAATCATTTGTTGTTTGTAATAAAAGAAGAGCAGAGACAGACAACAGTGTTTCTCACATTTATTTCTAAAGGCGAAAAGTTATGTTGAAGCTGATGGAGCGGAAAGAGATTACCACTGCCTCAAGAAAATGTTCAAGATTATTCAAGCACAATGCTTTTAAGTTCATTGGGATATATTTAAACTTCCAGACATTGCACAAATCAGCTAATTCTTTTGGAGACACCAACAAAATATGTTACAAAATACGATTTTCAATCTAGGATCCATTAACAATTGAAATCTTTGAAAACAGGAATTGGACGTATATATAAATAATACTTCTTCTCAGCTTAAATACTTGAAAAAGTCTGTAAGTAATTAGTGTGAAGTCACCGCGAAGGAAATTTTCTGGTAATAATTTTCCTAAGCGTTCCGGATCTCCATTTTCTGTTTTAGTGTAATTGAAAAATGAACGCCAGCTTTAAAGCAGAAAGAATAAAAGGTCATTTATAACTCACTCCAATGAGTTGTCAAACAGAATTCATGTTTTATTCCACGATTATTACGCTGTATGAAACCAAGTGTGAACGTTTGGAATTCTGTCAGCATTCAATTCATTTGCTTTTTATGTACAGAAAGAATGAAAAATTGATGTCGAAAATAATATATTTTCCATTATATATCGATTATTTATACATTTTTGACAGCCTCAGACAGTGTTCCAAATTTTATTGTATTCTGCCAACAAAAAGTAAACGGAGTATTTTTTGGAGCATTTTGGTGATTATTTGATTATTTATTTTTTTTCTGTCGCACACTCATTTTGAAGTTAACTCGGTCGGGAACAGTCCATCAACGTTTATAGAAATAGTTGAGAAAATGAAATCTCTATTTAGTACAAGACTGCACATCATCGCAATGTACAACGAAATCATTTCTTATCAATTACGGTAGGCTTAGTTAACTACTAAAAGACAATTATTGCCAATTACTTTATAGTAATCCGAGTAAGTGATCCGTAATCACGGTTAGACCACAGTTTGTCTGATTGGGACATTATGTCTGGAACATCCTGTAGAATAATTTTTGGTGAGACCACCAGAATATATTTTTAATATAAATCAATAGGGAAAAAAGATAATTTGATCAGGAAAGAGGAAGGAACCATTATTCGGAACAAACCATTGAATAAACCTATTAGGAGTGACTATAGCACTAGATAAAGCACAGCAGACTCGTCCGCCATTTTGGAGCCCACCGTCAGTTGTTTTCCGTTTACCGATGCATGAACTTTAATATAATTTAGTAAAATAATTGCAAATGACGGGCTGCTCTGGGCCCAGTTGTATTATTCATTCAAGATACGGGTTCTGATTCTACAGATGATCAATTTTTATTTCTCAATACATCATTTGAATGTGGAGAAATATATTCTGAGCTACTTAACCTCAATTTAAATTTCGAGTTCAACTGTTCGATTGTGAGAGGCTAAGTGCATTATTCAGAGTACATGTCAGTATTATTGCAAAAAACTTTGTCCTTCAGTAATATTCTTAATGATTTGCTACTGAAGTTTTGCAGTAGTGCAAATTATTTGTTAGAGCACTACACTGTTGTGAGAGGTTTGGAAATTAGAAATTTTGAAATTTCAAACAAAAATGAAACCACCAGCTGCAATTCCAAATGAGCTAACAAAAAAATGCAAGAAGCAAGTAATTGTGTTTCATTCGATTTGAACTACTTTTAAAATTTTCATAGAATTCTCTATGATTACCTCAACTGATATCTTATTTAAAGAAAACATTATTTTTTTTGCTTATTATCATTTATTATTCAACCCGCTTTGACCAAAGCAAATATTTAGGTACTTACCTAGGTACAAATTTGTCTGAATCACCATACTACCTACTCTAACTTCATAATTTGAATACCAAACATTTAGTGCCAATTCACAATGTACGTAAACGTGAAGAGTACGTAACCGTAAACATAAACATAAAGTTGAACTACTGTATTTCAATGCCCGTGTTCACAATGCTCTTACGTATTTCTTACGTTTACGTATTGACATAAGAGCTACGTAATGAAAATAGTGTTGCCACGAGACGAGACGAGACGAGACTTTAGTGAGTCTCGTCTCGGTCTCGTGATGGTCTCGCCTAGCTCAGTCTCGTCTCGGTCTCGCCTTGGTCTCGAGTAGGTCGGTCTCGTCTCGGTCTCGAGTCTCGACAAGAGTCTCGCCATGATTTTTCAAAATTACATATTCTTACATGTGGGAATCAATTCGTTCTACCTGATTATTATTTGCTATGAATTCTACCGAAAAATTGTATTTGCGTGTTTGATGCGCAAAATTATGTTTCATAGCTTGGTCATAAATCTCCAGACGTGAGTTTCTGGCTCACTTTACAATCGCTAAGAACCACAAAAACACTACTCTACAAATAATGTGTCTTTTGAATCTCTTGCATTACACAATTATTCCTACATTGCTAAGCAGCTCTAGAAATTGTGCTCACGTGATCGCGTAAAACGCACTTGCGTATTGGATAATCTCAGCCTACTTCGAATTTGCAATTAGAGATGTGATTTTATGACATCATCGTTGAAGACAGTCTTCCAGAAGTAAGAGACAGGGTCATGTCATTTTCCTTACTTCGATGACAGATTTGACATTCGTACGTTATATAATAGTATCAATAGAATAAAATTTTACCATTATAATTAATAATAAATCTGGAGAATGATCAAAAATAAATTGAATCTGATTTCAAACATACAGTTCTTAACTAAATGACAGCATAAAGTTATCGATCATATTGTTTGCACCAACATACAATATTCAAGTTCCTATAAATGTAACTAGGACATATCAACATTGACATATAGAGACTGCGATCTGTCTCCAAGCAGTCTCTATGAATTAGAATGGAACCACTGGAGCCACGAGGATTCGAGATAATAAAGAGGCAATAGTTTTATGCAACAAATGTGTAAACTAAAGCATTATGACAAGGTTGAGGCCAAATATTTCTAGTCAAGAATCGCTGAGTTATAAAACATATTCTCCGAATTTCATAATGTTAGTTCGCCACACGATATTTCTTCTACGATTCTCAAGATAGATTCATATAAACTAAATTCAGGCTACGAAAGCGTTCATTTGAATAGATGGTAGATCTAAGATGCCTACATGCTCAGTTGACGCATTATTTGCGACGTGTGAACCATCAAATTCGGAAGTAGATGAGGAAAAACCAAATTTTCAAATGAGGTTATGTTATTGACTGTGAATAACGGGCTATATGGTTCAAATTACTGAAATTTATGGAAGAATAGTATTGATTTTCTCTTCCTATGGCCCAATCCAGCCTAATGTGATTTTTATTTTGTATGAAATTAGATGAGACACAGGAATATAACCAGGGATCTTATAGGAGTCGATTTATGTAACGTATTTCCAATCAAAATTAGTTATAGTGTGATAATATATTCTTCCATTATGTCGATAATTTTTTGTGCAATTAAAAGTGTTGTGCTAGTATTGAGGCTCGTCCTGTTGTACAATCTTATCATATAAAATCTGCTGCGGCCACACAGTACTTCCCTCACCAAAAGTTTCATGGCCGGTTTAATCGCTGTTTCATAGATTTAGAGTGTCGCATCAATCAATTGCATATTTCAAAATGACAGCTGTCATTTTCAAAGTGACAGCTGTTATTGTCAAAGTGACGGCTGTCATTATTAAAGTGACGGATGGCGGTTATATTTAAATCCCTACATAAAATAGATATTTTTGAAAATCAAGAGTTCTTTTCTAAATTTTCAGGGTCTTTAATTTGGAACATACAGTTTTGACATTTGGTCACCGGAAGTATAATTTTATAAAGTGAATTTCACTTATTATCTTTTCTATATTCCTGCTAAGCCTGTCTCCCCAAATGCTTAAGATTGATACTAAACTAGACATCATACAAATAAAAATTAACAATCGTTTGAATATCCTTTTTCAGAGTTCTACTAGAATTATTCCTGCAGAAGCTTTAGGTAATCTGATACCAAACATGATAGAACCAAATGACACTTTAAAAAAACAATCGACAAAAAAATATTGTCATGTAGGCTAAATATGAAGTGAATATTCTGAAAGAGCGGTAGAAAAAATAATTGTCTCAATCAAAAACTTATCCATCAGTAACCATCTTAAATCAATTATTATTACTATAGTTTGTCGGTATTAACCTACTTGCTCTATAAAATTGCTTTCAAAAGAAATAAAAATGAAGCTTAAGTGATTATGATACAAGTCTCGTCGAGAGTCTCGCGAGACTCTCGCCGAGACTCGACTCTGGTCTCGTCTCGGTCTCGACTTTTGACTCGAGACCCATTCTATGGTCTCGTCTCGACTTTTTGAGGCGAGACGAGACGAGACCGAGACTGGTCTCGAGTCTCGTGGCAACACTAAATGAAAACGTAAAGTTGAGATAAATTCAACTTTATATTACGTTTACGTACGAAACAACTAATAGCGCATGCGTCAACTTTAAACACATGTTTTCATCTGATAGTTGACAACACCTTGGATTGAAACATGCTTTAAATATGATTGACATAGAATTATTAATAAAAAAACAACAATTTCTTCCTCGTCTTAATATTTCTCTTGTTGGCGACTTTATAACGCAGTTTCAATAATAATGAAACAATCGCAAAATTTTTTCAGACATCATACATTAAAACAAAACGAACTAATGAAAGTGAAACCAAAGAAAAACATTAAACACGAAACAGAATCGAAATCAACAGAATATTTGAAAATGACAATCAGAGAAACCAACACAATACATCAATAACCCTAATTTGTACCAACGTAAAGTGAAAAAAACACTTTATTTTAATATTTTACGTTACGACCACCGTGAACATACATAATTTCTCACGGTTATGTTTTTACGTACTCCTTATGTTTACGCTCATTGTGAATTGGCACTTACAGATTTTGTGTAGAAAATTAATGCAAGCAGATAAATTTCTTAATGAACAAGCTGCACAGCTGTCTGCTATTTTAATCTTGTTATTATTTACATAATTTACCCAAAATCATAAAAATAAGAATATTAAACGTTTCACAGATTTGTCAGTGGGCTCCAAGATGGCGAGCGAGTCAGCTATGATTATCTAATGCTGTAGGAGTGACGAATGGTCTTCGAAGTCTATAATAGTACTTTTGCGCAATAACTTATCTACCCCTAAATCAAGAAACTATGATCAATTGCATCCATACTTTTCGAAATGGATTATAATGCTTTGACACTGACTTTAGGCTTACCTGAGCATTTTCTTGCTTCCAGTGAACGAACTAAAAATAGCATGGCATTACTACTTCCTACAACAGTACAGGAAATAAAAATTTGGATCATTTCAATCTATCCTACTATTGTTATTATTGTTATACAGTGGAGAGCTTATTAATTGCAATATCACTGCGACCTACAAAGTTCTTCTGTAACATAGCCCTATTTGGTTAGTCTGGGAATATATCCAGACTATTTACTCCAGGACTACAAACTTTCTCCTAGCTGATCTCTATATTTGCCCTACCAAAGTATTGTAGTCTGCTAAAAGCTACAACTGGACTACTAGACATTCACATACAATGTGTTCTGATTTGTCTCCGTCATCTTGACAAAGACGTCAAATGTTGTAGTTAGAATGGTAATTAAGTGGACAATGACCGGTTCAAAAGCCTGTCAGGATCCTTAGGTTCCCATTGTTAGGAGAGAGTATATCTTGGAGATTTGTAGTTCAGATTGACGAAAGCTTCTTAGTCTCCTTATTACATACAGAATTTTTTTAACATGAGGTAGTTGTTTTTGCCTTCTCTATTACCTTCCGTATGTGGCTTTTTAGGAGACTACATGAAAGGCTCTGAATCGGTGAACGATAGTTTGGCTCACTTTCTTGCAAGCTCATTTTCAAGTTCGTTGCCCTTGACTCCATCATGCTCTTACACCAACCAAAGGGTTACTTGGTTCTATCCTGTAAGTTGCTGCAGAATATCTGCTATTTCAGACCAGCTTCAATTGACCATCGGACATAATATTAAGAGTTCCTCTTTCGAGATTTTTTCTGAGGTTTATTCTAGTGTGCAGATTTATGATATATTACTTCTATTATCTTCCTTATGTGGCTTTTTAGGAGTCTACATGTAAGGCTTTAGATCGGTGAACGATAGTTTGGCTTACTTTCCGAAAAGCTCATCTACAAGATCGTTGCCTTCGACTCCACCATGCCCTGGCATCCACCAAAGGATTCTTTGTTTTTGTCCTGTCAGTTGTCACAGTGTCTTTGCAATTTCAGACTAACTTTGTTTGACAGGTGAGAGCTGTCTGGACATCCAACATAATATATATAGCTCCTTCTTCGAGACGTTTTCGGAGGTTTATTCTGGCGCAGAGATTGATGGCATTTCTTTCTGCCTAAAAGATTGTGGTGCTACCTTTCTAAGGGTTCACGAATTCGGCGATCCAGCCAGAATATTCTCACTCCAGTCTCGCCACTATTTAGTTTTGAACTATCAGTATTCTGGTCCTCCTGTTTCCAATAGCGTGCGGTCAATTGTTATAACCTTGTATGTGTATTCAAAGCTGTATTTTAATGCCATGTGGTCATATATATATTGACAAAGTCTAGTAATTTGGATTAATCTCCTTTGAAGTCCTCAGGTGGAGAATGATACCTGGCACCAACCAAATATTTTCAAATTATTGAAAGGTGAGAGCTGCCTGGCTATCTGACTTAATATGAATAGTTCCTCTTTTCAGACATGCCTGAGGTTTATTTCAGCGCAGAGATTGATGACATACTTTTCTGTCTGAAAGATTGTAGTGCCAAATATTCCCACTGCAGTCTTACCACCATCTAGTTTTGAACTATCAGTAAATCAGGACAAGGAGCCTTTTTTAAATTCTAGTCCACCTATTGCCCATAATGTATTGAAGCTGTATTTTGTCGCCATGTAGTCACATGTTGATCAAGTTAATTATTTGGCTAAATCTCATCTCATCTCTTCAGATGGCCAACAAGATGCCCGGATTTAAAAGATTTTGATCTGCTGAACATCAGAATATTCATAAGGGCTCTTTATTGTATTAAGATGTAGGGAAGTAAGACCCATTAGTGTTCTCATTGTTATACAATGGCAGGCTATCCGTTGCACTTTCTGCAATACAACCTCTGCTGTTACCTGATTCACTTTTGACCACCATACTAATGAAGCATAGGTGGTCATGGGTCTAACGGTTGTTATATACGCCCAATATGTTAATTTTGAATTCAGTCCCCATTTCTGATTTTAAAATTGGCAGCATGTATTTAGAGCCACAAGACTCTTTCAAAATTTTGATAGTGTTTCATTCAAAGAGAGTGTTTTAGGTGTCAATAGCCTTCTCCATGTAGAGAGCACTATAATTATTTTGGTGAGGTTCACATTGAGGCCATATTCTTGTATCCAGCGGTAGACCAGACTAAGTACCTCTTGTGTGAGGCTCGATACGACTGAGTATTGCCAGGTCATCCGCATAATCTTAGGCAGTGTTACCAGCTTCAGTAAGCTTCATGAGCAGATCATCAATGACGATGGACAAAGATGGGCAGTCTCTAGATGTCAAGTATCATTGAAGTCTGCCATCCTAGTTTCACCTATATTGAATGACTTTCTAGCTGTCATCTAGGCCACCCCCGATATCTATGAAGATTCCTAGAATAAGATCGAAATAGTCTTCTCAATCTTTGGGACCAGGCTATGGGGCGCTATTGTTGTAAATTTTTTTAATATATGCAGCTGATTTGTATGAAACGGAGCTTTTGTAAGCACCTGACTTCTTAGAAACTGGTCTAGTATCTTTTCCATTCCTTTAAGGATAATTGAAGAAAGGCTTAAAGGATGTCGTCTTTCTCTAAGTATGGAGACCAAAGCTTCGAAATATATCCGAATATAAAACTTGTCCTATTTAGCTCATTGTCCTTTCTGTAACAGGTCTGTAAAGATACCATGACTTATGAGATTTGGATGAATTTATAGTCTTTTTTACTTGATTAGGTGTCAGTCTTTTGCAGTTGATTCCCCTCAGCAACTCTATTGGACGACTCTTAACATGTATCTGTATTGTCTGTAAAGAATAAATACTTAAGAGTAACACTAAAGGTTCGTTTGGACAGTCATTTGAACTTTTCAGTGAACCCATATCATTCGTATTTTGCAAGAACCTTCTGTAGTCGAGCAACTGCAGGTATATCGGCTAGTCCTTCACGAAAGTTGCGCCGGGCTCTTCTTTTACAGAGTCAAATTGACGTTCATTCGTCGTCATTCCAACTTTTAGGTATAGTTCAGGGCTCTGAGAGGTCGAATAAGGGAGAATAGCAATTATTCCCAATAAATACTGTTGCATAAGGAGCCATGTACAAAACTGCACACTTTGTCACAAATTACCTTTCCTTTTGAAACCCCCCTAAGAAACACTTTTCGAAATCGATCGATGGATCCAGTTTTCATGATCATTCCAACATTAAATGAACATTCTATATGTCACATACCATGTTTGAAGTTTAAAATAGTATCTGCGACACAAATTTTGTCCTTCAAATCTCCTCTCTCCCCCCACAAGAAGTTTCAGTACTTATTTGGTCATTCTTTGTCGTCAATTGATTTCTCAGCATCTTGACATTTATTTTCAATCTCTTTTCAATAAGTTCGAAAGCTGCTACAGGCATTTAATGTATTTTTATGAGATATCTTGGATTAGTATGCTCATGATCAATAAAACTTTGGAGAAGAAGCTCGTTGAAGTGAATCTGTTGTCAAATCGATTTGAGACTTATCAAGCTGATGAAAAAGTAATTTCTGCTCTTCTTATTGGCTACATTATTCGATTTGTGAATTGTAAATATCGATAATGTCTCAAGTGGAATTCGAACCAAAAGCTCAGAATTTGTATGTAAGTAATTTTCTTCCCCAGTTTTTCAAGAATTTTGTCGCCTGTCCCTGACCCATTTCACGACCCACCGTGTCACGGTTCTCCTTCCCCATCTCGATCAATCTGTTTCCAAACTACCCCTTAGTCTCGTTATGTCCCACAATCGCCGTCACTGTATAATAACTAATAAGTTTATGGCGTGTGAATTTATATTCAAAGCGTGTGGTGTGATATTTAACTTGCTAGATATGCGACAGGAATTTTAGGACTGTTGTTTGGAATTTTAGGGATGAATCATCCCTAGGGAGGAAATATGTGCCATAAATATGAACACAAGCTTTTAGCTTGGTTAATATTATGGGTGGATTATGGTGACCGATAAGGAATCGTGTTTGGAATGATGATATTATAATTTCGTGTGATTTTAAAGCTCGTACAATCATCATGAATTAATTTGACATTTCTTACCACTCAAATAAGTTTCAGATAGTTGGACTTAAATTTTTTTCGTAAATGTGATATTCAGGAGTTCATCATTCAATCAATTAACTCAATGTCCCTTTCTGGAACCAACGGTAGGCTTAGTTAATTACTAAAAGACAATTAATTGGTAATAACTTTGTAGTAATCCGAGTAAGTGTCCCATAATCACGGTTTGGTGGTGTGGTTAGACCACAGTTTGTCTGGTTGGGAAGTTGTGTGTGGAACATCCTGTAGGATAACACCAGGATATATTTTTATTATAAATCAATGGGGAAGAGAGATAATTCGATCAGGAAAGAGGAAAGAACCATTAATTCTGATTGTCGGAATGTTTGACATTTAGTGGGGTAAATATTGATAAAGGTCCTTTAATGTATTTGATGGTCAATTATTATCAGCTTATTTATCTTCGTAGCTCATCTCTTGAAACAATGCATACATTTTACAACACGACCATTCACAGGTTTTATTCTAAATATTGACGATGTAGTGACTCAAAGTCTAAGGAATTCAGCGACAGGGTCTTAAGGATAATTCCTAGGCAACATATGCGCCATGTGATAATGTTAGCCATCTGTTTCAAGCGACATCTAACGCCTGGACTACGTAACAAGGCAGCTACAAGACTGATATCGTTATTACTCTTGTTGGACCCCTTTAATCAACTTTATGGCCTTCCTGCAACATTTACATCTGGTTAGGGTAGGAAGTCGTTATACTTACCCAGATTTGGGTTGCACGGTTAGGTTTACGACACCGCAACAAGAATAACATCCAAAATGAAATTACGATGAAATATCTGTTGTTGAAAGAATTGTTATTCTTTAATCAACTTTTTGGCCTCTCTGTCACGTTACCAAGTACAACTTTTTGGTAAAATCATGAGCAGTGTGGTCATTGGAGGAAGAATGGATAGCAATTAGGTAAATGAAAAAGTGGAAAGATGAGCAGCGTGCTCCAAAGAAGTCTGCCAACCTTATTAAAAGTTGCAGTCTTTAACAGTGGAAATAATTGGAACAATGTTATGAAATATGTATATTCTGGTATAAATACAAGAATCTATTTTTGTTCCATCTTCCAACTTTATTCTTCTATTATTCATAAAATTTCAAGTCGATCCATCGTTCATAAATTCAGAAGAAACACTTCTATTGCAAGTCACGTAAAAATAATAGAGCTTCTGAAAACAAAACACTGTGTTCTATTTCATGTTGAAAGTAAATGACGTGAATACATATTTAATGTTTCTCTCGCTGGGAAAAATCTATCGAATGTCAACCGCAGTGCTCGAGCTATCTAGAATCCGTCGATCTTTTTCGGTTACCTAGAAACCGGTAGGAAGGAAGATCATCCAAGCGGAAATTATAAAACTTTATTTCATCTGGAAATGGTTCATCGTGACATGTCAGTTTTATGCAACTTTTTATTTTTCTTATCTTTCAGTTGAATGTGACAACGAGAGTTTTCGGTCGATTTTCAAGAGTTTGTGACCCATAAATTATCCTGTTAATAATTTTACTCGTGAATCATCCTCCTCAGGATTCATTTTTGGTCCAAACTCAAGAGCATTACCTCTTATCTTTCGTTAATATTTGATAACTTCAAAGATACACAAAATACCTGGTTAAATTAACCTTCGCAGATCCTTTGACCCTTCAGCTTGAAAATTCAGAATCAAGCTTCAGGCTGTTGCGCATATATGAACAATAGAGTTAATTATTCATTCGATTATATTATTCATCGGTGACTGCGGATATTGAGGTGTATTTTGCTACGAAAACTTTGAACGCAGAATCATAAGGATGAAGTTTAACAAGGTTCAGAAGTGGGATAGCCAGTTTTATTAGCCTGGTAAACTATATAATACTTGCATATTCTCCCAATTAATTATTCAATATAGTCAAATGATTATGTCAACGCTAGTTTCACATTGTCGCATTATTAATAACTCATTAAAACACATAATATACCTAGTTGTACCATATAATTATCATGCTCAAATATGTATTATGAGGAATTATCTCCATTCGACGCTGTAAAAGCTTCAAATTTTCTCCTAATTGTTATCTTTCGACAAATGGGATAATAAATTTAGGGGCATGGCTGTACACTCACCATATATGAACTCTCGTAGCTTCGATTTCAATTATATTTTTGGTCTTGAATTCGCAGAATAGGGTCAAGTGGCCAATTGTAATTGATATACCAAATTCATTCTTCATAACCCTGTTACTTCGGAGTTTATCATCACATAGATTTTATTGACTTCGTTACTCCCTCCGTCATGATTATTAGAGCCTTTAGGGTACTTTTCGTAGTCCTAGGGAGCTGAAATTTTGTATGCAGGCTAGCTTTTGCTCGTAAATGACAAAAAATTCATCTGTTATCATCTTTTGAAATATTCGAAATTAGGTTCAGTATACAAGTAAGTCATAAAGACAATTGGGATCACACTCGAAACAATTATCAGGAAAATAAAGCCAAGTCTTGTTATTACGGAGCAGTAAAACGTTATGATATCTAAGGCAAGGCGCAAATTGAGACACGTATAGCACGTATAAGATGACGTGACGCGAGGTACACGACACGTACGTGCCACACGGGCTGCGTGGTGATCCGCATATTGAGATGCAGTTTCTACCTACACTCGCAACCGCCATATTGGGAAATGTCTGATACACGAACAAAACAATTGTTCTGGATCAGAATCAGATGATGCTGAAGGGAAAATTTTGCTCTTATTTCTTGATAAGAACGAAATTCAAATAACCTAATAAGTACATTCTATTAGAGAGAGAAAAAAATTAGCATCTATTGTAAAAGAAAGCTTCTTGTGTTGCCTTGCCGTCTCTATCAACTTCTCTTCTGCCATTTTCTCATTTAAAAAATGAGAAAACAACTGATACTGGACTGTATACTGATACAGAGCTACAGATATACTGATATATGATAAGTAGACTTTTCACATACACGCACACGCGTGACAGCTCGGCACGAGAAACTGTGTCTCGACCACTGTGCCGCACGACTGACAGAAGGCACTAATCACGTCACCTCGTGTCATGTCATCAACGTGCGCTGTCTCATTGAATCCTACAGACTACAAAAACACACTCTGTGCTGTGCCATGTCACACGTGCTATACGTGTCTCAATTTGCGCCTTGCCTTATAGAAGCAAGTATGTAGTATTCATTGCGCATCCTCCTGAGTACCAACATAATATTATCTATGTGGTTATCGATGTTCGTGCGCAAACTGGAAAGGCCTTCTTTTATTAGTGACCAAGAGATGATCTTGTCTAAGATTCCTGAACTGTGGCTTGTTGAGCTATTGTATCCTCTGCAGCTCTTTCATTTTCAAATTCAATTCATTTGAAGTCTTAGGTCCGGTTGCACAGTCTTTGGCTTATCCTAAACGTAGCTCAATTACCGTGGCAACAATTTTTCTTATTATTATTATTTAGGTGATTAAATTAAGCTCAGAATAAACCAAAAACTGTGTAACCAAGCTTTGGAGAGTAGTTTTCTGCTCCTAGAAGATTTTGGCTCAGTATTCAGTCCTTGGTTCACCTCAAACGTAGCTTAATTTACATATAAATAATTGTTGGAATTTTGCTTAAGATAAACCGAGGACTGGAATACGCGGCCCTAATTCTGCTGGCAGTCAATGCCTCACAGTGACATATCATGTTTTCTGGGACTTCATTTTTTCCCACAATATCAGACAATATTTATATAGCGGTCTCTGATTCGGCTCATTGTATGTAGGTGTTTGCTTATTGTACAGTGACGGTGCACTTCACCTTCTTATTAAAAATAGGCTATCTGTCCTCTTTTTTGATGGCTCATCCAAGAAGATCCTTACCTATCTCTAACTTGGTAATTGCTGTGACCAAATAACTGGATAATCTATATCCTTAGGTACATGAGAAGATCTATGCCTGGAATAATACAATTCTTCTCTAGATTATTTCCCAGAATCAAGTTCTCCAATAACATCGATGCTTTTTGGTACTAAGACAACATCTTCATCTCAGGAAGTGCTATAAATACTTATAGTTTAAGTGTAATACAATCACAAAACTTATTCTTACGAAAACTGTTTCTGGTAAGATTTTACTTTTTTTGTATGTTGCACATTTATTAGATCAAGCCAACATATCAAATTTTCATTTGAAAATCCTTTTTAGTGTCTGTAGCTCAATAATATAGTGCCCGTCAAGATATAAGAAATTCGCCTGACTTACTAATCGGTAGGAGTAACTTGTCCCAGTAGGGGGTGCGGTTAAAAATTTGTAGGGGTTGTATTAAGAAGGATTTTCAATCTATTTATTTTAAATATTTCATACTTTTAATTGTATAATCATTCAAGATGATTCTTTAAATGTACTTGGAGATTCATTTTTTATTACTCATGCGGGGTAAACAGTATCTTGTTGCACATTTTTGCGGTTGCTAAAATACTAAATAAAATATTTCTGAGTAAGACTCTGTTCTATTTTACATATGTTCCTCAATAAATTCAGAGATAATCCTTTTGCTAAGTACCCGCTGGGAGGCTCGTTTTCTTATATCTTGATGCATACTATAATACCACAAAGAATCGACATTGACATAATTTCATCTTGTCTTGAGCTACCAATCCTTGTTATCTTTAGTCAGAACCTATTTTTATAGAAGTATAATCTGATTTCGTCAAGTATCTATAATAAATTCTAGTCGGAGATATATCCAGCTTTCAAGGTGAATTGACTTTGATCATCAAGTCAATATCAATGGAGATTCGTTATCTACACGAAATAAGGTTTTGATATTATCAGCTGCGGACTTAGTTCAGGCGAATATCTTGACTGATTTTTAAATAATGCGCTCAAGAGGCTGATTTTGTATACTTCGAGTCATGTAAGTCTGAACCCTCAGTCAAAATTCGCTGTGTAGTGAAATTCGCTGTGTAGTGAAATTCACTGCAAATAACTGCCTGCTTCTTGAATCACACTTTTCCGAGTCATGTCAATGTTTTCATCCGAGAATACTACACGAGCATGCTTAGGTATTTTGATATGAGCGTTCGTTCGTAACTCGCAAATCTAAAAACTGGTTGAACGTATAATGATGGAATTTTGTTTTAAGACTGGTATAGGGTTTAGTTGTGTACCTCGCATTATGGTTTCAATCGTCTGTACCGAAAGTGCACTTTACTTGAAACTTTTTTCGAATTTTTCCATTAAATCCAGAATGATCAACCGTAGTATGCTGAAATTCAGTATTTGAACTTAATGTTGTATCAGAATGGCTATCTGCTATTTTTGTAGGACTCGGCCAAGCCAGAAGTGCACTTTACTTGAAACTTGATTAGCTAAACCGAAAGTGCACTTTACTTTGAACTTTTTTTAAATTTTCTGCATAAATACAGAATGATCAGCCATGGGATACTGGAATTCAACATTTGAAATTGCTGTAGCATCTAAATGGTCATCTTCTATTTTTCTAACAATCGGCTGAGCCGGAAGTGCACTTTATATGACATACTTTTTGAATTTTCTGCATAAATTCTGAACAATCAGTCATAGAATATTTAAATTTTGTATCAGGCACTTTTATAATATCTAGTTGTACACCTTGCATTATGATTGCTTTCGACTAAGCCGAAAGAGCACTTTATTCGAAACATTTTTTGAATTTTCCGCATAAATCCAAAACGATTGGATGTAGATTATTAGTATTCAGTATTTAGGACGACTATACCGTCTTGATGCTCATATCCTATTCTTATTGAGATCCACCAAGCCAGAAGTGCATTATACTTGACAGTCTTTTGGAATTTTTCGCATAAATTCGAAACGATCAGGTGTAGAAAATTGAAATTTGCTATTTCAGTCTGCTGTAGCATCTGAATGATTGCCTACTATTTTCATAGCAATAGACTGAACTGAAAGTGCACTTCAGACATAATATTAATGTTTGACTGAAGTGACATCTTGTTGGAAGCACTGCTCCTTTTGAACTTTAGGTAACGTTGCTGTATATAGAGACATCTATAGCTTTGTATTCACAGTTTCGAGTAAACCGTTACGGAAGAACCTAAAAAAGATCTAAATTCATCTCTTGATGTTTGTATTACCAATTAATACCTCACTGAAGTGCTTATATAATATTTAGTTTGCTTTGTTTAGTGATAAATTAATTGATTAATGTATTCCAAATCTATTGAACTGAAAAGGATTATTGTGCTATTAAGTGCTGTATTTATATATCAAACATCAATAAATACATCTCTTCACGCTTGCTACATCAGATCAAAATATGAATAGAATAACGTGCAAATGAATAGTGATCATATCACGCCCTTAAATTTGTATGAAGCGTGTTAAACACCAGTAGACCTTAATGACCTCCATCACGCGAGAATATTGTTAGGAGTATTGAATGCAATCAGTCTAAATTAAATATTTTTCGAGAAGAATTTCTAGTACTAGAATTAAGTAATTAGATTGTATTCTGTGGCAAATTGCATGCATGTCATTCCAGAGAAGACGCAAGTTTGTTGAATCTTATGAGAAAGGGATGAAATTAAGATTGTATTTATCGATGGATCTGTAATCATTCAAACTGCAGTCTGTGCCTTGTCAAATCTGATTTTGTTGCTTAAATGGTAAACTCCAATAATCCCTAATTCCACTGTAGTTAGCGAAGCTAGAGAAAAGCGAAAAAAGCGAGGTGGAAAGTCGGAAAACTGAAGTTCATTGTTTGCTTGGAGTTGAGCAACATTCAAGGACTTTTTGCGATATTGAACATGGTTTCCGTTTTTAGATGCTATAAATCTATGAGAATAAGGAAATCGGATTGCAGTGGCAGCAACGACAGCATGCAGCATTTATCGAGAGAGCTGAGCAGGGATTTTACAAAAACCAAAAGGCACTTCCATACAAAAACTTGACTCAATGGTAGCGTAACTTTCTGCAGACTTCAGTGCACAGTTGATACCGAAAATTTATCGTGAAAGAGAGATTCGGCACAATGTACCAGCTTTCATAAAAACCTGTCACTTGCGAGGACTAAATTGTAAATTTTCAACTGAATTTTGCTGAAATAAAGTTCCTGGGAGAGACCACTTCAGCTGAAATGAAAAACCAATACTACCCCAAGTTATCCTTCAATAATAACAGGATAATTTTATCTTTTTGTATTGATTTAGATTAGCTCGAGTCGTGAATTTAGTTTGTTTGTAGTTCAATTCAAAGTAGCTACCTACTTAAGTTAAAGTAAACATCAAATATTCAAATAATCTTCTTGATGTAAAATACAGGTTTCCAACGGATCTTTTGTCAAAGGTTCTCCTCTAATTGTGCTCCCTATTACCTCTAACTCTCTGTTTGTTACATATTGTTCTCATCCTCATTATATATCTAAGTCTCTATGAAATATAATGTAATCTTCTTCTGGTTCAGAAGCCCCAGAAACAATCGTAGCATTTCAGCGTTCTTAGGGAACTCATGGTTGACCTAGATCTTTTATTTACGTTCACAGTGACTGCTTCCTGTTCGTACGTGTGTGTTTGTATGCAGTGAGTGCAGCAATAAGGGCTGAATTCTGAAATAACCCCGAAGGTAGCTCAGTCACTGCAGGAGTGTAGTAACAGATGAAAATCGACTCACTCACTGAGATGAACTTTACACTCAGGAGGCAAAGGTGATAAAGGATGTAAAGAGGGCAATTTGAGCTTGAAAGAGATGTTGAAGTGGGGAAAGTGTCGCAGAAAGCTTATGGAGCTTTTCTATAAAATTAAAAATGAATTATTTATGTCGTTTGTTACTTTTGACCTTTGGGTTTCAATTAAATTCGTAGAAAGAGCTCTATTATGTCGTTCAAGAATGACAACTTTTCCTCACATCAACTAATAGAGAAAATTTAGATCCAATGCGAAAAATAGCTAATATGACATAATATATGTCTATTTATCAAAACATGATTAACTATGCCAAAACAGCTGATTATAAGCATGTCATTTCAGTTATGATGCATTCATAGATAGCATTAGAGAATAATAGCCTTCAAATGTTGTTATAGAATATCATTATTGTTTGGATAGTGAAGAGATGTGGCAATAAATTTTGTCGAGCGTCATCATTTCACTTCACGCTATTGTTGGTGATTTATCGGTTGATGGTCCATTGTTCAAACTATTTTAATTTGTGAGTTATTGTTGTTTGTGTACTGGAGTATTGACAGAATGTTTCAGTAGGCTTCTGATTTGCAATACTGCAGAACAAAGACAGAAATTCATCATTCAATTTACAAATATATCTTGTATTGTCGCAGTCTTCATTGCTGTGAGATTGGTGAAAATGTCAGCAGAACCCTGACAAAAAAATTATACAAATGGCTCAATAAGAGTGAGAGTTATGTGTAGTAATAATTTTTTTTGTTCTACTCATGTGCTATTGATTTTACGAAGGACTCTTTCCAAAAAATGCAAACAAATTCTTGTTAATATAACCAACAGCTTATTGTACGTCACAATGTGAATGGTTGGATAATACAAGGGTCAAATATAATTTAAGACCTTAAGTAAATATTAGCTGTATCACTACTAACAAGGGTGCGGATCCTTGAGGCATACTTGCCAGTATTTACAATTATTCAACAGCGAAGTACCAGTGAGCGAAACGTTCGTTCATATTGTCACAAATTTTATTGTACATAATCTTTCAACACAGGTTACAGTGTGAATATTTATTTTATAAAGTCGTACACTGCAAAGTTTTCAAGTATTTGTATCGACCTTTTGGGGTTGTACACGGGCGCAACCTCAAGGTAGAATCGTTCTACCTTTTTTAAAGGCCGATGCACCGACCACTACCTAAGGTGCGGGTGTCTACCCTAGTCAGAGGTAGAAACGTGTCTACCTTATAATGAGTGGGTCACAGATCCTAACAGTGATCTCCACAAATACCTCAAAGCGAAATATATATACTTTCAAGTATGGTCGATGCATATTCTCGGCGTTATCCAATTATGCCTTGAACTATATATATATGCCAACCTTATGATAAGTGGGATATTTATACTTACTTTGAGTGGCATACGTTTCCTTCTTAGTGTGGTTGATGCAAATATTCCAAAGATACTAAGATATACCTTAAACTATTTACACAAACCTCCAAATAAGGTCATCATAATTATATGTAGGTTTGGGAAATAAACGAAAAAGGTACTTGATTAATCAATTAATGCAGTTTGAAGAATTATTTTATTTAAAATAATCAAAATTAAATAAAAATACATAGAACACATCTAAAATCAAGATAAAAACATAAGTAATGTTATTTACATACAAGAAAATAATTAATATCTCATGTTTCAACCAATTTTGCACTAATTAAAACTTTTTATTGCAATTATTGACATTACAGTTGTACGTATCCATTTTATGCACTAGAAACAAATGTACGAGTGGCTTTAAAAACCCATAATTGACAATAAGTATGCACATATAAAAATATATTGTGAAAATACACTCACCTTCAAGATAATTCCCCCAAAATTTAATATACACAATTTTGTTTATCACTCTTCGGCATTTTCTCTTCAGTAGACAACACAATAATGATAACTTTCTCAAACTATGCTGCTAAATAAACCTGCCAGCAGACAATTCACTTTGTGCTTACAGGGATGGGGTTGTCGATCTATAGGAATTTAATTCTTTTTCTATGGTTTTCAGAGAACATCTCAATTATTTTCACGTTGATGTATGTGTGTTTTTATGTATATATGCATCCAGGGTATCTCTTTTTTTTTTAAACGGACAGAAGATTTAAATTTTGCACCCTTCCTATATTCGGTATCTATGGCCAGCTTGTCCTTGGAAGATTGCAACTTCAAAAACCAGGGTTGTTATTGCTTTGAACATTTTTATTAGAAACATGTGTTTAAAAATTCCCAAAAGAATATTTCATAAAAAACATTTCATACTTGACATGATTCAGTAAATTATTGATCTAAGCATGTTTCTTATCAATATAATTTGTAAGTTGGATATCAAACATTGAAGAAATACACAGAAATGCGTTATTCTTAGAAAAAAGAGTATAATTCCTATTTCAATCGAAAGTGATAACAGAGAATGGAAGAAAAGTACATTATTCGCAAATTTAACCTATTTGTTCCATAGGTATGTGTAATAATAATTTGAGTTTAATGATTCACTTGTTCGAATTGCATATTTGAGTCAAGTTCAATAGGAAACAAAATTTGCAATAATCATCATGAAGTTTTAAATATTTCCTATAATTTAATAATTATAATAATTCATATTATAATAATTTTCTTGTCTTATGTATTCTAAAAAAATTTAAGAATCATCTAGATAATGAAAGCGCATTTTTGACAGCTCATGAATGCTTGTTACTTCAGAGATTTCGCAAATTACCATCTCCCACAATTACTGAGCTTAAAATCCAGCAGTTTGAGCAAACTTACGAAACAGCAGCTTCCATTTAGTACTAGTTTCAAGTTGACTATTTGATAAGTACATAATTTATACATGTACAAACTCAAAAATATCTTTTGTCCACGACTACCTTATAATATATACCTTATAAATGAGTGTGTTGAAGCAAAACGATAGTCATTTTTCACAGAGTGAATAATAGCAGTGAATAATCATTATTCACGGGTATAGAATTCCTAGAGCACGCGGTATAAATTATGAATCTGGCAAGCATTTTTCAGTAAGTCTAGGCAATAACCATGCACTTTGATTAGCTAACTTTATACAAATCAAAAATATATTGTTAAAATATTACTTTTATCTATTTTTTAATGCTCTTGAAGAAAAAAGTTGACATGCAATTAACTATATCAAGTAAGCCATTGATATGACATGACAAGCGAAGCATAAATTGTTGTCAATTTGAAAACGTCATAATTTCGATGCAGTATACGTAAAAAATGAAAATTGATAGTGAGAAAGAGATATTGTGTACTTGTACTCCACCGGAGATAACAGAAGCTGCAAAAGTCACCTCCCTGAATTTGTTGCCTGAGAAATCCCGCGAAATCTTTACATTCTTGTGTACAATACCTTTATGGATTGAAGGGCGACCAAGAGAATCAATTAATTTTCAGAGTCAGTTTTACTGGCATATTTTACGGAATTAACAGCAAAATATGAATCATCCATATTATGGACACTTTGCTCTATGCTTAGGAGTACGCTTAATATAAATCAAGGAGTCGATATAGAAGACTAGGCAAAACAGCGGTCACTTTCAAAACGGAGATCTCTGGGCTTTCGTTCGAAAAAAGCTAATACATTTCCTTCCGAAAAAATTTACAAATTTCTTATTCAAGCCTGTGATGAAAAATATCTTGCAATGAAGGTAAGAAATTAGAAACATTTAAAAACTTGTTTAAAAAAAATTATGGGATTAAAGTCAATAGTAGTCGTGGACAAAGTATAGTATTCCACTCACATATAATAAGCTATGATTCACTTAGGTTAATTATGCCACTCGCTAGGCTCGTGACATAAACTTAACCTTCGTGAATAATAGCCTTCATTATATGCTCGTATAATAATATACTATTAATCTTCATTGTTTAGTTATTGACTGACGGGAGTCAAGTGCTGTACCTTAAAATAATAATTTGATCTTTATCAAAACTATTTAAAAAAAATACACCAAAAGTGAACAAACTTTCATTCAATAATAATAATTCATTCTAATAAGCTTCAAATTCGCGTCAAACAAGTCATTGAATGAATCTCGGACAGATTTGACAACTGTACATAATAATAGTGACATCCACGGCTAAAGTTGTAACTAAATTTTTATCTACTTGAATAAACTTTAGTTGCCATATCCCTAATGTCATATATATCTATGGGCATTGTTACACTTGAAACAAGTAATCGAATAATTTAATCTTTCACAATCACTGAGCTTGAATTAAAGCAATTTGTGCAAACCTACGAAACAGCAGCTTTCATTTAGTACCAGTTTCAAGCCTGTAAATACTATAGTTGCTGAGAACTCAGTGTCACGCCAGCCAGACAGCCAAAGTGAATATAATACTTAGCGCTTTTTCCAAAAAATGGAAGAATCATCTAGATGATGAAAGCGCATTTTTGACAGCTCATGAATGCTTGTTACTTCAGAGATTTCACAAATTACCATCTCTCACAGTTACTGAGTTTGAAATCAAGCAGTTTGGGCAAACTTACGAAACAGTAGCTTCCATTTAGTACTAGTTTCAAGTTGACTATTTGATAGGTACATAATTTATGCATGTACAAACTCGAAAATACCATTCAATCTTCATTGTTTAGTTATTGACTGACGGGAGGTCAAGTTCTGTACCTTAAAATGATAATTTGATCTTTATCAAAGCTATACAAAAAAAAATACACCAAAATAAACACATTTTCATCTAATAATAATAATTCATTCTAAATAGCTTCAAATTCGCGTCAAACAAGTCATTGAATGAATCCCGGACAGATTTGACAACTGTACATAATAATAGTGACACACGCGGCGAAAGTTGTAACTAAATTTTTATCTACTTTAATAAATTTTAGTTGCCATATCCCTAATGTCATATATATCTATGGGCATTGTTTCACTTGAAACAAGTAATTGAATAATTTAATCTTCCACAATCACTGAGCTTGAATTAAAACAATTTGTGCAAGCCTACGAGACAGCAGCTTTTATTTAGTACCAGTTTCAAGTTTGTAAATAGTATAGTTGCTGAGAATTCAGCGTCACGCCAGCCAGCCAGTCAGCCAGCCAGACAGCCAAAGAGAATATAATAGCGCTTTTTTCCAAAAAGTGCGCTGAAAATGCGCTAAAAACCTAATAACGAACTAATATAAATTTTATGAGATATATTACAATTTTCACTTGTCCTATGTTCCGGTTAAATATAACTTGCCGAAAATTTTACAAATATAAGTTTTTTAATTGTTTGTTGCCTCTATAATTCTTTGAATTTTTCGCCTGTGGGGTATATGAAACTAGCTCTGGTCAATATGTATTAATGTAGTGTCCCGTATTTTCCTCAACTGACTTGCTTCAACCTTACCTAGAATTTCTACCTCTATATACAGTCTTTTCGGCCTCTGTACCCACAATCGACTCGGAAGCAGATACAGCTACTCAAAGGTAGATGGAAAGACTCTAAGACTACCTCAAAACTTTGCAATGTATAAACACAATATCGCTTACAGTTACTTGTACTGAATGACCTCTCTCTTTTAGCTCACGCTTTCATATACCTAATCCAACAATGAGCCAACATTCAATTGTCTAACAGTTGATGCCTTGCAACCACCGAATATCTAGTAACTGTCAATCACGTCCGACAATTAAACAATGACTTGGTCAATAATAACTAGGATTACAGTTACAATAAATAATTGGCTGAATAGCGAATTCAAATAAATAATAATGAGAACTAGTTACTTGAAATATATAACAGTTGTGACAATATGGATTAATTTTATATCGTTGTATGGACAAATATACATTCAATATGCATTTGTTTCTTCCACTTTTATATTGTCAAGTATCTGTTACTAATTGGCACTTTGTCATCCAAAGTCTGGTCCCCGATGAAATTGTGCTTTGAATTTAGTAAAATATATTTCAATTTGTAGGACGGGAATAAGCTGCATTATTTTTGGATTGTTCCGAAATGAGTTTCCTGGACTTCAGTCTTTATTATTCATCCCAACATATCACGAATTTAGCCAGGATTATTAGTATTCGGTACACATTAAGTAAATTTGCATTATATGAGGTCAACCGAACTGCGGACCACATTTCAACGATCCATGTATCCCTTCCTATTTATGAAACATTTATTTGGAAATTCATGTTAAGCCCTTAATAAAACGCAACCTCAAACGTCCAAACGATCTGAACCCTTCTCGTTAACCAGTAGGGACGGAAATACGTAAAATTTTATAGACGGAATTCAGCAAAAAAATTCTTCGAGATGAGATAAATTTGGAAGGAAACATCAAATAAAATGGAACAATAACATAAATCCACAACAAATGGTTAAAGCGAAAGCTTGTGACTCCTTTCCCAATTAATTATCATCATTACTGCTTCCAAATCAATCAGTGGTTATCCTCAATAAACATTGACAATATCTGCAGTTCTGAAGTGGTGAAACTATTGAACGACCATCTTCACTGTGTCTACCACACTCCAAACCTTGCATTCATGGCAATAATTACACTTTACGATTAATTACGACCCTTGATGACAATTTCTTGAACTGTACTGCTAAATTAGGATCTGCAACCAAACCAGTTGAGGAGCCTGTATCTTTTTTGACATTTCCTGGTTGTAATACTAGTTTTGAATTATAATGAATACAACAACTGTTCCCATTCGAGCTCGAAGACAAGAATCATAAGAAGTTTGTTATGAAGACAGTTATTTGTCACATAAAATTACAAACAAGACTATGTAAATCCTAGAGGAATTAATCATTGAAACTAGAGGAATATACGAAGGAAATGGGATGGAATAAAGTCTTATAAAGTTATGTTACAGCGACGTTGCTTTGTTGTTCCTGTTCAAATTCAGATAGAGAAATTGCAGAATATAAATAGAAATTCATATACTTTGTGTTGACTTGGAAGATTAATTCAACACGGCTACCTCTTTTTACATTTCTAATATTACTACGAGGCTTCATATTCCAACACATGTTCACAATACTCTTTTGAAGCAGTTTCTTACGTAAAAAGAAAAACATTTTTATATTAGATTTGATTGGATATAAGCAAAGGAAGAACAGAGTTTTGTAATAACCTGAGATTCTTGAAGTCCTCACAAATATATTTTTGATATCAATATTCATACAAACAAGGATCTAAATGATTGTCGGTAAATCATCTTGTCCAAATAAGAAAGATGAATGATTAGATTGCAAGATTCCTGACTTCAAATTTTTAAAAGGATTTTGATGTGAATATTCTTGAGCAGATATGTTGCAGTGGGCTGGTAAAGGATAACATTCTCTGCGGAGCTATCCGGGTAGGAAATACGCGCATGATTGCTCGCGGCCTTATAGCCCGTAATAAATATATGACTCTCGGGGGCAAATATAAACAGTCAAAGGTTACCATAACTCACCCCGTAAGCTGCAAACTTTACGTGCTGTGTTGCCCTCTGCTGCGTAGCGGGCGTAAATTGATAAATTCTATAAATTGTGGGACTGTTCTCATATCGCCTAGAGTTTAAATCCACAGATCTAGCGTGCTGTATATGGAAAACAACTGCTGTTTGTATCCTGTTTGCAAAATTGGAAATCGTTCTTTATGGACTTTACTGCCTCAATTGAGCTTTGAATTTATTGAGCAACGCAATCTGTTATTAGGCCAGTTCGGGCTCTCAGAATGGACATGTCGAACTGATAACGTTTTTCAGCGACTCTATCCTGTTTTCTCGTTTATAATGTAGAAGCAGAATAATGACCATTTTATTCAAATTGCTTCACTAACTAACTAACCAAATGATTGTATAAAACAAGAATTTGTCGTTAATTGAATGTCCACGATTGACTGCTGACCATCCAGATCAAAATGAACTAATTTCTTTGATCGTCCGAAATATTTATACTTGTGTTCAATATTGGAATGTTTTGCGTCATTTTCTCCACCTCTCATATTAAAATATATTTTATCTTGAAGACAAACAAACTTGAAGCTTCAACATTTGAGCTTCATATTGCGGAATACATCTAATTTCAAAGCACTGGTACTTCATATCCAACAGGACTTGTGTATATGTTAATATGCATAGCTGGAACTTATGAATAGCTACTTATGTGTATTTGAGTATATTTTATTATTATGAATGGATAGCTGCTTATTCCTCCAAATGTCTATTCAAGCTGCTCCGTTTAATGTTCCACTTTTAAATACTTGTCATTTGGGAATCTGATTTTTAAAATTCTAAAGTCAAAACCATCATGCGACAGAGATGTAAAAATTTCAGAAGGTTTTAGCTGCATTCATGGAGCCGGAAGATTTTTATAATTGAGATCCTTTTAACGAGAGAGTTGGCTGTCAATTAAGGCTTTTTAATGACCATGAATGTATCATCAAATAACGCCTAATTAACATAAGTGTGGTCTATTATTTCTTCCAATCCAATTTTTTCTTGAGAGAGAAAGGATTTTTACTACAGTCACTACAGAATGATACCCATTCCGCACGCTATAGTGTGTGGAATGGGTATCATTCCGCACGCTAAGAGGTTCCTAAGAAAGACGCGTGGCCTTGCAAAAAAAACTGTTTCATTACTGTCATAATTTTAACTCTTTTTGATTTTCTTATCATTCCTCTTCAAAATGGAGTCAATATGAGTAATTTCATCAACATTTGATGAATTGGAATAGGATCAATGAAGCAAATTCTTTCTCAGAAAACGGTATATTTGAGTTATAGGTATTCACGCGGACACCTTTGACTGTAGAAAAAATAACATCCGTCACTCGTGCGAATCGATCATACCATGCTCATGTGAACTCTGTCACTCGACTTCGTCTCGTGGCTGAATTATTCACATTCGCATGGAATGATCTCCATTACGCACTTGTATCGGAATAACTATTCCATGATGGAAAAGAAGAAACCCTTGTAATGTTTATTGCTCTTAAAGGAATTGATCATTGTTAAAATAAAAATCACTATTTGATAAATGAGAGTCAGATTCAGGGCCTATTTTATTTTTACGGATTATGACATATTCTTACTTTACACCCTATTAGGCCAAGTTGACGATGGATTTATATCTTTAGAATGTGTACTTTCAAATTCATCTTCAACTTTGAGAATGTTCAATGGAAGAAACTTACTTTTTGTTTTTTTCATGAATCTCCACCTTTTAATGATTACTGTAAAATTTTAAGCAGCTACGTCATTTAATTTGTATTTGACAGTCATTGAAAGCAAACAACTTTTGATTTTTCATAGAAATTAATTAAATCAAACATCCTGCAGTGATCAGATACTTATTTTTAGGCGAGGAAGCAAACAATGGGATCAATACCGATCTGAATGATGTCTGTGAGGACTCTGCACTTTCGATTTCAACAATTAAATGTAGGACAGTTGAATTTAAATTCTGTGTTTACAGGCCCTTTCAAAGATCTGTATATTTTTACTTACTTGTACAAAGTACAAGTATTTAACCGACAAAATTCACATTTCGAGATTTTGATGGAAATATCCGTTTTGAGCATCTCTGAATCCATTTTGACTATTTTCGACTCAACTTCGATAAGTGTGTGCGTATGTATGTAACTCGCAAATCTCAAAACCCGTCGAATGTATAATGTTGAACTTTTCTATCTGAGATTGGTCGGAGGTCTTGTTGTGCACCTCGCAATAATAATAATTATTATTATTATATTTTGACGGCTTCTCAAGCTCTTAGCTTATAACCTTTTTGAATACTTTATTTTTCAATTTCAATTATAATTTTACATATACAATTTTCTCAAAGTTTTCAATGACACAATCATGTCTCGGGCTGGATTCGTTCCCGCGACACTAGTAGACAAGCGGAGTAGGTAACTTGAACGCTGCCTGAACACACTAGTCACCAGTGCAACTCGCATTATAAATAAAACTTTTTTTTTCATATTTCACATCAATCAAAAATGATTAGCCGTAGAATGCTGTAATTTGATCAATTGTAATTGCTGTAGCATATTAATGGTTATTTTTTATTTTTGTACCAATCGGCTCAACCAGAAATGCACTTTAAATGACAGTCCTCTTGAATTTCTCGCATAAATTCAAAAAACCGTAGAATATTGAAATCTCGTATTGGGTACTTCTGTAACATCTAGTTGTACACCTTGTATTATGATTGCGATCGGTTGAACCGAAAGTGCAGTTTAATGAACAGTTTTTCAAGTTTTTCTTATATATTAAGTACGATCAGCTATAGAATCATGAAATTCAGTATTTAAAAGAGCTGTAACATTCAAATGATAACTTGTATTTTACTAACAATCTGCTGAGCCGGAGGTAGATTTTACTTGAAAATCCTCTTTGATTTTTTTGTATAAATGCGAGACTATTGGCCTTAGAATGATAAAATTTAATATTTGAGACTGCTAAAAGTGATCACCTCAAATTCTCGTTGCAATCGATTCTGCCTTATGTCAATTTCAATGTCAGCTGTCATTTATTTAGTCAAAAGGTATACAAATAAGTCATGTGGTGTCCATATCAGATTTTTATTTCTATACGCCATTTATCAACTAGATTTGATAGCAATGTTGGCTTATAAGTCCAATCATCTGAGGCATAGTTGGACTGAACTAAAGAATCCCACTAAAAGCAAAACATGTATCTCCCCAGTTGTCGTCCGATTTAGGATGATGTAAAAATGAATTTTTTGAGAAATTTTTGTGAAACATTCAGATATTCAAATTATTTATGTCCTGAATGCAGTCGTAAGGACATTTCTGATTGTTTTACGGTCTTCAATTACAACAAAAAAAGACTTTTTGTACCATTTGGTGATCGTGAATATAACATGGCTCCATTGCAACATACCAGAAACCAAAACACCAAATCATGGACACAGATTTTTGGAAGGCACAGGCTATTAAATGCCAAATACTAACAGGCTCTTATATGACCATATATCAGGCAGAAGTCGATGCAATAAAACCATGGACAAGATTTCAAAGAAACTACCATATATCTGATGAATGACAGTCTTTTCGCTTTCAAAGCCATAAACTCGTTCTTAATAAAGTCCAAAATAATCTGTGTGATGTATTAAAATCAAATCTTGAACCAATTCTAGTCTTTCACGTCGTCCTTCAATATTATTGAAGTATATTTTTGTATATTCAGACCAGTAAACGATTCGCGTGTAGCTTGCGCCGAGTCAGGCATGACACCTATAGTCCAGGCTATATAGACAAAAATAGGAAAAATAGAAGAACTAACCTCTGTATTTCCAATTTTTCCAGGAATGTCATGCGGAAGGTCCCTTGAGCAGAATTTAATAGCAAGAAGTGGAATCACCATGCCGCCGGGGGGAGGGGGGGTATTTGAAGGTCCGTTTTTCAACTATTTTGGTCAAAACCTGAAAACGGTACATCCTAACAGGAAATTCTCAACATAAAAATTGAAGCCTAATAGATTTCCTATAGTTTTGTTCGGATACATTTTTTTGAGAAAATGTATAGTTTCAGAGATATCTGCTCTCAAAAGTAGGCAATCTGTGAAAAAACGCAATTCGTCCAATGTCTTTCGTCAAATTTTTCTCTTATATATATATATATATATATATATATATATATATATATATATATATATATATATATATATATATATATATATATATATATATATATATATATATATATATATATATATATATATAAATTTATTTCCTGTCGTCCGCTAAAGGAAGTGACAAGAGTACAATTTCATACTACAAAATGTTTATTGGAAAAGTACAAGCCATGCAAAAAATATTGAGAACAAAAAAGTAATTGATGTAAACTAAATAACTGAATTAAATGTGAAGTGATAAGAGTGATAGCTGAATGTTTATTATATAATGTGTCACCTCACACGAACTCTGTAATATTGTCCTCTCCCTCGCTGTCATCTTCCTCGAGAAGGAGCACTGAAGAGGATGCGTTCAAGCATGCCTGTTCACAGGCACATGCTGGTGAACAGTGGATGCCTGTTCTCCGGCATCCACACCTGGATCCACAACCACTCCCACATCTGCAGAAAATTGACTCCAGGGCAATTGTAGGGGCAGGAGGTTCGAGAGTCTTGACAGGAGTGAGTACTCCACTTTCGTCTCGTACCCAACTCCATCGTTGTGGATCTAGGAGTTTATTGCCAAGCCATTGTTGGATTTGATGGAACACTCTTAGCGAGTGCTGCTGAGCCGTACCTTTGGTAGGTGGTAAGGATGCTAAGTTCGTTTTTCCCTTGGCCGAGGATTTTACGAAAGAACTTTACCGGTGATGGTTAGGATCCCATTTGTTGGGTGAAGTCTGGTACAGGACGAGAAACATCTTCTCTCCAGCTTTAGTGATGGCTGCAGTACTTGTCGTTGGGTTGTAAAAAACGTCTGAAACTGATTTCGAGTTCTGTGGCTCGTTTGCAAATGTTTTCAGAATTGACGCTTTTCCTTTGCCAGATATTGCGCTCGTGATGTCGCATCCTGAAAACGCATGGATGAAGAGGATAGATTCACTGAAGGGAAGCTCTTGCAATTGTGTGGTAGAAAATATCCTCATCTCTGTGTTACCTCGCGCAGGCTTCATGAAAAAGATATTCTTGTCTGGTGGTGTGAGCGCTACAAGCAGGACAAGCAGGTCTACATCCTCTCCAACCACAACTACAGAGGAATTAAAGTTGCCTTCGTAATTCCACATGTCACAATGAAGCGATCTGCATCTCCAGTGGCGACACTGGCCTCTACCCCTCTTGCTGTCAGTCTGCTGACAAGCAGCTAGATCAGCTTGGTTTTATTCTTATCATTGGCTAGGAAGTTCTCCTGCTGGACGGTGGCCACAATATTGGCAGAAACTTTTACCTCCAGTGAAAATTAAGATGCTCCTCTCCGTTTCTGTTCAGTATATTTTGTGGAATTGGCGTCTCCGTACCCATCAAAGACAACAGCAGAGTTATCACCATGATGATTGATGATATACAATTCGTACTGCTCACAAATGGAGGAGAAATTGCTACCATGGGAGGAGGCAGAGAGGATTTGTATGTTGGGTTGGCCGGCTGGAGCTTATATTAGCTTCGTCTACCAGCCAATTCAAAAACAATTTCTGGAACAAACTCTTCTGCTACTACTCTTCTGAATAAAATAGGATCCACTACAGGCACACGCGAACCCCATCAACACGACATTCACTATATGTGATAAATTACATTAATTACTCATATTTATATTATATTGTACTTATATGTTGACCGTTATAGCCATCAATTATAGAGAAATAGGACTCAGAGTTTTCCTGGTTAAGTCACGATTTGTTATCAAAATCTTGAAAACCCTCCAACCTCAGACCTATGGAACATAAACATACATAGTATATATATATTCTTGAAGGAAATTTAATACTCTCAAACTTTTTATTCAGGATTTTTCTGTGAAACTAACGGAGGAAGGGCTAGAAGAAAAAGTTTGACGAAAAACTCTGGGCGAATTGCGTTTTTTCGCAGATTGCCTACTTTTGAGAGCGGATATCTCCGAAACTATACATTTTTTCAAAAAAATGTATTCAAGCAAAACTATAGGACATTCCCTAAGCTTTAATTTTTATGTTGAAAATTTCTTGTTAGGACGTACCGTTTTCAGGTTATGAGCAAAATAGTTGAAAAACGGACCTTCAAATACCCCCCCTCCCTCCGGCGGCATGGTGATTCCACTTCTTGCTATTACATTTTGCTCAAGGGACCTTCCTCATGACATTCCTGAAAAAATTGGGAATACACAGGTTAGTTCTTCTATTTTTCCTATATTGCCTGGACTACTAACCTCCCTGGCTCGTCGGATTCTCTACCGCGAATCCTGATATAGAAATATTTAGTCTTAAGTTGTCAGTGTAATAGTTGGGAATAAAACCGGGGTTAAATCCAGTAAGCACGTTCCACTCATCAACAAGAATATATTCATGAAGTGAACAACACAGTTTGAAATTGTTAATAAGAACTGACAATAAAAGAATAAGATGCACCTATTCTAGTTTAAAGAAAATGAAGAAGCTGACTACTCAGCAAAAATAATGTCAAACGGACATCTTATTGCTCCTGAACCCTTTAGTGGAATTTCACACTTTCAGATAAAGAAGGCATTCCAGAACTGGTAAGACCTAGTAATTCTTCAACATCGGTGAAGACAGAAGGGCCTAAAGCGTGCCAAGATATTCATCTCACCGTCATGCAAAAGGATCAAAGAGCTCCTCACACTTGGTGAGAAGCAGCTGTAGATACTGACTGGTATTTCAATAGAAAACTGTCCTTTTGATTATCATCTAGTAAAGATTGGTATACCACAGTATGAACTGTGCTGTCTCCCCCTAGAAGAAGCAGAGACAATGGAGCACATATTTTGCCACTGTCCAGCAATCTTGAGCCACTATCTTGGTCAGGCATATCCAAAGTCTAAAAACATAATGGTTGAAACATTCAAGACAGTTATGTATTTTAAGTTACTTTAACGATCTAGACATTGACTGGGTTATTTAAAGAGATCCTTCAGACGAGTTTGTCAATGGGCTTCCTCAAATCTGCCCACAACATAATAATAATAATAATAATAATAATACACAGTACCATCTACATCGATTGCCTGGAAGACGTCGAAACGATCATACACGAATATGGAGCTGTTTTAAGCAGGGATGGACGTATTTGATGAAGAATGAAGCGATCTCTTCGACTATTGTCTTTTTCCAATCTTAAAGAAATAGAAGTATTTTGAAGGATGGAGGAAACGTATTATTTGGAGTGTAATAAGAGACTTTGCTGGGAAATGAATTGAGTTTTGTTTGTTTGGTAGAAATGTCTTGGATGAATATTTATGTTTAAATCATTTATTTTAATCAATCAATTTTGTTACAGATTCGCTCGATTGTGCCATGCAGTAAAAACGCTCAGTAGGAACGATGACTCGCGGTGCCCAAGCTGTACTTCTTATTCTACTCCTGCTGGACCATACCGCATTCCTGCGAGCGGAAGAATGTACAACGTGAGTTTTTATTCTTCAAACTTTAATATTTTCCTTGTTAATTAAATTTATCTCGAGAAAACTATTGTAACTTACATTGATACAGTTATTCAAGTAAATCGATAATGGAGAACTATCCTAAGGGCCAATCTTAATTTATAATTAATTTGAATTTGAAATGGCTGGAAGTGAAGTGGATTTTATTAATTGAGTAATGGAATGGACTGTTTCTTCTGTAAACGGAGTTAAAAGTGGAAAGTTCCATGTAATTATATGAAAGCAGATACTATAAATAAAAAAATGCGTCCATTAGACTTCCAAACTGTAAACACACGACGCAATTAGCAGTTGTTACCAACTTCACTTGTCTCAACTCAATTACATACTAAAAGAAAAATCGCCAGGGAACATAGTTTTTCAATTTATCTCAGCTAGGGAATTTCCTTCCTTCTCTTTCACCCTTTTCCTTCGCGCAGTGAAAATATGGCGCTCACGTAGTAATGCTAATTATGTATAAGAGAACTCGTTCTTTTTTCAAACGGTGATTTACTAAAAAAAAAAAACTCAGCTTCTTCTTCCCTGCTGTACGTTTTTCTTTCAACTTTATTCCAGCCTTGCCTCTTCCTCTTCTACTTTTAAATTAAATTTGTAAATTGTATTAAGTCTTTAATTTGCTCGTAATGAAGAGTAGAGTTTCATTAAGGATGTAGTTATTTTTATTTCCTGCCGGGAAATTACAAACCGAAAACTTAGTTATCGATGGTAAATACCAATAATTGTGCCAATTCAAGATAAAAGAGAAATTGTTTTTAAAAATGCAGGTCATGGAAAAATATTTTCAAATTTCCTACCTCAATTTAGTTCCTAGAACAAAAGCTAAATAATTCTGTCTCATATCTCATTCGTCGTCGATGACGCTTCAGTTTGTTAGTTGCCTCGGTTACCTTCCACCCTTATTTCAGCGACGCTACTGCCTCCTGGCGCTTGATACATAAAACATGAACACGTCGTTAAGGTGGAGAAGAGCCCACGGCATCAAGAGTGGTTGGTCCATGGACGAAATGGAACGTTCGTCATAATTTAGTTAGTATGGATCCGGGAAAAAAGATGTAAACGCAGAGGTGGATTTGGAAGCACGTTTTTTGGAACAGCAATTTGAATAAATAAACATGATGTTTTGCAGGGAGACTGGAATATGAAATTGTGACTTCTGAGATCATAGATTATATTTTGCAAATGGATGGTTTATTATTTCTGCTCATACTTATTTTACTTTTTCGTTTCACTAAGCTTTCTTCTTTTATATAGTTATCTGCAGTGTCATGAATGGATTATTTCTGCAGTCCAGCTCTGGAATAGTGAAATTCCTTTTTGTCTGTATTCAGCCTTTGCTGTACACGTATTCTACCAATTTCTCCGTTCTTCTTTTTCTTTATACGAGCGTAAAAATTGTAGGTAATGATATTGCTTCATACGAACAAAAGATCTTACATTCCTAAATTAGTTTTGCTGTGTACCATTCTTTTTCTTTTTATCAATTATACAAGGAGGAAATTCAGTTCCACCGAGCATATTCGAAATGTGAGGAAATGAAATTTGTTAGATCTAAAGTAAAAAGTGGAGCTGATTACGAATACGATTATTGGAGGGCTTAAAAATAGTACAATAGTTTTCTACTTTTATCCAATATTAAATGAAAAGTTAAGGCACAGAACAAAAGTTCAAACAACCTTTGTGTTCTTTATGCTATAAATTTCGAACTTTCTTAATATAAACAATTGAACTTCCGGTTTCAAATAACAGTTTTCTTGGAACAGCATTTAACAATTACTTTCTTTTGTTCAAAATTAACAGAAACAAAGAATCACAACAAAAGTCACGAACTCTTCCACAAACATCACGAAGTACGTTCCTCCTTGGGAAGTTTTGCAAACTCCTGCATTTACCACGTGCCACAAACAAAGCAAATGGTGAAATGACAAAGTTTCTTACTTCCGATCTCATGGTGTACTTGGCAAGAGGAGCAGATATTTATTTTCTTCTTGTTTTTCGATATTGATGTCTCAATTTTGCTTCTTACAAATAGTAGATGAAATAATCCTACCTAATTACTATCCTTTATCATGCTCAAGGATTCGTATCAAAGCAACCACGACAACAGACCAAGAATGCGAAATATTTCCACATCCTTTATCAACTGTTCATTCTTCCGGATTCGTTTAATCATTTGTGATGTGTTCTTAATGAAATGAAGTTGAAGTTGAACATTACAAGAAGCTGTGGCATTTCTACAAAAGAACACGATGCTCATCCATCTCTCTCCAACTCTTGTTTGTAGTTGTAATGGAACCTGAAAAGCTTTGGAAACTAGAAAGCTTCACTTGGCAGGATTCCATCCTCATGAACGAGAAAGCAAATCTAAATTTATACACTTATCAACGATTAGAACGTTGTAAACAACTTTATATTAGAGGAGGGCTTCATTTCACCCGGGAAATTGAATTTCGGAAGTACAAACATGGTTAGCGGAGTAAATAACCAGTACAAAACATTAATTTATATATTTTTAAGGCCTCCCTACCTCAAGGGATAAAAAGGAAACGTCGCACCATATATTCAATCAACTTTAATGTATGAGGGATGAAATTAATTATTTAGAATTTAGAACAATCATACAGCTTACACTCCTGCACTGATTTTTAGGGTTTCTATTCCAGAAATGTATTTTTTTCAATTCTAGAAGGTTTAAATGGAATTGGAACAGTTTAACAGTATCAACCAATATTTTTTGTTGTACGATTAATTATCCAGGTCCTGGATCTTGTATTCTTTCCTAACAATGAGCTCGTCAATTTTTTTATAATTACCACTTCCAAGAGAGTTGGATCACACTTCGGATCAAACTTAAATATAAATTACTTCAAAAGCGGTTTATATATGCTAGAAAACTACTTTCCATCGTCCTCGCCACGTTGCAAGGTGCATCTGTGTTTACTCGGAATACGGATATGCAATTCGAAAATACAAGATTAGAATAGATTTACTGAATATTATTGACTTCATCACGGAATATGAAGTTATGGAAATCATATGCTTGCCTATAGGAAAACGATATTTTGCACAAAGTACAGTTCAATATGGTCGGTGCTCATATCAGCCACGCGAATCAGTTTGATATAAGTTGGACAGCGTTTTATCACGGTGGAGATACATTGTCAGTTGGACAAAGAATCAAGAGAAGTGCCGTGGTCAACTTATATCGCCAGGGTTTCAATTCATCATCGTCACAAGAACGCTCTAATATTGCTGGACTTTATCTAATGGAATCGGAAGGCATCCATATGGCCTGGAGATATGAATTGCAATGGCAAGCATCATCTGGAACTGTGGAAATCTTCTTCATAGATATATTGATCCTGGCAGCTGCAATCATACTGATGCTGTGTTCAATGAAGATCATTGATCAGAATACATGGCCATAAAGTCCAAAGCATCGATCCAAATCTGAAGAGGCGCTATCCGGGGGTAATAAAATATACAATGCAACTTATATAATTAGAATGCATGAATAACTATTTTGTAAATTTCATCTGAAAACTGTGTATCAAAGTAAGTAATTTGTAAATCCTACTCATTTCTGCATTATAACATATAAGGGCAAAGTAACCTGTCAAATTGTACGCCTATTTGGAACCCGCCGAAAATGTATGACCCACTGAAAGAAGTCAGGAATCGGAGCTCTTGAAACTTTGTGCCGTTCAAAATTAGATATATGGCGATTTAAAGTTAAAAGTCATTTTAAGGTCACTCTAACGTTGAGCATTTCACGAAACTTTTTTTTCTGCCTGTCAAAAGGTGCCTCTATTTGAGATCCGTCGAAAATGTAAAGGTTATTGAGAGGAACCCAAATTTGTGACTATCAGATCTCTACTAGGCGAGCGGGACACCCCCAAAAAGATGCTTGGAAATAGCAGAGTGTGACTACGTCTTACTAATGTCTAAAATCAGATTTTTGTTATGTCTTCGAGGTCGCTGAATACAAATAAGAAGTTAATTTTTACTTTGAAGTGGGGAAACAATGCCAAAATAGCGATTTTCTGCAAAATTTCAATATTTTATTTTTCATGCTTTTTGACATTCAACTTGCTATATTCTTAGTGCCTTCGAATACTTTACCCATGAAATTTTGACTTCGATTTTTCAATAGTATTACCTTGAAAATGAGCCTGAATAAACCTTTCAATATCAATTTAAAATCAAGAAGATTTTTTTTGTATGATTTCATGAGTTTTAACATTTAACCGCAAAAGTTGAGTTACAAAATTCAGAAATTCGAAAAACTATCTATTATGTATGAAAATATAACACATAAGGCAGTTTTCTGTGAAGTTTCAAGTCTCTATTTTTTATAGAAAAGAAGATATGTAATTTTGAAGTTGTGCGTATTGACTGACCGCGAGCCCTGCGCCAAATTACGGCGAACTCTATTTACCAGGCGGGAGTGTGATGGAGGGGAGCGTGACGTTAGTAGGCTTTGTGAGCGAGCCAGCGATAGTAGTAGACTTGATGACTTCGTGAAACGGAGTAGATTTTCTTCTATTTCGAATACCTACTTAAATATATACATATTATTCAATTTAAACATACCTCGCAAATGTTGTGTCTCAGCTTGTAAAAGCAATTATGATAGTACAGAAGAAAATGTAACTACATTTGAATTTCTGAAGATTGCATTGCAACTAGCTATACAAATACATACAATTATCCAGGAGAAATTAAGACTTTTTATTACGATAAACTGCATTTGAAACCTAATCCGTTTCAAACTATCTTTCCTGGACTTCCTCATTATTTAAATATGAAATCAAATACTAAAAAAAACTAATGGAAAATAAAGTTCAAAATTTTGACTTACTGCTTGAAAAAGCACCTGAATTTGTCAAAACTATAAATGGCGATATTTTTGTAAAAGTAAATGATGACGGTATTATTATTTACAAAATGGATTCCAAAGCAGTAAGTCGTTCCTTTTATATTAAAATAGATAGAAATCTGAGGTCTGAGCCCAAAGTATTTCTTTGATGAAAAACTGGTAAGTTTGAGTGAATTACAGCATAATAACACTCCATTATCTACAAATGAACTTGGTACATTATCCAAATTGAGAGATATTTCAGAATGTATGTTAAATGAAACTGATTTTGTTTATATTTATTGTATTATTTAGAATTTAAATGATGATGTCTGAGAACGAAGGCGATGAAGAGAGAATTGAGCAATTATTGTACTTAAGTGAACAAATAAGTCTCCTTTTCTTAAATCAAAAGCGCTACACTTCAAAAATTATTATTTGGTCTTACATGATTAATATGCAATCACATCCTAAATATTTGCAACAACTTACAGCTTCTTTTCATATATCTTCAAGTTCTTAAATAGGAAATGATCATTTCTTAAGAGTAATTGCAAATAGACTTACAAAAGAAGAGGACAAGTGGGTGATTTTGCAACTTGATAAAATATATGTTAATGAAAGCATTGGTAGCGAACTGTTATTTTGAGTTACATTTATCGCATTACAGCGTTTTACTCTGAAACTATATTCAGAGACAAGAGAATTACCGTTATTATTGTTGTTAGTAAGTCAATAATCATTCTGCATGAACATTATAGTTCTAAAATACAAATTTAATACTATTATATCGCATGCAACTGTGTAAAAACCAGCCTACTGACGTCATACGAATGCTGTGGTAGTGGGGGTCACACTCCCGCCTGGTATAGAGTCCGCCGTGGCCAAACGTTTGCGCTACTGTAAGTATCGACATTTGTATATAGTTCTACAAAAATCAGTATGAACTTGTTTATTCACGAAAACAGAAGAACTTTTAAAGGCTCAAAAAAAAAAAATGTTTCCAAAATCAATGGTCAAACTATGAAGAAAATTATTTCATCTGAAGTTATTTATCAAAGAGCTCTAATTATTTCGCAAAATCGGAAAGATGTCGGTTTAGAATTGATTTTGAGCACTTCTCTGAAGGTTGGTTTATGATGGATTCTCTCAATTATAAATCCAGCCAATCGTAGACATTGGTTGACATGTCAGAAACTCCAAATTGACAACTGTCATGAATATGGTGCAGAAGCATCTATATTTATATGATAAAAATGATAAATCAAACCGAAATTCAATCATTTGTGCAAATAAAATAATTTTGGCGGTGTCAAATGGCTACTCAACTATTCAATTTGAAATTATATTTCAAGAAATTCACGAGAATGAGTTCTTAAACTATGAATCTAAATTTCTAAGTGTGAATTCCTGAATTAAATCCATCATAAAGCAACCTCAACTGTTAAGGCTGGTTTATGATGGATTTATTTTGGGAATTTACACTCAAAAATTTGGATTCATAGTTTAAGATTCTAATTTTTTTTAAATACAACCTAAAATTGACTTTTCGAATAACCATTTTACATCGCCAAAATTGTTCAATTTGCACAAATGATTGAATTTTGGTTTGAATTTTTACTTTTATTATATAAATGATATGAGTGCTGTCCAACCATTTTCATGTTTTGAATGTATTTTCTGTGACAGTTGTCTATTTGTGCTTTCTGACATGTCAACCAATGTACTCGATTGGCTGGATTTATAACTGGGAAATTCTGAATTTGTAAATTAAATCCATCATAAACCACCTTTTATACCATCATCGATTTTTCAACAAGATGGATTCAGAAGGAAAATCAACAAACCAGACTGATTTCAGACATTAGTGACACTATGATCGCACTCTGCTCATTTTAGGGGTGAGTTCCACTCGTCTATACGATCCGCCATACTGAAGATATTGGAGGTGGAAGAAATTTATGAATTTCAAGGTCATTTTAAATCTCAATGCTTCACGAAATTTTCTCCGGCTAGAATCTGGCTCATAAGAAAAGTATGCGCGATAGAGGTGCGACGTCATAAGCAGCCAAAAAGGCTGAGTTCATAACGGCGAATATATACTACTGACTTATCTATGAGTATAGAATTTTCACTCTTTATTAACAATAAGGCACAATCTAACTCAGTTTTCCTGACAAACAATCAATCAGCAGTAGATCTGCACTACAGCTCTCTATCTTTATCCAAATGATGAATATTAAATAGAATCATTCAACGAATTTTTGTTGTACTAACCATTTCTCTCTCCACATCCTTCTTGTTGTCTTGCTTGCTCTTTTCCCTTCTTTACTGTCACGTGCACCCACATACTAGCACAAAACTAACATCAGATCTAGGGTAAAGTTTCTGAAGAACGCTAAAATGAATGAGGCAATTCGTCAGAGGAGATTTACTCAAGAAGTAGGGTCTTTCAATCTCCAGTCATCGCCTTGGAGTCTTTCAACATCTTTGAGTCTTTTCTGTGACGGATCGTGAGAACTTTTCGGCAAGGGTGCAATCCACAACTTTGTTCCTAATAGACATAGAATTAGGCTTGGAAAGTGACCATTCACTTAATTGACGCAGAGCGAAGTTTTTCAGGAACGTAAATCAGAGGAATTGTGGGAAAAGAACCTCCATATCTGCTAGCAAATTAGGAAAGTGAAGTGGAGCATTTCCAGATAGATTTAGTTTTGATGAATATGTGAAGCTTCAGTATGTATTACATGATGCAAATCGAGTGAAGAGCCAGTAAAAGGTTCACTAGAATACACGGAGCCTGGAAGGCAAAGATCAAATACCAAAATTCCTGTGTAAAGTATCTGGAATATTTGGAATTAATCTGATGATGTTATCAAGTTCATAATTATCTCCTGCGATCCAGTTATCCCAAATATACAAATGTGAACAAGTGTTCAGACTACAGCCTTCACTCCTCTTTATTTGACTATGCATAAACCACCCCATCGGAGGGTTTTGGGAGAAGTCCTTTAAATAGAGACAGTTTGTAAAAATGAGAGACTCCAATCGTTTTTAGTGAAGATAAAGTTGTTAATTTTTTATGAAGTTGTTATTTATCAATGGTCCTTCGAGAATAATTACATCTATTACGCCATAACTAAACAACAAGGCTATAATTACATATTCTGTTCGGTTTGAGTTTACATTGAAAAACCAACCAAACAATTGAATAAACTCATTTGGTTGTTTACTAACACATTTCTCTGAAATGTGAGCCATGTCGAGTCTGTCGAATCGACAATGTTCCCATGCAAAGCAATCAAATTTTGTCTTCGTCGGTTTGAATGTGTATCAAAGCAACAACACCATTAAGGACATTGGGGACGGACAGGAAAGAGAGCACTCGATCGTCTTTTGTTAGTCTGATGTAGTTCTACAATGTAGAAGAGGTCGGGATATGAACTGGAAGTCCCAATAGACTTGGATAGGATTACGAACTTCGATATAAATTTGAGACGGATTTGCATTGCAAATGAGGTATTCTCAAGAATTTTTTTACTGGAATTACGTTCTAGTATAATCAAGTATTCTTTGAATAATTCACCAAGTTCTTGATGAAGTACTTTCCTCATAAATCGTTTGTTTTTATTGATTTCAAATCAGGATCAAATTCGCACACATCCTATCATGTTTCCACTTCTCATAACCATCTCCTAATCCGATTTCCAACGCATTTACCGATTCATGGAAAAATTCCGTTCGCGTGCGAATCCTGCATTGCACACAAAAAATTAGATATTCATATCAGCGCTGCTTCGACTCGCATTTCTTACGCAATTCCTCAGAGGTACAGAGCATGAAGTCTACTGTGGATAAAACAAGAGAAGGTACTGATGGAAAAATCAATTCGAAAACGTGTGACATGAGAAAACGAAAGTGAGGGTGGAGCAAGAATACCTGAGAAGATGGATAATTGTTACGAAGTTGGATTCGTGGAAATTGCCAATAAATTTGGAATGGATCGAAAAGTCGTTAATCAAGAAAAGATATATCACAGGAATCAAAGAATTAGAAGAATGAAATTTGTTATTTCCTGAATCCCAACCCATTCAAATCTAGAATAAGCTAGTACTGTCTTTTCCAGTGTTGAACTTTGAAGATTACCATCCATAAATCACTTCCTGTTCCTTCGTTAGAGATACTCATCTTAATGGCGTCAAATCATCCATCCAGAACACTCTTTGATACTCAGGCTAAATGCAGTAATGTTCGTTGGAAAAAGGAATAAATCCTCATTCCCATTACAAGTCTTAATCTGATGGACAGTGGGATTTACCGGTTTGAGGTTTTAATTTCGTTTTACCGGTTTGTGTGTGGTCAAGCGTGACATCTGTTTTGATATATTGAGTGATTCTGAAGGAGCTGTTTCTGGAGAATCAAGAGGGATTTTATATCTCTTACGATAGAGTGGAATTGTGTGAATAAGATACTTATTCTTATATATCAAGGATTATCAAATGTCTGATGTATACAGCGTTACTCCTTTATTATTCGATTGTCAGAAGTGTCACAAATAAATTTTCAAGGTATTCCATGAATATGAAAAAGATAAGAAAAATAATTTCATTTGATCATACTTCCATCGCAAGAGTGCATGAGATCGAACTTTAAATTCATATGGAACTCTTCCAAATTCAATATGCATATCTTACGATGGAATCTCATTCAAAATTTTTCATCTGAATAAGTCTTACTGGAAAATTGAAAAAGGAATAACATCACGAGTTCCAATTCTAGAATATATTATTGAATAATGAGGATATGCTAGAGAAATTCTGTCTGGAAGGTTTATAATATTAATTTGCAAAGAAGTAGTTATGGATCTATTATTTTGCGTAGCACTGCTTCTCATCTCTCTGCGAAACAGTATCAAACAGACAAAGACTCCTTTGAGAACCTCTTCGATGTAGCAGCTCGTCTGGACATCCAATAACCATGCAGTTGTCACTTTTCTCTTTTCCGTCCGACAAGCCGAGCAATTAGGAGCGAACGTGGCCCGAATGAGATTTATAGTCGGACCGAAGAGAGAAACGCTGGTAATTCCTTTCCAACGCGGAATGTGAACTCCTTGTTTTTTCCACCGCCTGCTTTACGTCGAGGAGGGTAAATTTCACCCGGGAAAAATTGAGGGTGACGATCTGATGCAGCTAATGGACCTCATTTTTCGAATTAATTACATTTACTTTGAACTAACAAGCCTTCATGAATCAATCGCTATATAAACAAACTATTCACACGGGTTGAAAATTACGCGTGCGTCAATCAAATTAAGATTGACTGAAGGCAAATATCATTTCATTTACATACACCCTTTCCCAGCACGGTTGTCCAGTGGACCAAAGTGTTGTGTGTCCGTAAACCGTGATTGCTGCAATAGTGAAGCTCTACAAACAGTTTACTTTGCTCGTTCAAATTCCATTTAGTTCATGAAAATCCAAGCTCATGCCGACGAATTCTGCAACGGAATTGATTGAAATTTATTTGGCAATCAGAAAAGAAATATATGCTCAACGAAATTCACTATTTGAAGGGCAGCTTGCACTCCAAAGACTTTGTATTTTTTGTCACAATTACTTATGAAGTACTGGACTTATTTTAACTAAGTTTGACACACTGACAACTACTGAATCTTTCACAACAACAGGAAGAAGAAATTGCAGTACTCCATCGCATAGTTTTAAGGATATTGTAAATGGCTATTTCATACAACAGACAAGACAGTTCCTCTTTCTTACAGAAAATACGGAGTGTCAATTGCCCTGAATCATCAAATTCCTATAATGTCTCTAGAACAACATTGACACAACAGCTCTTGTAAACCTGTCTATCTCGACATTCGCGTTGGTTCTGCCTCTTACAAAACTGTCTAAGACCTCTCGCAAGACCTAGTAACAATCGTTGGTACGTCCTACGTCATTCGTTTCTCGTTCACGTTCAAAAACTGCCAAGTGAATTTATTTCTTTTTATACTTTTTGGATAGCACTTCACTTGCCGGTTCCCTGTTCTGTGATCTGCGATCAAAAGGAGTTTAAAAGGAAAAAAGAGAATCGGATTGCATTCAAATTAATCTAGCAGATCAAGCAGACGAATTAGATATTGATAATTCCTCATTAAATATTCTTCTACTTACTATTGATGTTCAAATAATGATTCATACAATCGTGAGAACACTTATTTTCATAAGTATTACTAGCAATTAGGTCTAAATGCTCGACGGTCACCCAGTGCCACGATTCCACCCTTTTTAGCACGTCCCTGATCAGGGTTGTTTGTGGCCAGCGCAATTAACTATAGACTGGGATTGCGGTGGAGGCTCCATCTGTCAAACAGTAATAAGATTAAGGCCGTCGCCTGCTTGATTTATGGAAATCTGACGCGACGCGAAAATTTAAATCCAATGATGAGATGTTTTGATTTTAAGATGCTTTGCAAAAGACAAGCAAAGAGGGAGGCATGTTTAGGGAAATTAGTGATAATTATACGCAGAAAATTTGATAATGAGCTAAGAGGCATGATAATCTGTTTATTGTTTGCTTTGGCTTTTGGATGACTAAGTGGCATACAATACTGACTTGAGATAAGTTACTTATATGTAAGTATCAATGGATGGGGTACAAGTAGATCTGATTACCATCAACTCTTCAACATTTAGCTAATGCTGATTTGGAAAAAAAACACTCGCCAAGGTTTCACAAATTTTTCTTAAGTTTGATACTCTATTGCAATTCTGACTGTTATGCCATCATCAGAAGTATAAAATTTTACAAGAAATTTAAGTTATATTTAAACATACATACAATATAAAAGTTCCATGAGGAGGCGGAGTTATCATCTAATTGCTAGAAGTTGACAAAAACATTTCGGGGGTGGAGCTATGAACTCAAGAAATTGAACATTGTTCTAGGGTTACATAACTCCTATATTCCGAAAAATATTTTAATGAATAACAAGATTGTAAAGATCCGTCCTTGAAATCATGTGTTCATAAAATCAAATGTCAAGATTGTAATTATGTATATATAGGACAAACGGGACATGATTTAATGAACATTTGCGCAGTTTCAAAAACAATAAAACTTACTCTACTGTAGCCAAACCTGTGACACATAACCATTATGTCTGTAACAAAATGTGGTTAAAAATGAGGAGAAGCTAGTGAACGAACAATTAGAGCTTATGGAAACTCCGCTTCTAGATATTTCAATATCTTACCCCTGTAGTTGATTGCTCCGCCTCCGCAATGTTTTCGTTAACTTCTAGCATTTAGGTGATAACTCCGCCCCCTCATGGAACTTGTATGTTGAACGTATGTATAAATAGGACTGAAATTTCTTGTGAAATTTTATCCTTCTGATGATGGCACAACAGCCAAAATTGCAATAAAGTATTAAACTTTTAAAAAAAATTTGAAACTTTAGCGAGTGTTTTTCTTCAAATCCTATTTCATCATGTTTCACCGAGAGCCTACAGCTTTTTCCATTGAATTCATTAAGCTTATTTTTTACAAAAACCTCCATGATTCCTATCATTTCAAGACAATCTACAAAGATTCATGAAAACAGGGTATACAGAAACATTAACAATCTCGTAAATCCAGCTAGCCAATTTAAACTTCACAAAGGCGGGTCAACAGGCTTCTGTTTTCTCCAACTATCTAAAAGCACTTAGCATGCTCTTAGCCATGGTTATTGTCTTATTTCTTTGTTCCTGGACATTAGGATTGCCGCATAGGATGATCTAGATTGGCTTACAGACATCATTGGTTCACCTCCTTCATGATCAGCAAACCTTCGAATCAAAGATGTGCATACTATAAACCAGAACATTACAAAGATTTGTTTTGTTGCTGATATTATATAAAAACTACTGCTTCGATAGCTCTCAACCTGCAGAAGTAAAGTATGTTGAAGAGTATCAAATCAGTTCCCTAGAAGATTGAAATTACGAATGCAGAGTGAGAACTGGTATAGTATGAAGTATTGATGCACAAGATAATCCAGTTTTGCACCTTCCGCAAATTCCTTCATAACCAGCAAACTTTCATCGAATCAAGGTTATACATACCACGATCTGGTTCACCATAGAGATTCCATTTGGTGTCGATACTAAACTACTCAAAAATGAATGGGGATATCGAAGAAAAAAAAGGTGAAACAAGCACAACCTCAAGAAGATCTGGTAGTGGATCAGTCACATAATCACAGTACGGCAAGACCGAAAAAACATTTTTTTGCAACTGCCTGGCTATTGAAACAAGATCTTCATAATGCCACAGAGGTCCTGGTAAGTGATCAAATGACGTGAAACCAATTGTGAGAGTCTGGTTTGACTTCATACCGACCATCAAGATCGATTTCAAAAACTCGTGCTCACCGACATCAAAGAGTGAGCTAACCAGTTACTCAATTCTGTTCATGAATGAGTCCAGATTTTGTATTGATGATGACAACCTACATCAAAGAGTATATAGAAGTGCAGGGCATCGGTCACTGCCATTGTGTATTCAGCCAGTGGTACCATTTGAAGATAGAGGTGTAATGGTTTACGGAGCTATCTATTTAGGTTTGCATACCAACCTACTTGTATTTGATGGTACGCTAGACAATATTATAGAGACAAGGTCATCCGCAAATATGTTGTGAACATTCGTGAATTCATTGGACCTCAAAATTAAATGTTTTTGGACTAAAATGCTCGTCCGCACCGAACGAGAATAGTGCTGCAGACTCTTGATGAACTGCATACCAACCATCTTGCCCTTTCACCATCATCTCCAGACTTGAACCCGATGGAACACAACCCCAAGCTTCAGTACCAAATCGGAATATTGCTGACGCAATATTGATATATTTCCATCTCGTCTTAAGCTCCAAATCTTTGTCATTATTATTTAGATACTATTTTTTTAAAAAGGTAACTTGATCTAATTTCTGTCATGTCTCTATGATAAATAATAACCAGAAACATATCCAACTTGCATGGTAAATTGACAATAATTGCTATCAAGTCATTGTGGTTCCACCACTGGTCTGGCATGAGGAATCGCTGTCCAAGCTGATCCAAATCAGCCTACCGTCACTCGAATACTTACCACAACCAGTAAACCTTCATCAAATCAAGGATTTAAACATCAAGAGTCACTACAGGAGTCTGCTTTCGACTATCCTTATTCTGTAGGGAGAAATCTGTTAAAGACACGAAAAGAGAACCTCAGTACCAAACCAAATCTTTAGAAGATTGGGTACGCCAATGTAGAGTGAAACCTGACACAACCAAGTAACAATACAAACTAGAAAAGGTCTAACAGAATCTGTGTGAACATGGAAGATACCAACAAGATCGGAAACGTATCTTGGTGCTTCATTTAAAAACAGCTTTTTCACTGTAGAGCAAGGCTACGAAACAGAGTCAAATAATTGATCTAACATAATGTTGCGAGGATGCAGTCAGAATATCTTAGTTAAACTTGTTGTGGAATACAATACCAAACCTCTTCTTGAACGTCCAGGACCACCTGGTGCCATATTACAGGAACAGAACCTCCCCTTTGGTGTTAGTGATTTGTGTTCTCCGTTTTTGTTACTTCCAAATAAATATCTTCTCCTGATTCTAACTGGAAGGAGTCTACCTCGTTCACTGAGTCTTCATCTTCAGGACGTAGTCTAACTTGATATTGTTTGTATGTAACGCAGCAAACTGAATGGGTCTTCCATAACCACGATGATCAATTGGACCATTCCAGCCAGTTGGTGGTTACCGACAAGGCTGACAACAAATCCTTCGAAGTACTGGATCGTTCTGTTACAAGAAGTTTTGACATTATGTGGTCCTGAAAGTTGAAAAAGAGGTTGGCGTAGCATTCCACAACAGGTCTGCCTGAGGTATACTAACCACATTCAGCCCGGATGGTAGATCAATTCGGCTATGTCTTGTAGCCTCACTCTACAGTGATTTGTGAGGAAGCTGTGCAGTTATGAATTATTATCATCGTATGTAGAGCAGATACTATACGATTCAGGAATTGAGGAAAGACATTTTATGAAAAATCCAAGGGCAGTGTGATACTTTGCATTAAATGAATAATTTCGAAAAATGCTTAGTACATTGGTTGTAGATGGCAGAAAAAGCTTCTGACATCTAGCCATATATTAAATTCTCTTCCATCTCATTATGAAATCATTTTACATCCGTTATTGATTTTTTTTTGCTTTAACTTTGCTTCTCTCAATTTTTGCATCGGAATTAATTATATGAAGTGAACGAATTAAATTTTTTGACATGAATTCAAGTTGGCCTGCATAACTACTTGTTTCGTACGCAATGTTGCTTTTGAGATTAAATTTTAATGTGAAGCTGGGTAGCAATAGACCTCTAAGGAATTAAACCTGCATTTTTAATATACTTGAACAAATTTACTGACTTTGCGCCACACGCTCCTCGAGGGAGAAGGTACTAATCTATTATTCGTAAACAATTAATTCAGGCTAGGCCCTGCGTTCGTTTTATGTTTACTGGAGCTTTTCTATGGCGGAAATTCATTACAAAATAGTTTTTATTTTGTGATATGGAAGATGTACACCACTCCCAAAAAGACAAATTTGCCAACCAGTGCTGGAATATCTATTAGGCATACTGAGCACGTATCTTATAATCTCATCAGTTCAGGAGCATTACTAAATACTGGACCTAGAGGCTCTAACGTGTCTCAATAGGCCAATAGTCGAACTGGACAAAAGCTCGACGCCGAATCGTCTCCTGAATCAATAATAAAACATTAGGTCAGTATTTACATCTCAGGTCTAGATGCTAGAAGAGTTCATCCCTCAAAAATGACTTGGTTGCATCGTTCAAATTCGAAACTATAAAAAAACTAAGTTAACAAAGCACTCCTCAATTAACCTTTCGCAACCTCTTTAACGACATAAAGCCCAACTAATTAAGCACACAAGATTACATATTGCATCTGTTACACTGTTGCCAAGTTATGGATGCTGTACCTATCTCTTTGATCAACAGAACAGTAATCGGTGTGTGGTTTATAGTTAAAAGACCCAGAGGCGACAATTTTAAAGAGCCATTTGTAATAAATGTATTTTATAACGGGTTATTAAAGTCTTGTCAGTAGTGACATCCAAAATATGAAGATTACAAAGTAAGGACTTCACTTTAGGTTGCTACAAAAGAAGAACAACCCTAAAATCAGATGTTCTAATCATTTTATACCACTGTCCAGAGATGAGAGCTTGAAAACCAGCCTGCGGGTATTCACCACAACCCGAATATTGATCGCAAATCTCATCTTCATGTCTCTATTCATTGGAAACATGTTATACACACCGGAAGTGATTATCAATGTTTAAATTGCCTTTTCTTCAATCTACGTTTATTCTAGAAATAGATTTTGACAATGAAAACTTTCACGCAATAATATCCACCCAATCTTACATCATCAATGTCTCCTGCATGCTTCTGCTTCAAAGCCGTTTTGATATTGATTAGATTGTAGGAAGTATGTTGATGGATTATTGGTAGTCATTTGTTAGCTATCATAGCTGTCTAATAACTCATAAGAGCGAAATAGGTAACAATGCGGTAATAATAGAACCAATCCACTGGATGATGGACGATGTATTTGACATCTTGTTAGCGTGAACAATCAATCGCAAACATACCTAAGGGTTGGAGTAAGCACTTGATAGGATCTATATATCAGACATCAAACCTATTCCGTTTGAGAACAATACCAGCTGAATTGAAATTGCCATACTTCTCCGTAAGAAGTCAAAAATTTAATTCTAATTCTTGGTATACCTTAAGCGAAACTAAGAACTGTTATTATATCGGTCCTCGTTCAAAAAAGAAATCAACGTGAAATTGTTGAAAGCAAAGAAATAATCAATTGATATTTGAGAACATTGAATGATATCATCGTCTGAAGTTCTTGTTTCGAATTAGTCACTTGAATTTGAAGATTTGTATGCTACTGACATCCAATTTTGTTTGAGTGCTTTCAGAGTATCAATCTTGCTTCTGAATTCTGATTATTGAAACTGTAGCACTCAAAGAGTTGTTGACAACTTACTCGTACTCTAGGATTGGTTTCAATAATCTTTCAAGCTGTAATTATTTAATGACCATGACAACATCATGAATTTTCTCTAGGTCATTTTTCTTCCAAATATGTTATCTATAGCTTGAAGCTTCCACAGTTCTTTATCTTTATTCACTTTAATAATCTGCAAAACCTCTCCTGAAAATAAATCTAACATACTGCTGGCAAGCTTAACCAAATCCATTTAAAAAGTGCGTTTGTCAAGATGTTTGGTACACAAGTTCTGGCTGCTTGCCAATGTGACATGCAAACAGTAAAGTAAAGTACTTCGTTGTGTATTTACAATCCACCTCATTACAGCGAGAGCAGAGAATATAGAATTCCTAAGTAAATCCTAGAACGAAATCCTGAATTTCTTATTGCTGTAATTTTGGGTTGTGACATTGCTGAGACTTCAGCTATTTTAGTTGCGATAGAATTTTAAATTAACTCGTGTACATTTTCAACTTGTATTAATAAAGAAAGTATCTTCTTGATACGCTTTTGCCTGTTGAAAATTATCTCTTGCGAACGAGAATGCTTTATTTACTCCATCACTTCCCAGTCTGAGTTCAAACAATACATTATAGTTAATTAACTTCATCTTATAACGTAAAAATCCCTAGTACCTCAAAGTAGTTGGAAATCAGCTCATAGTTCGCTGGTTCTACATAAATCACGTTGAGCTTGCAGAATGCAGGTCTTATAATTACCCATATATTATACTGCAGTTGTGCCTCTGACGCCTTTTCACCCCTTACCATTCATTGTCCTCGCTTTAGGGGTGACAAACGACAGCAACCCCCCGAACAAGCCAACTTGATCAGCAGTTCTAGCAATTTCACGCAGATACATATTATAAAAAAGGTACGGTAGTCCTGGATTTTTTATATGTTGTTTAGGATCAGTTTTACGTGAAAACCATGAATTTTGACACTTTTTTCAATTTTTGATCTGTACCTTCTTTCCTATGCACTTTTGCATATACCATTATAAATATCAAATCATAGAAGATAAAATTTGCAATAAATTTGCTTTGAAAAGTTTTTTTATACGACCAACGGTTACTGAGATATGAGGCAGCGAAATAGGGGTGAAATCTCAAGCTTTGCAAAATTTTCATTTTCTTGCCACTTGGATTCACGAGAATTTCATGAAGACTTCATGTTAGAGAAAAGTTGTTCTAATAAAAATTGTAGAGCAATCAATTTCCTACAACATTCTTGTCTCAAACATTTTTTAACCTCAAATTTTGAAGGATGGGGGTAAATTTAAAGAAAAATGGGAAAATGGCTTTTTGTTTCATTTTGGCCCAAGATTGTTCTTTGAGCTTTGGTAATTTGGTATTTTTAATGACATACATTAATCAATCTGTCAATTTCACTTTCATCAGGTAAGGTACTAATCAATGCAGTGAATTTGAACTGACACTCCTCATTGCAATCTTCCAGGAAATAATAAATATATTCCATTGCTTCAGCTCTGAGATCTAGCCTGAATCCTTTTGCAAACCCAGACTACGAGGGTGCTTGGTATAAGTTCTTTTGGCAGTCATGGTGGTACTGGGCGTCTGAAGGAACGCGAGCGTTTATTTTTTTGGCTCATTCGTACCCTCATTTTCTTGCTACTTCCAAGAACTTATTTATTGTTTCGTGTTTCTCAACCAAATTAGCTGGAGGTATTTCTTCCACACATAAGAAACTATGTCCCCTGAAGGCAAAAACTGCTGCTTCTGACCTGAGCTGTGGTAATGATGAGATTCTTCTGGATGGCCTAGCTTTCGCCTATTGAAATAGATATGAACTTATCGTTCTCTCATTGCTGTAATTCTTTGAACAAGAACTGTAAGCTTGGATCTCATCTTTGTCCTACAACAATTTGGCATCATCCTTCCTTCGCCTTTTAAGGCTAACTTTCATCAAATCAATCCTTTTTTTTCCACAGTAACTGTAACTCCTTCTTCTAAACTCTTCCCACAGATAAAATACTCACTGTCTGACATCCCTTGGCTTTTGTAGAAGTCATTTTTCACACAAGTTTAAACCAACCCACACTACAGTCATTTCAAACATTCAAATCCAGAACTCTGTTAGGTACAGTTAAAATTATTTGGCGATAAGTATCTCAGCGGGTACCCCGCAAGAGGATTAAAGAGATTTATGGGGCTATATTTACCAGGTTAGTATTTATAATACATTTTTCACGAGATATTTTTATGATATTGTAATGTTCATTGCTTGAAGAAATATAGTTTGTGATTAAACAAAAGTCACTATTTAATAACTCAAATTGAAAATAAAAGTTTTATTCTTCTGATGTCACTAATAACACTATATCTATTTATTGATCACTTAATTCTAACTTAAACAAACTTGCAGATATTTATATTTCACTATTTATATACACTGTTCACTTTACTGTTCGATATTCACTGTTCTAGTTCCATTTCACACTACTACTCTTATTACTACTGTATTCCACACGTCTTTTGCTTGGCCTTATATAGAGAAATATCGATTTCTCGACTCTTTCCATTTCTAGAATATTACTAGAGGCTTCCATTGGAAGGGGTGATGTGCTGCGATGCGGCGCGGCGTAAGCGAGGAAGAAGGGCTTCTTCCCATACTACGTCGTCTTTACGAGCTTCCCCCACTCTCGCACGTCACAAAATGATACAAATAATAATAAAAAGAGGAGAAATTTTGCAGGAAACCAAATATTCTATTACAATATAATACAAACATTTTTTGAATTGATTTAAAAATTCACACTTGGTTGTTTCAATGAATTTTATTTGATATCTTCACACGTTTTTCGATTTTTACAGCATCATCAAAATTTAGAAAAGTTACACAAATTGAACATATTTAAAACTATTTGTTTTGCATCGCCTGATAAATGTTTGCGTTTTTGATTTGCGATTGTGGTACTTTCTTCGAAATTTTCGTTCTCAGGTTGTAACATTTTTAATGTTCACTGCGCCAATACTGTTGAACTTATGAAGTTAAGATCTAGAACAACTTGAATGCTATTTATAATATTTTCCCAATTAATCGTCTTCTAAGAAACAACTTTAATGAAAATATACCGTTAAAATGACCAAAATCCAATCCCAAGAAAGAAAATGAGAAAATTAATTTATTCCGCTCCTGAACACAAGTAGACTTAATACCTGCTGAGTTAAGCCCGCCCTTATCATTAGCGAGTCAAGTCAATCGCCAAATAATTTTAACTACACTATACGTAGTAAACTCAGAACAATCCAAACAGCCGAAATACTACCAATAAACTAAAGTAGGAAGAGTCCCAAGGACCTTCCCAATCTTCCTTCTCTTCCTATCTCATCTCACAAAGGTTGCTTGAGCAGATGATCTTTTGACAGTAGGTAACGGTAACAAAGAAGAGCACTCGACCCATTCATCACCCCCTGTGACACTCGGGAAAGAGTCTTGTCCAAATTTATTATCTTACAGTACAAACATTAGACAGAACATTCAGGAAACATTCATGTGACATTTATATTTATTTTTAACAATGCCAAATCACCTGAGTTTAGTGAGTATCACAGGAATAATCTCGGACAACCTTGGACCAAAATGACGAAAGTGCCATTTTTCTCTTAATTTATCCCCACTCTTCAAAATTTGACGTTAAAAAATGTTCGAATCATGAATTCTGTGGATAATTAAATGCTCTAAAACTTCTATTTGAGCAATTTTTCTCTAAAACGAGGTCTTCATGGAGTTTTTGTGAGTCAAAATTGCAAGAAAGTTAATATTTTGCAAAGCTTGATATTTTGGCCCTACTTTGCTGCCCCATATCTCAATAACCATTGGTCGTCCAAAAAAACTTGAGACAGCAAATTTGTCGAAAATTTTGTCATCTACAATTCGATATTTACGATAGTACATGCAAAAGTGCACAGGAAAGAAGTTATTAGCCAAAAATTGATAAAAGTTCCAAAATTTCACATCTTTCTTTAATTTCACATTCACTCTCCAGAATTTGACGTTAAAAAATGTATGAGGCATGGATTTTGTAGGTAATCAAATGTTCTACAATTTCTAAATGAGCAATTTTTTTCTAAAATGAAGTCTTCATGGAGTTTCCGTGATTCAAAAAAGTAAGAAAGTTAATATTTTGCATAGCTTGATATTTTATCTCTACTTTGTTGCCCCATATTTCAGTAACCGTTGGTTGTATGAAAAAACATGAGACAGCAAATTTGTTGAAAATTTTGTTGTCTATAATTCAGTATCCATCATGGTACATACGAAAGTGCATAGGAAAGAAGTTATTAACTAAAAATTGATAAAAGTGTCGAAATTTTCAATTTTTTTTAAATTTACACTCACTCTTCATACGTTTAAAAAATGTATTAGGCATGGATTTTGTAGGTAATCAAATATTATACAATTCCTAGATGAGCCAGTTTTCTCTAAAATGAAGTCTTCATGGAGTTTTCGTGAGTCAAAGTGGCAAGAAAGGTAATATTCTGCAAGGCTTGATATTGTATCCCTATTTTGCTGCTCATATCACGGTTACAGTTGATCGTATAAAAAAACTTAGGAGAGCAAATTTGTTGAAAATTTTGTCCTCTACAATTCGGTTATCATGATGGTACATACGAAAGTGCACATGAAAGAAATTATTAGTAAAATATTGATAAAAGTGCCAAAATTTCACATTTTTCCTTAAATTTACACTTATTCTTCAAAATTTGATGTTAAAAAATGTTTGAGGAATGGATTTTGTAGATTATTTCACTAATATCAATTATACTGACAAATTTTGCAGTTACAATGACAATTATAATAATAAATTCCTTGCCAACGGGAATTTACCGGGATAAATTCCCGTTACCTCGGTAAATTCCCGTTGGTATACGATTCATCGCGATAAATTGCCTTTGTCATGGAGAAACAATACACAGTTCTCATATAAACAAACAATCAGTTTTTGGAAATGTCAAAATTTAATTGTTTTGGAAATGCATTTTTCGCCGAAAGTAATGAAATTGAAAAAAAAAAGTCTAAAAATACAAGAGTATATGTAGACAATTTATTATCTTTTCCAATAAAAAAGGTTAGTAGTTGCAACTAACATTATTTAATAGGTACTTACAGAAGCAATTTCATTCGAGAAATATTCTCCACAAATACCACTCGCGACTTTAATTTTATCATAAATTTTTCTTTCAAACATTGATTACCTTTAAGCAACATCCTTTGAGTTATCTGCTCAGATGAAATCCCTCGAGCTACGCTCTCGTGATTTAATCGGACAGATGACTCTCACGATGTTGCTAGGTAATCAGTGTTTTCAAGAAAAATTTATTGATAAAATTACAGTCCCTTGTGATATTATATACGATAATTTAATGCTCTATAATTTTCAAATGAGTAATAATTAGTCTCTAAAATAAAGTATTCATGGAGTTTTCGTGTGTCAAAATGGCAAGAAAGCTAATATTTTGCAGAGCTTCGATAGCTATTATGGTGCATGCGAAAGTTCACAGGAAAGAAGTTATTAGCCAAAAATTGATAAAAGTGCCAAAATTTCACATTTTTCCATTTTCTTGAAATTTACACTCATTCTTCAGAGTTTGACGTTGAAAAATGTTTGATGCATGGATTTTGTTGATAATTAAATGCTCTACAACTTCTATGCAAGCAAGTTTTCTCCAAAATAAAACCTTTATGAAGTTTTCGTGAGTCAAAGTGGCAAGAAAGTTAATATTTTGAAAAGTTTGATATTTTATCCCTATTTCGCTGCTCCATATTTCGGTAACCATTGGACGTACAAAAGAACTTAGGAGAGCAAATTTATTGGTGATTTTATCCTCTACAATTCGGTAGTTATAATAGTAAATGCGAAAATGCACAGGAAAGAAGTTATAGACCAAAAATTAATAAAAGAGACAAAATTTCACGGTTTTCGGTAGTGGTGGGAACCGGTATCGGTACTATTCGATACCGGTTTTTGTAAGAACCGGGTACCCGGTTATTTGAATATGCAACTAACCGGTTCTCGGTTCCGAGTCCGGTTCCGATTCCAGAACCGGTCTTCGATTCCGATTCCAGAATCGGTTTTCGATTCCGATTCCTTCGATTCCGATTCCTTCGATTCCAGAATCGGTTTTCAGCTCCAATTCCAGAATCGGTTTCCGATTCTGTTTTCGATTCCCAGTTCACTTCGACTCGATCCCAGAACCGAGAAGAGAAATTCCGATTTTAGACAGTTATTTTCAGTATCCATTGAAAAATAATGTGTTCTGTACCTAACCGATGCACTGTTTCGAATTAGTAGATTCGAAACGAACCGAAAAAAGGCATTTTTTCTTTTTTTTTCACATATAATTAATTTGCGTCACCTATACTGGTTTTATGTTATGAAGACTAATTTTAGCCTTTCGAATCAGTCATTGAACATATGAACTATCAGTATTCAGTATGTGTGAAATATTTCAACATCTTAAACAAAAATATATAGTGTATAATATAGTTATTTAATTTTATAATCGACGACAAAGTGTGATGAAAATTTAGAGATATCATGACAATAATAATTGAGTGTATTGACAAAATCAGGTAGTTTTAGTATCAAAGACTACCCATGATGCCCCTTGCTATTTCTAGTTTTGGGTAAGATTAATTTTATGGCCGGATTAAGAGCAGATGGCATACTACCATTTTTAGCCTCTTTCAGTTCATTTCAATGTAATTGTTTTGCTCAATAAACTAATAGAAAGATAGGATCTCTTAGAAAATAGTAATATTTGATATTCGGGATAATTTGCAATCCTCTTTGATGTTCAGAACTTTACGTTCATTCATGTTTCAAAGTCTGCAGTGTCACCGATAGGAGTAAAGTAGAAATAAGTAAATGTAGTTATGTGTGGCAACTATAATGTACAAAATATAATTCTTAAAAATTCTAAATGTTCTGTTTGTTCTGGGACGAGTCAGTATAATAAAATAAAACGCTCAACTAAAAGCCCAGAAGGTATTTGTAACTTAAACGCAGTAGAGAAATGATATTTGCCAAGAAAGGTTTTCGGTATTAAGAACCGGAATCGAGATTCGAATCGGAACCTAGATTCGGACCGGAATCGAGATTCGGATCAAAATCGAGATTCGAACCGAAATAGAGACTCGAACCGGAATCGAGATTCGGACCGGAATCGAGATTCGAACCGGAATCGAGATTCGAACCGGAATCGAGATTCGGACCGGAATCGAGATTCGAATCGGAATCGAATTTGGACTCGATAACCGGGTACCCGGGTACCCGGTTAGTTTTGGAACCGTGGAACCGGTTCCATTTTATTCCGGTTTTTAACAGCACTAGTTTTCGGTTACCGGACCTTTCGTAGGGTAGACCCCCTTTTTGGGTCTCTATTTACTGGAATATTGGAATACCAGATATAAATCATTTGGCAATTGAACTAGCATTAAAATTTTTGTTAACATTCGGTGTTAAGGGTAATACTTCTGAAATTTTATTGTTCTTGTCGACCTTTTTAGTTTGTAGTTGTTTCTTTTATCTTCCATCTTTGCTCCTCTTCTTGGAAATTTAATATTCTTGAGATTCTGTAATATTTGATAGAGTTGTTACGTTGTTATGGAGGACCTATTAAGTTGAAGTGAACAAGATCGCTTGCCTTCGAAGATGAAGCTGTTGATGAGAAAAGGAATTGAGAACTAAGTACAGTCTATGATCAAATAAATAGAGAATTTTCATTCAAATTTTTTTCAACTGAAGTGTTTATATATTTTTGGATTTTTTTGTGAAAGAAATAATCTGAATGATCATTTGGAAGGAACGACAAGATGTATGGTTAGTAGAAACCCATTATACTGTGGAGATAAAAGCAGTTACCAAAAAATGCCTGAAAAAAGTGCAATTAAATTCCCAGCAATTGTTGGTTACATCTCAAAGACATAAAATCTCTTTCAACCAAAGACTTTAACGCATTTTACTGTTGGTACGGTTTTATTTCTTGCTAAAAAAACAAAAATGAGTTCTGTAAATGTCCTTTGATTAAATAACGTACATGTTTAACACAATCTGTGCGCTTTAGGCATGTAAATAAATAAGAAAGATTTATTTCTAAGCTAGGTTGTATCAATCAAACATTCATTTCCCTATGAATAATATGATCATATTTCAGAACTGCATCTTCAAGTCATTTGTTCCAAGCATCCACTGGAACACAGAATCACAAAACTTTGTTCTTGTTTGTTTGCTAAGGTTTCAAAGTTCAGTTGACGAGAAATGTACGTCATCTTTCAAAGGTATCAGTTATCGTTTGCAATGTCGTGAAATCAAAGTGTGTTTTGAAACAGCAATATTGTGTTTTCAAAGGTGGACAGGTGAAAAATCTTGGATATAGGTTAGAATTGAGAGAGAATGATTGGGGTAATAATGTAGGGGATGATACATGAGAGATTTGTTACGACAAAGAGCTGATAAATTCTGTTTACTGAAAGAGAATCAAGACTATAATAATTTCATGTTTCAATGTTGAAATATTTCAATTCTACTTAAGCTACTTCAAAGTTTTCGACTTAACAACAGTTTTATTTCATTGATTTTGCTTCGTTAAAGATATTCTTTTTGTCGATTAGTATCTCACTGGCTCATGGTCATTATTTTTATGTTTTGTATATGGATTGGTTCATCAGCTTAACTGGTACGCTTCAAACTTCCTACTTTGATCAGCTATTTTTCTTTTTTCTTTTTCCGTGAGCACTCGATCCGAAATCCGCTTTTATTGTTTTATAAATAAAGTTTATTTCAGACAACGATTCGCCGATCGGATTCGTTCCGAAAGATGTTGATTGCGAGCAGCGAGACACAAAAAGGATATTTTACTCGGAGATCTTGATTTTCTTTATACCTTTCTCGTTTTGGTAAATACAATTTCTAAAGGTTCAGGTCTTTTGTTTGAATTTTATATCGAAGTAGAGGATGGCTTTGTGAAATTTATATCAATATTTGTCGTTAGTTGTTGTTCCACACTCAGGAAATGATCTTTTAGGCCTCACATTGTCAGTTGAATCTGAGGAGGGGCATGATTTGTACTTATGTAGATTCAGCAGCCCTCCTTTTCTCAGGAATCCCCTAAAATTAATAACTCATATTCCCCTACAAATCAGGGCAGCCAACCTGTTTGGTTTATTACCGACAACACATGAGTTTGACAACTAAATAACCAATGAAATACGTTCGGTCGTTAAGTACATACTTCTGGAAACTACCCTTACATTATAGGCAAAAAATACCCCATCTTTTATGACGTCATTATCACGGGGGTGTGCGTGTTTGGAGTATGTGCGTGTCGTGATTCCAGTAGCGTGCTAAGGGATGTTATGGCGGGGGTAAGCGGTCATTTATCCCAAGGGGAGAGTTTTGCGATGTTATAATAGTCTGTCAAGCTCTTCAAGTAATGCGATCTTGGAAAAGAAATTTATAAGGTTTTTAATTAAGAATATTCGTGTTTACATAATTAGCCTCATGAGAGTAATTTTTTATTGCAGTGGTTTTTCGGTCGTGGCACCGGAATTAGCAGTCCCTGGAAAAACAACTGCAGTTCTGGTGACGCTGCATGGTCCCACTAGCACACTTCCGGTCAATGTTACCCTTCGTCTCTTAGGGGATGGTGCTGAGGAAATGAATCAGCAGTTGGTGGAAACAACTCAAGAAATTAGGGGTGAGTAAATTTAAAATTTCCCGCCAATACGGCTCTGTGGCCGAGATTGACGAAAGAAAAATTGATTATACTTTTTTTCAGTCTCCAATTATACCCTGTATCGTTCCATAATTAATCTTATCCTTCTAAAAAAGCTTGATTAAGATTTTAATAAATCTCACTCTCATTTTTTTCCTTTTTGCACGTTTCAACTTGTCACTCGATCAAGGCAAAAACTCCAGTAAAGGTGAAACCTTCGCTAGATTTTTTCATCCCTCATCCTCAGCCTCGTCGAACGCGAATAATTCAATCGAAACGGTGGTTTCGCGATGTGCCAAATCGGTCTTGCAATCTTCCTGCCCATTGGTTCGTGCAAAATGGCAGCCATAGGCACTGATAGTGGGACGGGGGGTGGTAAATCACAGCTGACTGCTTTCTAATCGAGCAAGATTTAATTTACCCCTTCCAGGGGGCGAATTTGCCATCGCTGTGCGTTGGGGCAGAATGGTATAGATGCGAGGATGGAAATTTTCAGAGTAAGGGCAGCGTGTTTTAAAGAGAAAATAGTATGTTTTACAACTTAAAACCATTATCATTCAAGATGGAAATACATCAAATTATTACTTGAGGATAGTTTCGCCTAACTTCAGAAAATAAACTTTTCTAGACTGCTATCGTTCTGTATTAGCTAGGAAAAGGAGGACATAAATTATAAAAGTTTCGTGTGAACTTTAATCCATCATTTCGCGGAGATAGAGTACTAAGATTAAACGTCAAAAACGCTTTAATAAAGTTAGAGAAAAGCTTAGATACGGTGTGAAAAGTAATCGATATAGAATATCTCTATGGATTTGAATGTGCAATATGTATTACCAGTTTAGCTAGATTAAAAATAATTTTCTGTTGATTTATTCTGTTCCCGCTGACAAAAGCTGAAGTGGATAAATAAAAAATTATGAAGACTATAGTTACAGAAGTGAACTAAAGTAAGCCCAATGAATACAATCGAGTCTAGCTAATTCATCCTGATGATAGTTCAGCTAAATTCTATTCCTATCGTGCCAGCTAGCTCAAGACTTTATATTTTTATTGCAGTCTACTTTTTTTATCACAAATAACCATAGTGAAGCAGAATCAACAAAGTTGCTGACCTTTTCAATGTGAATAAGCTGGATTGTACTCCAGTTATTATTGTGATTATCTCTTCCTGCGGGAGCTTGGTGATTATTGTAGGAGGCTTGCCCAACTTAAATTTGATAAAATGATAACTGAAAAAGAATCACGATAAGCTACTTCTGTAGAGAGTACTTAAAATTTGACTCATTCATCACTGGTACTTTATGTAAAGTGGGCTGAAGGACAGCTTGATAAGCACAGAAACTAGTATCAGCAAAACTATTATCAGAGGTGAATAAATACCAAACATTGCTTACTCAACGAGAATCAGCTGGATTGTAGCTGGATTATCTATTCCTACTGAAATAGCTGAACTGAGACTTAATCATTATTGTAATTAGCTACTTCAACATGAATCAGCACAATTATAGCTATTCCTGCATAAATAGTTGAAATGAAACTTATAATCCGCTAAAGCTGTCAGTTCCTAACAAGAATTGTACTAATAATTTGCTTTTCGAATACAGCTGAAATTGATGTAGATAGTCTCAGCTAGAAGCCTGGTTTTCAAATGTAAATTAGCTTATTTATAGCTTGATAATCCTAGGTATCAGTTTATATAGCTGAAATCACCAAAATAATAGCTTACAGTTTGTTTTAGACTAAATAGTTTCTAGCTGTCTTTTCAGATATTCATTAGCCGAATTATTGACAAGAAATCATCAGGACTAGCTGTACCTGTTAATATCATATTAGGTTAGGTTTGTTGTTCGCTTTTGGCTTCCTGTTTTCAATAAATAGCTAGAAGTTAGCTCAATGAGTATATTAGCTAGCCCCTTGATCATAATTAAGCTGAATCTCAATTTCTGCAGAGACTTATCAAAATAAAACCTTTTTTAACGCAAAACTGAAGTAGAGCTGGAAATTATTATTGATTACTTCTACAATATAAATCAGCTGAATCTTAGCTAAACAGTCATCAAGACTTTGTTGAAGAATATCAAAGTTGACTTGGTTGTTCCTTCACATGATACATTCACTAGATTTCAACTGAAATATCATTAGAATTATAAGTTTGTAACGATTAAAGTTAGCTATATTGGTATGGATCGGCGAAATATTAGCTTAAAATCATCATGATTAGCTATTCCTGCTAAAAAGTTTAAGTAGAGCTGGTTCCTAACAAAAATTGTACTAATAATTCGCTTTCCAAAAACAGCTCAAACAAATTTAAATAGGCTTAGAAGCTAGCCTTCACAATATAAACTAGCTGATTTATAACTTAGTTATCCTAGCGATCAGCTCATCTTGTTAAAACCATTCGAATAGAAGCTTACAGTTTTTTTAGTTCATTGTTCCTGTGAATAGTAGGCAAGGTGATTAAAGCTAGCTTTTAATATAGAAATCAGCTGAATTGTTGACAGAATGTTATAAGGTTTAGCTATTTTTAAGATCAGCTTCTCTTGCAACGTTAATAAGTTAAATTGCGTGTCCTGCAGACATTAATCGATCTCAAACGCAGAGCTGAAATAGGGCTGGAAACTATCACTTTTAAAATATAAATCAGCTGAATCTCAGCTTAACAATCATCGAGGTCTGCTAATTTTGTTGGAAAAGTATTGAAGCTGACTTGCTTACTCATTCACAAGCTATAAAATCATTTGGCTTATATTTATTATGAACTATAACTTAAACAATTTTATTATTTGCTGAGGCTTGCTGCAAAGCTAGTGTAAAGTCAAATAAGTACTGTAAACTAGCTGGATATAAAATGAAAGTCGCCAAAAGCTCCTGTTCCTGCGAATATCGAGCAAAAGTAAAACCGTTCCTACATAGATAACTATATGTTAGTTTTTTCATCAGCTAAATTATAGGTAGAGTCAATTTTCTCAGCTTGAATCAGCTTGAATAAAGCTTAATAATTGTTCTGATCTACTGTAGCAGCAGGTAATAGCCACTAAGACTGGCAGTTCCAAAAAAAATCCTGTAGCTACCGAAATTTACGACATATAGCTTGGTTGTAGAGTGATGAGGTTAGAAGTAGCTAGCTTCTTATAGCTGAAGAGTCATCAGAACTAGCTGTGCAATGTCACTCATTGAATGAATAGCTAGAGATGAGCTTAATGAGTACAGTAATCCAATTATCTGGATTTCAGCAATATAATTATTAGATCTAGCTGTTTCTTAGGAAAATAGCTAGAGTAGATCCCATTGTAAGCTGTGGTCTCCTCTTTTCATAATAAATAACTAGCTTAGAGCTGTAAACTGTCAGAGCTGATATTTTAATTATATATTAGCTGAATTCCAGCTATGCAGTAGTTGAAATTAGCTGTTTACCAAAATATACTTCATTATTTGCTTTAGCAAACTGTTTGCTTGATAAATAGCCCAAGATTGCTGTTCCTAATTTGATCAGCTAGTGTAGGACTTAAGAGACAATAAATAGGCTAAATTCTAGCTATTAAATCATCGGGACTTGCTGTTCCCGCAAAAGTCAGCTGATACAGGGCTCTGAATTTGCTGTCCTTACAAAAAAATACTAATAACCTAAGAATCATTGCAGCTTCTCTCTATAACGTGAATCAGCTAGATTATGAGTAAAGCTAGCTTTTCTAATAAAAATTAGCTTAAATCAAGTACATTATTCGTTTTGCTTTGCTCTACCAGCAAAAAATAGTCCTAGAACTGGCAGTTGCAATATGAATCAACTAAAATATTGTTGACTAGCCAAAATTGCTAGCTGTTCTCTTGGAAACTAACCGACCTGTGGCTTAGTTGATAAAAAATGTTGCTAACTATTTTTATAAAGATTGGCCGCGAAGAACTGGAAAATCTTTGTCAATAAGTATTCTTGCGATAATAAATTAGTTGTTCTCAACTTTTGTAGCTGAATGAATATGCAAACTTCAGCTGAAATTAATTACTTTGCTGGATGTTCTTGCAGAATTAACCAAAGTAGAGCTCATATCTTGATATAGTTTTGCGTTAAATTGAAATCAATAAAAATAAACTTATTCACGAGATATTGGTAATAAGCACATTGCCATCTGAAGTTTTCCGAACGCGATCGTCAGATAAATTCACTCATGCAAGCATTTCATAACTTCATATTTCTAATTCAAAAGCTATCCATTTATACATTCAATTGAAAACTTGGAAACTTGATATTTCTTGTCAAAGTTATGCAGGAAATAATCGCCTGTAGCTACGTTCGTATCAATAACTATGCATATATTTGTTGCTATCAACTCTACGAGCGACCTAATCAATGCAGGATTTCATGGTTGAATTCAAATTGCAGGACTTGTTAATTGCTAATTGCAGTATCATGAACTAGAATTAGCTGATGAGGGATAATTATTTTGCAGTTGACCTTGAGGAAGGCTTGATTGGATCTGATGTGAAATCAGCGTGGAATTACTAGCTGATTTCGGACTGGAATGATAATGCAAACTTTGATAGATTGGTGAACTCCATACACCAAGGATAACACAGTAAATTGTTTTGAACAGTTATTACCTCATAAAATTGTGAAAAAGCATCGTCTGATCCGTTTGTTTGCGAAAGATATACTTTTATTCTTCCTTTTTATGGATTCAATTATTTGCTCCTCTAGTAGAAATTTGGAATAGGATAATTGAGTTTTATGAAATATATATAACAGAATTTATAACCTATAAAATAAAACTCATGAAATGTTTTAATAAAACCCAATTTATTCTTCACAAAACTTACCAGTGTAATAAAACTTTTCAAGCTACAAAAACAAATGTACATAATCCTACAACAAAACCATTTTCTCTCTAGAAGCCAGTATCACAGCCTTAAAACTTACGACCGTAAACAACAGACGAAAATATTTCATTTGAAGATATTTTATTTTTCATTTAACGAAATTTACGTGAATGAAAAACCGTCTGTCGAAAAAGACGTACGTTTTTGGTTGTCGTATAAATAATGGGATGAAAACAGGAATTGTCGGAAATTGAAAAAGCGAACACTGATTTATTCTGGCTATTCCTGCTGGTCGTTTCGACATGCCAGTGAAGATATCATCGTATGAGAAAGGGTTCATTCTATTCTTCAACTTTTATTTATCATTACAACAAACATGAGATGAAATTTTCAATTTGAAATATCTCTAAACAATATTGTTTGGTACTTCCAACACTGTGCTCATAGATTGCATTGTTCCTCTTCACCCAAAGTGTTATTTTCTTATTCCTTATTCCCGCTCCCGTCCAGGAATCCATCGTTCGAAACCATTGTCTTAAACTGTTATCTTTCCGTCTGTAAAACCGCAGACAAGTCCAACATTTCTCCTTCAAATTTAATTCAGTTGGCTAGTTTGAAGGAACAGACATGCCACAATCCTTCAACTGCCCTTTCTCGTAACTTGAGGATTTTGGGAGTCTCCCAAAAGACCAGTAAAGCATCGTACTGTCTACGAACTTGTAACTGACAAACTAATAATAAACGTTTCCTGTTGAAATGGATGAGATGGTGTTCCATTTATCGTCTGGACTCATTACGCTTTGAGAGATTCCGAAGGATCTTATACCGCTTCGATTTATTTTAGTGTTCTATTTAAAATGAATTTTGGTTGATGACTGTCGTCAATTTTACATTATATATTCATCAATATTTTATTAGGGTCGAGTCATTCGTCTCTCAAGTATCTCTTAAATTATCCAAAGAAATAATTGTCACGCAAAGCTAAATTCACATCAAATAAAGGGCAATGGAATACTTTCTATCTTATTTTCACAAAATTTGCATATTTCTTCTGCTCAGATAATCAACCTTTCAAGTATTAACAGTTCCATGAATAGTTTTTCAATTTAGACTGTCATCAGTTGAAAATCCTTTTCTTCAAATCATTCGCAAGGTGTAATATAAAAACCTAACTAAGGATGTAGATCAAGTTCCCAGTTGATTTAGAAATTATTATTTGATGTAGAGTTCTTAGTATGGATAAGCTGAATTATAGCTGAAAAATTATCAATACTGGCTGTTATCGTAGCATTATGATTATTACATTTTGATACCCAAAGAAATAGCCAGAATGGCGCCTAATAACTACTTTTCGGCATATTGCCATCAGGACTAGCTATTCCTTCAAAAATCAGCTGAATCAGTCCTTATCAATTATCATTTTCATAGAGAATAGTTGAAGTGGAGCCAGCTTTTTATATACAATTAAGCTGAATCTTAGCCAAATATCTATCGGGACTAGCAGATCCTGCAAATTTCAACGCATGCTTCATTATTCAATATGGTTTGCTTTTCGTACAAAAAAATAGCTGTTCCTGCCTCTACAATATACATTAACTGAATTTCAGCTGAACAATTATTAAAATTATTCGTTCCTGTGAGAAAACCTAAGTAAATCGTATTATTTGCAGAAGCTAGCTATTCCTGCAATGAATAGCTAGTGAAAGGCTGAAAAAGCGGATCAAATCAGCTGAATCTTTGCTAAAAAGTCATCGAAAATTGCTGCTCCTGAAAAAATAAGCTATAAAAAAGCTTGATATGCTTATCCAACAATAATAAATGAGCTATTATGGAATTCGTGGAATCTGAATAATTATTGCATACAAAAAGTATCCAAATCATAAGGAGTCATCTGGGCTAGCTATTCTAGTGAAAATAAGCAAGATTGCAGCTTTTTAATCGCTACTGCTGGCAATTTCAACAAAAGTGAGCTGGACTAGAGCTTAATAAACACAATAGCTTAACTTTCTTGACTACCAGCTAAGATTCAGCTGAATATTATCAGCTGTCACAATAAGATACAGCTAAAATCGGACACAAAATTTGCTGTAATCTGGATTAAGAATAAGAAATAGCTAGAATGAAGCTGAACCGTGTCTCTCCAATGCAAATTAGCTCAACTGTAGTTAAATGATCATCATAATAATCTTTTCTGCTGAAATTAGTTTGAATTCAGCTTGTAATGTTTCATAATAGTAAGCTTAAGTAAAAAGTTAGAATATAACTGAACTTCGAGCTGAATAATCATTGAAATCATCTGTCCCTGTAGAGAAAGCTCAAGTAGATATCATTATTTGCCGAAGCTAGCTATTCCTGCAACGAATAGCTAGTGAAAAGCCTAAAAAGCGCATCAAATCAGCTAACTGTCAGCTAAAAAGACATCGAAACTTGCTGTTTTTGAGAAAGTTAGCTGTATCAAAGCTTGATAACCTTTTCCACATTAATAGCTAAGCTATCATGAATTTCATTGAAGCTAAATAATTATTGCATACAAAAACTATTCAAATCATAGAGTCATCGGGGCTAATTATTCTAGCTGAAATCAGCAAGATTACAGCTTTTTAGTCGCTACTGCTAGCAATTTCTACAACAGTGAACTGGATCAAAGCCTAATTGAAGACAATAGCATAACATTCACGATAACTAGCTAAAATTCAGCTGAATATTAACAGAACCAGTTGTCACAATGAAAGGCAGCTGAAATAAGACACAAAATTGATTGAAGTTTGCAGTTAGAATAACGAATAGCTGAAGTAAAGCTGAACAGGCATTTTATCTGACTTTTTATTATGAATCAGCTGAATTGTAGTTGGATGACCATCAGAATTATCTGTTATCACTGGAATTAGCTCAGATACAGTATTATTATGTTGTAAAATCGTAATATAGCAATCTTTTTTAATATAATCTTGCTTAGTTGAGCTTAATTAGTGGTTTCCAGCTTGACCACAGCTACACAATCATCCATGCTGGCATTTCCAACATCATCAGCTAAGTTAAGTTATCGTCAGAGCCAATAGTTACTATAAAATTCAGGGTAGCTTGCTATCTCTCATAGATTGCTTATCCAGATCATGAGTCATTAAAGCTAGATATTCTAGCGAAAATCAGCAAAATTACAGCTAGAAATTTCTACAAAAGTGTGCTGGATTAGAGCTTGATTAACACAATAACTTAAGTATAACGATAACTAGCTGAGATTCAGCTGAATATTATCAGGATCAGTTGTCACAATGAAATACAACTAAAATCAGACACAGAATTTGTTGTAGTTTGCATTCAGAATAACGAATAGCTAGAGTGAAACAGAGCCTTGTCTCTTTAATAAAAATTAGCTGACTGTAATTATCTTTTCTGCTAAAGTTAGCTTGAATTCAGCTTGTAATGTTTCATTATAATCAGCTTAAATATAAAATCTAAATATAACTGATTTTCAGTATAAATTAGCTATGTTAAACTCAATAAGCACAATTTAGCTGAATTTCAACTCGAAAGCGATCAGTGCTGACTTTTGCTGCGAGTTTTAACAGAAGATAAACACATTATCTGATGCGGCTTACTCTTTCCATAAAGAATTATGGGAGTAGAGCTACAACTTCTGCATCTAGCTTATTCTAACAAAATTCAGCTGGTTTTCACTCAAATAATATCATAATTAGCTTTTTCTGCAATTATCAACTGGAGTAAAAAATATTATTTGCTTTAGCTTGCTGTTTATATAATAAATAGCTAATGTACAGCGAAGGAAACACTCTACTTGCCTTTTCAACATTCATCAGCTGGCTTCTAGCTGTAGCTTGCTGTTTTTATAATAAATAGGTCGAATTTAACTCAGTGAGCACAGTCTTCATCAGATTTGAGCTGAACAATCAGCAGTATTAGCTGCTTCTGCGGAGATTCACCAAAGTGGACTTCATTATTTACCGATTTTTTCTCGGTTTGAATAAAATAGCCAGAAAAAGGTACGAACAACTATAGCTAGCTTTTCAAACATAATTCAGCTGGTTCTTGATTAATACTTCATATGAGAAATATAAGACGATTTTGAAGTGACTTTCTATTCAAGTTCAAGACCGTAGTGATGAAACCGATTACTTCCCATGACTTATGAAGCTTCCTGTCATGCAAAAAATTGTTTCAAATTACTTTGAACTGCTACGAACTTCCTTTCGCTTCGTCTGTTGTTATCACCCTCCGGAAGACCCTCGGACGTGATAAACTCTGTCTTTAAACGTTTCCGGACCTATTTGAATGTTCCCGAAATAAAATCCGTGAACCGAAGCTAAAATCTAACCGAACTGAGTTTCCAATCCTTCGAAACCTTCACCTACATCACCCTGTCCCTAGTGGAATGAAAATACGAACATTTCAAGCCCAACGCACGATCAGCTCCGTTATTTCAACGCAGCGGATCGGATATTCATACAACCGCCAACGGCGTTATAAGTTTTTATAATTTTGTTTGCAAAATGAGGGAAAGAAAAACGAAGATAAAGTTAATGTGGAAACGGATGGCTGGTAATAGAGTCATACTGAATTTTTAGTGTAACTACATTCATGGAGTAATGGAATTTTTAACCAAAATTGTAGTTCTTGCTTAATATAAAAGCCCTGGTTTTTTAACATGTTTTTGTGTAAGATGAGGTATAGATAACTCCATGGGGCTTCTTCCGATATTATATTCAATCCCGAAATGCTCTGCGTAAGGGCTTAAACCTTAGCCGTTTGGATTTGTGTCTGACTTCGTGCATTTTTCAACGCTATCTCAGTTTTAAACTGAAAAAGAGAAAAAGCGAATGCAGACTCGGACTCAGCAAATTTATCATGACTTTATCTGGTTTAAAAATTACCAACCTAAGTGTCAAACGTAACTTAAATAGACCCTTTTTCTTGTAGCTGACTTCACGAAATGTTTATCCAAGACTTAAATTATTTTGATGGTCATTTTATGTTAAAATGCAACGAAATAAGTATTTACTACTAAATCCTGGATGCATAATGATAATGGAGCTTGAGTTATCATATTTCTGTCTCAATACGGTTCTGTGCTTCGAATCCTTGGTCCTGGCTATCCGGAAGGAAGCGGACCTTCAGACAAACGGACGGATAGACTCGTCCGTTGGAACCCCTAGCTTGCATACATAAATCTTCAACAGGAAGTACACCCTACTTTTAAAAATACTCGTCCTCATCACCGCACATTTATAAAAATGTTTTATTAAATCTCTGCGTCAGGATAATCGTCCTGCGTGTAGCTTTGGTAAGAGTAAGGTCCATTGGACGTTTTATGAAGATATGAACATCAAAATTTCAAATAAGATTGATTATGTTATCATTGTGTCACCATAAGTGGAAAATATTAATTATAGTTTAAATTGACACTGTTTTTCAAAAATTATCTACATTTATAAGGTCTAAGGATACAATGACATATGCAGGCTCTGAAAAAGAAATTTATGAGGTCACTGAAACATAAAACTCCTAAAAAAACTGTAGGCTTGTTGCTACTTTATTGAAATGATATTTTTGCCGGAATGATTGGAATGCCCTGAGAAATTCTGACAGCACTCGGTTTTATTGCAAATATAGAAATGAAATAAAGCAGGAGCTTCTAACAGTGAGTCTGTGAGATCTTCAAATTGTGATCGAATTGCTCCAGTTTCTCCACAATGCTTTTCGTTTGCCTCCTCCTTCAGAATTTCGGTGCTTTAAGTCTAGCTGATAAACTACCGTTTAGTTAATTTTCTTCCTTTGCCCTTCCACCTCTGTTACGACGCCACTGTTTCTGTTCTTAACGCTCTATGCACACTCAGCATTATTGTAATTTCCTGGCCATTAAGTCAACCGAAGCGCGGAGTGAAGACGAAGGATAACCCTTCTTGAGGAAGAGATTAGCAGGATGCTCAAGGACGGTGCATATGCTTATAAGATATGTATACACGAAGAACCATCAATATGAAAAAAAGGCCAGTGAAACAAATAGCAACCATATCATTCAAAAAATCTGTGTATTCTATCACCAACTAACAAACAAACAAAGAATACAAAGAATAGAACATGAGACTACCCTCTCCCATTCATCAAAAACTGTCCATTATCCATCTTTTCATGTTACATAATTCCACGATTGTGATTGTGCTGAACATTTTCGTGCAACTTTCGGTTGGCGGTATTTCCGCAACCGTGTCTAGTTCCGGATTCTGACACGACATCCCGGAATATCCTGTACATTGCATCGCACGTCCACAAGCATGACATCCTGGACAAGGCGAACAAGGGCTAGTGAAAGATATTTTATTCCACTAATAAGACTTCAAAGTCTCTTATTTTCAAATGGTATAGTATATAATATTTTTTTTTTAATTTCACCAATCTGCTCCAGTTCTGTGGAAAATGGCGCAAACATCTCGCGCAATATTAAAAGCAGAAACCGTCTTTTCTTTACCCCGCTGTGTCGTTCACTCGTTGTTTGTTGTCGCGGGTTTATGTCCGCTATTCATTTTATTATTCATAACGCGGGCACAACATAAAATAAACACATAAGACATGAACAAGGCCAGCATAAAATTTTTATTTTTCGTTAGGCTAAAAGGACGTGAAGACATTGTTAACTAAGCTCCGATGAGAGATGGAATTAAGCTATAAGATTGCTTGTTGGCTGAAATTCTTGATGATATTTGCAAAAATATATCTTAATGAATCGATTTAATTACGGAAGAAGTTTCTTGAATATTAGCAGACAACTATGGCTGATATTCGACTATCCTAAATATGAGCATTTCTAATGATTTCGAATACATAAGATCACGAAATGAATTGGACTCGAAACCACAGACAGTATAAAGCCATCAAATGTTACCAAACGAATTGATTTTACTGTCCTTCTGACATCAAGAAAGTACCATTTCGCCCGCCTTCAATCAGGTGAATTCCTGGCCTTTTTCGACTTCTAAGTCTGTTACTTTATTGATCACATATTTTCTTCTGCAATCACCTTCTATCAGTTACAGTTTGATCGCTGACCTTAAATTTTCTGGTCGACGCTGAATTATATTGAAAGCTGGTCCTCTTTTGCCTTCTCCAATACTTCACGGTACTTAGGGCAGTAATGGTCCTACTATGATGTCATCTTGATGCAGCAGAAGTACTCTGATTGATCTGTACCATTTACTTTTTGATGATTCAGCTCCCAGATCTGGTACACAGTACCTCCTCGCATTTTGGTACAATGTGGTCGTACTTTTTTCATTTGGAACATCAAGTGACCTCATACAGCATTTTACAGTACACTTTGACAGATAATCTATCCTTCCCAGTTCTTAGAAGCTTGAAGGAAAACTCCTCTGGTACTATCACCCTCAACTTATCATCAAAGGTGCGTCTTTGCACTGGTGATCTTTTTTTTGGTCGAGGACGACAGCTCCTGCATGTGCTGAGCTAAATTAGATTGAAGGTTGGTCCTCTTTTGCCTCCTTCAATACTTCATGGTACTTAGGGCATTGATGGCTCCACTCCGATATCATCTTGACGCAGCAGAAGCACTCTGATTCATTTGTACCATTTACTTTCTAATGATCCAGCTGCCAGATCTGGTACACAGTACCGCCTAGCATTTTGTTACAATGTGGTCGTACTTCTGTCATTCGGAACATTAAGTGACCTCATACAGCATTTCCCTACACTTAGACTTGTAATTTATCCCTCCCAGCTCTTGAAAGTTTGGAAAGAGTCCTCTGGTACTGTTATCGTCAACATAGACGACAGCTCCTGCATGTGCTGGGCTGAATTAGATTGAAGGCTGGTCCTCTTTTACCTTCTCCAATACTTCACGGTACTTGGAGCATTAATAGTTCCACTTCGATGTCATCTTGGCGCAGCAGAAGCACTCTGATTTATTTGTACCATTTACTTTTTGATGATCCAGCTCCCAGATCTGACACACAGCATCGCCTCGCATTTTGCTACAATGTGGTCGTACTTTTGGCATTAAGTGACCTCATACAGCATTTCCCTACTCTTTGACAGGTAATCTTGGAAGTTTGAAAACAGAGTCCTCTGGTACTATCACCGTCAACATCTTATCAAAGGTGCATCTTTGCACTGGTAGTGTTTTTCCACTTCCTCTATCAATAATCTATTATTTTGGACAGACTGTTGACTCTAGAAGAGAACTAGGGCTATCGTCATGATCCGAAAAGAAAGAAGTAGTCAAAAGAGTAAAAGCTTGTTGGCCTGTCGAAGCTCAAAAATTTTTGGACTACAAATTGAGTACTTGTTACAAAATACTCGTAAAACAATGAATAAAGAGAGTACTATTATCAACAAACTTCACGTTGTTGAGGTCGTTTAATCAGGAAAGGGTGCTGTGGATTTAAATATTCTGATCAACTTTATCGAAGAAAACATGAAATGAACAATGCTTTTGGTTGTTGACCGAGATTATTTGGTGTAATTAGGTTTTCATTTGGAATTTTAAGATGCGACAACACTTATTTGGATCAAAATACTCCTTTGGAATACAAGTTCGTATTTTGAGAGCTCAACAAGCAACACTTATTTGGAAGTGCTGTTCAAATTAGTTATTCCTTTTCACATGTGAAAGGAGATAGCTCTTAACTGAATCAAGTCGAACTCAGCTCGTCGAAGTCTTTATCAAAAAATGTACAATTTAGGAGGGTTTTGATATTAAATCTGGTAAAATGGTCATACCTAGAATGCCGAAACAGTAAATGGTACTGACTTTGGGAATAACAAGGTAATGAATCTCACTTTTTTAACATAGCCAAAGGCTTACTCTCTATTCGAAATATCTCTCGTCTATTTGGTATTTTGATTTTGAGTTCTTAAATAATAATAATAATACAGTCCACCGGAATTGCTCGGAGGTTTTCTGTAACAAGAGCCTTAGCACACGTTTTGGAGAAGGTCCTTACTTTTTGGATCAAAAGATGTCAAGAAAAGCATCATGATTTTTAGTGAATTTCTTAATCAAGTGGGTTCATCCTGAACTAAAAAGGAAGAAGCAATCAAAAGAGCAGAGGTCTTGTTGGTCCGTCCAATCCCAAAGAGTTTAGAGTACAAAAATAAGGAAAAAGTTCTTTTTGCTCCTTTTTTTGGACCACAAATGAAGTACTTCTTATCAAATACTCATAAAACAGTGGAAGAAGAATATAATTTCATATTATTCATGAAGCTTCACCTTTTTAGATCTAATGGTGACTATGGATGAAACTTAGGTTCGTTTCGAAGATGATTTATCAAACTTTTTAGGCCCAATAGTAATTATGAATGGGACTTGGATCTATTATCATGATCCGAGAATAAAGGAGTAATGAAAACAGTAGCGGCGTACTGATTCAGCTAGACCCAAAATGTTTCATGTAAAGAAATTAGCTGAAAGAGTATGTGTTCCTATTTTCTGTAACACTGATAGGGTTTTTTTTTCTTAGATAGCCTACAGTAGTACAAAACAGTGATTAACCTTCATAAGACCAACTGGGGTACAGGTGTAGGTACCCCAGAGTGATATAGTTCATTGTAACTTGAAAGATTTTTTTTTTATCCTTGTTTGCGTTATTCTATCTTCAAATGATTGTTGTAGCTACAATTACCAAAATAGTGTGAATTTTTCTTTCATTTTGTTTCGAATTTACGGCAAATTTTTAGCGCATTTTTTGTAAAAAAGCGCTATTATATTCACTTTGGCTGTCTGGCTGGCTGGCTGGCTGGCGTGACGCTGAGTTCTCAGCAACTATACTATTTACAGACTTAAAACTGGTACTAAATAAGCTGCTGTTTCGTAGATTTGCACAAATTGCTTTAATTCAAGCTCAGTGATTGTGGAAGATTGAATTATTCAATTACTTGTTTCAAGTGAAACAATGCCCATAGATATCTATGACATTAGGGATATGGCAACTAAAATTTATTAAAGCAGATAAAAATTTAATTACAACTTTTGCCGCGGGTGTCACTATTATTATGTACAGTTATCAAATCTGTCCGGGATTCATTCAATGACTTGTTTGACGCGAATTTGAAGCTTATCAGAATGAATCATTATTATTAGATGAAAATTTGTTTACTTTTGGTGTATTTTTTTTTTATATAGCTTTGATAAAGATCAAATTATTATTCTAAGGTACAGAACTTGACCTTCCGTCAGTCAATAACTAAACAATGAAGATTAAAAGGTATTTTTGAGTTTGTACATGCATGAATGATGTATCTATCAAATAGTCAACTTGAAACTAGTACTAAATGGAAGCTGCTGTTTCGTAAGTTTGCCCAAACTGCTTCATTTCAAACTCAGTAACTGTGAGAGATGGTAATTTGCGAAATCTTTGAAGTGACAAGCATTCATGAGCTGTCAAAAATGCGCTTTCATCATCTAGATGATTCTTCCATTTTTTGACATGGGGTCGCTCTGCATTCCAGTTGTTCTTCTACGTGTGCAAAAATATTGTGGGCCAAAAAAGACCAAGTGGGGTTTATGTGTATATTCCCGCCTTGGTGTCTGATCTTGATACTGTGTATTCGCTTATCTCGGTTACTGTTGGTACAAAATTAGTTGTTATTGTGCAAATTGCATTCGAGACCATTGTTCATTTGTACTCAATGTCAGTAACTAGATTTCATAATATTAGATCGATATTAGACCTTATTTATAAAAAGAGAACAACTAGAGAATACATAAAATCTCCAGTTCTTTATGCAATCAACTTTTTGAACGAATTTAATTGCCAATTCAAAAGATATGACTGAAAAATCAATGGGATACACGTGTACCCCACGTAAGTTCTTATAGTCGGTCTTATGAAGGTTAAAGAGCATAGTTTTCTATTAATTACACGCTTTGAAGAGAATATCTAACTTTTTGGATTGAATGGTGACAACTTGGGCTCAACATTAATATTTATAGTTGTTTTGAAAAGGATCCATCAAATTTTGTGGATTAAGTGGTTACTACAGATGATAATTAGGTTCATTATGGTCTAAAAATAAAATAAATAGTCAAAAATCACCTAGGTCCTAACAGTTTTGCGTACTGAAACCAGCAGGAAAAGTTGTCCTACGAAGCGTTTCAATATTCGGTCCTAGATCTATTAGACGGAGGTACTACCTTGCTGTGAAACACAAATCTTACTTTTGGTGACTGTTGTACACACTTAAGCTCTTTTATCAATTTCCATCATCAAATAATGATCTCAACAAGACAAGAAGGACATTGAAATTCAGATAAGTTATGCCGGGAGGAATTCTGGTAGCTACAAAAAGCTCTTTCTTTCTTGTTTGATGGTACAACCTCAATTGCATTTGGCATGCACTCCTTTACATCAACGACTTCCATATGTAGTTAAGAAATACAATTCACGCATTTACTGTTAATTAAATAATTGACAGAAAGAAGAACGTATATATCTGGTCGATGTTGATGAAAAATATAACAAGAAGTGAAACATCATTCAGATAGGCGACCCATGGGGCCTTCGGAAAACAAGCTACGTTATTTCGTAGCCTACTCATTAGACTTACAATCCTATTATCATAATATTTTGCACAGAAAAATGTACTGTAAGACAGGCATTTGAGAATATTTGCATTTTCCATGAGCTGTTTTTGTATGATGATCGATTTTCATCCGCAATTTAGAAACAGATTTCACGCATTTGTTGTTGTTAAGACTGTTGATGAGAAAAAGTAAATAGGTAATACATGTGGGTCTACGTTACTTTGTGCCTACCCGTTGTACTCACGGTCAATAGCATTAAATATGAGGGAAGTCTAAGAATATGCAAATAATTAGAGAGTATTACAGTTTCTAATAACCCAAAACTTCATTAAAAAATGTAAATTCGCTCCAGCAAATTAATCTGTGAACATAAATTGCATATTTACATAACTGAAAACTGGCTTTCTTTCAGAATAACTTACAAAGGAATCAATTTGAATGTTGTGAAGAAGAACTGAATTATTAACACAACAAAAAAAATTAAAGGTTTCTTTGGTACTTACACACGTGAACGATAATTATCTTTTCTTTTATTTGTGCCTAGGAGCCACACGAATCAAAGCGACATCAATTGAAATCAAAAATTAATCGTCTATTCCAGCACGTGCAAGAAATTCGTAAACTTGGTCGTAGATCCCTGAGGAGTTCTCTCCGCCAATGGTTACTGGTTACATGAATAATGCAAGCGTTGGTTCTGCCGAAGGATCTTCGGAATTTATTTGGATGCTTGTTTCGCTCTTGTTGAACAAATCCTATAGGCTCCCGGGTAACGTACGTCGCTGAACGCGTCTCCAGGGATTTGATGACATATGCCCCCAGTGTCCGGCTTCCACTGGTGCTGGTTTATGGCTAGGCTGTCACTTGCAACCCTGGATGAAATTTTAATTTTTGTTTTAAAGTTTGAGGGGTGATTCACGGGAATATTATTTTGCTCGGTGGAAATTTAAGGGTGGATGTTTCTGAAACAGGAACAGATCTACATTATTCAAAAGATATTTTGAGAAATAAATTGTTATTTGAAATGCCTGTATTTATATACCAGAAATGCTTTGCATTAGCCTTTTTCTTATATTATGTATCCTGCCAAAAATTTTTCTTAGAAGTAGAAATATTTGTTTTAAAAATTATTTTCTGAACCCACGACAGCAAGGCTCACAAGAAACTTATTCATCATGCAGAAAATATTCGATACGACGTACACAGCTTCGGAAGCCAAACAATCTTTCAAAAATTCCAAACACATCAAAACTTACTAAAATTCTTCAACGGAAACTTCCAAGCTATCGCATAATCCATCAACTCGCGAAAATCACAAAATTTACTCGTTAATCCATCTCTTTCCCCATTCTCCTTGTCCTTTTGTGACCCCAAACCATCGAAGGTCGTAGGAAAGAAAAACAATAAAACTTTGGGATGTAATTGAAAGAGAGAACTTTGCGAGGATCATCAATAATAATATTCTAATAATAAATCATGGCTGAGAGAAGTTCCTGCCACCTAGATTGTAAATATGACACTTGGTTATAGTCTGAAACCGCTGAAGGATGTTGAAACGTGCTGAAAAGTGGTGACAAGGGGTGAAAAATATGCTTACAAGGAGGAGAGTGTTTATGAAGATATCTACAATGAATTTTGGGGTTGGAATAACCATGTGGTAATTATCGAACGGAACAACTCAAAAACTGAGAGTATCATACCTCCCGGAGTAATTCTTTCGGAGAAGTATTTAGCATTTCCAATTTTTTTCTGATAAAGACTTGAAGTGTGTTGGTCTCGATTTTAAAACTCCTTTTAAAGGTTGTACAGATTTTCTTGAGGCACGTGTCGGATTTGCAATTTGATAAAAGCTCAAGGAAGCAATGTGAGTATTCTTCAGGTCAGTATTTCAAATTGATCTTCCAAGTAGGTAAACAATCATTACTCCAAAAAAAATATTGTTAAAAACATCTTACGACAACAAAGTGATCTATTGTTTGTTATTGCCGCTCCTTACCTCAATCCTTCTCTGCGCCTTCCGGAAAAGGAAACACGGGAGTGCTGAGAGCTAGGCAAACAGCCCGGAATCTTAGACACAGCCTTGATCCGTTGATGGATTAAGCCACTTTCCCCGGACTCTACATGAGTTCAAGCAGCTCCTCGCTTCTGATCAACCGGAATGAATTAAAGTACATATGCAAACAGATTCGACGACGTCTAATCATCATGATTAGCCGTCGTGAAATGTACCTTTCTCATCACTTGAATTCCTATCAAACTAATCCACGGCTAGAAGTGAAATAATTTCAGTGTCACGAGGGCTGAACAATATATTACAACCCCTTCTAGGCATTAATTTACTATTTCAACCCTCTGCGAGATAATCTACCTCAACTCTAAACGTGTCGATATTCTCCGTTTCTAAAGCTTTCTAGCGCAGCTCGTTCGACACCAGCTGGTGGTAAGCACTTCGGTGGGTAATATATGCGGCTTTCGGAGTTTCAAACGCACGAAACTTCACCACAGGGTTGTGAAGAAGCAACTGAAGGATATGTTAAAATGTTGATTCAAGTTTAACGGGACATACACTCGAAAGATTATTGAGATGTGTTGGCAGTGGAATCCGTTTCATAGTTGGGAAGGAAAGAAGAAGCAGAAGGGATGAAGGATAGAATAGGGTAGGTTAGTAGGATAGATAGATTGAAGGGTTGTTTCAAACGACAAAACTATCAGATAAGATGCGATTTTACAGTAGTGCACTATTGTGTTATAGGATTCGAGTTATAAAAAGTATTGTATCAGAAGATCAATGCCTTTACTTTCCCTAATTTACAAATCAAGTTAACAAACTTCTTTTGTTTTCAGAATATTGCTACGCTCCTCTGTAAGATGGTTTTCACGTCACATACTTTCAAAAAATTAGAAATGATGTATATTTGCATACAGATCTGTCTGAGAGGAAACCTCTTGGCAGTCCCACCCTTGCACGTAAAAAATAAAAATAAACATTTCACATTTCGTACGCCTCCAGCTAAATCGAATCTTCTTCTTATTGCCACTTTCACGGTACACATAAATTCTTTACTTAGCCGCGTTCTCCAGATTACGTGGTCTTGTAAATCATTCTTTATGTGCAGGAATTTGACTGATTAATATTTCTATATTAAATCACACGTCAAATATTCCATGAGAAAAATTTTGGTGGCGGCTCCAATTTCGGTTATATAATCGCATCAAATTATATTTGGAAAGGATAGAAGGGTACTGATGTCATGGAATCCGATCAAAAAATTTGAAGGATACTGAATAGATTGACGTATGAAATAATGTTCTGTCGCCATTATTTTCCTGCCGAAATCTCGATGCTTGAGGTGAATTCAAAACCAAATTGCTTCTGCAAGTATCAAACAGGTTTGTAGAACCATTCCGCGAGTGGAATTCCACCGCCCCAAATTTCCATGTAAATCTGCGCTCGTGTTTCAAAGGGATTTCTCGCAAGGTAATTGTGTTTTGATTTTATTTCTTTCTCTACGAAAACATCCTATTGGAATGGCGAACAGATGTAGACAAAACACATTGCAATTTCGTTCTCAAATATGGCGAGAGAACCGCCAAATCGTGAAAATGAAACTCGGAAGAGCGAAAAAGATAGAAGGATATAACTCGATTTGCAACTATCACAAATTGGAATATAAATTATTATGCATTTTGGAATTGCTTCCATTTTGGATTCGTTTACTGTTTTTGCGATATCAAATGTTGCTGCAATTCCTAGACTTCCGTAAAATAATAACTTTACACACTTTCAAACTTCAATTGAAACACCATTTATCAGTTCTACTGAGTCCTTTAACATTTATCTTGATTATCAGCAATATATTCTACAAAACTCTCTTTTCTACACGAATATACAGACAAAAAACTTCTAGGCACGTTAGTTTTTTTCAACTTTTATTATTAATGCTACAATAAATCGCATTTTAGCCCTGATGTTTCTATATGCAATTCTATAACTAATACCACCAGAACTGGCATTATTTGGATCAACCTACAATTATTTTGCAAATTGAATTCAAATAAACCAATTATACATTCGAATATTATTATATATGGTACATACAAAACAGTTGTATTATTACAAGCTACATTAGTCATCCCCAAATACAAATATTATCATATTTTACAATTCATTGTAATATATGTTATGCATTGGAAATTGGAATAATTTACATCCAACGTTATTCGCAACATTCAAAGAATGGAAATACGGGAACTCAATTTTTTTTTACTACTGTATAGTTTCAGTCCCACCTGGACCATTCTCAGGAGTGCTACAGATTTACGTAGCACTCCTGAGGATGATTCAGATAAGACCAAAACTATAGAGTAAATATTTCAATATCAGCATTCAAAGTACCATTTTCACTTTATTTTATGTCTTAATGAAGCATTTATGATTTATTAATTAACTAGATTACGGTGAGAATCGTAAGGAAACGTGACAGACATCACAAAATATTGACACAAACTCAATACACGAAGTTCTTATGATTTGTTCCTCTGAAAATTCGATACGTGAACTGATCAAATGAATATGTAAATGTATACTCTGCTGGTGCACATTTCTAGTAATTTGAGAGCTCGAATATATAATGAGACTATATGAGATCTACAGATTGACATTTTGGCCAAATTTGGTGACTCCATATATTTTAATCATTATAGTGAACGGAACACCCTGGTCGTTATGATGATCTGAACTTTCTGTTCATTTTGGTGACCTAAACTCAGGCCATTATACTTTTTAATTACTAAACTTGTTTCTTTATCGTTTATTGAACTGAAAATCCAAATTCTAATAACAAATCAGAAAATAATAAATTGTCGATATTATTTTTCTAATCTTTGAGCTCCCCTTCCAAAATTTCGATTCTTGAAATGCACTCGAAACCGAATTTCTTCTGATAGTACCAAACAGGTTTGAAGATCCTCCCTCATTATGATGACCTTCCCATTATGTTTTGTTTGATTCACGAAGTAACACTTCTAAGCCCCCAGCTTCCCCTTAAAGCACATCTGATTAAATTTTAACGTTCTACTGATTCCTTGTTTGCCAATCTCTGATTCATCTTTTATCATGAGTATGAAAACCAGAATTGATATGATTATAAAGGCAATAGTCTCATCCCAATCACTTGCTTAGACCAACCTCTTCAACTGGTCACCCGCTGACACAAATTTCCTTCCCTGGTCATCTGATTACTTCTTTACACAATTTCTTCAGTCAATCATCTGCTCATCTACGCATACCAATCTTTTTTTGTTAATTTTTTTGCTCATACAAGTCTCCCAGCTTCCTCGCTGCTCATTGCCTTGTGATCTATTCAACAATACCCTACTTCAACCTCATCTGCGCGCTCTTATTATATTGTGATGTATTTAGTGTTCGAAATAAAAACACAAATGCTATTATCCTTCGATTTACTCTGTGACTTGTTAATTAAGCGATGCTTCCTTTATAAAGACTGAGGGAGGAGTCTTCTTTTACAGCCTTTCGAGAGGTTGCTATATTTATCTACTGGTCCTATTTCTGCAAGAATAATGACGTATTTAACAGAATTGTGGATAGGGATGATGCCAAAGTGATGCTTGAACCTTGTCCTGATCTTCATCCAAAATTGGATATAGATTATTCATCATTGGACTTGAGGTGATTTTCCAAAGCCCTTGAACTCCGATCTGGTCTATTGTACCCTCTATACTTGATAGGAGTCTTACCTGTCTGATGAAGTCTAAGATTTTCTTCAGGTTGGGATCTTTTAAAAACTTGAAATTCAATTACTCTGCTCCTGAAACACATATCTGCTGACAGTCAATGCTTCTCAGTGACATTACGCTTCACCACCTTTGCATACTGATTCCTGTTTTAATCTCAATGTTTGTAGATGTTTATCCATTGCGCAATGTATGTATCTACATTCTCGCTGATAACTTTAAATGTTGAATCATCATAAACTTCACTATGAAGTTCTTTGGACCTCTCAATGGACCAATACTGGTCCTAATTTTGCAAGAATAACGACTTATTTTACAGAATTGTGGATAGGGATAGAGCCAAAGTGATGCTTGAATATTGTCCTGATTTTCATCCAAAATTAGACATAGGTTTTTCATCCCCTGTACTGCGACTTGGTTTATTGTACCCTCTATACTTAACAAGAGTCCCAATTGTCTGACGAAGTCTAGGATTTTGTTCAGATTGAGCTCTGACTTGAAGTACAGTTTCTCAACTTCTGAAAGACATGTCTGCTGGCAGTCAGTGCCTCACAGTGACAATACGGCTCACAACATTTGCATACTGATTTCTGTTTTAATCTCAATGTATGTAGATGTTCATCCATTGCACAGTGCTCAATGATGCTAAACTTCACTATGAAGTTCTTTGGACCTCTCAATGAACCAACATTCATCTACTGGTTCCACTTTTGCAAGAATAACGACTTATTTACCAGAATTGTGGATAAGGATGAAGCCAAAGTAATGCTTGAACCTTGTTCTGATCTTCATCCAAAATTTAATATAGGTTGGACATGAGGTGGTTTCCCAAAGCCCCAGTACTGCAACCTGGTCTCTTGTACTCTGTATAATTGACAGAAGTCCTACATGTCTGACGAAGTCTAGGATTTTCTTCAGATTGAGATCTTTTAAAGACTTGAAGTCCAGTTACTCTGCTTCTAAAAGACATGTCTGCTGACAGTCAATGTCTCGCAGGGAGATTACGGCTCACAACCTTTGAATACTGATTCGTGTTTCAATCTCAATGTATGTAACATTCCACTATGAAGTTCTTTGGACCTCTCAATGAACTAACATTCATCTACTGATCATATTTTTGTAAGAATAACGATTTATAACGACTTATTCAACCGAATTGTGGATACTTAAACCTTGTCCTGATCTTCATCCAAAATTGGACATAGGTCTTTCATTATTGGACATGAGGTGGTTTTCTAAAGCTCTTGTACTGTGGCCTGGTCTATTGTACCTTTTATACTTGACAGGAGTCCTACCTGTCGGACGAAATCCAGGATTTCCTTCAGATTGAGCTCTTTCAAAGACTTGAAGTACAGTTTCTCTACTCCTGAAAAACATGTCTGCTGGCAGTCAATGCCTCGCAGTGACATTACAGTCTATAACCTTTGCATACTGATTCCTGTTTCAATCTCAATGTATGTAGATGTTCTGGTATGGGCGGTATGCCATGTCATTAGTCGGACATTTTTTTCTACTCATAGACAGTTGGCTCTTTGTTATTTCCTTGGATGGTTCATCAAAGAAGAACCTTGCTTATTCCTGACCTGGTGATTCTATCTAAATGCCATTGCTGCAACAATATTTGATTTCCGATTCAAATCTTATTATAGAGATACCACAAGCAGGCTAAGGTCTGATGAAAAATTATTATGTCCCGAACTTGGTTAGGCGATCAGCTACATGGTTCACTCCTTCTTCTGTGGCACGACAGCCCCAGGAGGGACAAAACTTCAAGTACATGCGTACTTGTTTTGATAGCGAGTCATCTTGGTAGATTCGAAACCTCAGTCTGTGCGACGATCTCAAATCACCAACGAGAGTATCTTCCACGCTCCTAAAATATTGAGTCTATGATAAGAAATAATTTGTGAAAAAGTTTTTTACAGTGCCAGGATTTGAACTCAGGTCCTTATGCTATCCAGGCATGTGTGATAACCACTTCACCATAACTAAGACACCAAGCTAGTCTCCTAGCACTGTACAAAAATCTTTACGGTGCTGGAAAACTAACTTGGTGTCACAGTTGTGGTAAAGTGGTTATCACCCCATGCCCGGAGAGCATGAGGTCCCTGAGTTTGAATCCCGTCACTGTAATAAGATTTTTTCACAAATTATTTCTTAACAGTGACCAACATTGTGACAAGTAATGTGACTGAGTTAGTGTCTTGTATGGTTAGCTACATTGAATTGTACTTTTTATCAATCTTTGTCTCGAACCTTACATTGAGCATTATCTTCAATCAATTACTGTCTATAGAGTTCATAGAAGATAATAACTTTCAATAACATTTATTCGTTTCTGGCACGATACGCCAACTAAAACTCTAATTCAAAATTGAATGTATGAGAGTAGTACAGGACAAGTCCAGACTTTATTTCTGAAGACCCTCGTTTTTTTAAAGCAGTTTGACAATCTGTGACTATGAAGATTCTTCTATTATTGTGGTTCTCATCTAATAGAAGCGGTACACTGGTCAAAATTGCACACAGTTCGACTTGACATGGTACTGTCGTAATTCTCCCGATCCAACCGTCATGTCGTGTCTCAATCCTTTTGCATAATATTCTGCTCTGGTTCCATAGACTATTTTTGTAACTGCAACTTATCAACCTTATGAACAAATTGAAATTTATCAAAAGAAATCGATGCGATTTTATCAGTTTCTTATGACTTTATAGATTTGCACAGAATTGCAGCAAATGTCCTTAAAACACTGCTCTAGTTCCATAGATAAGTTGCAGTCTGCTTCGATTGATGATCTTCGAGCTGTCTGTATGAATGAAAATGACATTTTTGTCTACCGGATTGTTTATTTGTTCCCACCCAGGCACCATCTGCAAAATGAAACGCTTGTCCATTTCCGCACAAATTGAAGAATATCCTTGCCTGCATTTTCTCTTTTTAAATGAGCTTTCGTTATATATTAGCAGGGTTATCGGCGCTATCGTCGTTATTGTTAACATAGTTCCTGTAAGTCCTAGATAGGCTGGGCATGGAAAGTTCTCATGTTGAGTTCAGAAATATGGTTGAAATGAAAAATCAGTTGCTTTGGATCAAGCATTTCGGACGACCAACGATGAAAGACTTTCTAAGAGAATATTTGTAGGAAAAATTGATATCGGAAGGGTGGATGAACGTCAATTGCCAAATGCTTCTCAAAAAAAAGAATAAGAAGAGTTTGGATAGAATTATGAATGTGGACGCAACCAAAGACATGTTTGGATCCTGTTCTGAACTTTATTTGAAATTAAACGTATTAGACGTAGTTCGAAGCTTCTAAAAATAATGTATATTAATTCACAAGGTTCATTATATACGCGGTGCACAACAGGCTTGTAAGGAAACTCAATAGATACTATTGATCCTGTTTGAGCATCAATAACTTCATTATAAGCTTCTTTGGACCTCTCGAGAAACAAAAATTCACCTGCTGCTCTTGCAAGAATTCCTACAGGAATCGCACAAAATTGCTTGTTCATCTAGACAGGATGGATTACAACAAAAACATGGCGCTTTCCTGAAAACTACATTGTTAGTTCCATCAAATTAATTGTTTTCTGGAAAATATCCAGTGGTAAAGTAATACTTTTTTAATAATTAAAAAACGTTTCGACATGAAAAAAGGTACTGTGTCACTAAACGTCTGAGTTTTGAAACTAAATAGACTTTTGTTAAATGGATGTTCATCAATCTCTCCACTATATTTTAAAACAAATATTACCAGAATCATCCCGTATTTTTCTAGTGATTTATGTCAGCTACGAACATAGCTTCATATTTTGCAGTTGAAGACAAAGTTGGAAAATTTGTTCACGTCCTCACACAATGTGAAATTCTGCCAATTTATTTCACTTTATTCTTGTATATTAATATTCCTATAACATCGTATGTATAACTTTTTACAAAATATGATGAAGTGGAAACGTACTTGGAATTGAATCATTATAATTTGATTTGCAAGCAGAGTTGGCGGTTGTTCATGATTGTTATTATTATCAAACTGATTACTGATTTAATTATTCTTATAACGCAGTACATATACCCTTACCAGGATGTTATGAACGTAGGAAGAGTAGCACGTAAAAACGCCCAATAAACTTAATTTAAGTTCAGTCTTCATCAATTTAAAACAATCTTCTCCCAAATTCCTTTTCCATCAGTCACACTTTGACCTGAAGTAGAATCTAAACCAGGTTCAATCCTTTGATAATTACGATGAGTTATTCATTTCCGTTACATCCTTCACCAAAACAGGTTACGTCATTCATTCGCTTTCTCATTAGTTGACAACGTAACTTGACTCCAGGGAGGTCTCTAATGTTGAAGAATTATAGTAAACATATTGATGAAACGAAATTAGGTGGAGAACATATTTTCAAACGCAAAAAAGTACATGCAGCTGTTTTTAACCTTTAAAGATTTTTTTGGATGTAAAGTGTGCTACATCTCTTTGAATTCAATAAGGTTTGATGATTCTCGTAGAATTTTCATCGAATATTAGCTACAATCAAACCAAATTGATGAAAGCTAATATAACAATAGGAAATTCCGTCTCTGGATTTGAATCCCGTTTCATAAATATTAATCTATCCCTAGGTTTCTCACTTCTCCAGATCGCTCCAAATTGAACTTAATTTCCATATTCCATTTGCTTGTGACAAAGACGAATGTTGAATGAACGTCTGGGCAGAGTCGACGTCAGCTCGGGTAACGAGTACATGCAAATTACGAGTAATTTCTCAAAATTGCACTGATATTCAAAGCTTGGATTCCAAGCACACACCCAGAAGAATCCTTTCTTGAACACTAAGATTACGATTTGATTTGATCTATGATAATAGATGAATAATTTGTGCCTTTTTGTTCTAGGTCATGGCATCATACCACTTTCAGTTCCCTCAGATGCATCGGGTAGTTACGTCCTACAAACTCTTGTAAACTGTAGTGGTGCAGGAGATTCGTGTACCTTGCAGTCCTCTTCGCAAATGAAACTGGTGGGCCCTGTTCGTGACGTCATTATTAGGCCTGCCAATCATGCCTATCGCCCTGGAGATACTGGTGAGTTTTATAAAACATTTTTTTGTCAATTGAAAGGAATATATTGCTGATATTTACTGCTAGTTCCTTAGGACATCTTGTGGTGATACATATAGTAAATGGTAAAAATCGATGAATCGATTCTCACTGTGAACGATCTGTTTACAACCCCTGTGGTAACTGAGCTCAAAGAAGTGCAGAACAAATTAGCCCCGTCTCAATCAATCAGAAACTGCACAAAGACCGCAACCTTTTGTTTGAACTACACTCGTAAATATTCCTTACAAGCTCTTGGCTCGATTCTCCCTATAAACTACTCTATTCCCCCCAGAGCAGTTCCGGTTTATTGTTTCCCAGCCGGAAACGCGATTATCCACTTGTGATGTCCATAACAAATCTTACCGATCGCAGTTTTAAACTTTGCCGGTTGCGGTATTTTTTTATGGTACTGTAAGTTTTCACACAGGCGATTCCAAACCTCGTGGTGCCGGGTTTCACCTTTCATGTAATTGAATATTGATTTTGGGGCTCGATAAAGCTGAATTTGTATTTGGGAGGGTCCTAAAGAGCGGTTTTAAGTTTTTTTACTTACGAATAAAACTGTTGGAAATATGAAATAGAATTTGCTCTTTAATTGATTCGAATCCTCGAAAATGTTGTTAAAAGTTTGTAAAAAAGTAAAAATTAATTCGTTTCAGGAGAACCACTTCTGAATCATCCCAAAACCAACCCTCCAACCTAATAACCTCTTTCATCTTCCAAATTACATTTTAAGTTGATCGATGGGAACCTTCTACTATGAAAGAGTCATTAAAATTGCTGGCAATTATAATTTCTCTTCGTTTAGCTCTTTCTAATAAATTATAATGACCATTAATACCGATGTTGAATATTTAGTTCGCTATTAAATGATTGTTAAATTGATGTTGAATTCAATGATTCATACTTATATACTATTCAATAAAACTGACTAATAACTGGCTCAATTGTCTGAAGGTTCCAATAAAAATTGCATTTCCTCGTGTATTACATTCAGCTCTCTCTCCAGTTTTCTTATCGTGTAACCTAACGCAATTATCTCTCGCATATATTACAATTAAGACTAGAATCATTTACATAATGGCGGAAAGAACATTGTACTCAAGTGTAAGTTTGTAAGAAAGCGTACGAAGATGTTATTAAGAAAAGTTATTTCTTATTGTTGTCTGGAATTCTTGTTCCTTTTAAGGCTATTAGTCAAGAATTCTGTTGTTGGGAAGCTAGATACGAGGATTACAACTAAAATTGTAGCAAAGAAAGGTCATCAGAAATTGTGGGGAATGATTGTAGATTCTGAAATGCTTTCTGGTATAAATGGAGCAAAATTTAATACAGGGAAGTCTTATCGATGAATACAAATCATAATTCGTAAGAATAAAATAGGCCCTGAATCCGTCTCTGGTGTGGCCGGAGCCCGTTATCTCTTTACGTCGCGCCAAGCGACATTCGAGAATAACGTAGAAATTTCTGGATGTTTGATTTCCGTATATATAAGGACGAACAACCTGACTGAGGCACAGTTAATAGTGAGTTCATAAGGTTTGTGAGAAATTTCAGTTGATTCAGGATAGGATAATCAGAGGGAAAATAAATAACTTTTTCTTCCGACTATCCTGAGAACAGCCTCAGCTGGAATGATAAATGAAAGACAATAGTTTAATCATAAAGTTATCCAGTGAAAAACCTTAGTTTGAAATAATCAGAAAATACTGATAATTTCTTTCATAAGATCATCCTGGGAAGCCTCAGCTGTTTCTGAGCATAATAACTGATTAAGGATGTATGAGCGAGGGCGTGGGGGAATAGTGAATTCTGATGGGTAGGAATAGGCTTGAACGTTTGCGGGGTGAAGTGGAGAAATTATTCACGTGATCTGTATTAACTTGGCAATGCAGCAAAAAGCCTTGCTATAGCAATGCAACGTTGCCGTGTCAATTAAGTACGAGTAAAAATTTATTCAATCAAGTAATTTGAATCTCATTTCAATTTTTCTTTTCAGGATGAACGGATACATACCGTTTTTAAAATATTGACGGGACACTGCAATATTCATCTTTCTTATATATAGTTTTTTTTTTTTATTTTACGCAAACTTGAGCATACTGATATCTATTTATTTATGAGCTCAATCACCTATTTCTCCATAAGAGAAATGTATTTTGTGTCAATTTTCAATAATTTACTACTTCAAAATATGAACGGTGACCTACCCTGAAATTTTAACAGTAAATTCCTTGAATAGAAAACAAATAATGAATAAATTTTGAGGCTTGGAATCAAAAATTATTGTCACGCTCATACATTCTTAACTGAATCGAAGTTAAATCACTTTTTCATAAGGTTGATATGAGAAGAGTTCCAGTCGATTCTGAACAGAATGATCTGTTGGAAAAAATAATTACCACTTCATACCGTTCAAGACCTCTGATTGAGCCTGATCAAGTTTGCTGGTTGACCATTTTATTATAAAAGGTTATCCTGATTCTATCTCATTATGGAAATCATAACCCTATTATAATCATTAATCTGATAAGGTTTTCATGGTAGCCCAGGAGCCGATCGCACTTTATCTTCTCTGATCGGACTTACTTCCAAATTGTAAATGAATCTATTAGGAATATAGTGGTCAATAGGATGCCAGACTTTACAAATCTAGAAGCCTGTCCTAAATGTTGGAAAAAGCCAGCCTTCCTGATAGATCTTACGATTAAAATTAGTACAAACCAATAGCGAAGGTTAAGTACTATAGAAAAAAACTAGGACAGGACAGGACTGGGAGTAAAACTTTGGTTTTGTGTTACTTGACCTCCGCTATTGATTTATTCTAGTTTCAAGTTAGCCCCGAAAAAATTGACAGGAAATGGCCTTTTTTTGACACTTATGACAGGATCCTGGACCACTATATTCCCAATAGATTCATATACAATTTGACTATCAGTCTGGTAAGGGAAGATAAGGAGTGGTCGGCTCCTGGACTATGGTACAAATAGTAGTACACTAATAGAAACGCTCATATCCTGATAATTTGTAGTACTGTCAGGATTCCCTCATCTACAGAGCTATTATTAGAGCCCTTCATAGTGTGATCAAAGGTCGGTTCATCTGGACGTCCGTTTCAATCAGACCAGATAAAGCAAATAATTGTATCCAGATCAAATAACCTATTATCATCCAATTCCAAACAGATGAACAACAATCAATAAACGTCATCATTCCTCAAAAATTCGCGATATTCACAAGATTTCGTACAAAACTGATGATTCTTACATGCCTTCCAAGACAATCAATTTGTAATGTTTATTGCTCTTAAAGAAGTGTTTATTGTTTAGATAAGAAAACACTATTTAATAAATGACAAGAAAATAAAAGTTTTATACTCAGAAATATTACTAAACAAACACTATACAATTTTTTTCTCACTTACTACTATTAATCTGAAGTCACAGATATTTATTTTTAACAACTTATTTATTTATTACACTGATCATTCACTGGATATTCACTATTTCACTGTTTTACTATTTACTGTTTTCTATTTCTCAGTCAGATCGTTTGCTCATATATATTATATATATATATATATATATATATATATATATATATATATATATATATATATATATATATATATATATATATATATATATATTATATATAAATACAGATGTCCGTTTTTCAAAATGTTCTAAGTCATTTGAAAGCGCGTTACTAGAATTTTCGACCGGGCAAGGCGGCGTGATACGAAGAGACAAAAGGCCCCGCCCAGACAGATCTGGATTCAGGGCCTATTTTATTTCTATGAATTATGACACCTTTGCACATTACAAATTGATCGTATAGACCGGGCGGTCGTGACGGAAAAAGGAAACAATTTTTTACAGGTTGCCATTTCAGCTTGAGCTTGAAGTATTTGCATTTAAAGGTCGTAGCAACAAAAAATATCTCCTTTGAATAACTTCCCACAGTCTGTCATTTTTTCGAGCATGAGGTAAGCTTGAAAAATTGACTACTCATGCTTCTTATGGCACTACGATTTAAGCCTTGTCTTGGCCAAAATATGATCCAATTTTAGATTAGCACAAAAATCGTACTTGGCTATCTGTCAGTTGCATCATTTGTCAGTCGATTATCAATTATCAAAAATAGATTTGTGCAGTTCAAAGATTCAAATCTTTCTACTTCTTGGATTAATTTCCAGACAGCTCGTTTCATATCCTGCATTTACTGTGATTAAATCGTGCTCACATTTCGGCCAATCAGAAGGCTTAAATCGTAGTCCCATCAGAAGCATTGGACCATTCTAACTGGAATTGACTGTGAAAGCTTATTGCAAGAAACTGTTTCGAATCTTGAATTCATGTAGACCATCTGCTAATTAACTTTCAGTCGATTTTGCGAACTTGTCTTACGTTCGAAAAAATGGCAGACTGTAAAAAGTTTTCTACTGTTAATTAAAATCCATGTTTACTTGTCGGTTTCACATATCGAGATTCAGATGGATATATCCGTTTTGAGCATCCCTGAATACATTTTGACTATTTTCGGCTTGATGTCTGTACGTATATGCATGTACGCAAATCTCAAAACCCGTCAAATATATAATGTTGAAATGTTGTATTTAAAACTGGTTTAGGGTTTAGTTATGCACCTCGCATTATGGTTGCAATCGTCTATACCAGAAGTGTACTTTACTTGAAACTTTCTTTGTATTTTCCGCATAAATCCAGAATGTTTAGCAGTAGGATACTGGAATTCAGTATTTGAGATAACTGTAGCATCTAAATGGCTATCATTTGAAATCATTTAAATGCCCAAACCGACAATGTTAATTTAAGACTCAAAATCTTGCCAAGTTCGATTTTATCACGAGTTGTAATTCATATCATAATCACAAGTTCACAATGAAAGTGAAGCCCATTCTCTGATAATTTCCAGTACTATCAGGGTTCTCTCACCTCCAGAGGTATTAATAGAGCCATTCATAATGTATGATTAATGGTCCGTTTATCTGCACATCTGTTTGAATCCAGAACAGTCGAAGCAACCGTCTTGAAATTTTGAACAATCAAGAATAATATCCGAATAAGACTCTTTTTCAAAATCTACAGTTCTTTTGAAACGCACTGTGACGTATCTTCAATCTGATACATATCCCTCTTGGCAGAATGAATCCTTTGTACATATATGTGACTTGCATTTATCCGAAATCCTATTGTGACAACTCAAGTTAAGATGTGATCCATATAAACTGAATATGAAATAGTTTCCACCTTTGAGACCAAACTTCAAACAGAATGTATCCTTTCTCTACATTCTAAACTTTCCTTTTCATCTGTACCTTCGGGCCATCACATTACAACTGAAGTAACAACCATACTAACCTAGTAAAGAAAAACTTTGTTCAGTTTGTTTAACATTAAACTCATCCTTGTCTTTGTGTTGCTTTGTATAGTGTCCTTCTGGGTCCTGGCTCTGGATCACGACCTTCAGATTGCTGAAGGCGTCATTGGGAGCGTCAGCGTCAGAGATCCTGCTGGTACTAAGGTCGCCCTTTGGGATCAAGTACCTTTAGACGAAGGTAAGATTGATTTATCATATCCATAGACATTTACGAGGACATGATTTTCCTTAGGTGTCAAACCTTTTAGTCTCCCGCTGTCTGAAAGAGCTACTTTAGGGCGATGGCGTTTGCAAGTCGAAGTAGATTCCATTGAATTTTCGATAGAAGTTGATGTATCCGCTATTGGATCAGGGTTTGGGTTGCCTGATATTTCGGCAGCTGAGGAGCATTATGTTGAACTGAGATTTGGACGCGAAATGCGCAGAAGATACAAACCTGGACTTCCCTTTATCGGAAAAGTGAGTACAATTACAACCCAAAACCTTGTTCAAGGTGTGAAATATCCTAAAATCCTAAGTTTGATGTAATTTTTTGTGTTTTTGTGATTGAAGGTAGAAGCAATGAGTACAGAAAAGTCTGTGCGTGTACGAGTCAAAGTATACGACAATACGACCTCAATTTACAGCCAAGATATCGAAATTTCGCAAGGAGAAGGAACATTTATAGTTCCTGCGATTTTGGCTGACAGTGACATCATAGCATTACAGGTAATCTTCAAAATGTTACAAAAATATCAATTCAACAATAAATTGCTACAAATTGAATATAAGTCAAAATCATTCAGAAAGGTGAAAAATTTATGTTGGAATTGTGAAGTAGAAAAATCATCACATGCACAGTAAATACTGTAGCATGCCCTATATTGAATTTACTCCTGGATGTAACAAAAACTAAAATGAAGCTTATGCATTGAGCTGAACACTGGAAATGTAAAATCATTTTGAAGTAGGGAAATCCAATCACTAGCTACGCTTGAATAAAAAAACATCATCTGAAATCTGGGTGTAATTGAGAACAAAATATATTTTTGTGATTGAAAAGTTTTACTAGAATGTTGAAATTGTTAAAACATGAATGCATGAAACATAAAATTTTTGCACGTCCTCCGTAATTTTATTTGAATAAATTGTTATATTTGTCGAAAGGCGCTTTTTCAAATTAGGATCATAATTGATGAACAAGTCTAATAAAGTATTCTAGAAACTTCTCCCAAATCCTCTTTGTTTCCCCACTACGTATTTCAAAACTCTCTTTAGTATCTACAATCTTTGTTGGCGGTAAGTTAGTTTTCGCCAATTTCTATCTCCCATTTTTCGGCGACTTTGCAGCTTCGCTTCTCTAACTGAGGTCGTATTTCAGGCTGAGTTAGTCTCCGTGGAGGGCAAAGAAATCGAAAGCCATTACGTGCTGGCCAGAGAACCGATTCATAAGTGGAATTCATCTTCAGACTGCTATCTTCTGATAGAAGGCGTTGAGCACACTTTGCAGGTAAGAGGAAAATAGAAGTTTGTTTTTATTTGTTTTTGTTGTCTTGGCAAAGTTTTGCTTATACTGGAGATTGGAATATTGAAGAGGTTTAGGTTTATTCACAAATATTTGGAGGAGGAATAAACAAACTTTTTAGTAGTAGGAAAGGATATTTTGTAAACTAGGACTCTGTTTTTGTCTGCAGCCTGACGAAGAAGCTCATGTCGCTATCCTGTCAACTTGTCCCTGCGAAAGAGACCTTCATTATGTCATCACTACTGATGGGAGAGTAACGGATTGGGCCCAAAGGAGATACGAAGATCCAGTTCCAGCAACGACTTCATCTCCTGCAGGACCCAACGATGGATCTGCCATCTGCAGGCTCAACTTTAGGTGAGTTACTTATTGAAACTCTCCATCCTGTGCTTAGAATATCTTCACACTCAACTTCTTGTTCATTGAGAATGTGGACGCTCTGCAGGCTCAACGTTAAACAGTAGTTCAATTGATTGTGCATAGATTATGTTCGCGAACAAATCAAAATCTGATTATCTAATCATTTGAAAGTGGTTCCAATTTATTGCTGGTTTTACAATTTTTAAATCTACAGCTTGCTGTCTTCAATAAAATATTCATTGATTCCGAAATCGATTGAAGCCCCAGAAAAGTTCAATGATAGTTCTGAACACTATTCGTGTTTTTTAGATATAGGGTACGTTCCGCTAGGCAACCGAAACTCTTATATCGCTTCAATAAATTGTTCCACAAGACGATCGCGAAGTCGGCGTTAGGCATGGGCGATGTGGGCCACCGCCTACGGCCTCGCACCTCAAGCCTAAAGCCGATTTTCTGAACACAGTGATTGATTATATAATAATATATATATATGTTTTCGAGATTTAAATCATTTAATGTATATTTGGAAAATTTTAGTTTCCTATATCATTTGAGAGAATTCAAACCAACAGAGCAAATAATAAAAAACTTTCAAGATTTACACTCAGTCGTGCGGGTGGGTGAAAATAGGGACTTCCAACCTTACGAATTGTATGACAAATTATAAACTATGATCCTAAATGCACCAGAAATCATTAAAGATGTGAAGGATCTGCTTCAATACATAATAGAAAATAATTTGAATGAAAATCCAAATATTTACATTGTCTATCGAATTTTGTCATTGTAGATAATCTTTAATTATTATTTTTAAAACATAAATATCTTGTCAGTTCAGTTTCCAATACATTTTTATTGATTTTATTGAATGTATTGGACAACATGTTCTTTACAAATTTCAATTATCTTGTTTCGCTCAGATGATACAGCAACAAACCTTGTGCTACTACAATAGTCGATTTTAGAACTATTATTGAGTATTAAATTTCAATCAATCATATTTGTATTTCTAAAGATATTCTGATAAAACTCTCCATCGCTTTACATCTAAGTATGTAGATTACAATACTTTCCACTTATTTTGAATATCTCAATTGAGTCGAAAGATACAGCTACAAACCTAAATGTTATGTATCAAGTAATGGTATTTGTATTTTTTGAGATATTCCAAAAATAATCCTTATTACATCAGAATGAATCGTACAAAATACGATATTTTTTACAGACTTTATCTCAATTAGTTTAGGAGATACAGAGTCAAATAGTGTGTGCTTCTGATTCGGCTATTCTCTCCTCCGTCCGTTACGCAGGTAATACAATGCGCGATCATAGCGTCCTTACGCGCTATCACAAAATTCGTTATACAATTGAAAGTATGATGGTTGTAACAACAAAAATGATCAGAATCGATTCTTCCTGATATATTCTATCATCAAATATACAAATTTTAGGATATTTTGGTCTCATATTTCAGAAATAAAACAATATATATGATTTTGTCAAAATTTTGTTGACAAGTTATAGTGAATCTCACTATATTTCCATTAATTAACAATATTTCTCGCTGAAAAAATGTTTCCTTAGTCAGAAGTATATGATTTGATTATATTTGGATCAATTTGATGAGAAATAATTGCAAATTAATTTGAAAATCAGAAAAAAACTGCTTTTGATTGATTCGATAAAAAAAATTAGATACCGTATTTTGACAACCACTGATTGGTGATAAACACGACATTTTAATCGAATTTGTTGAATGTGTTGGACAATATGTTTGTTTTAGAAAAATTTCAATTATCTTGTTTTATTCAGAAGATACAGCAACAAGCATTGTGCCACTACAATAGTCGATTCTAGAAATATTATTGAGTATTGAATATTAATCGATCATATTTGTATATCTCAGAATATTCTGATAAAACTCTTTATCGCGTTACATATAAGTATTTAGATCACAATACGTTGTACACATTTTGAATATCTCAATTGAGTCGAAAGATACAGCTACAAACCTAAATGTTATTTATCAAGTAATGGTATTCCAATTTTTTTTTAGATATTCCAATAATAATTCTCATTACATTAGAATGAATCGTGCAGAATACGATATTTTTTACAGACTCCAACTATCCCAATTTTTTTAGGAGATACAGAGTCAAACAGTGTATGCTTCTGATTCGACTGTTCTCTCCTCCGTCCGTTACTCAAGTAATACAGTGTTCGATCGTAGCATCGTTATGATGTTTATAACAACAAAAATTATGAGAATCGATTCTTCTTGATGTATTATTTCTCAGAATATACAAATTTCAGGTTATTTACGTCACATATTTTTGAAATTAAGCAATATTTGTGATTTTGGAAAGAGCAAATCATAAAAAACTTTCAAGATTTACACACAGTCCTGCGAGTGGGAGGAAGTTGTGACTTCCAACATTACGAATTGTGTGAAGAATTATAAATTGTGATCCTAAATGTACCAGGCTTCATAAAAAAAGGGAAAAATCTACTTCAATACATAATAGGAAATAATTCGAATGAAAATTTGGATATTTACATTGTGTATCAAATTTTGTTATTGTTAATAATCTTTTATTCTCATTTTTAAAACAAAAATATCTTGTCAGTTCAGTTTCTAAAAACTTTTCTATTGATTTTATCAAATGTGTTGGACAACATGCTCTTTATATTTTTTTTAATCTTGTTTCGCTCGGAAGATACAGCAACAAACATTGTGATACTACAATAGTCGATTCCAGAAATATTATTGAGTATTAAATTTCAATCGATCATATTTGTATTTCTAAGAATATTCTCATGAAATTTTCATCGCGTTACATCTAAGTATGTGGATCACATTATTTTCCACACATTTCAACTATCTCAATTGAGTCGAAAGGTACAGCTATAAACTCTAAATGCTATTTATCAGAAAATGATATTTGTATTTTTTGAGATATTTCGATAATAATTCTTATTGCATCAGAACGAATCGTGCAGAATACAATATATTTTTGAGACTTCAATTATCTCAATTGGTTTAGGAGATACAGAATCAAACAGTGTGTGCTTCTGATTCGGCTATTCTCTCTTCCGTCCGTTACTCAAGTAATACAGTGTTCGATCGTAGCATCGTTATGATGTTGATAACAACAAAAATCATCAGAATCTATTCTTCTTGATATATTTTATCTTGGAATATACTAATTTCAGGATATTTAGGTCTCATATTTTTGAAATTAAGCAATATTTGTGATTTTAGAGAGAGCAGATAATGAAAATTCTTCAAAATTAGGGCCTCGCAGAATATACTTTGCCCACATCAAATTTTGGTCTTGCCCTGCCCTGCCATTGGACCGCTTCAAGCTCACAACGTCCGCAATTGAAAGGTGGGCTGAAGCGGTCATTGCGTTAATTTTTGCAGAAATCACCTTGAAATCTAATTCGACTGAAAATGTATCCTTCCAAATTATACTTTCGATTCCAAATTATGTTGATTAATTCAAGAATTTTCATTCATAGGATAATTTCACGGTCATTATCATCATGTATTATTTATGAGATATAAATTTACAGAGGCACATTGGCTTCATTTATTCTTCTGCTGAAGATTGACTTTTCGAATTTAACCAAGAATTGTCAGTTCGTTCAACATTTAACAGACATTCGCATCGTTCCACTTGAAGTATCAACTGCAGAATTCATATATAAGTGGAATAGCAAATATTGCGTTCGTGAGCAAATCGTTGCGATCGCCTAGTGGAACGTAGGTACTCATAATTTGCTGCTTCCTGTCGAATTGACCTTGACGTGAGAGCTCATAAGCCATATACTTATTTATTTAAAAATTTATTATTCTTCTTAATCTGTCAATCAATATAAACAAATCAACCAACAAATAAGATCCAAAAATCTATGAATTCCTTCTCACAGCTAACTGATTTCATGTAACAAGGACTAAAAACAGAATTTATGAAGCAATATAGGATGTACTCCATTCCATATATAATAAATACAATAATAGCTTCTTCCATAAAATCTTTTGCTATAAAATCACGCCAACAACTAATCCAACAAAAGCTTCTAACATAATCTTCCCCGAGCTTTGCTGTGAAAGCTCCGGGGGCATTACATTGTCTAAGAACTTTCAGGCGGACAAGGAAACACGTCATATTAGTGTATATATATAAAAACACAGTTACCTCGCCTCGTATCCTGGTTACAGCGAAGCACAGTTCAGACTTTGAATGACTTGGTGGATCATTACCTCGTGGACTCCTGGGATTATGCGGCGTTGGACAGCGGAGTGCTAGCGAGGATAATAGGGTACTTATTCGCGGATTACATGGAAGGGATTTTTAGTTTGACAAGAATGAGACCAAGGTGGAACTACAAGAATATTTTAGTCATTCGCCCAAATACTCTGAAGCATCTACTACTTGAGTCTCATAACATAGACTTAAAAGTGCATTGAAAGTCGATTAATTTGCAATCCGCCATTTGCAAGCTTCAAGCAAATAAAAATGGGGATACTATACTATTCATCTCTTTGATGGTCTCTTTCTTTCGATATTCACGTCGTGATTGCCCGGATCCATTTCCGGGGCCTGTGGCCACTCCGGACATTTCCAGCACATAACCTTATGTGTTAGGGTTAGCGATCCCTGAGGGGTAGTTATTAACAACATAGTGCTAAGGGCAAAGCTCTGATCGTAAGGGCTAGAATGAGGGTCTTTCTTAACGGAGCATGATACTTGATGGATAAATGGTAGACACGTGGAAGAGGCGATCGACACGTGAATCCGAATAATCGTTAAGTAAAGTGCTATTCTCTATGAGGGCCGCAGAATAGTGTATTAGGTGCCTCAAAAGAAATAGAAACTATGAGTCAAACTATAATTTAGAGCTACGAGCTTAAAATATGGATTAAGAGGTGCCTGACATGAATTGATGATGGTTTTTATGTTTGTGTGTGCATCAGAATTTTTCTTGGATTATTTTGCGAATATTTTAATGACGCTTGAGGTTCTATAAATCTTCTTATCGCTGCTAACGCATTATTGATTCCAAGTTCCGCCTCAAATAATTTAATCAGGTCTTAAAATTTCATAAATAATATTAGCATACCATTATATATAAAAATTCCATTTAAATTTCAAATTTAATAAGGCTGTAAAGTTATAAAGAATCCTCTTTAGATTATTACTTCGTCAGTTCAAGTGTTAATATTCAAAGCACTTATCCTGAAGCAGTACAGTATTACCATAAAATTCTTACAGCGCGTAAAAATCCATTACTTTCCCATAAGGATTTGTATATAACCCATTGAGGATTGTAAACGATGTTTCTAGGAACTTAAAAGTGTAAATATACCCTGTTTGTGAATACATATCACCTTATAAATATATAATTTATTTTAAGAGATGTGAAATTGTATTGGAAACCTATGCAGAGGATCCCATTTAATGAGCCAATAAAATTTGAGAATACAAGTATCATGTATACAAAGAAAGAATGTTCGTTTCATGGTTTAGTTTTCATCAAACAAATAAATAAATGTTTGTTTATATCTTAAGGGACTTTATCTCCATTTCCTGCCGGCTCTAAGGGTGCGTAGCTTTATCGGAAGGACAAATGGGGTTAGCAACATTACCTCACAAAGTAACGAAGGCTGTGGTTACGTATTTTATGTAACTTTTTTATTCCAAAAAGTTTTGATGTTGTTTTTAATGTCCCCAAGTTGCGAAACTTGTTTTTATATGACTTCATGGAATGAAGGGTGACATGATTGCCTGGATATTGAGTTATGTCAACATGTTCCTGAGGGAGACAATTCAATTTGAATTCTGATGCGGTGTTACAATTTTTATCGTATTTTTTTCGCAGATGATCAATTAACTCAGGTTTTTGAGCTGCTTACGGTAAAATCATCTAAATGTCGTAATATTCTTGTAAAATTAGGTTCATTAAATGGACGCTCGTTAATTGCCGGAAGCTTTCAGAAAACGTGCCTAGAAGTCTCTGATTCCGAGAGTATCTTGAAAATTGCCTATGATCTTACCCATCCAAAGGCTTCAATAAATACTATCTCAACGTATCTCATTCTGGCACTGCCAGAAGTGGACATTGTTCAGAGCTCAGTTACATATTGAATCCCTGAAATATCGAAACTATCCTGTCTAAAACACGAACTTCATAGAGATGAGCCACAAGTTTGGAGAATGAAAGTTTCTCGTCGCAAGAAAGATTCTAGCAATTGTATTTCAAAGAATTTTCAGATATGTCAGGACTATGTGGAGCTGTATTCTCGTCCAGAAGCACATTTTCCACCCTTACTTTTTCAAACTAGTCCCTTTTGACATATGTACAATAATCCCGATTGGTTTTATGGGTCTATCTATCCCTGGAAGTTCTAAAATATGATTGTATAGTTTTCCTCCAGATATTTGTTCTTTATCATATCAATGGTCGACCTTTTCGTCTTGATCTTGTAGGAAAAAAGTAGGTTTGACAAATGGACAATATAGAATCACTGCTAAGAAATTTGCAGATACTAAAGTTGTCAAGGATACTGGAAAAAAACGCTTGGAGCTATATACTTGTTCAAGAACAAGTTTACTATCCTTGCTTGCACTGCCTTTTTCGAAGTAGTCTCTTTGGGTATGCGTACAGCGATCCAGATATGTTTTTATCTATGCCTGAAAGTTCTAAAGTATGACTATATTGGTCTCCATCAGCAAATAATTCTGGACCATATCAAAAAGTGGCTTTTCAGCCGTGATGTTATGGACATCTGGAATCATTGTTAAATATTTCGGTGCTAAAAATATTTCAGGAATTTAGGAGCTACTAGGGGTTTATGAAGCCAGAACAACCTAGGGTTGCCGTTTACTTCTTTCAAAACAAATTTTCCACCTTAATTTGCACTGTATTTCTCAAAGTAGTATATTTGGATATGTGTAAAGTGACACCAATATGTTTTCCATGGTTTCGTTCATCTCTGAGAGTTCTGAATCATGCCAAAGGGCGACATTCAAGCCTTGAACTTGTACAAATATACCGCAAATCTTGCAAAGGGACAGAAAAAATGCTTGAACCTGTATACTTGTTCATGAGCACCCTAGCTTGTACTGTCTTCTTCAAAGAAGTCCCTTTGAGCATGTATACAGTAATCCCAATAGGTTTAATCTATCCCTAGAGGCTCTAAAATATAATTGTATCGATATCCTTCAGCAATTTGTTCTGGATCATGTCGAAATGTCAATCTTCTAACCTTGATGTTATGATATAGAAATAAGCCGCAGGTCTTGCAAATAGACAATGTGGAATCATTGTAAAGTTCCTTGTTCCTAGAAATATCTAATCAATTGTATATTCAGGGGATGTCAGAAATGTATGAAATCATGAAGAATTTTAGAAGCTAGATATTTGTTCCAAACAAATTTTCTCACTTATTCAAATGCAATGCCATTAAGTTTTTCGACTGTAGAACAGATCAGCAGTCCAAACAATAGATTGGAGTAGAAGAAAGTGCGCCTGAAAAAGCCAAATCTGTCAAAAATTAGCAACGGTACTCTGGACATTCATGGTGTAGTGCTCATAGACTACTTTAAAAAATGGAAGAATCATCTGGATGATGAAAGCGCATTTGACAGCTCATAAATGCTTGTCACTTCAGAGATTTCGCAAATTACCATCTCTCACAATTACTGAGCTTGAAATCAAGCAGTTTGAGCCAACTTACGAAACAGCAGCTTCCATTTAGTACTAGTTTCAAGTTGACTATTTGATAGGTACATAATTTATGCATGTACAAACTCAAAAATACCTTTTAATCTTCATTGTTTAGTTATTGACTGACGGGAGTTCAAGTGCTGTACCTTAAAATGATAATTTAATCTTTATTAAAGCTATATAAAAAAAAATACACCAAAAGTAAACAAATTTTCATCCAATAATAATAATTCATTCTAATAAGCTTCAAATTCGCGTCAAACAAATCATTGAATGAATCCCGGATAGATTTGACAACTGTACATAATAATAGTGACACACGCGGCGAAAGTTGTAACTAAATTTTTATCTACTTTAATAAACTTTAGTTGCCATATCCCTAATGTCATATATATCTATGGGCATTGTTTCACTTGAAACAAGTAATTGAATAATCTAATCTTCCACAACCACTAAGCTTGAATTAAAGCAATTTGTGCAAACCTACGAAACAGCAGCTTTTATTTAGTACCAGTTTCAAGTCTGTGAATAGTATAGTTGCTGAGAACTCAGCGTCACGCCAGCCAGCCAGCCAGACAGCCAAAGTAAATATAAAAAGTCAGAATTATCACTGAGATCTATTACTCTTCATTACTGGACAAATTCAATGATGCAATCAAAGTCAAACGACTCCATTTGGTGAAACAGAAGGTTCCAGTTCACCATGAAAGTGCACCTGCGCACGAGACACTTCGATTCTAAGTGCTTCCTCTTGCCCCGTAGGGAGAACGAAAATTCGCTTCGAATGAAGAGGTCGAAGCAGAGACGAAAGCTTATTTTACAGACGGGCTTATCTGATTATTCTGATGGTATTGAAAAGTTAGAACATGGTTGGACTAAATCTATTGAATTGAAAATCGTCCGGAAATTAGGCAAATAGATAATGTGGAATAACTGTAAAGTTTTTCGGTGCTAGAGAGATTCGAGCAAATGCATTTTCTTTTCCAATCTTACTTTTTCTAAAGTAGTCCTTCCGAGCTATGTACAACGATCCAAACATGTTTACCATGTTTTCATCCATCTGTAAAAGTTCTTAAGTATGATTGTGTCTACATCCTTCAGCAATGCGTTTTGGATCATGTTAAAAGGCAATCTTCCAGCCTTGATATTCGATATAGAAAAAACAGGGACTCAAGAGCATATTTTTGAAAGGTTCCAATGTTGGAGAATAAAGAAAACCTCAGGTTGTAACTTTAAGTGATGGAGGATAAGTCTAATGTGTTTGGAAATTGTGAATGTGTCAAGCAATGCCTGAGGACATCAAGACGAAATTAAATTTGAATATCTGAGAGTTGTCAGGGATGTGTGAAACCAAGAAACACATTATAATTGCTGGGTATACATGCTAAGATCATTTTTTTTAGAGACTTACAGTGTTGGAAAATAAAAAGGCTGTAGATTGTGATTTCATGTGATAGAGGATGAATTACTCATGTTTATGAGTCGAAAATTGTCAAACAATGAATGAAAATATTAGAATGAAGTCGTATTTGTATATTTAAGAGTTGTATGAATCCACGGAACATGCTAGAATTGCTGTATTCTTGTCCAAAATTATAATTGCAAGAACGTTCAGGGGTGAGAAATTCAAGTATGTAGGATAAGTCATCAGGATATCAAACTTTAGTAAATTTAGAAGTTATCAGGGAAGTATTGGACCAGGAAACACATTAGGATTGCTGTATACCTTTTCAAAAACATATTATGAGCATATTTTTAAAAATTTCTAGTGTTGGGAAATTAGAAGAGGCCGTATGTCTATGAGAATCGAAAATTTCCATACAATTACTGGAAAGATCCAAGTAAAGTCATATTTGTATGTTTAAGAGTTGTCAGAGATGTATAAAACCAGGAAACACACTAGAATTGATGTATATATGTCCTAGATACTATTTTAAAGCAAACTTTGCAAGTTATACTGCAATCATGTTCTCAATGGACTTTGATACATCACAGTGCCTTTGAATAACCAAAACGGAGTTTAGGGGCTCAATTTTAATTCATAGAGACAGCTTCTTGATGTCATCTTGAAGACTTTCGACACATATACCACTGAGCAAACAATGTGAGAAGTGATTCAGTGTCGTTATTGTTGAAGACAGTCATCGAAAAGTTAGAGGCAGGGTTAGGTCAATTTCTTGTATCGTTCAGCAGATTCTGCAACAAACATTGTGCTAGTACAATAGTCGATTTTAGAAATATTATTGAGTATTAAATTTCAATCGATCATATTTGTATTTTTGAAGATATTGATGAAACTCTATCGCGTTACATCTAAGTATGTAGATAACAATATTTTCCACACATTTTGATTATTTCAATTAAGTCGAAAGGTGGTTCTTTATAGCTACAAACTCTAACAGCCTTATTCATAGTAAGACACATAAAACCAGGTTTAATCTTGGTTTATTAGACCTAGTTTAAACCTAATCTGAATAAATCAATTCATAAAGATATTTAAACCAGTTCTAAACTAGGTCTAACAAAATCAGATTCAAGAATTCTGACTCAAAAGCTTTGGTTTGTTTTTGATATGCATTGACATTTGACAGTTATTATTCACTAGGATTATCATATTTGCTGATTTGATGAGGTCAAAATGAATAAACGATTGGTCAGTACAACAAAATAGATATACGAACAAAAATTAATACTCGCTTTGAAATGTATTGATAAATATAAAACTGAAAAAGGAGATGGAGCATGGAAATAATTTTAGACACAGTCGCTGCAAATTTTGAGTTTCTAAAGATAAATAAACGGAATATTGATTATGATATGGTTTATAGTTTAGCAGAACGAAAACTTGACTACAGATAGAGCAAATTAGTCCGGAAAACATAGGTCATAGAGTCGGAGAAATCTTAGATAAAAACCCTTACTAATACATAATGAACAATCATTCATATAATTTTAGCTGTGAAAATAGATCCTTATCTTAATAACAATAATTATTATAATTGTCTTAGTGAGAAAGCAGAAGATCTTATGACGGAATTTTATGGTTTTTAATGTACTATTGATTGTTTCATTATTATAATCAGTGGAAAGAATTGTTTGCCTATTTGATTTAGTCCAATTCATAGTTATTTTTGCTGATTTGATTGAGAACGAAGGAATATGATCATATCTATTGATTATTCTATTATCGTAATCAACCAAACTTATAACTTTTTTCATTTACATAGGAACTGAAGGGATCTTTGTTGAATTCTTTGTTGTAATCAAAAAAAAAAAACGAATCATCATCGTGAAGAAGATGATGAATAATTGATAGTTCTAGTAATTATTATTTTGAGTATTATTATTATTATTCATGAATAAATTATTATCTACCTCCATATCATCATCTCATTTGATATATATTTGATCTAGTCAAGTAATTAATTATATTATTTCAAATCAGGATCAACATGCAAATGCTACATGAAGATCTTCTACTTCTTGATATGCTGCAATTGTGTATATTGCATTCAAATAGAGTAAATTTGATGTTTTATACGAAATATTTTCCAGAATTTATTTTTGCTTCTTCTGATTTTGATGAAAATATGACATAATTAAACACAGTGAAGTTCTGTAACAACAATAATCATCTTTACAGGATCTAATAAAAATAAATATACACTTTTATAATAACATGTCACTTCAGTTCTTGATTTTTGACAGATAGGTTAGGTTTAAAACATATTTAAACTAGAGTACGAGAAGGTTTAAATATTTAAACCTGGTTTAAACCGCATCTATGAATTTAGAGTTGAAACGGATCTAAAGATAAACCACGTTTAAACTCAGTTTATCCAACTATGAATAAGGCTGTAAATGTTATTTATCAGGTAATGGTATTTGTATTTTTTGAGATATTCAAATAATAATTCTTATTACATTAGAATAAATCGTGCAGAATAAGATATTTTTTACAGACTTTAATTATCTCAATTCGTTTAGGAGATACAGAGTCAAACAGTGTGTGCTTCTGATTCGGAAATTCTCTCCTCCGTCCGTTACTCAAGTAATACAGCGTGCGATCGTGGCATCCTCTTAATGTTTATAACCACAAAAATTATCAGAATCGATTCTTTTTGATATATTTTATCCTAGAATGTACAAATTACAGGATATTTAGTTCTCATATTTTAGAAATTAAGCAATATTTGTGAATTTAGAAAGAGCAAATAATAAAAAACTTTCAAGATTCACACACAGTCCTGTGAGTGGGTGAAAATAGTGACTTTCAACCTCACGAATTGTATAAAGAATTACAAACTATGATCCTAAATTTATCCAAATATTTACATAGTCTATTCGATTTTGTTAACAATATCGCCGAAAGGAGCTTTTATAACTTAAAACCAATAAAAAATTATTTGAGAAGTACGATGGGTCTGGAAAGACTTTCAGCTTTGGCAGTTTTATCTATTGAAACAGATATAGCATCTAAGCAGAGTTGTGGTACAAGTATTAAGAAGTTTAGTGCAGTTAAAAGCAAGAAATTTCTGTTTCTATAATTTCAGTCTAAGAATATAGATTGATTGACTAGTCATCATTCAAACTATTCTGTGAAGCAATATAGCTCCCTCAATGAAAAATCTGAAAACAATACTCTCTAAATTCACTCCCACGCTACATTGTTGCCAAAACAAGTGGAACATTTCATGAACACATTGCTGTAAGTGAATTACAAGCTTTCAACACTATTAATTTATTTTGTGTCGGACACATGGACACAATTTGCAGACAAATGCTAGCAATTGTTGACAAACGAATCGAAATTGTATCATTGCTTGCTCGTTAATGTGATCGCTGATAATATCTTGTGGTTTTTTTGCTGAAAATATTTTTATGTGAATGAGTGATATAGTGGGACTGCGGTTTTGATATGATAAATTATTTTGGTTTTGCTGACTGTACTGACAGGTTGAATTTATTGTTGAATTACACTCACCCCCTTATTTCTGTTGTTATTTGCAAGTATCTAACATACAGAAAAGCCTCTTAAATTCAATTCGAGTAAGTAAATTACAAGTGACAAGCCCTTCCAATGAATTCCAAATTTCGTACTACAAAATGCCTTTCCCGATTTCTATACCGTTTCCTATAGTTCTGTACCGGTTCGTCGCTACGTGCAGCGGATACCAATGACCATGTTGTTAGGGAAGTTTAATTATTAAAGACTGGGGTGCCAAATTCCCCTATACTGAGAAGTACTCCGCCTTGAATTACTATGGAGGGGTTGCTACATACAAGGATTACTACAAACGCACAAGAGCGAAAAATTTGCACTATAATGGGATATTGAGGACTTGGGGAATTGTCGGATAGATTGAATTATAAGCTACTGAGGGCGTTCGAAACTCAAAAGGGACTTAATAAATCTCATATCGTATAAGTCTTATAGAGAGTCACATTTTAATAATAAATAACTTTCAACTGTAAAGCTAATGAAACCAGTAGAAAAAGCATTCAAATTACAATTTGCTTCATCAAAAGTTTTCAACGCAACCCTTATTGGATTTTACCCTTTATTTGTTTCAAAAATATCCAAATTAAAGCACAAAACCAAGCAAACTTGCGAAAAGCGGTTGGCGACACGTGTTTCAGGTTTACCAACCGTCTGAGAACGGTTAGAACTGAATAGCGGTCTATTTGTGGTAGCCAAAATTTTCCCTGGATGGAGTCAGTCGCTGTTGATTTCATGTTGATTTAGGAAGCTTGTAATTGTGATTATAACAATTTCGAACAGAAATTTTATTCAATAAATCAATTAATAATACATTTTCTTCAGAATCAATTTAATAAATGAACATCTGGAGCAAAATCAACACTATCACGTTATTATTTTTTAATGTCGGTATAAAAACATTCTTTATGCTTCCGGCATCCTACAGTTCACAACTTTGGCAAAGTCAGATCTCGAAAATATTAGGGGAAACCTCCCGGCTTGTTGGCACCCTTGTTTGGTTACGTAAGTCACCGCAGCAATCGTATCTCGAGGCGGCGATGTACAGGAGCTGATTTAGGGAAGAACTTGGAAGGTCAACCTGATTTAAACTTTTCTTTTAGTTGTAGCAATAATTACATCAAAACATTGTGATTACGTATGAAATCAAGATTCTATTCATACTATTCTCCCTCTGGAAATCATCCTGATTCCATCACTGCTCTACTGTTTCTATCAGCAGCCTTCGGCGTATCAATCTTCGTGACGAAAAGTTCTTTAGTTGACAACCCTCTACGAAGTTTCTCTATATGTTTGTAATATGAAGCTAGGAAGGTGTGGGAGAATAAATAGTAGTGCTTGATGCTTAATTTTATGGGAACGAAAACTTTATATGATATTGATTTGTCAGCTGACATTTGAACAGAAACATTTTTCGTTATCATTATTTTATTCAGTAATAAATCATCTAAATATAACATCATAAGTGACTACAGCGCTTGGGAGAAGTAACACCCATGTTTTCCCATCCCTACTACCCTCACGTTCTTATTATATGTTGAAAGTGAAAGGGGAAGCAAGAGCACGACTTCCCTCAAGAGACAGAAGTCAATTTCACAGACCGATGAAATTCACCAAGTTCATTAAACATTCAAGAACAATTTTAGAGTGGAGGAGGTTGTCATTTGAATTACAGAGCCAAGTTGCTTGATGTTTGACGATTTGAGATGTTTTGACGGTTTGGTAATGCAAAAATTTGTCACCAGAAGCTTTTACATGTGGAATGAGTGATATCTAATTACTGGGGTAGTACCATAGCAACCATAATCATGAGTTGAGCAGAAAAGGATTCAGGAGAACATTTCAGGAATGGTTATGTCGTAAAATCTGAAACATTACTAAGTTTTAGGGAAACTCTCTTGTAACAATTCCTGGCTTCCATTGTATAGCAATTTCAGCGTGTTTTCCATACTTCCCCAGAACTTATAAAGAGTAATTGTGTTGGTTTCGCAATTCAATCTAGTTCTTCTAATCTTCAGCCGTAATTTCATCTTAGAGAAACTAGGTCAAGCCAACGGTTGTGTAGGAAATCACTATAGAGTCAAGAATACTTTAGAACGATTCAAACATACTTATGGACGAATCGTGACCAGAATCTATTGTAAAGACCCAGAAAACTGAATTCAAAATGAGACATATATATTCAAATGTATGTAAACTAAAAAGAAAAGCATTGACATTATCAAATACAGGAAATAACGAAATTAAAACAACAGAAGTAAAAACCACCCGCTTAAATAAACAAAGCAGGATCCAGCTCTCCCGACAATCTTGAGTAATTGTGTTTAAATAAGAATTATTATGTTCCCGTTCACAATGTCGACGTTAAATCCTCCAAGCAAGCATTTTTATATCAAACGCAAACATTTGTAGTTTTAATTGGCAGATATACAATGAAATATTACCCAGGCAAAGTTTAAATAACTATCTTCGTACCAGAATTCGCTGTTTACTTTGTATTTCGTTTTATCATTGTTGAAATGAATTGGGCTCCATGGAATTCTACTCGTTAGTTCTTTTAGTTCTATTAGTACTTTTTCGCTGCGCGAGAATTTTCAACTGGTGAAAATAAGCAAGGATTTTATTGTTACGGAATTAAAGGTAACATACACGCCAATTATGTTACTGCAAATATTTTTCAGTCGATATTTTTTTACAGCGTTGGATAATCAGTGGCGGGGCAAGACCAAAATTTTGCGAGGCCCTCTGGTGACACAAGAAGCAATGTTATAAATTTGAAAACAGTTTAAACATAGCTTTTTAGTACTAACTTTATTATAGTATAGACAATGCAAGCTAAGCTATATTCTTAGACTAAAATTAAAGAAGCAGAAATTTCTTGCTTTTAGCTTCACTAAACTTCTTAATGATTGTACCGTAATTCAGCTTAGATGCTATATCTGTTTCAATAGATAAAACTGCCTGACCCATCGTACTTCTCAAATAATTTTTTATTAGTTTCAATTTCGAAAAGCTCTTTTCGGCGGTATTATTAACAAAATCAAATAGACTATGTGAATATTTGGGTAAATTTCTTTCAAGTTATTTTCCATTATGTACTGAAACAGTTCTTTCACATCTTTAATGAAGTCTGGTACATTTAGGATCATAGTTTGTAATTTTTCATACAATTCATAAGGTTGAAAGTCACTATTTTCACCCACTCGCAGGACTGAGTGTAAATTTTTAAAGTTTCTTATCATTTCCTTTCACAAATATCGCTTAATTTCTAAAATATGAGACCTAAATATACTGGAATTAATATATTCTAAGATAAAATATATCAAGAAGAATCGATTCTGATAGTTTTTGTTGTTATAAACATCATAAGGATGCCACGATCGCACGCTGTATTACTTGAGTAACGGACGGAGGAGAGAATAGCTGAATCAGAAGCACACACTGTTTGACTATGTATCTCCTAAACGAATTGAGATAATTGAAGTCTGTAAAAAATACCGTATTCTACACGATTCATTCTAATGTAATAAGAATTATTATTGTAATATCTCAAAAAATACAAATACCATTACCTGATAAATAACATTTAGAGTTTGTAGCTGTAACTTTCGACTCAATTCAGATAATCAAAATGTGTGGAAAGTATTGTAATCTACATACTCAGATGTAACACGATAGAGAGTTTCATCAGAATATCTTTAGAAATACAAATATGATCGATTGAAATTCAATATTCAATAATATTTCTAAAATCGACTATTGTAGTAGCACAATGTTTCTTGCTGTATATCCTGAACGAAACAAGATAATTGAAATTTGTAAGGAACATGTTGCTCAACACATTCAATATAATCAATAAAAATGTTTCAGAAACTGAACTGATAAAATATTTCTGTCTCAAAAATGAGAATAAAATATTGAGAAATTAAAAAATTATACTGAAACATTCAAAGTTCCAAACGAAAAATTAGTATAGTGTCGGCTGAGATGACGAAATCAAGAATGATGAGTTTTCTTCCGCGCGCACGACCTCGAACCGGGCTGTCAATTTTTATTTTTGTTTGACTATTACCTATATAGTCTTTTTGAAGCTCTTTCGATCTCAATCACTCCTTTAAATACCCATACCTTCAAAAGAATCGAACCAAACTTCGCAAAAATAAGAGATTTGGATGTGCCAAGCTGCAAGCTTCCATACGAATAATTAGGATTAGAGCTACTAGTATACAGTCAGCTGCGATGCCAAAATTAAGAATTCTTCCGTGCGCACTACCTCTAACCGAGCTGTAGTATTATTCTTGTTTTTTTGTTTGACTGTTACCTACAGAATCTTTTTGAAGTTTCTGCGACCTCAACTACCCTTTAAAATGCAGATTTCCGGACATGATGTATTTTACTAATAACTCATTGGACATGTTTGAAGGTTCAATTGATTCCGCGATTCAGCTCGTGTATAAATAATTTTAATATCTATAGATAGCTTCATCTTTGGGCTACAAAATAATGTTTTTTCTTACGAACAACTTATATTCAAAACCGCAACGCGAAAGCAGCTATTTCGACGCATTTCCTCTTGCTCTTCAACCATTTCATGGTATCGTTTCGACACTGTAAGACATATTTGCTAAGCTGCAAGCTTACCAATAGTAAATCAGGTTATGGACTACTAGTAGATCGAAGATATGCCTGATTTTGTCGGCTGTGATGACAAAGCCGGGGGAGATAATTGACATTGACACATGTGGTCCTTAATCGAACTGTTTGCGCATTTATAAGTCCCTGTATTTTCAACCACCTTTTTAAAGCCGTTTTTCCAGCAAATTAATTGAACGAGCTTGAATTTCCACTGTAATTCAGCTCATGTACAAGTATAAATAACTATATGATCTGCAAATGATTTCATCTTCAAGCTACAAGTTAAGGTACTTTTTTTAAATATCTAGAGTCAAACAGATACAAACAGTTTTTACCCAAACCACGGTGCCAGGGCATCAGTTTCTGTTTAATCAAATTTGATTAATACTGTCACCTAGATTTACTAAGCTACAACTTTATAAATGAAAAAATAGGGTAAGGACTGTTAGTTGATTGAGAGTATGCGTAATTTTTTCGGTTGTAATGGCTAAGAGATTTCAAGGACACGCACGACCTCTAATCGAACTCTCTACTTTTATATTTGTTAGATTATTGGACTACGTGGTTTCTTCCAAGCTCCTGTATCTTCAATCACTTATTTTAATACAGTCTTCAAGGCACAATAGTATTTTGCAGCAATTAGACTTGCCAGATGCCCCGTATTTTACGGGTAACCCTGTTTTTTGTGGTACAACAATTTGGGAACCCGTAATCAACAAAATTAAATTCTGGGTAAACCTTCTGCATCTAAAAGCTGCTTCCCCTAACACTTAATAGAAATTTAAAAATTCTAAATTCTGTCATAAAACAATGTTGTTTCTATTGTCTCCCGTCAAAATATCCAAAACCCGTATTTTTTATGCTTCTGGTTTACTCAGAAATGATAAATTTGTTTGGGGATATAAGAATTTTGTATTTGGCTTTTCAAATATTCAATTTTCAACCCTGTAACTGGGTTATCAATAACAATTAGTAGTACTAGATCCCTTTTGAATACGTATTCACAATTTAAACTTCTTTTGAACCTCTGATTTATTGAGAGGCAATAAATTTACTCGTACATCAATAACAATTGGTAATTCCACATTCCTTTTAAGTACGTACTTAAAATTGTACCTTTCTAGTAACTCTGCTTTACTCAAAAATAACATGTTTGTTTTCCTACATTAATATTAATTGACAATTGATACCATTTTTACAACAACGTACATCCCTCTTGAGTACGTACTAACAATTTTAGCTTTTAAAAACCACTAGCTTACTCAGAAATAATTTTTCCAGCGGTATAAAATGAATAATTCGTAATTGGCTTCTGAAATATTCAATTATCGAGCCTGTTATTCGTACATCAATTACAATTAGAAGTCCTACATTCCTCTTGAGTACGTACTTGCAAATTGAACTTTCTTAAATCTCTGGTTCGTTTGAAAATAATAAATTTGTTTTGAAATGTGAAAAATTTGTAACTGACTTTTTATACATTCGATTTGCAGGCCTGTAACTTGTACACCAATATTAATTGGTAATTTATATTCTTTTTACATAAACCTACATATTTTTTGAGTACGTACCTAGCATTTTATCTTCCTAAATTTTCTAGTTTACCTAGAAAAAGTAAATTTGTTTTAAGCGGTATAGTGTGAGAAATTTGTATATGGCTTTTGAAATATTCAAATTTCAAGCCTTCAACGTGTACATCAATAATAATTGATAACCCTATATCCCTTTCAAGTACACACTTGTAATTTGAACTCAATAAAACCTCTGGTTTACTCAGAAATTATAAATTTGTCTTAAGCGGTATAAAGTGAAAAATTTGTAACTGGCTTTTGAAATATCAAGTTTTCAAGCCTGCAACTCGTACATCAATAACAATTGGTAGTTAATATTATTTTTGTATTAACTCACATTATTCTTGGGTACGTATCCACAGTTTGAGCTTTCTATATCCTCTAATTTATTCAGAAATAAAAAATTTGTTCAGGGAGGTATAATGTGATTTTCAATATTACTCTCACAAACTAGGTTAAGTAATTGCCATAATTCAGCTTGTATATTTTAATAAAATAGATAGCTTGATCTTCAAGCTTCTGTATTCTCAAATAACTATTCTTGAATATTCCTCAAGGCGATGTAGAATTTTACTGCTAATTAATTCAATATGTTGAAGTTTCCATTGTTATTTTCACAAACTAGGTCTGATATTTACCGTATTCAAGCTTATAGATAATTAATTTCAATACACATTGATAAAACTGTATTTCTGTTCAATTATCTTAAGTTACACAAAAGACATCTATCATCTATTTTCGACGCATTCACATTTCCTTGTTCTCATGTTGTAAGCTTTTCAAATTTATTACCTTTTGGAGTATTTATGACCGGAAGAAGACTTGTGGAAATAATTTCAAAACATTCATCTTTGTATTATTCCAAATACCATAAAAAATAATAAGTACAAAAATCAAATTCTAATTGTGTTAAATTCATTCTAGTGTTTGACACAATTTTAATTTGTCAATTTCAGCTTTTTAATATTCTTGTTCAACGTAATTTCTCTGCAATTAATTTGAAACAATCATCGCAATCAATTTACGGCAATTCAGCAGAAAATAGCGGACATTTTTCCATCGCGAAGAATTTTCAACAGAAGAAATAAAGAAGCGAAAATCATTCTTTTGTTCGTGTGCAATCGGTTGAAATAATTGCATCAGATAACTTGATTTTATTCGGCCTCTGATACTTGAACGTGTTTTTATAAATTAGGATAATCTTGATTAAAAGATTTCTGGGTCATTTCACAGAATCATTAATCGGATTACGAAAATTTTAGTGCCTGTCAGCAATTAGGAAAATTATCAATCTTTCGCGTTTTATGGACACCGCATGGCGATTGGTTAGAACGCTGTACTCACTAGCGCTCCACCGGCGAACGGCTGTAAATACCGGCATTAGTCTTCCATGTCCTGAAACTTCACTCCATCCACTACTGTTTCCACATCCACCATGTGACACCCCAATGTTAAGCATTGAGAGATGATGTGCGAGGTGTAATTGCGAACAATTTCGATGTTTAGCGGAAACGGAAACCAATTGTATGATAAATGGAAGGGGTAAGATGAATGTTTATGTTCCAAGAGGTAACCATGTGAGAAAATCGGCTGATATGAGGTGTGGAAATATTCATTCGACTGTAAAGAATTGGATTGTGAATTGGTGTGATTCTAGGGACGGTTAAGTTGTTTTGGGTGAGTTTCATCGGGTCTTAGTGAGATTATGGTTGAGATTTGATGTATATTCTATTATATCACTTTCATAAAACAAAAATTGAGATCCAAATCTAACGCAGTTGGAATTGGTGACAGGAAAGGAGTCATATTGCTTCTACTCTGCTACATGTCTGACGATCAGGTTTATTGTAATCAAAATTACGTTCCTCCTCAGAAGAAAGTTTTAAGCTCCGTTACATCTTGCTAATATGTTGTAATTTGCTTTGCAGTTTTATCGTTCGTTCGGTGATGGCACCAGTGAGCCAGCTCCTAGTGTATTACGTCACAGCACAAGGAGAGCCTGTTAGTGACGTCATATCTTTCGATGTTAAGCTGCTTCAACGTCAGGTAAGTCATCCAAAAAATTATAAGTATGTTTTCGGTGAAACTAAGATAGCTAGTACCTACGTTCTCCTTAAGGATCATCGTTCCTTGCAAATCAAGATTCATCATAACAATTTCTGGTGATTTAAGATGAAATTCATAGCCTAGATATTCAGTTGAGATTCAGAACCATATCATCTGTACAAACATATCAGATATCATCTTTATGCTAACAAGTACCTCATTAGACGCAAGATTCCTCCTCCACACAAGTAGTTGCTCCAATTTAATATCTAGCCGTCCTTTTGAAACCAATTTCTGTCTCTCTCAAGATCTTGAGCTGTGTAATACGCAGCTCACTTCACAAGCAAAGTAACTTCTAACGTGAAGTTAGCTTAGTTTCACGCACTAAGTGTTAGAAGTCACTTTGTAGAAGCGCAAACTGCTATTCAGAATTAAACTAACCGTAAGAAGATGTCTGCGGATCCTGACTTCTAAGGGACAGTTCACAACAGTAAATAAACAAATTAAACATTAAATCTTATGCAATCTCCATATGTTCATTTGAACTAACCGAATTAGTGCGTAAAGTAACTATGCTGTGATTCTAGGTGTATGTTAATTTGGAAGAAAGAGAATATTGGTACCCCAATCAAGCTTTAGATGTTGAGATAGTCGCCGAACATTCATCACTGGTGTGCTTGATTGGCGGAAGGAGCGGGAGCGGAAATGACGTCAGATTTAACCCTAGAATCAGGTGGGAATCTACAATAATGTATTGTAGGTGATTAATCAGACATATTGATATTTTTTTGCAGCGACGATCGTTCTCCATCCACGGAAACTGGTTCTGTAGATTTCCTGGAAGCTGGAGTGTCATTTTTCCAACGCCAATGTATCCGAAGGGGTGACTCGGATGTATTTGCTGTGTCCTATCGACAAAGAGGATCCGGAGCAGGTCCTGCTAACCGTCGCAGGCCTCAGGAAAGTCTTGTCGGGGGAGAACCTTATGACATGCTCTGGATGTGGAAATGCTTCAACTATACGTAAGTTTGTAATTTCATAATTATAGCATTTGAATTTATATTGATAATTTATCATATTGCACTACAATTATCAATTATTGTACCAATAAATATCATTTATTAATGATAGATACTCGCAATATAGATTAATGTACCAATTAGATTGGATATCAAATATTCCGAATCATAATTAATCAAAAATGTCATCAAGCCCATGGAAAATTTTCCTGCGAATAGTTAGCAAAAACTAAATCATTTGGTGACAGCAACAGCAACCCCATCTTGGAATACGCCGGGCGAACATTAGACCAAAAAGGGTCTCGAGTAACACACAAGGCTATAAATCTTGAAAACCATATTTCTCCTAGCCGGAATGTCTAAACACCAAATTAACACCGCCGCAAACAATGCGCCCTGAAGCGTTGGAGGAGAGTTTAGTAAATGCAACCCCCAACAAAACCAAATGAGAAATAAATGAACAATAAAATTTAGAACAATTTTCCATGTGAACCAATACGTCCAATTAAATCATTATCTCATCGGACAATTCAGTGAGCCCGGCCCTGATCCGGGCAAACGTCCGGAGACGTATGACGTAACTCATCGGACGAATGCGGTCCAATAAATTTAAACTCGGGCCATTTAACTCGATAATCGGCTACTATCACTGCTCGCTCTTCTGGACTAGTACGGACGCCTCTGGCGCATCACCAAAGCCTCATTCACTCAACTAAACTATTCTCATTATCTCATTTCAATCTGAAGTGACCCAAATAAAATGCAGATTTTTTTTGTTAGTTTGCCCAGCCCGCGCGCGCGCCTCTGGTCTCATCCTGGATAAGGCAACATTAACATAACACCCTTTTCACGTATCAGAGATATTGTCTGTGAAGCAAGTTCAGAAACGGCACATAGTTTTCAAGTAATTAACACAGTCCCTGGTCGTTTCGAAGTTTAGAATGAATGAAACTTTGCGTCGCTCCACTTTTAAATTGTCTCGGGGAAAGAAAATATCGCGGAGTTACAGATAATCGTTCCTTCGTTCCGCTTTTTAATGGCGATGGAATGGTTATGTAATTTCGTTTTTGTTTGGCAGAAAGAATAACGAGAGCAAACAATTGAAAACTGTTTGTAGAGCGATGCAATTTGGGATGCATATTGCAACTGAAATACAGAATAACGAGTTTGTACATTGGAGCCTGTGAAATTATCTCCTAGATTGAACCAAATAAATCTCAATGTGCCACACTTACATTTCCGTTGAAGCGCCTGCGCTCGAATTTTTCACAGCCCTTCTGGATAAAGCGTATCACAAACCGAAAAATTTTAATGTGCCTAGATACTCCCTGTTAGGTGAAGTAAAGACCTCTCTTTCCTTTTGGATAAAAAATGTGAACATGCTCGATTTCTGCATTGTGCAGCGTACTCCATGTTGCTCGATATTCTTTTCAGATTTCCCTATGATGACTTACTCCAGTTGATTTAGATTCTATCCACTGAATAACTATTTTTGCGGGAATATCTTCTTTATACGATAAGTGTACAAAAATCATATAATCAAATCATAGTGCTCCAGGAGATGTCGAAGGCCAAAGATCAAAAAACCCATTTTTGACCAGTTTTTCGCAAATATCTCATTTTCTAACAATCCTAGAGCATTTGAGGTCATAAGTAAAAATGAAGTGTACACTCCTCTCTACAAAAAAGATTGTATTACTTATTTGCATATCTATAACCGTAAATGAGATACCGCGCATACAATGTGCACCGACACGCAATCATGCATTATTTTCTGTACCACTACTGGGGTAGATTGCAAGGCTGAAAAGATATTAAGTTATCATCAGAATGCAATATTGTCTTGTAAATTGCACTTCCGGTTAAGCCGATTGCAATTATAATCCGAGGTGTACAACTAGATGTTATAGAAGTGTTAAATACATAATTTCAATATTCTACGGTTGATTGTTTTGAATTTATGAGAAAAATTTGAAAAGACTGTTATATAAAGTACACTTTCGGCTCAGCCGATTAACACAAAAATAGAAGATAATCATCAGGATGCTGCAGCAATTCCAAATACTGATTTTCAACATCCTACGGCTAGTCATCTTGGATTTATGTGAAAAATTCAAAAAACGTTTCAAGTGAAGTGCACTTCCGGCATCCATAATGTGAGGTGCACAACTAGTTCTTAGATCAGTCTTAAATACAAAACTTCAACATTATACATTCGAACGGTTTCGAGATATGCGAGTTACATACATACATACGTACACACGTAGCAAGGCCAAGCCGAAGATTGTCAAAATGGACTTAGGGGTACTCAAAACAGATATTTTTATCAAAATTTGAATGTAAATAAACTTTGCAATCAAGTAAAATATTCAAAACATTATTTTATATTATCAATATTTTATTATGCGCGATATCTTTACTTTATTACGCGCGATATCTCGTTAACGGTTATAAATACGCAAATGAGTCATAGAATCTTTTTTGTAGAGAAAAGTATGTATTTAATTTTTACTTATCACCTTGATTGCTCTACGACCCTTAGAAAATCAGATATTTGCGAAAAACTGGTCATGAACAAAATTGACAGAACCAATTCCCACAAAAGTTCTGAAAGCCGCGTGAATCAAAATTTCAGTTTAGTTTGATGTAGATATCCTAATAAACCCAAAAAATTGTTGTGATTTCGTTTTTAGCAATGAGGAATCGTCGTTAAATACAGGGTGTAACAAAAATAAGTACAATTACAAGCAGTAATAGAACTCGTCAAGCGTAAAAAATTCTAAATAACTTTTTCTTGTAAATCCTTTGGATATCAAGGAAAAATTCATAAAAGTCTTGTCAAAAATTTACAGTGGGTTAAAAAAATGACAGCTGTCGATTAAAATGAGTATTTTAATTCAATTTGAAACTGAAAGAATATTTGTACTGTGGTAATTCATTAAGATCTTTGCTTACTTCGGAATTTCTATTTTTGCATATATTGTAGGATAGATATATCTTTAAGATCAACAATTAAGGTCAACAATTTGGTCTTTTAGTTATATTTATATCTCAGAGTCTAGGGGTTTCACGTATTTTTTTAGATAGTCAGCTCATTTCAGAAAAATTAGATTGTCTGCACAAGTTCATTGCAGTTTCACAGGGAACAGCTGAAGAAAACAGTGTGAAGACAGTGCTGTCATCTATAAGCGGCGAATAAACTTACTGTTATTCTCAAACATCAAGGAAAAATCATCCAACGATTTATTTAAAGAAAACGGTGAAATATCAAGCGAAATTTCAAGCCCTAAAATTTTCTCGTAGTAGCATTTCAATTGCAATTGCAATTTTTCTGTCTCTGTTAGTGCTCTGTAGAACTGGATGACAAATAGTTTTCATGTATCAATCATTGGATGAGATTTGGACAAATATTTTTAATAATTGTTACGAATTTCAAGTTTAATTTTAATATTGTAGGGCTCAACTGAAATCTAATTATAATGGTGATGTTGAAGCGTGGTAAATGTATCACGTGTGGTGTGAAAAATTTTAAACCAACGTACCAAAGGATAATGATAAGCTTAACCCTCCGTTGGTGTTCTCGAAAAAAGTTTCACGGTTGGTGTTGTGGGGTATATCATACCCCATATGAATGTCCTCTCAAGCTATTTTAAATTTTAAAATATGATAATTTTTTTGTTTGCACATGTTCTACAACTTGTTACCAAGTGATATAAACTGAACAAAATGTATCCAGCTATATATATTGTAAAAATATAAAAGATAAATCAAAATAACAGCAAGTCTGCATTGGGAAAAGCATACATCAATATTATCTCTCATAAATACATCACACATCAAAGATCTCACAGTATTTTTCGAGAAGAAGGATCAAATAAGTAAAGCAAGAAAAAATTACTCAAGTATCATCAAAGAAAAAAAAATTATTGCTCCTCAAACTGGGCACAGTTTTTGCAACTCAAAATTGCATGTTCCAAGCACAGTGGAATTCTACATCGTTTATAAGCATTAAATGTCTTTTTAATACATAAGCACTATTTTGCGCACGTTTTTCTGGGCAATAAATGGCTCTTTGGCTTTTGAGTGCGCCAAGTATAATTAGCGTGTGACAAGTAATCTTGTCGCACGCAAATCATTTATCGCTTGGAAAAATTAGCGCAAAATGGTACTTATCCCGCATTCGTAATAAAAAATAGTATCTGCAACTCGTGCGGTGTTGTCAATTACCCACTTGAGCGAATGAACGCACTTGCTTCGTTCGTGTACGCCCAACTTCGCTTTCGTGGGCAATCGACAACTTATCGCACTTGTTGCACAATTTACTATTCCATCTTTGTTTCTAGGACAAACAGAATATCTTCTGCTTGTCTTTTGTCATTTGGCTAAATTGGCCTTAAAAAATACCAAAATATGAAATAGCTTATTGTATAACATAATATAATTTTAAATTTAGAATAACATCGACAGGAATTGAAATTGTAGCTTCGAATACTTCATATATTTTCCGAAAAAAATTGTCAATTTGCAGAAAATCGAGGAATAATTTTGTATTGTCTCAAAACGTGCTAGATGCTGCCATCTACTAGCTTCTTGTGGAACTATACGCCAAATTTTAATAAAATTGCAGTAAATCGAAAAAAACTTTCAAGTAAACTCATGTTTTTTTTCGAAAATAATTAGGGTCTTTCATATAAAATTTTTTGATTGGGACCCTAATTTTGACAGAAATCGGCGAATTATGGCAATAATACGGATTTCTGACTGAACCAGAACCGTAATCAAAAAATTGTAGATGACAGAGTTGAATTATTTTTTGAAAATAATATGACCTTACTTAAAAGATTTTTTCGATTGACAGCCTTAATTTCGAGTTGACAAAGCAAGTAATTTTTTCATATAATTGTATCGAAATCTCAAAATTGGGGTCGTAGATCTAAATTTTCTTCCAAGTAAACCTATATTATTTTTTGAAAATAGTTGGGATACTTTATATAATTTTTTTCGATTAGAGCCCTCATTCTGACACAAATCGGTAATATAAGGCAATAACACTAATTTCTGACTGAACCAGGGCCGTAATCAAAAATTAGTTTATTACAAACTCTAAATATTTTTTGAAAATATTATGAGTTTACTTGAAAGATTTTTTCGGTTAACGGTCTTAATTTCGAGTAAACGACGTCAGGAACTTTTGTTCAAAAAACGATAAATTACTAAAAAAAATTCACGTAATCGACAGAAATTGAAATTGTAGTGTCGAATTCTTCATTTATTTCTGGATAAAAGTAGTCAATTCGCGGAAAATCGAGGAATAATTTTGTATCGTCTCAAAACGTGCTAGATGCTGCCATCTACTAGCCGCTTGTGGAACTATACGCCAAATTTTAATAAAATTGCAGTTAATCGAAAAAAACTTTCAAGTAAACTCATGTTTTTTTTCGAAAATAATTGGGGTCTTTCATATAACATTTTTTGATTGGCGCCCTAATTTTGACAGAAATCGGCGAATTATGGCAGTAATACAGATTTCTGACTGAACCAGAACCGTAATCAAAAAATTGTAGATGACAGAGTTGAATTATTTTTTGAAAATAATATGACCTTACTTGAAAGATTTTTTCGATTGACCGCCTTAATTTCGAGTTGACAAAGCAAGTAATTTTTTCATATGATTGTATCAAAATCTCAAAATTGGGGTCGTAAATCAAATTTTCTCCCAAGTAAACCTATATTATTTTTTGAAAATAGTTGGGGTACTTCATATCATTTTTTTCGATTAGAGCCCTCATTCTGACACTAATCGTCAATATATGGCAATAACACTAATTTCTGACTGAACCAGGGCCGTAATCAAAAATTAGTTAATGACAAACTCTGAGTATTTTTCGAAAATATTATGAGTTTACTTGAAAGATTTTTTCGGTTAACGGTCTTAATTTCGAGTAAACGGCGTCAGAAACTTTTGTTCAAAAAACGATAAATTACTAAAAAATTTTCACGTAATCGACAGAAATTGAAATTGTAGTGTCGAATTCTTCATTTATTTCTCGATAAAAGTAGTCAATTCGCGGAAAATCGAGGAATAATTTTGTATCGTCTCAAAACGTGCTAGATGCTGCCATCTACTAGTCTCTTGTGGAACTATACGCCAAATTTTAATAAAATTGCAGTGAATCGAAAAGAACTTTCAAGTAAGCTCATGTTTTCTTCCGAAAATAATTAGGGTCTTTCATATAACATTTTTTGATTGGGGCCCTAATTTTGACAGAAATCGGCGAATTATGGCAATAATACGGATTTCTGACTGAACCAGAACCGTAATCAAAAAATTGGAGATGACAGAGTTGAATTATTTTTTGAAAATAATATGACCTTACTTGAAAGATTTTTTCGATTGACAGCCTTAATTTCGAGTTGACAAAGCAAGTAATTTTTTCATATAATTGTATCGAAATCTTAAAATTGGGGTCGTAAATCTAAATTTTCTTCCAAGTAAACCTATATTATTTTTTGAAAATAGTTGGGGTACTTCATATAATTTTTTTCGATTAGAGCCCTCATTCTGACACCAATCGTTAATATATGTCAATAACACTAATTTCTGACTGAACCAGGGCCGTAATCAAAAATTAGTTTATGATAAACTCTGAGTATTTTTTGAAAATAATATGAGTTTACTTGTAAGATTTTTTTGGTTGACGGTCTTAATTTCGAGTAAACGACGTCAGAAACTTTTGTTCAAAAAACGGTAAATTACCAAAAAAATTTCACGTAATCGATAGAAATTGAAATTGTAGTGTCGAATTCATCCTTTATTTCTCGATAAAAGTAGTCAATTCGCGGAAAATAGAGGAATAATTTTGTATCGTCTCAAAACGTGCTAGGTGCTGCCATCTACTAGCCTCTTGTGGAACTATACTTCAAATTTTAATGAAATTGCAGTAAATCGAAAAAAACTTTTTTGTAAACTCATGTTTTTTTTCGAAAATAATTAGGGTCTTTCATATAACATTTTTTGATTGGAGCTCTAATTTTGACAGAAATCGGCGAATTATGGCAATAATACGGATTTCTGACTGAACCAGAACCGTAATCAAAAAATTGTAGATGACAGAGTTGAATTATTTTTTGAAAATAATATGACCTTACTTGAAAGATTTTTTCGATTGACAGCCTTAATTTCGAGTTGACAAAGCAAGTAATTTTTTCATATAATTGTATCGGAATTTTAAAATTGGGGTCGTAAATCTAAAATTTCTTCTAAGTAAACTATATTATTTTTTGAAAATAGTTGGGGTACTTCATATAAATTTTTTCGATTAGAGCCCTCATTCTGACACAAATCGTTAATATATGGCAATAACACTAATTTCTGACTGAACCAGGGCCTAGCATTGCAGTGAGATGTGCGTTCATATTTTAGGAATAATTACACAATAAATTATTGGGATGGAATATCAAACAAAAATGTACATAGGGCTTTTCTACATCTACATAAGAAGTTACTTGAAAGGGTACCGAGGTATATCATACCCCAACCAACTTCCAGCAAGTCTGATGCTCAATTGAAAGTTTATACATAGTTGTATATAAGTCTGTTCTCTTTGTTCAAGTATAATCCTAAGCTACTGAGAAAAAGAAATCACTTGTTTGTCTTAAATTGATTTTACGATTGGAAATAGAGTTAATGGGGTATGACATACCCCACAACACTAACGAAGGGTTAACGATGTGGATGTTTCTTCTACAAGAACAAGGGCTGAATTATTTTTATAATAGCGTTTCAAATGTACCAATTTTATGATATAAAGTTTCAGATATATTTATTATCGTAGCAACAAGGTATAATCCATTTTAGTTTGATCCTTTCACGATATCTTTACCATCAATGTCCAAGGCGAAACATAAACGGCACTAAATATTTTTATGCTGCTTTTAGAAGACGAATAACATAATCATCATTGCGTGTAAGCATTTCCTTCGATTTATGGAGAAATACATAAATTTCCTGTCAACACTCACTGCAATCTTATTCATTTTATTGCTAAGAAATCTTATTCAAGTGCGGCAGCTCGTACTTGGAAGATTTATGTAAAATGTAAGTGCATTCTAGACCGCCGTAACGACCACATTTTCCAAATTTGACACTATAAAAATGACGTACAAAAATAAATCACTGTTATTTACTTCACACATTCTTGGATTAGAATTTTGAAGGAGCAGGAATAAATTATCTATCAGTTTATAATTTCGGGGGTTGATTTATAATTTATTTAAACAATAGCCTGTTCCGTCGACAACTCAAAGGAAAACAATGGAAATACGATTAATAATAATTAACTAATTAGCGTACAATTTAAATTAAGTTTCTGTTTGCTGTACAACGCGTTAAATACCATTTGAATTCTAAATGGGTAAACAATGAACTAACAGCAAAATGATTAATTATTTAATTAAAATACAATCAGCTGAAAGCTGTGTTATTACAATTCCGTCACTAGCGACGCCGTTTAGAATAGCAAATGTGGATTTGATGCCCCGACAAATTTGCCATATCGATTGGGATGGACTACCAAATAACGCTCATGAAACTCAAATAAAAGTTATGGTATTGGATATAAATCTGTGCGACATTGACAACTTTGTCTTGAAACCCTCATAACGTCGATTTGGATGATTCTTCAAATCTAAAACTTGCAGGATAGGTTACAGATCTCAAGTCCATGTAATTTATTGAGCTTTATTTGTATAGTCATGCTATTTAAGCAATAATTTATACGCTAAGGTCATTAATTTCGTCACTCATTCACCGATGGTCAGTACGGTCCTCCTCATAGACCTAGAAAGCTAAAATTTGGCTTGCAAACTGGATATTACCTACAAATAACACATTAAAAAAAAAAATGCGCTCTCCTCCTACCAAGCCTCAAAATACTATTTTATGATCATGTAGAGTAAAATCTTGTGAGATTTTATAGAAGCAAATTCAATTTATTGTAAATATTCATAGCACTTCTTGAGAATAAGAGTACAAATGCAATATCATCGATGTGGTGACCGAAGGACCTGATATTGGACATGATCAGAAGGAGGCCTTTTCAGTCTATTATACCAATCAAATCAGTCTCTCTCATTCAACTGCTAGGTACAAATTGCCCCAAGTCGATTCCCAACATCAGGTTCTGAGACAACCTCATCGATATTATTATATTACAAAGCCACCAATATTTATTTACAACAACTTATTTATTTATCACGCTTTAAATATTCACTCAATTTCACTATTCACTGATTTTCAGTCAGGTTGTTCGCCCTTATATATACGGAAACCAAGCATCCAGAAATTTCTACATTAATCTCGAATGTCGCTTGACGCGACGTAAAGAGATAACAGGCTCCGCCCAGACAACAGGAACGGATTGAGGCCTTTTTATTTTTACGAATTATGACACTTTCGCACGTTACAGTATTGTTTTGTTACTAGAATGAAACGTTCTAATTCTGCGCGATCACAAGACAGCCCATTTATACAAAAATAATTCATCTATGACTTCATTGGCCTCCTTAGTACTTAAAGGCCAGACAGTCCTGAATTTGACGATTGAGTGCTGGGGCAACATTGGCCAATGTGCCCAGTGCTCTTTTTGGGAGCTTTGAATGTGATTAAACTTCAAACCAGTTGTGGAAGCTATGTGGTACTACTTACGGTGCTATAAATGAGATTATTGTACATCTTGACTAGCTTACAGTATTTTCATGATTTTGGTAGCAGCTTTCAGAATTCAGATCCATTTAAAACTGTAAGTCTGCGTTGTAACTGGTGCTGGAAGTTGCTATCATAATTTGAACTTCCCCTGGGCCTTATTTCATACCAATTTTTGCTAGGGAGACCAAAAATTGAACTAGAATTTCTAATGAGGATCTTGACCGTAGAATTCAAGTAAAATATTCAGTACTACTATACTACTAATCCTGAATCTTGAAGAGGCCTTCTTTTCTTGGAAACGTGTGCAGATATTCTTATTTCTGTTCTAGCTCTGAGATAGCAGCCAGTGGTCTAACCCTCTCAGCTCCTGATGAAGCTGGCCGCTGGTCTCTTTGGGCGTTAACTCTTGCCAGTAGTGGACTTCGATTTTCTGCTCCGGTTACCGTAGCTGTTTTTAGACCCCTACAAGCAGAGTTCCGTCTACCTCCACGTCTGAGGGTTGGCGAAGCTCTGGAAGTTGATGTTAAGATTGGGAATAACATTAATACTTGCATGGACGTAAGTAAAACTTATAACTACCGAGTTGTGACTAACAATCTCAAACAATACTTAGATTTTTTATTTTTGTTCATTTGTGAAACATTATAGTAATTAAGGTATCAAGAGTGTTAAAAGGACAATAATGTCTGAGATCAACAATGTACTTTTCGAGGGCCTCCGGCCCAAGGTGTGTGCGTTGACCGTAGGCATTATCGTCCGTTCAACTCTCGTGGTGCCTTCAATGTTTAATGTCCGACTAATGTACTATTTCAATCAAAATTTTTAGGAATGTATGTCCTGTCATTTTGATTTACTTGCTGTAATTAGAGAACATGATATTTTTATTTTTCAAATTAATGCCCTCAGGTATTATTTGTTACACAATTACCGTGGAATCAGTATTATTATGACAACAATAATAAACTAGTCGGACATCAACTTATTTTTGACTTCCTCCCTTTTTTGGTAGTCTCATCGGGGTCTGATGATAATCACGTCAATACCTATATGTTACTACACTAGGGTTATTTAATTATCCTTATCACCAAGTAATATTATTTATTGTATTTTATGTCTGTAGGTCACAGCGCTGTTGGCTCTAAGTGAAGGAGCACAATTTCTGACGAACGGGTTGCTGTACGTAACAGAACGACTCCGGTTAGGGCCTCATGGAGCCACTTCTCTCGTCGTACGGATTTTGGTTTCTACTCCTGGACTGAAAAACATGACTGGTAAGTAGTAAACATTCATAATCAGCTTGAAATTAGGACATTATTTACCAAGAGAACAATAATAATTATCAAAAGCTATCAAATGGGAATTCAAATGATGTATATTGTCTTGGATTTTAGGCTATTCAGTAGATCACTTAACTAAGAATAAAAAAATTAGATCTTAGTGTGTCTCTGTACATGTTTCAAGTTGAAAAGTACCTCTGAAAATGCAGGCTATTATAGAATTAACCCTGGACATGCACACTTCATTTGTTGTTGCATAAGTGTCACACTGGGGTCTCAGAGACCCCAAACGAAAACGTTGTTTTTCTGAGAATTAGATGTTGTTTCGACTAATTTCCATGATACATAATCCATTCAGGATAATCATGAAAGGAGGTCAAGAACATTGAGTCCTTCAAGATTACAATTTATTGAAAAAAAGGACAGTGCATAAGAAAGTGCAAATTTTCCGAATTTTTCTTATTCAATGCATAAAATACTAGATCTTTCATGAATTCACGTTCAAGTACTTCATCTATCAACGCAGAAAGATCTTTGAATTCCAAAGGAGTCATTTCCTGCTGAAATGTCGGAATGGCGAATAATAGTGAGCTTTCAGCTATGCTAATATAGCTAGCGCAAAATTCCAAACGAAAACGTAGTTTCTCTGAAAAATGGCTGTTGTTTCAATCAATTTCCATGATATGTACTCTATTCAGGATGATAATGGATAAAGTGAGAGAGCATTGAATCTTTTGAGAGCACAGTTTATTGAAAAAAAAGGACAATGCATGAAAAGTACATATTTCCCGAATTTTTCTTTTTTAATGCATAAAATATAGGATCTTCCATGAATTTTGCATTCAAGTTCATCATTTATCAACGCAGAACGGTCTTTGAATTCCGAAGTAGTCATTTTCTGCTGGAATGTCAAAATGGATAATGATAAAGAGCTTTCAGCTATACCAAAAAATCTAACGCAAACAGTCACACTGGGGTCTCAGAGACCCAAACACAAACAAATTCATGAATTATGACCCACTTACTTCAGCTATTATCAAAATACATATAGCACATACTGGAGACATCACTGAACTAAATTTACGAGGTGGTTACATCGTACTATATCGACTTTGTGCTTGTGCACAAGATAAAAATTGGAGCATGGGGTTTCTGAGACCCCAGTGTGCAGTTCCAGGGTTAAGTTGCGATCATAAGGTCGGGCGCCATAAAGTTCCTTCCTCGCGCACGACCTTCAACCACGTCCTGAAATCTAATTTTCGTCCTGTTTTTGATCTTTTATAATCTATTTTGAGTCTTTCGATCCTTTGGCACTATTTTATCTTATCTATATTTCAGCTATTGATTCACTAGTCAAGATTAAAATTTTCAATCCTACTCTTACAAACTAAGTCGTATAACTCTCTAGTCTTAGGCCCCTTTCACACGGAGAGCCGTACGGCTCCTGCTTGCGAGTGAGAGCTGTTTTCGCTCCTACTTCCCACTCTTTCACACGGGAAGCCTTTCGGCTCGAGCTCTCTCGCGTTAGATCTTCTTCAGTGTCGACGACAAAAACGCCATCATTTCAGAACTTCCCTTAAATTTTTAGCTACATCATTGCGGTCCTTGTACGAGTCTGTACTTTTGTCCCAAATATTGTTTCCAGGACCTAATATACAAAAGCCGGACTCAGCGCTAGATTAGACCGGATAATCCGCCCTAAGAGCCTGACAATTTTTTTTTCAATGCCAAACATATTTTTTTAAACCAGTCATACGTTTTTAGGGCAAGACATCACTTTGATAAAAAAGATACCTTGGTATGGTTCATATTAAAACTGTTTATTAATCATTATTCATTAATAAATCATAGTTTTGTTGCTAAATTAACTACAACAATTTAAGAATCAGTTCTAAACCTTTTATTCCTATTGTTCAGTCTTCTGTAGACTATATGTAGATAAAATGAAATGGTTCAATCTAAAAGCCAAACAAAAGCCGAACAGGCCGGATATGTAAATATCTGGCCAGACATGACTGTGTAAGCCAAACATGTCCTGGCATCCATAGTCCCAAAAAGCGGATCGGTTCCACACTGCATTTATCAGCAATTCGATATCAAAATCTATATCTGGACTTTCCGCTGCGAAGCAAGAAATTATAAAGAGTAAGAGCCGTTTTCGCTCTCCGTGTTAATGCTCCCATTACTCCGCTTGCATTTTGACGAAGAGACGCGGCTCCCTTCCAAGTGCGCGGCTCGATATACAAGAGCTCTGACGTCTCTCACTCACGAGCCGTAAAGGCTCCCGCTCCCCGTGTGAAAGCTCCCATAGAACCTCGTTCGGGAGCGAGGGCCATACGGCTCTCCGTGTGAAAGAGGCCTTACTATTAGCAGAAAGTGTTGTTATTCAGCTACCAATAAGGTGTTGACTGTTGAAATATCTCAAATGATTACGACGTAATCAGCTTTTACTTATAACACTTCAAAAGGCAGTCAGTTCGGAGTAATCTCCCTGCCTTTCATGCATCCAATCTGACCAATTTTTGTTATGGTAGAAGGTAATATCTATCTTCTTCACCAGTGTAGCTCGTATAGTTCTGCGAATTAAATAATTTGAAAATTTCATGAACATTATTGGCTACACATCAAACAAGACCCAAATTAAACTAAAATTTTACCAAACATCAATAGAATTGTTGATGGTATTCAGCTCGATATTCTCTCGCACCGAAGAGCATACATAATCCTGATTATCTAGAATTTATTTAACATACAGTGCAGATAAATTGTGCATGATATCGCCCTTAAAACTCGTATGTTATTGGATTAATAGTTATGGGTACATGTGATTGTAAATAACTGAATAGAAATTCGACTCATTTAAATTGTGCATTATTTGTAATCCGGTTACCAGTCAATGCCTCATTGAAATATTCCAAACACAAAATGCGACCGTCCAATTTAGTTTCGTGTTTATAATTCTTAAACTGATTTGTTTTGATTTGAGCGGCATTTTGTTTAAGCTTCATTAGGTATTGTTTGTGATTTTAACTTCGTTTGGACTGGAAAACCAAATTAATTTGCAAAATAATGATGTCCCATTCTCTCAATACAATTTTAACATTCGTATTTTTTTATTCTATATTTGCATGACTATAAAAGCTTTTTTGCAACCGTAGTACAAATCGTTCTTGAAGAAAAATTCATAAAGTGGGATTTGACGTACGGTTCAAATAAACTCAAGTCTACAAGAATATCGGAGAGATAATATAAGTCTGCCTGACGTCTAAGCGTTTCCATAAACTATGCATGGAAAAAATATTAAAAGCTCCACGCGGCGCTACAAAAATCTCAAAGCTTGGAGCTGAAAGACAATTTCGGAATGTCATCCTGTTCATCAATTTCCAAACGAATTTTTCAAGTACCGCTTCAACTTTTTCTTCAATAGCTTCAGATGTAAAATCCAGGCTTCGCATAAAAACAACCGTTTTCTTTTCACTAAGCATTACCTCACTTGAATTTTTCCTGCAAAATATGAGGCTAATAACAGATGACGCCTTCAGTGATACTCAGTATTCATCACCGAATTTCCTGCGCATGTAGGTCAAAGCGGGAAACCTGAAATACTTATGTGCATCCATTTTCCAACCTCCGCTTTCTTTTATAATCATCATTTATTTCGACTATCGAAAACTGTTAAAATTATTTCGTAATTATTGAAATGCAACAAACTTTTCTTCATTAGTTGAAGTTAACGGATACACCAGCGCCTCTTGCGATGTAGCGGGTGCAACATACACTAACGAATCTTTAGCTGGAGCTGTAGTTCGTTCTGCAACGGTTTTGGTCCTTCCGGAAGGTCTAGTCCGGACGGATACTGAAAGCGCGTATTTCTGTGCGAATGGTAAGTTATTTTTTTAACACAGCTTAAAGACAGATTTGATTGTGGTATTGTATAGAAAACATGGTGATTTCTACTGCCTCAAACTTCAAGTACGAATGGTTGAGCGCCCCGCGAAACCGTGCCGCTTTGGTCTTCGAACTTCGTTCGTCAACCAGCGGCCCTGCACATATTTCTCTCTCAGATAGTCGCTATCCTACAGAAAGAATGTACCAATTGGCCATTGGAGATTCAGCCAACAGTGTTTCTTGGATTGGCAGAGGAAAACATGGTATATTTATCTTTAATTTCTAACACCACTAGAACTAAAACGAATATTTTAAAGGTTATGGAGTGCAGTTAGCCAGTGCAAGTACTCCTGGTGTACTTACTCAAAACCAATGGCGCACATTTTGGATATCCTGGGAACGTAATACCATCACTTTTGGGGAAGGGACAACACCACATAATCGAACTTTGTTGAAGTGGAGAATGGATAAGAAGATGAAGGTTCAATACATTGGGTTTGCGTCTGCTTGGGGGTCCACCGCTGAATTTAGGTAAGTACCAAAAGTTTAAACATCCCAAAAGATCAAATTTCAGGTAGCGTAAGCTCAGATTCACTCTTTAACACCCTTCACAGCCATTAATCCCGAAACGTGATCAGTTTGTACACTTTGACAACGAATTTTATAAATGTCATCCTGAATAATGAGCACAGTATATCCGACGCTGAAACAGATCCAGCGGTTTATAATTTGTTAGCTCTAATTAGTTGTCAAGATCAATTTCATTCTAAAATCTCTGATGTGGAATAAAGTAGAATCATTCTAAATAATGAAGAAGACTTCTTGAAAATAATTGGATTCAATTAATCAAATATATTTCTCATTTTTAGTGACTTATGACTATGTCGCGCAACTATTGCATACATTGTTTCATATGTAGTCGCTTCGACTTGGTTGCATTGCTAAATTCTTGTAATTTAGTTGTCAGTATGAATCATATAGACTATAGTCTGTTCAACTCCCATGGTGCCTTCAATGTTTAATGTCCGATTTTTGTTGTATTTCAATCAAAATTTTTAGTAATGTATGTCCTGTCATTGTGATTTCTGTCAGAGGAGTTACTCTAGTTACTTGCTGTAACTAGACAACTTGTTTGTTATTTTTAAAAATAATGCCCCCGGGTATTATTTGTTACGTAATCACTCTGAAATCAGTGTTATTATGACAACAATTATAAACTGGTCGGACATTAATCAATTATTGTCCCTTTTAAGGCGATTCTGATCAGGAAGCCTGTTTCAAATTCATGATGGTTTTGTTACCACTGTATAAAAGTTAATGCGCTCTGTCCTAGCCATCTAATTTCTTGCAGTGCTCTTTTATGTCCCACTTATTAATTTTTCATCTTCTCAAAAGCTTCTAGATATATTCCAGGTAGTGATTTTCCTGATGTAATTTCCTTTAGATTTGTCATGTTGTTTCTGTGAAGACAATCCGTTTTCGAGGCAAGCCTGTTGATCTTTTGTAATAAAAGTGTTTTTCAAAGTGAAACATTCAACGCCCGACTTGGAGAACCAGATCCTTTAACTCTGGAGTTTTCTTCTCGCAGGTAAATTGTCTTTCAGGATTCCAGGTTTCTACCTGACCTTAGATTTTATCTCAGAGTGTTTTTCCCCTAGCCTTTGGGTCTCCAAAGTCCTTCTACAAGGCAGTAGCTTTTGATTCTGATCCGTTTCGGGCATTTATTTCTCCAGTACCTACATTCTCCTATCTGCCATCTGGAAAGACGCCCAATGGGGGACTAGTAACCCTCCATGGACTACAAAACATTAATAATAATAATGTGGCTTAGTACTCCTTGTCCTAAACGGAGCTTTCTAGATCAATTTCTTGGAGGGGATCACTCTCCATTTTTGATTTTAGATGCTATTTGCTATATTAATCCATGTCTTTCTATCTCTTTATTCCTTTTTCCATTTTATTATTTCCACTGTTTTTTGATCTTCTTCTACTTCCTTTATTCATGATGATCTGGTCTTCTTCTTTTTCTTCTTCCTGCTGGGTTTCATTCTATGATTGATTTTATTGTGTCTTGTTTCCCAGCTCTCCATACGTGTCCGAGCCATTCTATTCTTTGTTGCTTTATTTAATTTACTATGTTTCCTTCTTCTAATTTCTTTTCTATTTCAGGAGTCATTCTTGGTCTATATTCGTTTTCTGATACTTTTTGTGGTCCTAGTGTTGTTCTCATGATTCTTTTTTCCATTATTCTTAAATTTCGTCTTATAGAGTGCTGTTGGTCTTATTTTTGTCTTATATATTCTCATTTTTGTTGTTTTTTGAAAGAGTTCTATTTTTCAATAGTTTTTTGTTTGCGTAGTTGTTACTATATTCGTCTATTCTGCTTCTCTTTCCCTTTTATTTGTTATTGTGACACTTAGATCTTTGAATGTATCTACCGTTTCAAAAGTATATTCTCCGATCTTTATTTCTTTATCCTGTGTTGTTTTCCCGAATTTCATTATTTTTGTCTTATTGATATTTATTTCTAGTCCTATGTTATTACTTTCTGTTATTATTTCTTGTAACATCTCTTTAATCGTTTGTCTATTCTCCGTCATAATCGCTATCGTCAGCGTTTGCTATTATTTGTCCTGCTTTTGTTTTCAATATTTCGTAGCACATATTCTAATGCTAAATTGAATAGAATCGCTGCTTTCTGATAGCCTATATCCTTGTCTAACTCCGTTGTTTATTACAAAATCTTCTGTTTCTCCTTTCTGTTTTATATTACTAATTTTTGTTTTTCTCATTGTCATTGCTATCAGTCTCCTCAGTTTTCCTGATATTTCTAGTTCTTTTCGAGCTGTCATCAGTTTTCCTCTTTTGATTGAGTCAAAAGCTTGTGTGAAATCTCTGTATTCATTATATATTTCATGGTTTTTCAAATAATTTGTTTTACTATATATTTGGCGTCCGTTGTTGACTTTCTCTCGATAGAACTGCATTGATACTGTCCAACGGTAGATCTTCCAATATTTGCTAACCTTCTTTGTATTATCGTAGACAGAATTTAGTATTTAGTAATGTACCTAATTCCTCTAGCATACTTTTTGATTTCCTTTGTTATGAATTGTGACAATCTGTCCTATTTCCCACTCTTTTGGTATTTTTTCTTCCATCCATATCCTTAATATGACCTCATTTATATTGTAACGTTATTTATTTTAATTTAGGGAGCAAAAGTTACTGAACACTACTATTTATTCTTATGATTCATAAAATAATAAATTAGATAACTAACACTATTTCTAATAAATAATTTTAATTTAAACTAAAGATTATAACACTACACTATTACTAACTTTAATTATTTATGTCAATATTGATTTATTTTAAATAGCACAATTTATTTCAACCACTAGCAGTCCACAGTATAAGGTCTTTGAGCCAAAAATCAATAATAATCCACGCAAACATCCAGGCTTTTCTAGAAAACGCTAGAAGGTACCAGCAATTTTCTAGAAAACAAATATATTCGCTTCTATTTCTTGATGTAAAATATTTCCACAATAATTCTAAGCACCAGTAAAGCCGAAATGATTAATTTATAGACTTAAATTCGTTACAATATGTAGTTGTAGTGTTTCATCCCCAAACTTCATGAGTTCTATGTTATTTCTGTCTTTTTGAGGGGTTTTTTCGTTGCGACCGTTTCTTAATACATCTTCAATTTCTTTTAAAGTCGGTTCTGCTTTTATTCCTCGATGTCTTCTTGTATTTCGTTTCCCAAGTTTTGCTTTGTATCTGTCATCAATTCTTAAAAATGCTCGATTCATACTTGTTTATATTGATGTTGTTTTCTGCTATATTTCCAGATTTATCCTTATGTCCTTTATCCATGTGTTTGTAGAATCTGGAATTACAATGACGAAGCGGGCTTCTCTCAAGTCCTACATCTCGATATTCCTCGATCCGTAGTCCCTGGATCTGAAAGTGGCTCGCTTTCAGTAACTGGTGGTCTTGCTTTGCCTTCGCCACAATATTTGAAACGTCAAACCAGCAGTCTTCAAGGAGCAATCGCTTCTTTAACACCTCTGCTGTTGTTAGAACATTTTGGAAGCAAAGCCAACGAGACTATGAGGCAAGAAACTTTAGCCAATTTACCTGGATATGTAAGTTTATCTTTTGGTGACTCTTTGGCATGGATTATAATGCTCCTTTGCAGATCCAAACAGTGTTGTCATTCAGAAACGCTGACAACTCCTTCAGCGAACACCACATGCTTTCCAGTCACTCTGCAACAGTCCAAATTTTGGAAGCCCTAACAAAAACTCAATCATTCTTCAGCGTAGACCCAGATTTAGTCCAAGAAGTCAAACGCTGGATCCAGCTTCGTCAGGAAGATGACGGGAGCTTTACGCCTCTTCCCGCTGACAAAAAAATTAACGATCAAACTTTAAGAGCCCAAAATATTACTTCGGATTTTTTGAAACATGAACATACGGTCGAAATTACAGCCGAAACTGTTATAATTTTGTACGAAGTTGGGATAGAAAACCAAATTGATTCGGAGACTATTTTGAACGCACAAAGATATCTGGAAAAAAATATTGGTAAAGTGCAGTTGACGACTGGAATTGCAGCTCTCGCTTTGGCGTTGATTTTGGTAAAAAGCTCGAAGATTCAGCTTGCGCTGGAAGCTTTAAGAAACGTTTCGACTACTGAAGAAGGGGACTTCGGGTGGCCTCATCCAATACCAAGAAGGGATGCCGCTGATTGGTTATACGAAACAGAACCTGGTCGCACTTTAAAAGAACCTATATTAAGTAAGCTTTTTTTTGGGGGCTAAAGAGTTTTATTATAATTGGTTTAACGTTTTCAGCAACAGCAGAAGATTTCAAAGCTTCCGTGTACGCCTTAACAGCTTTCTGTCTCGTGCAGGATTTAAAATCCGCAGAGGCAGTTGCCAGATATTTATTCTACCGATCTCATATGCTCGATAGGCACACAGAATTGATTTACCCGTCAGTTAAAGCTTTTGCCAAGTTTAGTTCGTTGGCGTACGACAAACATCGGGCTCTCACAGTATCGCTAGCTACTTCCGGAATGGAATTAACAGACACTCTTGAGCTGAAAACTGATCATGCGCAACAAATATTGCATTTGCCAAGCCTGCCAACTAAAGTTTTCGTCTATGCGACAGGAGCAGGGTGCGCCACTATTCAGGTGAGATAATTTATTATTTTGGGTAACAATTTGTAAATTATTATTTGTTAAATAGGGTCATACCAGCTATTCGACTTACGCAGCAGTTTCCAAAACTTCCTTACTGGACTTGTGGTCCAAGGTGATTCAGGAAATTGTCGCAGACCGAAGTTCCGTTGAAGAAATTGAAGGAAAGCTACCCATGTTGAAAATCAAAACTTGCTTCCGGTATATTATTAAAACTATTAGGGTATGCATTGTTTCTAATTTTTTGTATTGTCTAGGTGGAAGAATATCAACCCTTCAGGAGTTCTTCGTCTAGAGATATCGCTCTTTTCAGGTTTCGAGCTGTTTTCGGTCAACAGTATGCCAAGCGACGCAGATGGCAACATCTCCGATCTTCAGCATGGTTCCCACGACAACGAATTATGGTTTGTTTTCGCTAACGTGACGTCAAAATGTCCAATATGTGTGCAGTACATCGTGCGGAGTGCTTACGTTATTTCTTCCCTGCGCCCAGCTTTCGCGCGTGTTTACCCCGCGGAAAGGGAAGATTTAGCTGCGGAAACTTTCTTCCATTCTCCAAGCGGAAGCGAGCTAATGAACGGAATTACTGAAGATGATCTTATCACTTGGTTTGGGAAAAATGACTCAAGGAATCCTATTTTTGAAACCCCACCGGAATGTAGGCATAATCTGGCGACTTCTACAGTTGATAGTTTATTAACCACAACTGAAGATCTTGAGGAATATTCTAATACTGCTACAACTACCCCCGATTTTGTCCCTGTTGATGAATTGAGTGTTACAACTTATACAATTAATGTTGATGGTAATTCTATTTCTAGTAATATTACTAAATCGGTCCCGGAATTACCGGAACCTGTTCCTACTACAATGAATAATACGGAATTTTTAAATGAAATTGATGATTTGAAATTAAATAACACCGATTTACATTTAGTGAAATTGAACAAAACAAACATAATCGCTTTAATTTCTAAAAATAAAATAATCACCAAGAAAATCGTAACAAATATTACAAAAATTGGCACCTCAAAAAAAGCTCTTCTAAAAACTAATAAATTTAAAGTCAATAAAATAAAATCTAAAACAACTCAATCAATGAATAATACAACCTTTGCACCCCCAACAACTACAGAAGTGGTTGCAACGACGACAGCTGTACCTACAACAATAACAACACCGGAAATAACAACAAACAACTTAGCAACCACGCAACCTACTATCAAGCCAATTATTACCCACGAAATCAAACATATAAACACAGAAATCCATGAAGTCCCAGTGGAATATCTTAATGAGGCCAAAACTGATGTTGATGACAAACCGTCAACCTTTCTACCGGAAAATAAAGAAAATAAATTCTTGGTGGTCGATAAAGACGCCCTCTGGGGACTGCTGAAAGAAGTGGTCCATGATGAGCTCGATAAAAAGGAAAAAAGTAAAGAAGAAGACGCACATAAACTCCGAAATCAAGGTTTCACATAAATCCTCAAGTGTTCAAAGAACTGAGCCGTTTAAAATCACCTCAGATGTTAATTTCCAATTGTAAAAACAATCATTTCTTTCCACAAAAAAGTCTTATGAGTAGAATGAAAAAACTGAGGTACAATTTGACAGTAAGCAATCAAATTTTAACTACAACTTGAGATCTCTGATCAATCTTTAGCATTTTGAGGATTATTTTTGTAAATATGAATGTTGACTGTGTTTTATGTTCGGGAATTATCTTCTTGGAATTTCTATTCGTGAACAATGCGCCGACTTATGTTTGAATATTTCTATAAGCGTAATTACGCTGTAAATAGTCGTACATTGTAAAATATATCCGCCCATTAAAAATGAGTAAGTTAGTTCTAATAATTGTAAATTACAAGACACGCGAAGCGGGTACCAAAAGTTTCCAATCTTGTCACTTCCAGGAGAGATGGAATAGAAACCAGTTTTGTACATTACTTCTTCAATTGAATCAAATTGTTACTTTATTTATAAGTAGCTACCTCAAAAATGCGTTTAATAGAATGTTTGGAAGATTCAAACTTACTGAAATTATTTTGTATTCAATTGTTTATCGTGCAACAGTTCCTACTAGCTGAAATAGATATGTGCAGCCTTTGCAACGTCTACTAATTAATTCTTATGTCGTTTATCTTCAAGGTTCTCTTACGCTGAACGAAATTTTTGCTGTTTTGATGTTAAGGGCTCTAAATAAATGTTGAACCATTCTATCTACAAACAACTTCCTTCCAGCACTCTCTGCTAAGAGAGAGGCGTTTTCAGCTGTCCAAATTTTTATTGTTTGGTTTACAAGTGGTTCATCTTCAGCCCTATTTTTAATTGTCGCAATTTTGATGCTATGGATCTCTAAATAAACTTTGAAGCTAGTAGAAGCATTTTATCTTCAAACTATTTCCAGCACTCTCTGATGGGAGAGAGACGGTTTCAGCTGTCAAAATCTCTATTATTCAATTCTTAATACTTGGTTAAATTCTAGTCCATTATGCCCAAACTGAACTGTTAGGATCATCATTGATTGATCCTTCGTCAGTCATCTTCAATTATTTTTTAGTCCAATGAAAGTGTTTTCACCGTAATTTCTCTTTTATGACTCCTAAATATAGTCAAGTCGGAAATTTTTGGTACTTACCTCTCACAATTTTTCGCAATTATGTAAATAACGAATAGCTATTGATGGTTTCATTCGACACATTACAATATTGTGCCAAATTAAATACAGTTTTAATCCTTATGTACTATATAAACATTATATTTTGGTATTTGAAAGCAATTATATGAAAATACTAAAAAATATTCAAAACTGCCTACCAAAAGCACTAATAAATAAATTTATAATAGTTTTTTCGTCTAAATTTCATAATTATAAATTCATTTATGATGTGATAGATTCAGCCAACAATTATGTTTGTCTCAAATTGCCAAATTTACATAAAAAAAAGCGTAGAAATATATGCCATTGCTTTGCACTAATCTTAGTCAACATATAAGCACTAGTTTTCAGTAATTGCAGAAGTAACCCGAGTAATTTTTACAGAGACATGTAAGTACAATTTGTTTTATTTTTGGAGTTTTTTCGCTTTATATGTTATCTCAAATTTTGTAGTGTAATTGTTGAATAACTAAAAAATGTATTCATTTGATTCATAAACTTGTTCTTTGTATTATTTTTTCAAGACTTATTGAATAAAATAATCTAATATTGCACATAACATAAGATTCATTCACAAATATTTTGTAATTCATGGTGTATAATATTTCTCAAGTACTATTATTTCAAAAATGTGTTTTATAAAAGAAATAAAATATTAACCAAATAATTCTCTTTTTCTGCTTTCATCTAAAGCTAATTAATTTTGCTGTCTGCTTTTGCAAAATAATTACCAAATATTTTATGATATATAAAAACAATAGCCTTTTATAATTTAAATAAATCTTTTGGAAGTATTTATTTAAAATATGATGCTGTTGGGAACATTGTGATATTCGACAAAAGTCAAAATACATTTTGTTCATTTTTTATTTTAGGGTAAAATGAAATAAGTACTTCAAATTGAGTTACATTTATATCTTTTATAATTTAATACAGATTTAATAAATCTTTTGGAAGTATGTATTTAAAATATGACGCTGTTGGGAACATTGTGATTTCCAACAAAAGTCAAAACACGAATCGTTTTTATAGTAAGAAATTCATAATCCAAATAATTCCTGCCAATTTATGACCTATACTGGAATCTCAATAATGTTTTTCTTATAGTTAATAAAATTGATAAATAAATTATACCAAATGTAATGAAACATTTGTACTGTTGGCAACATTGGTTGTAAGTGTCAAAATGGCTGCTAGTATTGACGTTTTGTGTTTTGCTGTTGTGCTGTGATACGAATAATTCTCAAATAAAACTATATAATCAAAAATATTAAATAACCTAAGCTTCTGCATAGTTATATATTTCATTTTAAATAGTATAATATTCAGTAAATGCACTAAGAACAGTCATTCGCTAGAGTTTGTGCTATGTATTTAAGGTTGCATAACTGCACATAACTGCTTTAAAATTCTGTTCTGGAAAAGTCAGCCGTTGTAAAGCCTTAAAAGTAAGTTATTTTTATTATTATAATAAATTGGTTATATTTTGAATATATAAAACAAAAATAAATTGCGATGGACAGAAGTTTTTAACATTTTTTGACGTGGGTGTTCTGGCCAGGTTCTGGCATAACATCGTTTACGTCAGACAGGGTTTACGTGTTTGTATTTAATCAAAAGTTTTAGTTTTCTTATACTTCAGCATTGTTATATTAATTAAAAATGATATAAGAATCAGTAAATGTACAGCCTTTTGCTGTGTTCGCACTTTTGTGATGTTTTGCAAAAAAATTGACAAAGGTGTTTATTTCTTTAAAATAGTTCAAAATCAGTGTGTAAAATTTGTATGATTGTGTAAGTGATGCTTTGAATCTCTTTTACAGCAATCTTTGTGTATTAAATTCTTCAAGAGGTCATCAAAATCAACTAGAAGTCCATCACTTAGTTATTTGAAAAGTGAAGAAACCCAACGCCAAAAAAGATGAATATATCATTTAACTCGATTAAATGCAGTCACAGCTTTTTCAGCAAGAATCCAAACTTCATAATGAGCTCGCAGTTATTCAAATTGGAAATTTGATTTAGAGTCTCTAAGAGTAAGTACGTTTCATTTAATTCTTTTTAATATTCTCAAATCAGATAGTACTTGAAATTCAGTCATACATCAATTTCTAACATAACATTAACTTAAAAAAAATATTTGACACGTTTAGATCTTGAAATTGTGTGTGGTACTCTTTAAATGAGACATCGCCATTGTGTGCTATATTTATTTATTTTTTCTTTATCTTAAAGTGAATATGGCTTTCTAAGATCATTTATAGTTCATTTCAATTAAAACAGTCCAAGGTTTCTTATAGGACTACGATTCAAGGCTTTTGATTGGTCAAAATGCGAACCAATTTCACATTAGCACAAAAATCGCACTTGGTTATCTATCAATTGCATCATTTGTCAGTCGTTCATCATCATAAATAGTTTTTTGAAGATTTAAATATGTATCTATTCAGGTGTTATGTGGATATATTTTATTTCTTGAATTTATTTCCAGCATATTTGTTTTGAATCCTGCATTTAATATGATTGAATCGTGTTCGTATTTCGGCCAGTGAGAAAGCTTAGATCGTAGTTCTATAAGAGCCCTTGAACCGTTTTTAACTGTAATAAACTATAGATATTACTACACGTCATAGCATTGTTTTATAATATCTATTAACCATTCGCTCAGTGTGAACATGACAGTAATTGCTTGAATTTCTTTTACAGCAATCTATATACTGATTTCATCAAATGGCGTGCCAAAATCAACTAGAACGATCACCATTTAGTTATTTAAAGTGGAACTACAAGCGAAGACGCAGCTTCTTCACTCGCAGTAATTCCTCGAGCTGGAAACTTGATTTGGAGTTACATTAGAAGTAAGTACGTCTTGTTTCTATTACACAGATGAAAACGTAAACTTCTGTTTGTTTCAATGTCCAACATTTTTCGTAACAGATAATACCTGAACAATAATTTTACTTATTTATGCATTTGCAGGTGATTTGGAAACTTGCTTGGTTATGGATTTGAGTCAGTCGTCGATTGAGAGTTTGGAACCCAGTGGCAGCTTTGGCATACTGTTCTTGGAAAGACTTCTGATCTCAAAGCTTAAAAGTGAGTAATTTATTTTTATTTTGTAATAGTCAACTAACAATTATTGCTTTTATTTAAAATATTTTTGCATTGCAATTTAATAATAATGATGTACTCAGCACAATAAATATATTATATATTAGTACAACTGGCGGGTCATTATTATAAATAATGAATACTATTTATGAATTTATTTCATCAATTTATCAAACACATTTTTTTTAAAATTCACAACTTTGAAATGGTGAAAGTAAATTAATTATATATTTTGTGCAGCTCCTGAAAGTCTTCAAAAGTCATCGAGTCGTGGGACAGCAGTAGCGGCACATTTGGACATATTAGAAGACCTATCGCTGCGGTGAATGAAACTGCAGTTGTTTGCAGTGGCTCTAAGAAGTTCGCATTTGGAATGGCAGTTTTTCCAACAATTACGTGAACTAAAAACTTTGTAATATGAGCTGCCTTATAGGTGTATTCTAAATACATTACTCTGAATAGGAATGGACCGTTCAAAAATTTCATCTCTTCCAATATTATTTTTCTGGAAGAATCCGTTTGAATTTAATTAAATAATATGGATTTCTAGTCAACTCAAAAATATAACCGAACTCGCTTTTTCCCGCGACTTTGTCCGCGTGGAATAGTTATTTTGGGCAGCATTTAGGCATATCAGAAACTAGAAGAAAAACGTAATGAAACAAAAGAAAACAAATCAAAAATGTTCTTACTTTAATTGTAAAACTATTTTTTTGTAACACGTACACCGAAAGTACCCTATTACTGAGCTGACTTCTGCTTCGAAAGTTCTCAATTCCAAACCATGGTAACAATTTTCATTAATTCTCTGTTGACTGGGAATTAATGGATATTAATATCCGCTGTAGCTCGTGCTCCAATAACCAACAACAATTAGTAGTTGATATTATGCATTAGTTTACATCCCTCCTTAGTACGTACACCCAATTTGAGAATTTCAGAAACTTTGGTTTTGAAATAATAATTTTGTAACTAACATTTCAAATATTTAATTCTCAAGTCTGTAGCTCGTGCATCAATAATAATTGATAGTTGATATTATTTCTGCATAAGCCTACATCCCTCCTGAGTACGTACTCCCAATTTGAGATTTTTAGAGCTTCTGCTTCATTTAGAAATTATGAATTTGTAATTACCTTTTGAAATATTTAATTCTTAAGCCTGTAGCTGGTGCATCAATAATAATTGGTAGTTAATATTATTTCTGCATAAGGCTACATCCCTCCTAAATAAGTACTCCCAATTCGAAATTTTCAGAACCTCTGGTTCACTCAGAAATAATTTTGTAACTAACATTTGAAATACATATTTAATTCTTAAACCTGTAGCTCGTGCACCAATGATAATTGGTAGTTGATATTGTTATTATTATTTCTGCATAAGGCATCCCTCCTGAGTAAGTGCTCTCAATTTGAAATATTTAATTCTCAAGCTTGTAGCTCGTGCACCAATAATAATTGATACTTAATATTATTTCTGCATAAGCCTACATTTTTCCTAAGTACTTACTCACAATTTGAACGTTTAAGAGCCTCTGGTTTACTTAGAAATAATTATTTTAACTTTAATTTGTGTTATCAATTTTTACTGGCCATTTATATAATTTAATTCCTACGTTTGTAGCTCGTGCAGCAATAATTGTATTTATTCACAAACTGTATTATATTATACTGTAATAATTACTAATGGATGATATAATTCGATTTATTATTGTATCAAATTATGCATGAATAAGAGCTGTTTCTGCGCTATTTATTTTGCCTTTTTTAATTAGAAATAAAAATGTTTTTGTATTATATATTAAAGAAAATAAATTGGATAATTAAAATAATGATTCTTATTTATTTACAAATAGTTCAAAATTTCTCCGCCAGTGGGCAGCATCTGTCAACAACACCAATTAACAATAGCCTTTCCCAATTTTCTTTTCAGATTCTTAATCAGCAGGTTCCAAGTGACGTGAAAATATACTTTCCTTATTGAAATTGTGAAAACTAGAACTGATTTTCAGGGGGTAAAGTGAAAAACTCTTTATGGAAATGTGGTAAGTGAGCCGTTCCCAATGAGCTTAGTGCCTAGGCCCTACGACCCTATCGAATTAATTGAGGAATAAATTTGTTACTATAAGACGAAAAAATGACCCCTTTACTATTAAAAATTTTAACTTCAATTTTCTCGAAAACTAAGGCTGCATCCCCATGGGTCCGTATATACGTATATACGTATACGTATTTACGTACCAAAAATACAAGCCTGTCCCCATGAAGCATGCGTGTTATCCGTGTCCGTATTGAATTTGACATTTATCTGACGTTTAAATCTAACCTAGCTTTTTATAATGAATTCAGAAACTTGATTGTCAAGTTTTATTAGTACATCTCGTTAGCTAAATTCCACGGCATTATATCGATGACAAGGCTTGGTAGAAAAGATAAAAAAGTTGTACCATTATTGGAGCAGTCAGAGCTTATGGAAAATATTACAAAAACACGTTCTTGTTGGGTTCGCCCAATATTTACCGAACAGAAACGAATATCTCAAGGTGCAAATGATAATTTGATGAAGGAAATGAAAGAAAATGATCCAGATAAACGCATAATTCTAATGCAGTTGTCGCGCTGGCACCGTCGATTCTTTTTACAGAGCATTCATATGCTGCGAAATCTGTAGATCCTGATTTCAGGCAGCACCCACAACAACCGCATTCTAAAAAATGTTTTTGTTATTATTTTGTACACTGTATGCACAAAATCAACTTGGCATAAAATTCAAACAACGATAAAAGTATTGAATACGCATGCGTCAATTCGTCCGTATCCGTGAAAAGTTAAACTAAACCAACTTTCGTACGTAGTGTCCTTGAAACTCTCCGTATCGTGAATACTTTATTCTCATTGGTTACACATGAATACGTATACGTATATACGGATGCATGGGGATGCAGCCTTAGGGTCCAATTGAAATTCTGAGTTCATATTTGAACTCTACACACCCTAATAAGGGAGTTCAGCTGTGGTTATTTAAGGGAAACATCAAAATTCATCTCGTTTTCACACAGCTTTGAAGGAATTTTCCAATTTTCTTAACAGATTCGTAAACAGCAGGTTCTTTCCGAAAAAGTGAAAATTAGGGGTTGATTTTGAAGGGTAAAAGTGTGAAAACTTCAAACTCAATTATCTCGGAAACCCTTGAAGATATCGCAAAATCCTTGCAAAACTTTTGAAATCAACAAATCGAACTAACTTTAAACCAAGAAATATCACTAAGGCAGCAGAATTAGAAAGAGTTCGACTGAAATACTGAGGCTGCAGAGAAAACAAAAATGCAAATCATACACAGACCACTTTTCGTTGTTCACGGTGCACCACTCTGCATACTCTAACATTAGAAATCGACAGATTCAACTAACTTTAACCAAGAAATATCATTAAGGCAGCAGAACTAGAAAGAGCTCGACTGAAATACTAAGAGGCTGCAGAGAGATCAAAAATGCAAACTCACTTATAGTCACTTTTCGTTGTTCACGGTGCACTCTGCATACTCTAACATTTGGATTCAACTATCTTTAAACCAAGAAATATTACTAAGGCAGCAGAATTAGAAAGAGCTCGACTGAAATATTGTGAGGATGCAGAGAGACCAAAAATGCAAACTCACTTATAGTCACTTTTCGTTGTTCACGGTGCACCCGGCATACTCCAACATTTGAAATCTACAGATTCAACTAACTTTAACCAAGAAATATTACTAAGGCACCAGAATTAGAAAGAGCTCGACTGAAATACTGAGAGGATGCAGAGAGACCAAAAATGCAAATTCACTTACAGTCCACTTTTCGTTGTTCACGGTGCACTCTGCATACTCTAACATTTGAAATCGACAGTTTCAACGAACTTTAAACCAAGAAATATATTTTAACTTCAATTTTCTCGAAAATTAAGGGCCCAATTGAGATTTTGAGTGCATATTTGAGCTCTACACTCTTTAATAAGTGTGTACAGCTGTGTTTTTTAAGGGAAACATCAAAATTCATCCTGAATTTTCACACAACTTTTCAGGGTAAAAGAATTTTCCAATTTTCTTTATAGATTCGTAAACAGCAGGTTCTATATAGCGTGAAAATATACTTTCCTTTCCGAAAAAGTGAAAATTAGTGGTTGAATTCGAATGCTACATGAGATGATTACTAATTGGTCTTATTGACAGGTGCTGCCCCTTTGCGGCAATTTTTGGGACTACATACCTGAAATCTAATGACTTTCAATTTCAATCATTTTTTGTATTAAATTCATAGGAAATTAAAATAATTGTTCATATTTCTAATATTTTTCTTTATTCATTTGCTGGAAGATATAATATATTAAATAAAGTTGAAAAGCATGTACGTAATACTATTTTTATGTAAAAATTATACTGAAATAATGGAATACAACAAAAATAATAACAAATAAATCGTCTGTTACACTTAATTTTGGCATTTTTTTCTTTATGTCATTTGTAATGTTAGTGTATCAAATATTTGCTTTCAAATTTCTTTTAGAACATTTTTAGGAGCAAATAAAAAAGTAAAAATTGTTACAAATTTGTCGGAAATATTTTTAAAAATACAATTTAAGATTACTATTCAAAAATGACATTAAAATTTAGAATATTATGGTATTTCATACTTCAGATTGTACAACTTTCTTTATATCTATTAAAAAATTGAACTTTTTGATACCACTCGCAGTTATTGGAATGTAAAATTTGGAAGTTTGGCAATGATTTCACCAAAATATCATTTTCTGCCTCTATATTTCACTAGTTGAGATCTTACTCAATTAATATATATATTCTTTTAGTTAATTCATGTGTATATATATTTCTAGTTACACTAACGCAATATTAAGAAATCTAATTAGTCTTTTGTTACATTTATTTGGAAATAATTGTGTAGGAAAATCATAAAAATACTTCAAAACAAAATTTACTATACTTAAAAAGACTAAAAAGATTTCTTGCATTGTCCTAATATATAATATATTTATAAATTCATTTATATTTCAATAGAGTATATATAATATTTAAATATGCCCTTATAAAGATCTATTCTGTCTCTAAATACAATACATATAATTTATTTACAAACCAGTCTACTGATTCAACGCATAATATTTAAAATATTGCAATTATGGCTTACTGTAGTACAAAAATTCTCAACAACAACGAAAAGTATAAAAATAATACCAAAAATAAATATTTTATAAGAAACAAATTCGTTGGTGAAAGGTATTCAACTAAAATTATTTATTAAGTCAATAAAATTCGAATCAATATTTATTTTTGTTTAAAACAAACTGAATGTGCTATATTTCGATAAATATAGGTTTTAGCAATTCGTATAACATATTTTTATGAACAGTAAAAGCTGCACCGTGATCTTGGAACAAAATTTAAATCAATTTATTATTGCTCATGAATTTAAATTTCAGGGAAAAAATGTAGAGGAAAACATATTTTGTCATTGTCGGGCATTCATACAGTTTCAGTTCCTATTTCGAACTGTCAGGCTCTAAAAAAAATTTTGTTTTCCTTATTTTCTGTTGCCCGCAGACAAAAACTTTTCAGGCAAAAATTTAGAGAATATTGTGCACATTTTTCGTCTTGGTCGCTTATCAAACATCATGAATTGATTTTTGCAGTTTCATTTTGCTCTCTAGACACTTCCCAATTTACAATTTTGAAAATTTATTCAATTACGAATTTTTTAGACTCAAATATTTGTTGTACTATAAAATTTTGAATTTTTTGAATGCTCGACACTGCAGCTCAATAAAATATGTTTGAAACGATATTTAGCGTTATAAAAATCAACGTATTACGGTTTGGCTTAAAAAAATGTATTATATCGTTTGCTGAAACCTATATTTTGACTTATTGTAAGAAATATGGTCCAAATGATATATTTTACAAAATTTTAATGTATTTGGTCAAGATTATATTAAATCTGTGATAAATTTATTTACGATTATGTTAAAATTCTCTAATTGGTCACAATAACCATGAATATATGTGCTTCTATTTAAATAAACCAATTTCCAACTATTTTAACTACTCAATAACGTTCGCAAGCAGAATTTGTGATGTTCCCAGTTAGATCTGAGAATAAATGGCAGTGATTCTCTTTTAAACATCAGATCTGCGACGCCACAACCATCAGGTCATAACATAAATAAATTCATTTTTATTTACATTTCGTAAAAATAAAACAAAAATTAAAATTTCAAACAATAACGGCTTTAGATTTTTCATAAGATATCCTGCAAATTGAAGCCTGAATCAGCATCAAAGGAGTTCAACAGTTCTTGGTCGGTGAAGTTGCTGGTGTCCGCTGCTGGTAAGTTTTCGAGAAACTCCAAACTGAAGTCGGCTGTCTGGCCAAAATTGCTCAAGGCGTTCGTTTGATTGTTGTTCTGATTATTGACTAATTGTTGATTGTTTAGTTGAGTTTGATGAAGCGTTTGATTCGAGATAGAGAGAGATTGAGATTGCGACATGTGCATCCCTCCCATTGACATCTGAAAATATATTTTATTAATAAAATTAATAGAATTTCTATAATAATTTTACTTACTTGTGCGGTATTTTGTTGCAACATACTCTGCTGCTGAGAATGGGTCAACATCTGTTGGTTAAGTGGTGCGCCCATATTGAGCTGCGCTGATCCCATTTGACTCTGTCCGAGAGCATTTTGGGCTTGTCCCATTGGATTATGGCTCATGTTTCCAGTTACCATGCCTTGGGTTCGCATTTGTTGATGTTGTAAAGCTGTCATCTGCATGCTTCCACCGTTGCCCACACTGTAACCTGAAAGAAAATCAATATTAATTCTGCAGAGAAGCACCCTAAATCAAAATAAAATTACTAAATATTTTATTCTTTACCTTGATGCTGGAAAGTTGGCCGCATTTGGCTTGGAAAATTGGCGTTTTGTTGTTGGGTCATGAGCATATGCCGCCATTCTGCTGATCCATGTTGTGGCATTGATTCGGGAGCCGCAGCTTGCATGGTTGCTTGTTGTCTTGGATATATCCCTCGGGACATATGTTGTTGAGACATCATGTACATATTATGCGGTCGCATCATTGGACCTAAAAGAATAATAATCATTAATTTGAATCCAGGCCGTATGATATTTTCGAAGCGTCTCTTCTGAAGAGACCTTCTAAAAAGCTCATAATTACAAGCATAAAAAATCTCAAAAACTGTAGAAACTCAATTTTCAGCCTTTGTATACCAAATTTCAAATCAATATCTTCAATATTATAGAATTTATGCAGAAAATCTGAGAATCAGTATAGTACCAGAAGACCTTCCAGCTTTTTTTAATATGGTCGAATCATGATGAAATTTTAATTCGATTGGTCAAACATTGTGACTGCTATCGTAGAAGATTACAGAAACACAAACTAACAGAACGATTTCACTCTAGAAATTGTTCTAATTGTTTTAGAGGACCTCAAAGCTGATAAATTCGTCGTTTTTAGGAGGAAAAATTTCAGAACGATCACAGAATTATCTTAGAAGTTCTTGAATCGATTACCGTACGCGATTCGATCTGAATCTGTTTAAAGACGACAGTCTACTAACTTTTAGTTACTTTTGAGAAAGAGGGGAAAGTTTGAGGAAGAAGGTCTGACTTATGGGCGACGTGGGAAACACTGTATTATTTTTGAGGTTTTAGGAATTGTGGAAAAATGACCAAGCAAGTCCAAGCTAAATTTTTATGAGATTTTCAGTGGGTTAATAATTGTAATTACAGCATTTATCCTATGATTTCATGCGATCCTGAAAAATATCTCGCAAATGTTCGTTTATTTTTGGGAAAAATAAGGACAGAAAGAGGATTAGGCAAATAGATAAGTAAGGAGGTGCTGCATTGTTTCTGGAATTCAGGAACTGTGGGAAATGACCGAATAGATCCAAGCTAAATTTCCAGAAGACTTCTAGCGATACACGAATCAAGCAGATTAACTTTGAAATTATTGATAGAAGGTAGAAATATCAATAAGTAATTTTTTAAATATCTGGAATTCTTGAATCGATTATTGTTCATGATTCGATTTGGTTTCAAAATGACATTCTTTCAGCTGTCATTCTATTTTGCATGAGACGAAAATGTTTCAGGAACTTAATCAAACATACAAGGAATTTAGGAAGCTCTGGAAGTCAATAATGATTAAGAAATGATCACACAGATCCAAACCAAATTTTTGATATACTTCCAAAGGTGCAAGCTTCTAATTTATCTTCAAAATAGTTCTCTTGAACATATAAAATAAGCTCTACAAAATTGGATATCTCTAATGCTTCTCAAAAATGTCTAAATAATTATAATTATTTTTACTGGATCTCCTCAGTAATTTCGTAACATATTCTGATTCCCAGAAAGCTTGCTCTTATTTAATGTACTACTAAAGTTCCTCAAGAATGCAACTTTTGCCAGATTTTCTAAGCATTTTCTGATTCCCAGAAATATAAAAAATATTTCTTTGGGATCCCTTCAAGCTTCCTTTTATTCCCTGTAGCTCTAAAATACCTCAAAACTATTTAAAAAAATTTCATGATTATTACTGGATCTTCTCAATTGTTTCAAACATTGCCTGACTCCCAGAAATATGAAAATTAATTAACATTGGGCTATCTATAGTCTCTTTAGGCATTTATACAGAGATCCCTGCAACCTTGTTCTTATTTCATGTACCCCTAAAGCTATTCAAAAATATTTTGATCATTTTCATAATTTTGACTGGATCTCCTCAGTTGTTTCTGAACATTTACTAACTCCCAAAATTAATTTTTACTACCCTATTGACCTTCGAACAAGGATTCCTGCAAATATATTTTTAATTCATGTGCCACTAAAGCTCCTCAAATGATTTTTTCTGGATCTCCTAAATAGTTCTTGCCTCCCAAAGATATAAAAAATATTTCCCATCCCTCAACTTGTCCGACTTCATCAAAAACAACTAATAATCGAAAAGAATATTCATTTTATATTTTTAATAAGTTTATTTCCCCGAGAGCTTTAAATTGATACCAAAATAGACATCATTTAAATAACTTGCGAGAAAACAATTGACAATCGTTAAAATAAATATAATTTTTGACACTTCTACTAGAATTATTTCCGCCGGAGCTTTAATTTTATTTTGATACCAAACACGATAGAACCAACTTACTTTTTCTTAGTACTTAGTTGTACAAAGTAACAAGTAAGTATTGTGAGACCGACAAAATTCACCTATCAAGATTTTGATAGAAATATCCGTTTCGAGCATCCCTGAATCCATTTTGACTATTTTTAGCTTGATGTCGGTACGTATGTTCGTGCGTGCGTGCGTAACTCGCAAATCTCAGAACTGGTTGAACGTATAATGTTGAAATTTTGAATTTAAGACTGGTATAGGGTCTAGTTGTGCACCTCGCATTATGGTTCCAATCGTCTGTACCGGAAGTGCACTTTACTTGAAACTTTTTCGAATTTTTCGAATAAATCCAGAATGATCAACCGTAGGATGTTGAAATTCAGTATTTGAACTTGATGTTGTATCAGAATGGTTATCTGCTATTTTTGTAAGAATCGGCCAGGCCAGAAGTGCATTTTACTTGGAACTTTTTTTGAATTTTTTGCATAAATATAGAATGATTCGCCATAGCATATTAAAATCGTATAAAGAACTTCTATAACATCTTATTGTACATCTTGCATTATGATTGCGATCGGCTAAACCGGAAGTGCACTTTACTTAAGACTTTTTTTAATTTTCCGCATAAATCCAGAATGATCAGCCGTAGGATACTGGAATTTAACATTTGAAATTGCTGTAGCATCTTAAGGTAGTTGTCGTGCTATAGCCATAGTATCAGAATATTCCAAATTTTTATATACTTATTAACAATATTATTATACAATTAACCTTGAAATTTGAAGTCGATTGACCATCTCAAACTTGAGATAAACGCAATTGAAATTAAAAATTTTAACATGGAGAGCAATGGAGAGTATACATTTTAGGCCAAAATTATATCAGTTTCAATTTTTAATGAAGAAACTAACGATCAGATTCTTTTAAAAAACTAACTATGAATTGGTGAATATGTTCTGCGTATTTGGAAATAAAGAAAAAATTATTGACCATCTCATTGTTTAGATATGCTTGGCAACGCTGTACGTCATTCTATACATCACGTTGTACTATTCAAACGACAAATTCAAAGGGAAAGAGATGGAAATAAATAGTTAATAATGGTTTCAGTAGAACAATATTATTTATGATGGGTAAAATATATAATATATTTGGTAACACAAAAAATTATATTAATATAATCTTAATATAATTAATATTAAATAAACAAAGCACATAAAAGTATTATCAACTCAAAAATATAAAAAATAATATGATATGAGCTTGCATATAAAATTGCACTCAATCACATTAATTTTGTAGCTTAAAAAAAGAAACAATTAGCGTGATAATACGTTTATTTTTGTGGCTTGCCATTTTTTAACTCTGTTAAAATGTGGACAAGTCTTTGCTCTCCTTCCTCATCGTAATCTAAAACTTTTTGTTTTATAAATTTACCTTTATATCGCAATAATTCGGACAGTTTTCTATATTGAGATGACAGCGAAGCACAATGTTGCCAAGTTATTTTTCCGGCAAGTACCCGTGAATGTTTACTATAATGTACGAGTATGAGATACACTCCCTGACAAAAAATTCAGTGATCCACTAAATTTATTGTAAATTTCTTAGTCTTTACTCATCAATATTATCATAAAAAGTTATATAATGAACTATCTGTGTTATGAACAAGTTCTGACAAGAATTAGAAGCATCTTTATATCAGTTTGCAAGGCGCTTTTTGTAGATATGCTAGACTTTATTTTTTGACGATGATGTACCACGACAACAGTCTTAATGGTCATCTTCTATTTTTGTAACAATCGGCTGAGCCGGAAGTGCACTTTATATGACAGATTTTTTGAATTTTCCGCATAAATTCTAAACAATCAGTCGTAGAATATTTAAATTTTGTATTAGGCACTCTTATAATATCTAGTAGCACACTCTGCATTATAATTGCTATCGACGAAACATTTTTTAAATTTTCCGCATAAATCCAAAATGATTGAACGTAGATTGTTAGAATTCAGTATTTAGGACGATTATACTGTCTAGATGCTCATATCCTATTTTTATTGAGATCCACCTAGCCGGAAGTGCACTTTACTTGACAGTCTTTTGGATTTTTTCGCATAAATTCGAAACGATCAGATATAGAATATTGAAATTTGGTATTTCAGTCTGCTGTAGCACCTGAATGATTGCCTACTATTTTTATAACAATAGACTGAACCGGAAGTGCACTTCAATAGGAATTTATTTTTTAATTTTGCGCATAAATTCAGATCGGTTGGTAGGCGTAGAATTTTGGAAATCAGTATTAAGGAATGTTGTAGTATAGGCTATGTGCAAGAAGGCGGAGTTTGAACAAATATCGAAGCCAGCGCTCATTGTGAGCACCATTGTAACCATTGAACTCCATTTCTCAGAATACGTCAATGAGCTGTCATTGAGTATTGTAGTTTAAAAGTGAAAATAATTGCATATAAAACATGGGAAAACGTTTGTTCTGTTTCAGGCTGTTGTGTTAAAGATGATTAAAGTGAAATATAGTTTCATAGATTTCATGTACCCAGTTATAACATCAAAAAACGAGTGAAGTGAATCAAAGCGGTAAATAGAGTATTGTCTGTCTTTTATTATTAATCTATAAAACAAATATGTTTGTAATTCAATTGTGAAATTAGAAATATTCATCATCGATTTGGGATTCATGAATTTACCTCTATCTCTAATTTTTAAGATGTTTCAGTGATAGAAGTTTGTCAGATGCACTTCGCAATAATTTTGTTGTTAATATTGTCAGCAACATATTCTTCAACATGCTTAATATGGCAAATCTAATTTCACGCTTTTCTTCAATGCTTCTTCGGTAAAAGGGATACAGTGTTTGATAAATACAAACCCGATCTGCAAGTTCACCGGCGTCATAATTTGAGGCTATCCTGTCAATTTGGACAAATTAAGACGTTTTCTCTATAATAGGTACGTTATCATTGAATAAAAAAATACTCAAAATAAATAATTTCAACGTACCTTTCATGCTATGTAAGTTATATTATACGCACACAGCCGAATTAGATAATATTAGTACATTTAAAAAATTATAGGTATGAAACAATGATGAAATGGAGTTCAATCGTTCTCCATTGCCCGCTAGAGGCGCTAGTAGACTCCATGCACGTAGCCTATAAGAATAATAGCCTACTGTTTCCATAGCAACCGACTTGGCTGAAAGCGCATTTTACTTGACAGATTCTTAGAATCTCTTGAGTAAATCCAAAACAATTAACTGTGGAACGATGAGATTTTGGGTTTGCTTATATATATTCAATGATATATATATAATCAAACACAAAATCACATCATATTATATATATATATATATATATATATATATATATATATATATATATATATATATATATATATATATATATATATATCCAATGATGTACAAGTAAGTCACGTGATGTTCATGTCAGATTCTTTTGATTTTTTTTAAATTGACGCACTTTTGCATGTGATGTCCAAATATGAGTAATAATAATTCTAATTTCAGATTATTTAATTCTTCGCATGTTTAAATTGGCAGGAGAAGTAAAAAAGTCGAGAATTATTGAATATAAATCCAAAAGGAAAGGACTACTTTAAGATGTGTGGAAAACGGGTTACGATGCATCAAGTGCAAAACCATTTTAAAATAAATGACGGCTATAAGTGCCAATAAAACATTTTTTATGGCCAAATTGAAATCTTAGTTGAAGAAATAAATCAACAAAAAATTGATATTAGTACCAGAAGTTAATTTCAAATGTTATGAATTTTTAGTTGTTTTATTTACCTGATGGTGGCATGGGCTGATGTGGCATCCGCCTCATATTTGGTGGAACAGCGGGATACCTCGGCTGCATTCCATGCATCATTCCAGCACTTGTCTTGTAGTCAGGCGGAGGTGGACGTGCCATTCCAAGTTGCTGTTGTTGTTGTTGCATGGCCGCTGCAGCTTGCTGGGCTCGCAAAAGTTGTTGTTGTTGCATTAACTTTTGTTGCTGTTCCATGGTATGACGTGGACCTACGCCCATTGAACCAGTGCCCATATTGGGGGAGTTTACACCGACTCCTCCGATACCGCCCATGCTTGACATGGGGTTAGGGCCCATACCAGTGTTACCAGCACCTGAGGAACATAAACATTAGATATTTGACTCAAAATTTTCACCATTCCCATATTTCTTATATTATGATGAAAATAAATTATTTTTCGTGGTAAATTTTTTGTTAAAAATGTTAAATTTGGATTTCCAGTAACGTCCAAATGTGCTTCCGGCATATTTTAGACATTAAATATTCGTAATACATCTGTTGAATAAAAAATTACCTGTAGGTACATTGGCCCCTCTCTGCTTCAAAGTTTGCTGCGTGAAATTGATCGTTTGCGACTGACTTAAAGTATACGAATCCTGCTGACTGTTTTGTTGAGGATTAAGTTGAGGTCCTCCAGGTTGATGCTGAGGCCCATTTCCTTGTTGATTTTGTTGCTGCTGTTGTTGTGTTTGTTGTCCAGGAACTGGACCATTGCCTTGATTACTAGTTTGATGGTTTCCGGGTTGTTGTTGTTGTCCCTGCGCTTGTTGCTGGGATTGGTTGAAGAACATCCCCTGTTGGGCCGCTACTGATACGTTACCTTTTAATTCGCCTGAGAGATGGAGGTGCTGACCAGCAGACACCTAAAACAATAAAAAAATAATAATAAGTTTGTTTCCTAATGTGAAAGTTCTTATGTAGATCATTCTAGAACTGATTCTTTACTTTACTACCTATAATCAATTACATAACAAATACTTGGCGGAAATGGCTCTCAGAAAAGTAAAAAATCAGTGTAAATAGACTAGCATCAGAAGGTACTTGGTCTAACAGTTCGAAGCGGTTAGTGGTCTCAATCCCAGTTCGTGGGAATCAACAACTTCCGTATTCAAATACATGACAGTTGCCGTTATTAGAATGTAACGTACGGTTGTCGTGTGCGCTGTACGTTATGCCATGTTGATGCTGAAATGGCGTGGTCAGGGAGGAGAACTTTTCAATCTCTCCCAAAATGGACCGCAAGACACTTTCACGAAGATTCAATCGAGAATAATAAATAAAATTGAAAGTGAGAATGACTTCAACTATAAAGCAAAATATCTCTAAAACTATAAATGAAATAGGAATTATTTCCTAAAAGTTGCACCCTTATGCAAAAATTATTTCTTTTTTATTCTTATGCCTTTTAGGGATAAGAAGATGTCATTACAGTTGAATCTAAATATGTTTTTAGTGATGTTTAAAATTAAAAACAAACTTCAAATTTTTTTCTAAATGAGGTAAAAGTGTTCAAAAATATTTTTGGAACCAATTGGCTGGGAATTTGACTTCTCTGTCCAACAAGAGATGGACCTCAAGATATTTTTTATTCTGTTACATCAAAATTATGTTCCAAAAATAGTTTCTTATCTTCGAAAATTTTAGCTCAAGGATGAATATTATTTTCGTTAATAAAATTATAATTAATACTACTGGTTCATCTTTCACGTCATGCTGGTTGCATTCAAAGTCCAGGATTGTTGCAGGAATCTTCTAGGTTTTGTGGTTATGTTGGGAATGGTTTAAACGAACCTAACAATTGTTGCAAGCTGGCGTGGTCATCAACAAATCATACAGAAGCCAAGTGAAGAATCTACGCTGTAGATTCATACCGCACAGTGTATACGCGCCTAGCTGTTCTTCACGAACTGTTATTACTGTAAAACGAAACCTGCAAGTCTCAAATTTTTATTCTTTACTAATTATAATCCATAATAAGTTGTCTACAAGTAAATGGCACTCTGTTTCCTGCTGCGAAACTTTCTGTTTATCTTTAAAGATAACAAAATAAGTTTTATTTGTGCGACATCCGTTGTTCTGCATGCGTAAAACAAAATAATCAATTACGTAACAAACAAAAAATGAGCCAATTTAAAAACAACTAAAAACTGGCCGTGACGTCACTGCGCAAAATTTTCACGTAATCATTAGTTATTTTATGGGAAAGGGCTAAAGTATGCGGGCCCTTATAAGCCCTGAGAACTTAATCCTTCTTGATAAAAGAGCCTCTGAATGGCATCGGATTTCCTCTCCGGAATGCTGTCAGTATTTTCGTAATGTGTTACGAATTTCACAAGCCTTCAAAAACAAAACTATATTCAGTGAAATTTCTGAAATGAGAATAATTTCTCTGTTGTCCAATCGGACTATATATTGCTGTGTGGAGGTCACGGCACGGCGACGCAACCTGACAGTCGCAAAGGCAGTGGCGGCTCGTGATACATATAGACCCCTGGGGGGCAAGTGGCGCAAAGGGGGCCCTAGGCGAGGACATACTTACTAAGGGGGACAAGGGAACGTAAGAGGAAGATCCTGTCCGCAGTACACGCGATGGTGATATGGATATGGCAATCGCAACCGAAGTTCTATTAGAATAAAACAAATTACGAAAAGATTGAGCGCGAATTATTCATCAGTAAATAAATAAACGAAAAGTCAATAAAAAGGACAACACTTTTACACGACGTTATTCTTGTTTATACTTTAGAATTTTTTTTCCAGTTCCTGTAATTAATTTCTGCTGTAATGAATTAAAATTTGGGAATCATTTATTGTTTTGAATCCTGAACCAAGTTCTCAAAATTCATTCGTATAAACTAAACGATTTTCACATGTTAGTTCCAGTGCTACCACCATCAACACACGCCTGATAGTCATGTTGCGCAACTTGAATTCAATTTCAAAATCTAAATTGTTGAAACTTATTATTTTACTGTACCAGCAAAAAATCAATCATGACGTCAATTCTGTCATCAATCCTTATCGGCTACCCTATCATCTTTCCCTCTATATATCTCCCGAAACAAATCTTCTTCCCTCCTGTTTCCAAAATGGCGATGTGACAGGACCATTAACTTTATTGATACCAGACTTAGCTGTTAGAAATATCGATAGAACCTCAGGATAACCTATCTGGACATTTCGGAGATACGTCACACGCATTCGGCCACAAATCTTGCCTTTTAGAAGTAGGCAATAAGGAAATAAGTAGGGGGATTGAAAAGGGTGTCCAAATATCTGAACATGTGTTAGGAATTGAGAGTTAAAAATAGAAGAACGAAAGTTTGGGAGAAAACTAAAAATGGCATTCTCTTTCTATTGTGTGAGATTTATAATTGTTTTATTATTTATTACTACTAATTTCTCAGTGTGAAAATCTTGCTAGATGTAATCATGTTCTATTCTCGAAATATATTTGATATTATTTGATTTGAATATTTAAATTTCTTTGAATTTGATTTTATCAGTTTTTCGATTGTTTTAAATTAGGGAACGATTAACTTGGGATCTGAAACAGATATCTTTGAGCGTTTAAATATTTAATTTGAATATTTTTGAAGCAACAGTCGAATTTAAAATTAGGTTATCTTAAAGGTTAAAACTTGTCTTGTTTTTTACAGTAGAATTTTTAACATTTTAGTTCTCAAATTTTGAAGTCACTTTATACACATCTGTCTAATATTCATGAAAATCATTGTGAGCAGGAACGACGTGAACTCGAGATATTTGTTTATTAGTAGTGGCATGCATCTGTCAAAAAAATTTTGAAAATTCATTTATTTCAAAAATTGTTTCAAATAAAGCCATAATTGTTATAATAAAATCCCATTGAAAAACAGAGGAGAATTAAAAAATATAATCAAATATAGGGTGTTCCATTCAAAATACGAAAGTTGATGACGACTTCCGGTACAACCGAAAATGTCGCCAATATGAAAATATTTTATATAAGCTCGGCTTTATCATCAAGACCTATGTGCAAAGTTTCTGATTTGTAACTTTATCAGTTCTTAAAATATCGATAAACGAGTATCTCAAAAAAACATCCTGTATATGAGCTTTTGTCTAAAGGGCTTCCAGCCCCTATTGAAGACAATATTGCGAATAAAAATGTAAAATTTTAAAAGTTCAAATCATTCGGTTGGCAAACCTGAGGTCAATCAACCCGTGCTTATTGTTGTAATATTTTTCCAATACTGTATACATTATTATAGAAGACAGTTTTTTGACAAAATGGAAATTAGTATGACTACAAATTCACGGTCCTCCCCTGACTATGAAAGTTGAATTCCAGAAGTATTCGTTCTAGATTTATTCGAAAATTTGCAGAAAGGCCACCACCAGTACATGAGTGTTGAGCGGATTGCGGTTGATCTAAAATCTCAGACGAAATATAACATGTTTCCAATGAAACGCCAAAGTTTATTTGTTCAGGGGAAAGGAGAAGACAGAGACGCTAATTGTCATTACCCGCCAATGTATAGTTGGTAGCCTACTCTAAATTTTTTTGATGCTCTTAAGACATATAATCCTTGAGACGGCTTAAATTTCTCGTTGATTACCGCTCACTTGAAACTTTGTGAGTGGCTTCATTGTGATGAGTCCGACAGCTTTTACATTTGCCAAAATTCTTGATTTGGGGGCATTTTTCAGCGAGGGCTTATTAAACACGTCAATTTCATGAAGCCTTGTAAAAGTATTACCGTCATCTTGTTTTTCACACAAATCGAAAGATTTTTAAATTATAAAATGAAAAAAAATGTTGGCCGTCATGAATATTGGGGCTAGCGGTGAGTCCGACAAATCGCACGTGTCATAAGTATGTTGGTATGAAAACTTATTACCGCTAGTTTGAGATTTTGACGACGGGTTAAATTATTTTTTTCTAAAATTTTTTCATTTTGTCCGACAAATTTTGTGGAGCGTTTTTTCAGTCCGAAACTAAAAACGTGTCAGGATTATAACAGCTCCTTTATAAACGACCGCTTGTCGGACCAAAACAGTCATTATTTCAAAACATATTTTCTGTCCAAAAAATCTTATTGGTTCTTGCAAAAAAAAAACGATTGCATATATATAATTCAGTTTTTGACGTATTTAATATTAACAGATAAGCAATAAGCATTGTTTATAAGCTAGTAATGAATAAATCATAAACAAAATAATTTTTATGATAAGTAAAGTAGAAAATAGAAAAACTAATATATGGATTTTTATTTTTTTTATTTCATTCTTTATCAGAATTATCAGAAGATACTGAAAGACTCGCTATGAGTTTCATTTCCACTGGCGACAAAATGACCAAATTTTAGAAAAAAAATAATTTTACACGTCCTCAAAATCTCAAACTAGCGGTAATAAGTTTTCATACCAACGAACTTACAACACGTGCGGCTTGTCGGACTCACCGCTAGCCCCAATATTCATGTCGGACAATATTTTTTTTTTATTTTATAATTGAAAAATCTTTCGATTAGTGTAAAGAACAAGATGACGGTAATACTTTTACAAGTCTTCCTGAAATTCGCTGAAAAACGCCCCCAAATCAAGAATTTTGGCAAATGTGAAAGCTGTCGGACTCATCACAATGAATCCACTCACAAAGTTTCAAGTGAGCGGTTATCAACGAAAAATTTGAGCCCTGTCTCACGGACTAATACTATTAATATAATTTCAAGATTTATTGTAATGTTAGGCTTTCTGTATGTGTTTTTATTTACTTTGTGATCCTGAATTTAGTATTTGCATATTCTTTAAATATTATTACTTTACTGAGTACTGCAACGAACAGAGCCCTAGCAGGTTAGACATCCATCGCGACTCGACAGAAGAACAGGTGAAAAATGCAACTGAGTCATGCGCCAAGGATGTAGTGACGTCTGGTGGAATTTCTGAAAACTCACTAGAACTTTCTAGAGACCCCGAAGAACTCTAGGCGGGGATATTCAAGCCCGGACAAGGTCGAGCCAAGAATCATTGTACTTCAAATACGGAGCGAGAAAGATTGAAAATAAATAAGCGGACTAGTTGAAATAAATTTATAAGTAGAAATATTCTTGAGTGAATTCCTAGTTATATAATTGTGGCCTTAAGTGAAAATAAATTTATTAAACCCACAAATGAATTGAGTTACAATATAAATCCTTCTAGTAAATATACTTCAGTAGAATTAATTCAATAATAAGCTTCCGATTGAGAATAATTTTCCAATGTAGGAATTGTTCCAGAAATATTCAATTCTAGATTTATTCGAAGCATTTAATAATTCCTATCAATACTAATGAATTAAAATAAATGATTGAAGAGTAAAATGTAAGAAACGCAACCAATAATTGCAATATTCTAGATTTCACTTCTAGAATTATTCATCAAGTTATAAAAAAGCAACCAACAGTACAAAGATGCAAAGCAGATTGCGGCCAATCCAAAATTTCATTATTATGGAAAATAACAAATAAGAATATCATGTTTCTTAGTTACAGCAAGTAACTAGAATAATTTCTCTGACAGAAAACACAATGACAGGACATAAATAACTAAAAATTTTGATTGAAATAGTACATTAGCCAGACAATAAACATTGAAGACACCACGGGAGTTGAACGGACGATAATGCTTACGGTCAACGTACACACCTCGGACCAGAGGTCCTCGCAAAGTACACTGTTGACCTCAGGCATTATTGTTTTTTTAACACCCTTGATACCTTAATTACTATTAAAGTCGGCAAAAAAAAAACGACAGATAATTATGAATAGTCCCAATTAATAAATGAATTATTGCTGGGAGTTGATATCAAACTTTCAGTATCCCAAAATGTTTTTCAGTTGAATTAATTGTTAGTGCAACATTCTAGAAACTACCGGTTGAGAATAATTGTGTTCCAGAAGAATTCAATTCTCGATGCATTCGGAAACTCGGAAAAGCCGCCAGCAGTACGGGAATGTTAAGCGGGTTGCGGTGTATTAAACATACAAGTTAGAAACTTCAACATCAAGGGTAACTTATAATAAAAGTGGCAGGGTTGGGCTATAAATAATAATTGGAATTTATTACTGAAAGATTTCAAAACAAAGCGTCCATAAACAAGGGAGTATTTGTAAAATGAATCAATTATCATTTAAATTTTGTTATTTCAGTTGATTTATCATATTGAGAATAATATACAATGCAAGTTGTATTCTAGAAGAATTCTATTCCGGATTTATTCGAAACTCGTAGAACCACCAGCAGTACGAGAATGTTAAGCCGGTTGCAGTCAACCAAAATACAAGTTAGGGACTTCTTTATTACTATTTTATTTTGATTCATTCAAAATTATCTTTAAATAAAAAAAATGTTGAGAAATAGCCGGGGGTGTTATAATGACAAATAATTATAATACTAATTTTATTATACATGGTTACAATCCTAGAACTATTCCGAAGTTGAAGAAAAGCCGCCAACAGTACGAGAATGCGCAAAATATGAACTAAAGCACATTAAAAGATAAATGAATAAATTGTAAATACAAGTAAAGATAGCTTGCGTAACTTTTTCCAACAAAGTTCCAAGTTTGTTTATTCAGTTTAAATACAGTTTTTTATAGATTCTAGTGACTGTAATGTATGCATGTGCTTATAAATTCGTATAAGTATGCATCTTCCCATCATGGTATTCCATCCTTCACCAACGGGCCGTTCTGGCGTTTTCTCCACGCTTCACCGCATGTAGTTCCCGTGTATTGATTCTGTGAGGGCGCGAGTTGCACCCACGCCACGTGACCTGTCCCCTAGTACCCCTGAGTGCCTCCCAGATCCCCTCCAACCCCACAAGCACGCCAATGCAGCCACGCACAGCTATCTATCTTTTCACCCCGCAACGCGCACACCACGCGTGACTTCGGGTTGCCCAGTATATAGCAGATTATATCTGCAAAGGACTTGTTGATATTGAATTGGAGAAGAATTCTGGAGGAGTGGAAAGTGAGGGCTTAATCCTAGAATCTGTTGTGAGAAGAGAACTTCTCAAGTTATTTAACTGAATTAAATAAAGTTATATAACTATAATAAATGTAGTAGAAATTTTAAAATTGATACTTCGTACTTTTGCAGCATAAAATTCTGTACTGTTATATAACCTCAAAAATGTTTGTAATTTTTAGCACAAGACCTCCTAATACTTCCTTATTAGCTCGCAGAAAAAATAATATAATCTTATTTTCCAGATAAGTACGTATTTACAAAAATATAGTATGACGCAAAATACGGCTATAAATGAAATGAATTATTAATAAGACAATAAAACACTGAGAAAAGAACAGTAGCAACAGCGCAAAGTGTGAACATTATCATAGCGGTGTTTAGACCAAGGCCAGTAGCAATTGCTTATAACCTTTACAACGGTAGCTAGTAATTTTAACACCAATTCAGACCAATGGTCATTGTCAAATATTTCGAAAATACATGAAAAAAATTCAAGAAAAAAGAATTTTTTTCCAATTTCAAAGTTTAATTATTTCCATTAGTAATTAAGGAAGAAATTGACGCAAATTTATTGGGCAATCATGCCTGATTTTAATGATCTAGTTTATTTGTATATTCAGAAAGTGAAATTATGAATGTTGCAATCTTGGGGAGCGACAAAAGTTCGTTTCGCTCATAATATTTTTTTCTACGATTTAATAAAATTGTCCCTGGAGTTTTTTGATCAAAATTAAACCCCAAACTTTTGGCTAGCATATTGTCATTTCCTGTCTCTTTCAAATTCGTGACAAATGAAGGTTTTTCACGTTGATGCCACGCACTCTTGTTCAAGAAAACAGTTAAAAACTCATAAAAAATAATTCACGGTTTTATGTTTTTCTCGTACATTAATTTAACAATACAAAATTAAAATGCAGCTGTTGCAAAACAGGTAAGACTGCTTAATAAACTAAATATTAATTAAGGACGCCACATTTTATATATTAATTATAATTCTGGTCTCATCTCAATTAAAATTCGGGAGTTGAAACCGTTTTACTTGTAACCATGAAGATTTCCTGTTTATTAATAAGCAATTAGTAACTGATTAGCTTGGAGGCAAAATCAACACTTTAAAGCGCCATGTCTCTGAAATTTTATTATAAATTTATTTTTCTACACTATTTAAGATCAATAAAATCGCCTCGCACGAGCTATACTTAATCTCTACTCAAGTGCCTACGTCTTTATTAATGAGTGTGAGCTTGGAACAAATACATGTCCCAAAATTCATCAAATATTTTTATTTCATTATATACTGATCTGAACTGTGCTACATTACTCATGTACCCTCTACATTCTAGAAGCTTCTCGAACAACTGAGAGACTCCAAAGAAACTACTAGAATACTTCTAGATAATTTTCAGTTTCATATTAAATATTTGATTAAAATTCAACTGATCCTACTGTTTTCATTAATAATTGCACTACTTGAAAAAATTCTAATTACAGTCCTATATTGAAAATTTATGAAAATTTCTAGTATCACTATTACATAAGGAAACTTCTAAAATACCTTCCAAATACATTAAATAACTGACCTGAACTACATATTACTTATGAGAAACTTCAAAAAAACTCTTAGTTTCATATGAAATGTTCGATTAAAATTTAGCTGATCCTATCTGAAAAAACACTATATACTGTACTAACATCGACCATGTACTTCCTGGAAGCTTCTATTATTACCAATACATTGGCAGACTTCAAAGAAACTTCAAAAATATTCCAGAAGAAGGAGCCGAATAATATACCTCCTAAACTGACCTCAAATTACTTATAAATAAGTCTTCTAGAAGCTTCTTGTAGGACTTAGAAACTTCAGGAAAGCTTTTACAATATTTTTAGATAACTTTTAGTATCATAGAAAATATGCAACAAATTTAACTGATCCTATCTCACTTATTAATTGTACTTTATGAAAAATTCCAAAAATTGACGTGGACTGTGCTACATTATTTATGTACCCTCTAGAAGCTTCTCGCATGACTTAAAGACTACAAGAAAGTTTCTAGAATATTTTTAGATGACTTTTAGTAACATATAAAATGTTCGATGCATATTTAATTGATCCTATCACTCTCATTAATTATACTTCTTTTAAAAAAAAATCAAAAAATGATCTGGACTGTACTACATTACTTATGAACGCTCTAGAAGCTTCTCGCCTGACTTAGAGATTTCAGGAAAGCTTCTCGAGTATTTTGAGATATGTTTTAGTAACATATAAAATCTTCAATGCAAATTTAACTGATCCTATCTCTCTTATTAATTGTACTTCCTGAAAAAAATCCAAAAACTGACCTGGACTGTGCTACATTACTTATGAACCTTCTAGAAGCTTCTCGTATGACTTAAATACTTCAAGAAAGTTTCTAGAATATTTTTAGATAACTTTTAGTAATATATAAAATGTTCAATTCAAATTTAACTGACCCTATCTCTCTCATTAATTGTACTTCCTGGAAAAAATCTAAAAACTGACCTGGACTGTGCTACATTACTTATGAACCTTCTAGAAGCTCCTCGCCTTACTTAGAGACTTCAGGAAAGTTTCTAGAGTATTTTTAGATAACTTTCAGTATCATATAGAATGTGCAATACCAATTCAACTGATCCTATCTCTCTTATTAATTGTACTTCCTGGAAAAAAAACAAAAACTGACCTGGACTGTGCTATATTATTTATGAACCCTCTAGAAGCTTCTCGCATGACTTGAAGACTTCAAGAAAGCTTCTAGAATATTTAAAAATAAGTTTTAGTAACATAAAAAATATTCGAAGCAAATTTAACAGATCCTATCTTTCTTATTAATTGTACATCCTGAAAAAATCCAAAAGCTGACTTGGACTGTGCTACATTATTTATGAATCTTCTAGAAGTCTCTCGCCTAACCTAGAGACTTCAAGAAAGTTTCTAAAATATTTTTAGCTACATATAAAATATTCAAAGCAAATTTAACTGATCCTATATTTGTTATTAATTGTACTTCCTAAAAAAATCCAAGAACTGACTTGGACTGTGCTACATTTTTTATAAACTCTCTAGAAGCTCTTCGCATGACTCAAAGACTTCAAGAACATTCCTAGAATATTTTTAAATAACTTTTAGTAACATATAAAATATTCGTTGTAAATTTGACTGATCCTATCTCTCACATTAATTGTACTACCTGAAAAAAATCCAAAAACTGATCTGGAGTGACAATGTGCTTTCTGGAAGCTTCTAGAACAACTACTACGCTGAAAAATTCAAAAAAGCTTCTAGAATATTCCAAAAGAAGCACATAGCCTCACAGCAATTAAAATCTAACTGATTCTAAGCTTCTACAGCTTGTTCTGTCAGAAAATGCTTCAAATATTGGCCTGAATAGTACCTACAATATTAGAAAGGTGTTTTCTAGAAGTTTCTCGAATAGCTTAATGCTAAAAGACTTCACAGAAACTTCTAAGATACTCCGACTTTTTAAACTAAAATTTCAAGTTTTTCATGATTTTTTTTACCAACACTCCAAATATTGTTCAAAATCGACTTCAATTATCTACGTATTTCCTAAAACTATTATAGAATTCAGAGAAGCTTCTAAAATACTCCTAAAGAAGAAACAGTACGATATTCTTCGTAAATTGGCATTTTTAATGGACTAGAAGCAATGCAAATCTAGCTGATTTCAAGTTTTTCATAAATTTTCTATTACCAAATGATCCAAATATTGACAATTTTGGTCTACATTAAGCAAGCACTTTCTAGAAGCTTCTAGAAACAACTTAAACGCTAACAGATTTCAGAGAAGCTTCTAAAATACTCCGAAAGAGCGAATAGTATGATTGTTGACTTTTTAATACTTTCTGGACTTAAAAATAATAAGTATCAAACTGATTCTATATTTTTCATGAGTTGCTCTACAAATAGAAATATTGACCCAAATTGATCATGTATTCTCTGAAAGCTTCTAGAATAGCTTAAACGCAGGCAGAATTTAGAGAAGCTTGAAAAATCTGGAAAAATAAACTGTTATGCCACAGTAGTTAACTTCATTTTATGCATTCTGGAATTTCGAAGAAAAAAATCTATTTATTTCTTATTATTATGATAGATTAGTAATTTTAAATATTTTTATACAGATAAAATTTGATTACGTGACACTTTTCATTCATAATTTTGATAAGAACAATATCCAAAGTGACGTCACAGCTTCTAGAATTGTGTATAGTAACACCAAACGAATATGAACAATCTATCATAAATGTTATATATTTATTTTGGTACCTCAATTTATTCAAAATACATTTGGGCGTCAAAGAAGGATGTACAAAATAAAAATTCCATTCTGCCTAATAAAATGGAACTAAAATTATTCAAAACAAGTGATATTTGTGTTTGGACGGGCTATATTATGTGAAAGACCGTGCGCACAAAGCGCGCGTATATCGTGTTCAAATGTAGGCAACTCTGATTGGCAGTTTGGTAACTGGCAATTGATACGTCAGCACAAAATTTCAAAAAAAAAATATATTTGAGAAACTACATAATTTTGGTGAGTTTGAAAAACTTTAAAGTTATCAATTTAAAATCAACTTCCAGAAAACAGTTATTTTAGATTTTTCCTGAATTGTTCTATCAGCAAATACTCCAAATATTGACCAACATTGAACAAGTACTTTCTAGAAGCTTCTAGAACAACCTGAACGTTAACAGACTTCGAATAAACTTCTAGCATATCCGAAAAAAAATTGCATATTACTTCTTAGTTTTTTTTCAAATTTTTAAACTCCAAATATTGGCTTTAATAGACTACGTATTTTCTAAAGCTTCCAGAACAACTTAAACGCAAATAGAATTCAGAGAAGGTTCTAGAATACTCTGAAATTATTTTTTTGAAAACATGTATGAAATATTTGGTTTTATATGTTTAAAATCAAAAAATTATTCGTTGAAAGTTTCCAAAATTCAATTAACAATGAAATTAACATACTTTTTAATGGGTTATTACCTCGACGACCAAAAAAAAGGTTAATTGTTGATTTAATAATGAACAATATAAATGAATCTACCCACTCGTGACGCCTATGGTCTGCAAATCTAATTCGCAATTCAAATTAACTTTTACCATTATAATTTGTCAATGTGACGCAGATATATTGCACTGTTATTAAAAAGTTACTCTCCAGCGCCAATATTCAAAAATTCAATTTTGTGACGTACGGGCGGAAATTGAATGCTTTCTGATTCAGGGATGCAAAATAGTGCAATCAATAGATAATGAAATTATTCGAAATTTTCGCCCAGTTCAAATAGCAACTACATTTGAAATGCTATGAGCACGCTTCTAAAGTTTTTTTCTCAATAATCGAAGCAGGATTTGAACCAAATTATTCCCCAAAACAACCTAAGCTCCAAGCGTAATCCAGCCGCAAAATCGATTTCCCTATTCCCTTTTATCCTGCTTCTATCTCTCTTTAGCTTTGCTCCAGAGAGTTCGTTATCCTTCAGGACTCTATATACTAATTTCACGTATCCTACAGGAGTTCCAAGCCACACAAAGAGCAGAAATGTCCCGTTTAAGGCATAGAAGAAGGGTAAGAATAGGTAAGCTAATTACAGGACTAAGGATAATCGCAGGAGTTAGAAGTTATGGAAAGTGGATGTAACCAGAGAACTTTTGTTAGGGAAGAGTGTATTACAAGGGAATCTGAATTTGAATGCCTTATTATAGTAAAATTTCTTCACAGTTATGTCTTTTATACTGTATCCTCACCGAACGGAAGAGAGAATTTTTATCCCAAAATTTATTGAATTTTAAATATTGACACAATAATTTTGTTGATTTGTTTCCCAAAAACAACAACAAAAATTGCTGTTTATGAATTTTAATTTTCAAAAAATGTTTTATCAATTTTCCATTTCGTTTCCGACAAAATGTAAATGAAAGAGTCTTTCCACAGGGATATTCACCTGATATATTTCCGGATCTGTATTGGTTTTTCACGTGTTTGGGAAATATTATTTTCGTTTTAATTTCAACGAGTGTTCAGTTTGCGAATTGATTCCTGAACGCTGATTGGCTAGTAGTCCAGGGAGTTTTCTGCAGGAAATTCAACTGTTTTGTTATTTTGTTTCTAAGTTTCAATTGTCCAGAGTGATTTTGAAAAGCATGCTATTTTTGAAAGGCGAAAATATTAAGGGTGTGCTTATGCACCAAACATTAATTGTTAATATAATTATTGATACAGCATTCAAAATTAATTTTGTGTTACTAGTTATTTTGCTGTCCAGTTTGATATGTTTACATATTTTTCTAATTATTGCGTAATAACTGCCTATTCGAAAAAATTTTTTTTATGATGTTAATTACCTGTTTTTTAATAACATACTTTGACTAAAATAAAAATGTATTATTGTGTGTTTATTAGCACAAGTGTGTATAATTTTATATTATTAATTAGTAAATGTTATTGAGGATTGTTTATATATTTCATTTATAAATGTTTACAACATATTTTAATTGATACTGTTGCTAGCTCGATTTATTTTTTATTCAGCGATAATAAAAACTTGAGCAAGTAATTACTTCCAATCAATAATAATTTTTTAAAGTGTTGATAGTTTGCTGAAAAATATACAAGCATGCTTTGATTATTCATTAGAACAATAGTTTGTTCCAACGTTATGGTTATAAATTTCAATACTTTTCCTAGTTTATTGTTTTGTGTTTGGCAAAATCTGTTTCATTACTTAAGATACAAAATTATCTAACTGTCAATATTTACTATATTAGTCATGGTTTATTTTGAGATTAATCTACAAAAACATGATTAGGCATTTGAATTTATGTTTGTAAAAAATATTATTCATACATCTGTATTTAAAAGCTCTATAATGTCCTAAGAATGAGATCTTGTATATAATCTTACCGAACGGGAGAGAGATTTTTTGAACCATGATACCATGGATATATGACAAAGAATTGATAAATAAATTTTTCTAAATAAATATTTTGATGAACGGCAAAGAAAATATTCATAGCGTCAGTCTATAGAAAATAAAATATTAGCATTCAACCTTTTATGCGTTATAGATTTATAATAATTTCAATTAAGCTGATTCTATCAATTATAATATTGAAAAATATTTTAAATAATAGTCTAGCAAGAAGTCAAAAATAATTCTAACAGCGAACTTGCGAAATATTCTTATGAAAACTTAACCGAACGGAAAAGAGAATTTTTTGAAACGCGATTTCATTTATTTCTCATAACAATAGTTCAACGGAAGTATCTGCAGCTCATATATAATCTTACCGAACGGAAAAAAGATTTTTAGCGCATTTTTGTAAAAAAAAAAAAATGGAAGAATCATCTGGATGATGAAAGCGCATTTTTGACAACTCATGAATGCTTGTTACTTCAGAGATTTCGCAAATTACCATCTCTCACAATTACTGAGCTTGAAATCAAGCAGTTTGGGCAAACTTACGAAGCAGCAGCTTCCATTTAGTACTAGTTTCAAGTTGACTATTTGATAGGTACATAATTTATGCATGTACAAACTCCGAAAATACTATTTAATCTTCATTGTTTGGTTATTGACTGACGGGAGGTCAAGTGCTGTACCTTAAAACGATAATTTGATCCTTATCAAAGCTATATAAAGAAAATACACCAAAAGTAAACAAATTTTCAATTAATAATAATAATTCATTCTAATAAGCTTCAAATTCGCGTCAAACAAGTCATTGAATGAATCCCGGACAGATTTGACAACTGTATATAATAATAGTGACACCCGCGGCTAAAGTTGTAACTAAATTTTTATCTACTTTAATAAATTTTAGTTGCCATATCCCTAATGTCATATATATCTATGGGCATTGTTTCACTTGAAAAAAGTAATTGAATAATTTTCGAAAAAAATGCGCTAAAAATGCGCTAAAAAATACGGTTATGCACTTTGGCTGTTTGATGTGACGCTGAGTTCTCAGCAACTACAGCACTTACAGACTTGAAACTGGTATTAAATGAAAGCTGCTGTTTTGTAGGTTTGCACAAACTGCTTGATTTTTTCATTCATACACCCAGTCTTATGTAAAAAATTAAATAAAATTTCAAAACGTAATTACTGCTGAACTATGCATAATTAAAATCTGAAAATTGCTGCAAAGGATGAGCGACATATCAGTAATTGAATTTCATATCCTAAATTTGGTTACCAATTTTAGGGTAGCAAATATTTATCTCAATATCTCGAGAGTTACACATGATATTGACTTGCGGTTTTCAGAGTTAGTATCAGAATGAATTGAACTTTTATTTTTATGATTAATTTAGGCCAGTACACGTCCACCACTTTCTTATGCCTATAGTTTTGAAGGTAATTGCACCCAATTTTCAATTATTTTTTTCCAAATAACTTCGATAAAGGTTAAATTATTAATTTAGGGTATAGCACATGATCTCCCGTCAGTCAATTACTAGATAATAAATGTCCTTTTAAGTTTGTACGTACTCAAGAAATTAAGCCCTGTATTCAAAATAATTTCTTAGAACTTCAAAAATATTCTAGCGTACATTCTCATAGGAACATTGACGAACGGGAAAGAGAATTTATTGAAACTAGAATTCATTATAATCTTATCATAACAATATGATATATAGGAGAAGTATGGTGATTGTGACCTTTTGACAGTTCGAGATTTTGATGAATCTTCACGTTTTAGACCCCACTGAACCCGAAAAACATAATTTTAAAAAAGTTTGTCTGTCTGGAAGCACGATAACTTGAGAACGCGTACGAATTTTCATCTCAAATCTTATATTCAAGTTTTTCATCAAAAAGCTAGGTTCAAGTTCGTAGATGAGTGTTTTTAAACCAGTGGTACCAAAACTTTATTGACGAAGCTCTTTAGTTTTTTGCATTCATTTTATAAACGGTAGTATTTATAATAAAATGTGAAATAACTCAAACTAATCCTTGAATGATTTGGCACAACATTTACAGGAAGAATTTTTAAAAATTATCAGCGGCTCATTTGTTATTATCAAAATTTAAATTATTATAAAATTCGTTATATTTTTCTGAACCAAAGAAATAATTAAAATCATAATGTGGAGTTAAGATTATTATCACTTATATTTTGACATCACATGCAAACATTCGTCAATTATTTTTTTTAAATAAGTAATTTGGCTCCATCATGTTTGGTATCAAATTAAAGCTCTTGTGGAGATAATTCTAGTAGAAGTGTCAAAGAGGATATTTATACGATTGTCAATTGTTTCTTTCACAAATCATTTAAATGATGTCTAGTTTGGTATCAACTTTAAGCTCTCGGAGAGATAAGCTTAGTAGATATCAAAAATAAATAATTAAGTAGTGGAATTCACGTTACCATTTTCAAATTACACTTCCGGCGATCAAATGTCGAAACTGTATGTTCAAATGAGAATTAAAGACCCTGAAAACCTAGAAAAGAACTCTTCGTCTTCATTTTAAAAAATACTTATTTATGTAAGGATTAAAAAATGGGAGAATCATCTAGATGATGAAAGCGCATTTTTGACAGCTTATGAGTGCTTGTTACTTCAGAGATTTCGCAAATTACCATCTCTCACAATTACTGAGCTTGAAATCAAGCAGTTTGGGCAAACTTACGAAACAGCAGCTTCCATTTAGTACTAGTTTCAAGTTGACTATTTGATAGGTACATAATTTATGCATGTACAAACTCAAAAATACCTTTTAATCTTCATTGTTTAGTTATTGACTGACGGGAGGTCAAGTGCTGTACCTTAAAACGATAATTTGATCTTTATCAAAGCTATATAAAAAAAAAATACACCAAAAGTGAGCAAATTTTTAACCAATAATAATAATTAATTCTAATAAGCTTCAAATTCGCGTCAAACAAGTCATTGAATGAATCCCGGACAGATTTGACAACTGTACATAATAATAGTGACACCCGCGGCTAAAGTTGTAGCTAAATTTTTATCTACTTTAATAAATTTCAGTTGCCATATCCCTAATGTCATATATATCTATGGACATTGTTTCACTTGAAACAAGTAATCGAATAATTTAATCTTCCACAATCACTGAGCTTGAATTAAAGCAATTTGTGCAAACCTACGAAACAGTAGCTTTTATTTAGTACCAGTTTCAAGTCTGTAAATAGTATAGTTGCTGATAACTCAGCGTCACTCCAGCCAGCCAGCCAGACAGCCAAAGTGAATATAATAGCGCTTTTTTCTAAAAAAATGCGCTAAAAATGACCGCCATCTTGCACTTTAACAATGACAGCTGTCACTTTGACAATGCAATTAATTGATGCAACACTCCAAATTTCTGAAACATTGATGAAACTGGCCACGAAATTCATGGTCGGGGAAGTACTGTGTTGGCCAGACCGGGTTTTTATTTTTTGAGAGAATAATAGATTTTTAAACTCTTTCATTAAATAATTAATATACCAATTTTGTGCATTCAAAAAGAAATTAATCTTAACGAACGGGAAAGAGAATATTTATCACATGAATCATTTTCATAACAATATCAATGAGTTTATTTCTTAAGAATTTCTGTTATCAATTTGTTTATGAAGTTTCAAATAAAATTATGAAATATAGGCGTACGTGCCTCTCACAAATATATTCGAATGATAGAATTATCGATTTATTAGTGTCATAAAAGTGAAATTGTATTAAATCTGTTTGAAATATTGGAAAGGAACAAAGAGAGCTTAAAATAGAGCACTTATTTTTCCGCTTAAGCGAGATACGTACAATCGGTTAAGCGCACATGAATGAACGAACAGTCTTGCATGCCTTCCTTATCTCGGACTGTGTAATAACTTTCCAAGATAAAATTTGATTTATTCAACATTTATTTTGTTAGTAAATGAGCTAAGCATTAGTTGTTTACATCTGGATCGAATCAAATCACTTAGCTAAAGATTATATTCACGTTCTTATACTTTCTTCAATTCTTCTACTTTTAGTATTTACTTTCTCTATTACTAAAAATGTTTGCGACGTGATCAGACAAATTTCCCTAAGTTAAATATTTATAACTGAATCCTGAGGTCAACACAAGGTCAAGTACAATACTGAGATTCCATAAAGATAATATTCATGCATTTAGCGAATGTTTAAGGAGATATTTACAATTCAAATTACGAACGGAAAAGAGAATTCCGAGAATAAAACTAGATTGAATTATAATTTTTGTTCTTTTCCATATTTGTTGATTCTTCTGTTACTAGGAGACATAAACATCATAATATGTAACGAAAGATAGCTCATAAATAATATATAATAGGCTTTTAAATATTCTTACGAACGGAAAAGAGAATACCAAGTAATAAAATTATAATTTCTGCTTTATGTTCTGTACACAATGATCCGTTTATTAGTTGAAAACATGAATTTTGTCATAAAATAAAAGAAAGTATGTAGTAAATAATAGGGAAATATTTGAATAGCCTAACGGACGGGAACGAGAATTCAAAATTTTCAAAAAAGTTTGAATATTAGTGATCATTAAACAATTTCTTATTTCGCAAAAACTAAGCCTCACACATTGTGTGCCAAAATGCGAAAAAAATTTTTTTGCCTATGCTAGACAATTAAATGTATAAATTTCCAAATAAAGTTTTTATTTGAAGTACCCACGTGAAAAACTTGGGAGTGGCCTCAATCAATTAAAAAATCAAAAAGTTACTAATACTCAGATTGGCAGACGGAAACAAATCGCGCCAGTTTTTCTATTACGGGCCCCTAGTCTATAGGATTTATTCAATTGTTTAAATATAGTTTTACTCGGTTTGGTGTGCTGATTTAATCAACAACAAAGAAGTATCATTGACTGATGATGTAATAAATCAATGACAAAAAAGTTGAATAAAACCTACTGTTACTAATCATTACATTAAATTATAATTTCTGGGGTTATTTCTTATTTCAGTTTAGTACTAGAAGTGATTAAATATTGTTTAAGTTTTTTCCCTTGAAGTGTATAAATATTATTTTCTCGAATAAGTAAAAATTCATTTCAATTTCATTTTATTTACGGTTATTACAGAAATAAATAGTAAAAGTAGAAATTTTCAGATTTTTACGAACGGGAAAGAGAATTTTTGGTTTGGTCATAATATCGATTTGATAGTTTATAACGTGACAAATAACATATCCCATTTGTAATTGTCAAAAACTGCCAAAAATGATTATTTACGTTTCATAAAAAAACTATGCATCTGACGGAAAAAGATGTTCTGGCAAAAAAAGTGTGCAATAAAATCGAATAAGTTTTTATGAGCCCCGATTGATCCACCAGCTTTTGGATAAATTGCAAAAAACTGTCATTTTTGGTAATCTATTCCAAAATTTATAACTCGCGTTCTATTTAATATTGAAACTTAAAATTTTAATATAATATGAGATTTATAGCATCCGACATACGCAACAATTCTTTTTTGAAAAGTATTAAAAAACTGAAAAAAAGCCGTTCCGAGAAACGGCCATAAAAAAATTGTTGGATAACATAGACCAATTTTACAGATTGTATTTCCTTTGTCAAGAGTTACTCTACAACGTATCCAAATGGCGTTTCTTTTGAGCGAGTGTAAGTATAAAAAAAGAATCGATTGCAAAGATCGCATTTCACCAATACAATACAAGGAATATTTTCCGCAATTTTTGGTAAACAGCAATGTATTACTCATTTAATATACAATTGTAAGTCAAATAAGCGTAAATAAAGCAAAAAGTGTTATTCTCGAATAAAAAATGATGTAAAAATATAAACTAGATTAAAGTTTGGAATATGTTATAATGAATAACGAAAGAAGTGGCCGCTTAGGTAAGAAATAGAAAGAGAGGAGAACGGCAGCCAGCAGCAATAGAAGAGGCCGCTTGGATGAAGGCGAGACAGAGAAGAGAGCTGGAGAGCAGCAGCAGCAATCAAGACTGTTTAGTGAGGAAAGAGTCGGTGTCGTTCAAAAATCTGTCGGTTTTTGTCATTTCACTGCTCATGTGAAAAATCATAACGTCGCGATAAAAGCTTCGCTCCAAAAACCGCAGTTCTGCGCTCTGGCCGGTGGCCAGTAGTAGAAGACCGCTACGCTCGGGAGGCCACGCCCAATTCGCGTGATCCGGATCCGCACATCCTGACCGTTGGAAATGTTCTATGTACAATAACACAATAACGATTCATTAAGCCTTTTCCATAATCGTTATCGCAGAAGTGCGGTTTTTTGCAATCGTTTTTTTCATACTTATACTCGCTCAAAAAGAACAATATTTGAGTATATTGGGGCCTTTCGTCTCTTTGTAACGCACCGCACCGCCCCGCACGGTCGAAAATTCTAGTAACGTGCTCTCGACCTACCTAGAACATTTCCAGAAACGGACTTCTGTACATATATGAGCAAACGGCCTGACTGAGTGAACAATGAACAGTAAAACAGTGAAATAGTGAATATCCAGTAAGTGATCAGTGTAACAAATAAATAAATTGTTAAAAATAAATATCTGTGGCTTTGTTGTTGAAGTTTAATAGTAGTAAGTGAGAAATAAATTGTATAGTGTTTGCTTAGTAATATTTCGAAGAATAAAACTTCTCTTTTCTATTATTAAATAGTGATTTTTATTTAATTATAAACAATATCTTTCAAAGCAATAAACACTACAATATTGTAGAATAACTCTTGTCAAAGGAAAGCTTTTTGTAAAATTGGTCTACGTTGGTCAACAACTTTTTTACGGCCGTTTTTCAGAAGGGCATTTTTTTGGGTTTTTCATCATTTTTCGAGAATCCATGTCCTTGAAATTTTCTGCATATGTTGGAAGCTACTGAACCCACATTTTACATTAACAAATACATCGCAAGTTATGAATTTTCGAACCCAAAAGCTACTGGACTGATCATTGAGGTAAGAATATAAAGGAGAGAGCTAGTGGATGCACAAGTGAAGCCACTTCCCCCACTCCAACCAGAACCCAAATCATCGCTTATCTGTACAATTGTACTTTTGTTTGAAAACTGACGTTTATCCCCTCCCTAATCGGAACCACAAAGTGGTGCTCGTCCGTTCCCACTAGGCTTCACTCCCCTCGCCTAAACTATAACTTCATGATCCCTCCTTTATTCTAATCTCCTTGGGACTGATCAAGGCTCGTTGATTCGTATTCTTATTGCGCACGTTTTTTAACAGAACACTTTTTTTTTGTCAGATGTGTAGACGATTTTTTTGACAGCCTGCCTGTCAACGTAGCTGCTTACAAATGGGATATGTTACGTGCCACGTTATGAACTAACAAGTAAAAAATAAAAAATTTGAGTTATCAGTTTTTTTCTTGAATATGTTAATTCTATCCGACTACCATATAAGATGATGATGCTAATAACCGAAAAACTTGAATTTTGTCATAAAGTCAAGAACACGTTGGTAATTAATAAACTAACGTTTTTGGAGTTTGCCGAACGGAAAAGAGAATCCTACAGATGAAATTTAACTGTTTGAAATGTAATGATTTAGAATAATGTCACAGTATCCCCTCGTATATATTAATAGGTTCATCAAGTGCCCAACTTCTTTAACATCATATTTTCGTTCGTAAATAGTACCCTTACGAACGGAAAAGAGAATATATGAGATGAGGATGCTGATGACCAATAAACTTGAATTTTGTGATAAAATCAAGAACAAGTTACATGGTTAATAGTACAATTAACGTTTTTGGAAAACGGAAAATGGAATCCTAAAGATGAAATTTAATTGTTTCGAAAGTAATGATTCAAGAATAATATCACAGTATAGGAAGAAAGCTAATAAATAGTACTCTTACGAACGGAAAAGAGAATATATGTATAACTAATGTAAGTTTGTCGAACGGAAAAGAGAATCCTAAAGATAAAATTTGATTAAGAGAGGTAATACATAGAACTTTTACGAACGGAAAAGAGAATTTCAAGATTGATTCTTACCTGTATAGCATGGCCATGACTAGACTGATTGATATGTAGCTGTTGTGCCTGATTAATCTGCAAAGTGGTCTGCTGCTGTCCCCCAGGTCCAGAGGGTGGTCTCGGCGGCGTTCCACCACTAAACGCTCCTCCAGTTGGTCCTCCATTAGCCCCAGTCGTCCCACCCCTGGGCAAATACCCAGGACTTCCGTGCCCACTTGCACTTGGGCTGCCATACGGAGAATATTGTTGTTTGTACATCCCCGTATTGGCAGCCGCTTTTCTTTTTTGCATATCGAAATCATTTTGTCCTTGAAAGATCATTTCCTGTTTGATCATATCTGGTTGAGGAAAACCAGGGCTTTGTTTGTGGTAATTAACATTAGAAGAATTGGAATTTGGGCTCCCTACAAAATCACTTTGTTGGAAAGAAAAGTCTGTGTAAGGGGAACGCGCGTTGGAGGTACGATTATTGGGGTTGAAGGATAAGCCCATTTGGTGTTTATTTTGGTGTTGCTCAGCCATTTGTTTTAGGGTTTGGGCCGCGGGGCTCAATTCGGTCTTTGCAAAGTCCATATTGGAGTAACCTATTCGGTTAGTAGGTTTAGGTTGACTATCAAACACAGGGGGGGAATACTGGGAGTTTTGTTGCTGCAAAAGCGGACTTTGGGTGGTTTTTACGGTATCTAATTGGTTGTTTTGAGGTAGGTCTTTTGTTTCTTCAGTTTTTAAACCGTTAAGGGTATTTAAATTATCAGTCACTGAATTATTAGAATTATTTACAACACTCAAATCATCGAAATCGAACTTTTTCATAAACTCCGGATAATCAGAAATTTCGTTAATTAATGTTTTTAGTTCGTCAGGCGTGATAAACTCATCGCTTGAGTCATCGCCTATTAGGTCCGAAATACCCGCAAAACTATTTCCCCCGTTCGCAGCAGCGTCTTTTTCCAACGCAGCCGCACATTGGTCCAAATCCGCGAATTCGTTATCAGGTTCTTGTTTACACTCAACTAAAGTTCCGATATCAACACAACCGATGCCAGAGTTCGGGCGCATGTTCGACGCCGGCGTCGAGGGGTTAGACTTAGGGGAGGAAACATCACTTTTCACGGAAGCGTTGGTGAGGGCCTTCACCGTGACGTTCGTGGAGATCTGCTGCGGTTGGGAATTCGCCGCTGAGGTCGTGAACTCGAGCTGTTGGACGATTTCCACGGAGAATTTGTGGACCTCGTTTTGCTGGTGACTTTGGTGCTGTTGCGTTGTGCATTGGACTTTCATTGGGGGCTCGAAGTTGTCAGAGGACGGCGTGGAACTGTCCAAATCGTCCGATGGGCGCTTCACAAACTTCTGCTGCTGAAACAGAAAATAATTACTTAATTTAATATTTTCAACAATATTTAAAAAGAAAATTCTTACGTTAAAATATAAAGCCATTGCGTTATTTTTTTGTCTTTTGTTTATGTCCGCCTCAATTGCAGTTCATTAATAAAGGTTATTTGTATTACACCTACGCTCTTTTGTTTTAAAAGTAGTCATTTGTCCTTCATAAAGTATGTAACGTAATGTAACATAAGTTGTGTCACATTAAACCGTTTTTCTTTTATTTTTTCAAGCATATGTTTTGCAAAATGTGACATACTTTCTTTTAATTGTAAGGATTGTACATTGAATAAAATTTGTTGTTTACGTTTATTGTTTAGTTTTTTTGCCTTTTTGGGTCAATGTAATTTAAGGTACGATTACGTAAAAGTCACTGTTTATAACATTGAGTTTGACACATAACAAACTAAAGGAAACTGATGGCCCACTTAGAGAATCCATGAAAAAGTAGCACAAATGATACAATCCCAATAATGGGGTGATATATAAGAGAAGAAATTGTTCTAGAATGTTGCATTGTGGGAATTAACATTTATTAATTGATCAATCTTACTATGAAGCCCAGAGTTTAGACCCGCGAAGCGGGCCGGAACGCTAGTTATATATTAAATGAGTAAAGATGAAATTATCAAATATTTAAATGCGGATTTTGATGGTATGTTTTTTATTCGATTGAAATTCATTACGGCAATGTTCTTCTTGGAGTAATATCCCAATTTCGCAAACTAAACAAATGAATGTTTAGTAGGATTTCTAATTATTCGTCGACTAGAAATTGAAAAACTGTTTCTCATATTAATACAGTCCCTCGATAACTGTGTTTTACTTATCTACAACAACGTTCCGTCCTATATGAAGCATATCAACAACATTGACAACATCGCACCAGAGGCGTGCGCACAGAAACTGGAGTAGGGGCATGTAGCCTATAGGTCTTCATTGCTTATGTCTACAGGTCGGCAACGTTGTGTATATGCGCAAACTGGCAACATTGCGCGACAATATGGTTCCTACAGCGACAGCACGTGTGGGGAACAACAGTGGCTCCCAAACAATCAAGATAAAAGAAGATATTTAATAAATCTTAATACGGAAATCTTATTATTGTATTTTAATGATTTGGGAGAAGAAGCTGCAAAGATTTAAAGAAAAATTGATAATCTAGTTGTAATTCTCTCCAACAATAAAAAATTTACTAACTAAAAGGCAATATGTATCAATTCCGAATTATTTGTTTAATATTGATTATAAGATATTGATTTGAATCGTTCGAGTTTCCACCCTAACAGTTTGATATTCTCAGCTCTTCTCCCTATCCTTTGTAGACCTTAGTTGCCACTGCACCTGCGGGCAACCAGGAATCCGTACTTGTTGCGTTACTCGGTGCTAGCAACTATGGATTTAATATATGGAGCAACAATTTGGCGCTACGTTCAAAACTATGTCATTTACATATGTTGGCTTTTATCAACGGTTCAGAAACATTTGTTTTGTAGACGCAGCAGCAATGAGAACTGTGATGAAGAAAAATAATATTTTCAGAGAGTTTTAAAAGATTTTTCTTGAAAAATTATACTGATTGATGTAATTTGTATAAACACAACGAGAAACAATAAAAGGAAGTATGAATTAATATCGTCGTATTCTTATTATTATTGCTAATGACCATTGTTTTTATTCAAATCAGATCATTTATACTCTAGTATTCAAACAAACAGAAATATTATAATCAAGTGCTTCATTTCCTTTGGAATCCTCTTCAACAATAAAAGTGATAAGAAATGGGATATGAAATGAAGCTAGAATGTCACAATGCCTATGAAGAATTCAAAACTGTTTTCAAAGGAAGATTCCATTACGATATTTAGTGATTGTAAACATTACGCAGTACTTCCCCGACCATAAATTTCATGACCAGTTTCAACACTCTGTTTCAGAAATTTAGGAAGTCGCATCAATTCATTGCATATTTTAAAGCGAAAGCTGTCATTGTCAAAGTGACAGCTGTCATTTTCTAGATTTTCGAGGTACCTAATTCATTAGAACATACAGTTTCGGCATTTGATCGCCGGAAGTATAATTTGAAGATGATAACATGGATTATTTATTTTTGATATCTACTAAGCTTCAAATTGATATCAAACTAGACATCATTTAAATGATTTGTGAAAGAAACAATTGACAATCGCTCAAATATCCTCTTTGATACTTCTATTAGAATTATCTCCACAAGAGCTTTAATTTGATACCACATAGAGCCAAACTACTTATTTTAAAAAACAATTGACGAATGTGTGCATGTGATGTCAAAATATGAGTGATAATATTTCCAACTCCACATTATGATTCTCATTATTTCTTTGATTCAGAAAAATATAACGAATTTTATAATAATTTAAATTTTGATAATAACAAATAAGCCGCTGATAATTTTGGAAAATATTTCTAGTGAATGTTGTGCCAAATTATTCAGGGATTAGTTTTAGTTATTTCATATTTTATGATAAATACTACCGTTTATAAAATAAACGCAAAAAACTAAAAAGTTTCGTCAGTAAAGTTTTAGTACCATTGGTCGAAAAAAGCTCACCTACGAACTTAAACCTAACTTTTTGATGAAAAACTTAAATATAAGATTTGAGTTGAAAATTCGTACGCGTTCTTTAGTTATCGAGCCTCCAGACAGACCGACTTTTTTAAAAATTGTTTGTTTGGTTCAGTAGGGTCTAAAACGTGAAGATTCATCAAAATATCGAACTGTCAAAAAATCATGATCACAATACTTCCCCTATTATCGAGGGAATTAATATATTGATATGATAAGATGACAATGAATTCAAGTTTCAAAAAATTCTCTTTCCCGTTCGTCAAAGTTCTTATAAGAATGTACGCTAGGATATTTTTGAAGTTTCATTGGTCATTATTTCATTTTTCTTGTTTGTTTGTTTCCTGTTTTTAATTTTTAATTTTCTTGTTTAATAGCTGCGAGCCTACTTTGTTTCAAATGATTGTTGCAGTGTGTTAAAGTTTACCTTGTAATTCAGTTTGAATAAAAATTGTTTAGGACTGATCGAAAAAAATATTTCAGACAAATTTAATGTTATTAGTAGATAGTTTAAGGATTTTGTGAATGTTTTGTTTTCAAAAATCGATCAAGTGGTTTTCAAAATATTTCGATCGGTCGCCATTTTGTTGTTTAATTAAATAAAAAATAATTGTAAATACAAATGATATAGAGAACCGGAAGCAAAAGCTGAAAATTTTTGTATTTTTTCAATATTTTTTGAAACAAGGGAGTATCGACGATTTTTCGAAAAACAAGAAGAAAAAACGCTAATAACTATAAACTGAGGCTCGAAATCAAAAATTTGAACTAAAAAAAGTTGAAGGAAAAAACTTTTCAGAACTCATTTTATAAATAAATATGTTTTATTGGGTATAAGTTCTGTAATTTATTAGAAACACAACGTTTCAACAGCAAAGTGCTGCCTTTTTCAAGTGAAAAGAAATATAAATATAAATAAACAAAAATGTCAAGACAATAAAAATAAAAATAAAAGTACAAATGATAACTAGATTAGTTTTAAATATATTAACTCCTAGGATCGTACAGCTTTGCCTGTGATTGATGATTCAATATCCACAGGTCTTTAGGAGATAATAATGAAGGTCTAAATAGAGAAAATTGTCAACTCCTTGTGGTTCTAGGTCAATCTGGCTCTACTCTTTTTGGTTTGGCGCATAGCTGAATCATCCACAGATCTTCAGGAGGTGGTGATGAAGAAACTCTTGCAAGTAGATTCGTAGATACAAATAACTTGAAATTATGAACAAATGATTGGTTACCATGATCGATTAAGTTCATAACCAGTATTCAAATTCAAATTATTCGGTGATTTTTTAATTTCAATTGCTTCTCTTAAAAGCCTATTGAACCAATTGTTCTCCTTAGCCAGAAGCTTCATATTCTTGAAGTCAATGCCTTGTAATTCTTGAATAGCATGCTCAGCCACAGCAGATTTTTCTGGATGGTTCAATCTTATATGACGAGAATGCTCTTTCAATCTTGTGTCTACAGTCCTCTTGGTTTATCCAATATATACTTTGCCACATTGCTACGTAAGGTTACCTTACGTAGCCAATATAACAGATAAAATTGGAAGGCTTTTACATAAATATGACATAAAACTTCATACACTTCCAGTTTAAAAATTCGAAATCTTATTGGTAATGTTAAAGACAGATTTCCTCTACAGATTCCTTGTCAATGTGGCAAAGTATATATTGGACAAACCAAGAGGACTGTAGACACAAGATTGAAAGAGCATTCTCGTCATATAAGATTGAACCATCCAGAAAAATCTGCTGTGGCTGAGCATGCTATTCAAGAATTACAAGGCATTGACTTCAAGAATATGAAGCTTCTGGCTAAAGAGAACAATTGGTTCAAGAGGCCTATAAGAGAAGCAATTGAAATTAAAAAATCACCGAATAATTTGAATTTGAATACTGGTTATGAACTTAATCGATCATGGCTACCAATCATTTGTTCATCATAATTTCAATTTATTTGTATCTACGAATCTACTTGCAAGAGTTTCTTCATCACCACCTCCTGAAGATCTGTGGATGGTTCAGTTATGCGCCAAACCAAAAAGAGTAGAGCCAGATTGAGCTAGAACCACAAGGAGTTGACAATTTTCCCTATTTAGACCTTCATTATTATCTCCTAAAGACCTGTGGATATTGAATCATCAATCACAGGCAGAGCTGTACGATCCTAGGAGTTAATATATTTTAAACTAATCTAGTTATCATTTGTACTTTTATTTCTATTTTTGTTGTCTTGACATTTTTGTTTATTTATATTTATATTTCTTTTCACTTGAAAAATGCAGCACTTTGCTGTCGAAACGTTGTGTTTCTAATAAATTGCAGAACTTATACCCAATAAAACATATTTATTTTTAAAAAAAGTTGTTTTTTCAATGAGCTTTGTCATTATCGGGTGTTACAACTCTGAATTAACTATTTTAATGAATTAATGGTTAAAAAATCTCTCTCCCGTTCGGTAAGATTACTTATGAGCTGTAGACATTTTCGTTGTCGATATAATCTTAAAAAAAAAACCTGTTATAAGAGATTGATAAATTCGCGTTCCAAGAAATTCTCTTTTCCGTTCGGCTTTTTTTATGAGAATATTTCACTAATTCGCTGTAAGAATTATTTTTGATTTCTTGCTGAAAGTAAAAAATATAAATATTAGACACTAAACTACAGCTGTAGAAAAGTGTATAGTCACAACAAGCAAATATGAATATAACTTTTATAAATATTATAAATTCACTGTGGTGCTTAAATTAATTTTAAAATACATTTGGATTTTGTTGTGAGATCCAGAAAATAATTATTTCTTCTATCTGATAAAATAGAAACAAAATTATCCAAAGCAAGTAGTATACAACAATATGTGCAATAAGTGTGTGCGCAATGTGCTTATCGTCAACTGTCAACCCAAAATTGCATTTGATATAACCGTGCTTGGTATTATCATAAGATAATTGAAGCCCGTTTTCTTATACTCTAAAGATTTTTATAAAAAACAGAAATAAGACCAAACATAAATGATGACAAAATATCATATACAGGGTGTAAATACGAAGTTGTAACACCCAAAAATAGCAAGTAGAACTCATTGAAAAAAAAAATTTTTCGCCAACTGTCAAAAAACATAATATTTTTGTATTGTTATGGATACGCAAAGTTGATTCTTTCACTAGTAAAAAAATGAAACATATTTTTTTACTAGTGTATGTATATGTTCATTTTTTCACTAGTGAAAAAATAAATTCTACTTTCGCACACTTAATCTGATATAATTTAGTTTAGTAATGCTACAAGGATAGAAACAAACAGGTATTTAACAAAATAGAAATATGAATTTGTACACAAAACTACTTATTTTTGAATATAAAAATTAATTGTTGACAATTCTTTATTCATCAAACAACAATTGCGCATATTTCTGGTTACAATACCCAGGTGACTGCAAATCAATTATAGTTTGTACTTTTTTCCTACATTTTACTGAATAAAACAATAATTATTGTTGTTCTATTATTTTCTGACATTTGGCGAAAAAATATTGTTTGTATTTCGTGTGCGAAGTGATTGTATTTTGTTGCGTTTTCGAATGAATTTGTTACCTCGACCTTACGGTCTCGGTTAAAATTGACATTCTCACGCGCAACAAAAAAAACAATCACTTTGCACACTTAATACAAAAATAACTATTTCCTAGTTCCTAGTTCATAGTTATTGGCGTTTTTTACAAGATTAATTTTAACACATAGCAACAATCATTTAAAACAAAGTAGGATTGCTGCCATCAGACAAGAAAATTAATTCAAGAAGCACAAGAAACAAACAAGGGAAATAAAACAATAAAGGAGGTATTGGTAAGGGCTTTTTTAATAAAAAAAAAAACATAAAATTCTTCATCACACTGTTCTCTAAATTTGATTAAGTTACCGGTTTCGATCACTGGGTGATCATCCTCAGACTACCTGAGGGAACTTAATTAAATTCCTGATATCTGTCACACTTGGATTTCCCTATTCCCTTATAATAAAGGAGGTGCTAAATTTGATTTTCAAAATGGCCACCATTCGCATCAACGCAAGCCCGGCAGCGTGTTTTAATATTAATTTAATAAAAAAATCTAGAAGAGTTAGGTCAGGGCTTCGGGCTGGCCAAGCAATAAGACCACCTCTTTCAATCTACTTATTCGGATATTTTGTATTTAGTAATGCTATGACTTTTCGGGTTGTATGAGCCGATTCTATCCATAAACCAAAAACATGTCAAGAAGTTCAGTGTTGTGATAATTATGCAAAATACGCACACAAATGATAAACGGGACAGAAACGTTTCAATACTGTTTTTGGCAAAAAAAAAACGAGCTTTAACTGGATATCCAGAAGGACTACAGGAGTAAGTTTAAGAATAATATTTGACGATTTCTATTAAGGTTCTATCTATGGTTTCGTGTAATTTGGAACTATACCAAAATTTCAATCAATTTTAATGTCAAATGTGAAGACGTAATATTTAAAATTCACTTTCAGTACCTGGTTGTTGTCATCACCTCTGAACTTTTGTGTAAATAATGAACAAATAGTAACACATTCACCTATTTAGTAAGAGAAAATTTAAATTTTATATTTTTAATTGTAACGTACATAAGCTGTACTACTTTCTAAAATGAATTTATTTTCTAATTAGCTTTGTTAAATACTTTTTACATTCAATAAGTTTTTCTCAAAGACAGAAGCAATATTTTCAATATTTTTGAAAATTGTCATTATTTCCACTGCAAACTCTTTCTGAACAGCGTATGTTTTGAAAATTAGAATTTATAATTTTGTGTCAATAAATTCAAGAAACCAGCTAATAAAAATTAAAATTTTCTTCTGATTGTCTCCACCGATAAAGCGATAATAATCTTTAGGAATCAGTTCAAATTTTGTTGTTGAATATGCGCATTAGTAATTCAAATTCAACAGGCGCACGTGCTATGTCTTCGCGCGGAGGAAAAACCTGTTTTTAAAACTGTCCAAAATGACAATAGCCGCTTTGAATAAAAATGCATCTTTTGGGCTGTTAATGTACCGAACAAAAGTACGAATGGATGGTTTATATGATAATAGCGGGAAATTTACTAATTCTTCCTTTGATTGAAGTGAAGCTTCTATTGTTTTTGACCTTTGGAAGTATGGTTTAATATTTGGATTGTTGATATATTAAGCGGTTTGTTTTCTGAGATAATCAAGGCAAACCTGATGTCACTTTTACAGTAAATGTATATTCATTTGGTTGGTTAGACTTTCTATTTCTTGAGTGATCTTTTTTGTCGAAACTACGAGGGTATATTGATGAGTAGTTAGCCTAGACCATTTTCAATTGACAAAAACAATTGCGGTTGCTGAGAGTAATAGTTTAACACAAGGATAAAACTCAGGTCGTATTGTAATAACGCAACAGGAAATAAATGCTGTTGCTGTAAATGAAATTATTTCGAAATTTTGATAAAAATAAATGAACCGCTGATGATTTTGAGAAAAGTTTCAGGTGAATGTTATGCCAAATTATTTGAGTTATTTCATATTTTATGACAAATACTACTGTTGATAGAATAAACGCAAAAAACTAAAAAAAACTATCAATAAAGTTTTGGCACCACTGATTGGAAAAATGAGCAGCGAGTAAATTAACTGTTACTCTCAAACATTGGGAAAAAATCGTTCAACGATTTTTTTTTTGGGTATTTTCATGACAATATTTTACATGCCTTTGTAATGTGAAAGGCATGCAATTCAAAACAGCCCAAAAAGCTCAAATAGGATCGAATGAGCTTGAAAAAAAATGTGAAATTCCATATTTTTAAATTGCATGCTAATAAAAAGAAAAGAAATTTCAGCCCTAAAATATTTGTGAAAAAATTGGCTTGCATCCTAGTTGGGCTAGTTGGTTTTACACGGTTTTACATTTGTGCAAGATTTCCCCATGATCCACAGTGTCCATCAAAATCCAGCAGATTCTCATGATTCAGAGTACATTTTTGCATCCCAATTAGTCTGGAGCCTCTTGAACAAAGTTCTTAGCTTCTTACGTCTTCTCTTGCAAAGTGCAGTGCTTACCGAAGCATAACATTGCCGGTAATGATTGTTAACAGTTATCCGCCGTCGTGAAAATCTCCGCCACCGCTTCGTAGGGTTTTTGACCGCCACGTGCATACCTATTTGCCACTTGTTACTTGCCATTTGCCACTTTGCTTGCCACTCGACAGCTATATGCTGCATAACACGCAAGTTATTTACTGCAAGAGAAACAACGGAGATTTTGATGGCTTTGAAAATAATACCAAAAAATTTCTTCTGTAAAGATACGCTAAATGTCGCCTTAATATCCATAAAACAAAAGACTAATGAAACAACAGTTGAGTGATGGTTGTTTTCAATCACAATAATGCATTTGTCTGCAATTGCAGGCAGTTTGCATTGGTTCATTATAGTTCAAGCCTTAAAGCAAGGTCGAATATTAAACATAGAGTAGTTACTTAGCAGTAAAACCGTTCTTCATAATTAAGATTTGCACAGGTAACGAACTATGAATGTAAAAATCAAGAGGTCAGTGAGCTGGAGAAGGAAATGAAACAAAAGAGAAGCAGAACTAAGCTCCTGACATAAGCTTTTGAGTTTGTTACCTACTTTATTTGGCTGGGAAGCAAATTTTCAAAAATACAACGAACTATCGTTTAATTTTTATAAAAATTGTGAATTTATTTGAGGAAAATAAGAAGTGCAATGAATATCTCCAAGACGGTAACTGTAATTTTAGAATAGCTTTCCAACACTTGAAATGCTTCATGAATTACTTGCTCATGGGTTTATTACACTGAACTGTATATGAAATTCAAGTAGAGCACTTTCAATAAAATTTATCAAAATTTTTACTAAAGTGAATTGTTTAATATAAATATAAAATTTTAGGGATTAAAGCAGGAATTTCAATTTGAATTTTTGTGTATGTTCCATTTCGATATCTTGCAGAATTCAGAAGATATGACAATAAATATTGTATTCGTCGTGTCTACGCCAGCCATGTCAGCGTAACTGTGGAAATAATAAAAAGTATGCTCATGCATAAGATGGGGAAAGAGGAAATATTTTCTGCCTTATCGTAAAGTAAACGAAATGTATGTATCATTTGCGCGAGCGACTTGATGATATGCAGTTCTGTTACAAAATCCAACTGCTGATCTTGAACACGTAATTTAAAAAATGGAAGAATCATCTAGATGATGAAAGCGCTCATGAATGCTTGTTACTTCAGAGATTTCGCAAATTACCATCTCTCACAATTACTGAGCTTGAAAGTTTGGGCAAACTTACGAAACAGCAGCTTCCATTTAGTACTAGTTTCAAGTTGACTATTTGACAGGTACATAATTTATGCATGTACAAACTCAAAAATACCTTTTAATCTTCATTGTTTAGTTATTGACTGACGGGGGGTCAAGTGCTGTACCTTAAAATGAAAATTTGATCTTTATCAAAGCTATATAAAAAAATACACCAAGAGTGAACAAATTTTCATCGAATAATAATAATTCATTCTAATAAGCTTCAAATTCGCGTCAAACAAGTCATTGAATGAATCCTGGACAGATTTGACAACTGTACATAATTATAGTGACACCCGCGGCGGAAGTTGTAACTAAATTTTTATCTACCTTAATAAATTTTAGCTGCCATATCCCTAATGTCATATATATCTATGGGCATTGTTTCACTTGAAACAAGTAATTTAATAATTTAATCTTCCACAATCACTGATCTTGAATTAAAGCAATTTGTGCGAAAATACGAAATAGCAGCTTTTATTTAGTACCAGTTTCAAGTCTGTAAATAGTATAGTTGCTGAGAACTCAGCGTCACGCCAGCCAGCCAGCCAGGCAGCTAAAGTGAATATAATAGCGCTTTTTTCCAAAAAATGCGCTAAAAATAAATCAGCAAAATCAATCAAACCGTTCAGACTTTGGCGCTGGATGAAAAGGTTGACCAAGTAAGACATCCTGAAGAGTCAAAGGAGAATTGAAAAATATTTTAGTCAATTTGATAGAAAGACTAAACTATTTTAAAGTTCATGTCAATCTTGCACATCAATATAATTCACTAAACTGTTAAAAGCGAAATATTTAAAAAATTACTATTTAAAAAATAAATATAAAAGATTTGGCGTATCGAACGATAAATTCGCTATTTTTAATTTTGCCTACGATAAGCTTACGTTCGAAAAATATAAGACGAAAAGAAATACATTGCTGCAATGAATATCAAGAGAATTTAAAAAAAAAAAAAAAACATCAAAATACAGGCTGTAGAAGTATACAAAAAACGATTTTTTAGCGCATTTTTAGCGCATTTTTCAGAAAAAAGCGCTATTATATTCACTTTGGCTGGCTGGCTGGCTGGCTGGCTGGCTGGCGTGACGCTGAGATCTCAGCAACTATACTATTTACAGACTTGAAACTGGTACTAAATAAAAGCTGCTGTTTCGTAGGCTTGCACAAATTGCTTTAATTCAAGCTCAGTGATTGTGAAGATTAAATTATTCAATTACTTGTTTCAAGTGAAACAATGCCCATAGATATATATGACATTAGGGATATGGCAACTAAAGTTTATTTAAGTAGATAAAAAATAGTTACAACTTTCGCCGCGGATGTCACTATTATTATGTACAGTTGTCAAATCTGTCCGGGATTCATTCAATGAATTTGACGCGAATTTGAAGCTTATTAGAATGAATTATTATTATTGGATGAAAATTTGTTTACTTTTGGTGTATTTTTTTTTTATATAGCTTTGATAAAGATCAAATTATCATTTTAAGGTACAGCATTTGACCTCCCGTCAGTCAATAACTAAACAATGAAGAATAAAAGGTATTTTTGAGTTTGTACATGCATAAATTATGTACCTATCAAATAGTCAACTCGAAACTAGTACTAAATGGAAGCTGCTGTTTCGTAAGTTTGCCCAAACTGCTTGATTTCAAGCTCAGTAATTGTGAGAGATAGTAATTTGCGAAATCTCTGAGGTAACAAGCATTCATGAACTGTCAAAAATGCGCTTTCATCATCTAGATGATTCTTCAATTTTTTGAAAAAAAGCGCTATTATATTCACTTGGGCTGTCTGGCTGGATGGCGTGACGCTGCATTCTCAGCAACTATACTATTCACAGACTTGAAACTGGTACTAAATAAAAGCTGCTGTTTCGTAGGTTTGCACAACTTGCTTTAATTCAAGCTTAGTGATTGTGGAAGATTAAATTATTCAATTACTTGTTTCAAGTGAAACAATGCCCATAGATATATATGACATTAGGGATATGGCAACAAAAGTTTATTCAAGTAGATAAAAATTTAGTTACAACTTTAGCCGTGGGTGTCACTATTATTATGTACAGTTGTCAAATCTGTCCGGGATTCATTCAATGACTTGTTTGACGCGAATTTGAAGCTTATTAGAATGAATTATTATTATTGGATAAAAATTTGTTTACTATTGGTGTATTTTTTTTATAAAGCTTTGATAAAGATCAAATTATTATTTTATGGTACAGCACTTGACCTCCTGTCAGTCAATAACTAAACAATGAAGATTAAAAGGTATTTTTGAGTTTGTACATGCATAAATTATGTACCTATCAAATAGTCAACATGAAACTAGTACTAAATGGAAGCTGCTGTTTCGTGAGTTTGCTCAAACTGCTTGATTTCAAGCTTAGTAATTGTGGGAGATGGTAATTTGCGAAATCTCTGAAGTAACAAGCATTCATGAGCTGTCAAAAATGCGCTTTCATCATCTAGAATCTAGATGATGAAAGCGCATCTAGATTCTAGATGATTCTTCAATTTTTTTATATATACAGAAATCAATACATTAAATTAAACCAGTAGTAAAACTCGTCGAGAGCAACAATATCTCTTTATAATTTTTTTCCGAATTCTCAATTTTTTCAGCATTTTTACCCCCCTAAAATGTAACGGATCGTTCAGGTACTTCCATAATTACTAAATGTAGTAGCAGTAGCAATAGAACAATTTATTTTTTGTAACACGTACACCGAAAGTACCCTATTACTGAGTTGACTTCTGCTTTGAAAGTTCTCGATTCCAAACCACGGTAACAATTTTCATTAATTCTCTATTGACTGGGAATTAATGGATATTAATGTCCGCTGGGTAAAAATGAAATTGTAGATCATGGATCATGGATGTCGTTGGATTTTTTATTTCATTGATATTACGTCAAATTAATATTTGGAAGAAAGTAATAAGAATGTGTTCGTTATAGTATGTGCATTTATTGTGAACGGGATAGCACAGAAAATGTGAAAAATATCAATCAATAAAATAAATCATGTAAGTTATGTTTTATTGTATTAGTTTACTGTAATGTGATTGCATTTGCAAAAATCTGTTTGTCAAATCGATAAAATAGTTACGATACATCCAAAATTATTTAAAAAGCTTAGTAATGAGGATACTTCGGTGCACTTGTTATAAAAAGTATCGTATGCAACACGGACACTGAACGACTGTCATAATTGTCACGGACAAATTTGGCTGAATGAATAAATCAATTAATTTATAAATGAAGCATGTGTACTAGTTTTTTCTCATATTATTACAAACTTCACACTGGGGTCGTTTCAGTAATTCAATGCCTCTTGAATTGATTTGCTAAACAAATAAAACGTACGTTAGATTGCATCTAATTCCAGAAAAAAATTAATTTAACAATAAGAAGCTTTCAGAATTGTGGCAATATTTTCAATTAAATTATTCACTAAATTCATTATTTTATAATTGAATTCCATTTAATTATCCGCCGTTTGCTTTAAGTAAATCGTTGAATGATTTTTTCTCAATGTTTGAGAATAACAGTTAATTTACGCCGCTCATAGATAGCAGCACATATTCTGACTGTTTTCTCCATCTGTTCTCTATGAAAGTACAATGAACTTGTACAAAACTTTATTGATGCAACTTTTTAGTTTTTTGCGTTTATTTTATAAAGGATAGTATTTATTATAAGATATGTGACCAAAATTGATCCTTGAATAATTTGGCACAACATTTACTTGAAACAATTTCCAAAATTATCAGCGGTTCATTTGTCATTATTAAAATTAGAATTATTATTTTTCTGAAGCAAAGAAATAATTAGAATCATAATGTGAAATTAGAATTATTATTCATATTTTGACATCACATGCAAACGTTCGTCAATTGTTTTTTTAAAATAAATAATTTGGCTCTGTCGTGTTTCGTATCAAATTAAAGCTCTTGCTGACATAATTCTAGTAGAAGTGTTAAAGAGGATATTGAAATGATAGTCAATTGTTTCTTTACAAATTATACAAATGATGTCTAGTTTGGTATCAATTTAAAGCCTAATAGATATCTAAAATAAATAACTAGTGAAATCTTATTTTATGTAAGGACTAGAATATAACCGCCATCTGTCACTTTAACAATGACAGCTGTCACTTTGAAATATACAATTAAGTGATGCAACACTCTAAATTTCTGAAAGAGGTCATGAAATTTATGGCCGGAGAAGTACTGTGTAGCCATAGCAGATTAAAAAATAATAATTGGAGTTTGCACTATGACCGGAAAGTGGTAAATTTTCAACCCTCAAAAAGGCATGCAGCAGATCAGACCAGACTTTAAAATTTTAGAAACTGGACTGAGTCAGGTCTTAATTTTCTTCAAAAATTGTCCGGAATTCAAAATTTTGGCTCGTGCAGGTATATTTGGATTCAAGTCTCATTTCTTAAGTTAATCAAAATCAGTATCATTGTTGACCAAATTGTTGGTCATGGCTGTAAAAAAAAATTGAAAAGCTTTCAAGTTTCTAAATGGGGAATAATTATTCAGAACAAAAATTGATTGGAATGCTTTTTAACTTACTGATTGCAATACATTTTATTGCTGCTTCACTTCAAATAAATTGTTGATAATGGACAATACTATGACGTCAAACTCATTTGCAGTTTTATTGGAATTCTGTAGCAATTCTGTCTTGGATTGGAATAATTGAAGTGACTTGCATATATTGAATAAAATAATTTTTTTTATTGTGTTTGGGTGCGTTAAGCGCAAATTGCAAAGCGTTAAATGGCGGAGAGATAACGAGAAGAGAGAGCGTGAGTCACGCATGCGCAAGTCATTTAAAATAATGCAAAGCCACATTTTTCCTTGCAGTAATTGATGGGATATTTAAAAAATTAATGTAGTGTTTTTATAAACACATTAATCGGCTATAAAAATTTGTTTTACTCGTTTCTGAAGTCAGTAAAATTCTGTGAATATTTCATTTGAGTTTCGTCTTCATCGAAGGCAGATAAACTGCTAAAGTGCAGTCTGCATTCAGTTTAGTGACTCCTGATATTCCCTCTAGCTCAGGTAGATGAACGAGAAGTCAAACACGAGACTAAAGACGAAGAAGAAGACAAAACATGAACAACAAGGTAGATCTTTGTCCAGTACAACACATCGTAACGCTACAAACAGAAGCTATCCGATGTTGAGTTTCAGGCTTTAGTTTGAGCACGTAGTCACGGAGGACGGACTGTGGAAAAGGCATCATCACGAGATGTATATTTATTATGGAGATTTTTGCTCTTCATTTTACGGTCATGCGTAAAGTTAGTTCTTTACGCATTGACTGGTACTTTTTGCACTGTTGTTGCTTTCTAATTAGTGTCAAAATATTTATTAAAGGAATAAAATTAACAAATGAACAAATTGTTGCGTTTTCTGAAATAAATATTAAAATATGATGAAGCTATCCCCACTTAGTCAATGTTTTTTGAGAATCCGGTCAAGATGTGGTACAGCAGTGGCGGGCGGTAAAGATGCTGATGAGAGGGCAAGGGGATCTATGATTTCGGGCGCGTGTCTGTCTTGTGCAGGTGCGCACGCCCTCAGCGGCGACTCGTCTCAAAGGGGCACGAATTAAACCATAATTGAATTTTTTACACCATTTAAAATGTCAGTACTGATTAGGAATGATTTAATTTCAATGTTATTTACAAATTTGTAATATTGTTTACCTACACTGCAATAATAAACAAAGAACAATAGAATATACATTTTTTGTTGCCTTTTCAGTGAAGACAGGATGTTTATAGTTTATTATGTTGAGAATATCATGGAATGTTAAATTGTTTCGCAGAAAATTTACCGCAGCAATATTTTTTACAATTTCGACCAATTATTTATTTATTAATTTCTTGAAAAGGGTGGAATGAAGCGAACTGAGAGAAACTTGAATCTTTCTCCACTTTTCAGCTAAATATAAACATTGTCTAATTCGTTTACGAAGTTCATAATCAAATAAAGAACTAATAGAAAATAGATTTTGAGTCATTGTGATTTTTAAATCAGATCATTGAATAGATTAGACTCAATTGCCTTGAAGTTGATTTCATTACATCATCATTTGATTGTATATTGTAATCATTTAAAATGGCGCCATATTTACTGCTTCAAATATTCGTCACTAGATGACTATTTGTTCTAAAATGAAAATATTTTGTACGCTAATAATATATTTTACACAGTAATTAAAGACGGTAATTTTCTGAAGCGCCACCTACACTATTTTATAAAATGTTACTCATGTGATAATTACTTTAATGGTAACCTTAATTATTGTCAACACAGTTTTAATGTTTTAATGTTTATCATGACATAATTTGACAGCTTTTATTGTTGGGTAACAGCCCGGTGTTGCAGGCGGAGGGCAGGTTCAATTTAATTCATCTAATGTCGTCAAACATCAGAGCTAGCTTTCACAAAATCAAAACAAAACAAATATCAAAATATTCTTTCTAGTCTACTTCTTGAACAAAGCATTATACTCTAGTACACTTTGTTGAGCGATAATCCAAGAATTTCCTGTCTCCTCTCTCTCTTTCCGTCTCTTTTTAAGAGCGATATGAAGAGAGGAGAAGGAGAGCCAGTATGAATTCTTCGGATGTAAATCATCAGAAATGTTGCTATCGCGTCGTATCCGTTTGGAAGACGAACCCGGTTTGAAGTATTTAGTAGACGGATGAAGGATGGCAAAGTGTTGAGGAAATAGTCAGGTAGTTCTGTGATTTTTTGCCCAGGTGTTGAAGGTGAAACTCAAGGAGGTATATTTTACATTTGTGAAGCCATATTTACAGAACTGTTATCTCAAGTACAAATTTTGTCTTGTGCTGGATCACCCAGAAACATTTTGGATAGAAAAAACATATTTTTCATAATACCTGCATTGAAACAACGCGTTTCAACGCTTGTTTTGCCAGTCGAAACAAGACAATTTCAGACAAATGAGAGTGTAACCGGGTAGAAACAAGCTTGTTTCTGCCCTAGGGGAAAAACAAGCTTGTTTCTGCCCGCTCAATTTGTTTCTCACATCGTTTTATCCTTGGCAGAGTGGCATTTGTTCATTATCAATCTCTAAATGAAAATAATTCATATAACCTCAGTTAATTTGACAGTTGTTGAATTCGTAAATGTAAATTAAATTGAAAAGAGGATTAGTTTCAAGAAAAAAAAGTATTAATACGATAATTTCAAGTACACCACAACATCTTATTGATAAAGCACAAGCAGCTACTCTCGACTTGTTACCTGCAAAATCAAAAGAAAAATATTTACTTTGTTATGTCAAAGTAATATGGAAAGTTTCAATGCAGGTATCATGAAAAATACAGTGTGTGGCACGGGATAAAACACGATTACAGCCGAGGGTGATGCCAGTCCTCGCTTCGCTCGGGCAAGCAACTCTCACCCTCAGCTGAAATCGTCTTGTTTCGTCCCTAGCCACACAATATACTATTGGGGATCATATTCATAAAATTAATCATAATCGACAAATAGCACAATTTCAATATAACATTCATAGATCTAAATTCATAATTTGGATGTCTTTGGAAGTGTGGTTCGTATTTAAGGACTTTTCTTAGAAGATCCTTGAATTAGGGCTCCTTAAAAATAGTCAAATTTTTGCTTCATATGTTTTTTGAACTGTTACATTTGAAAAATTGATCCAAATATATTTTTTTGAACAACGCACTTGGCAAATAATGTGTGAAGGCGTTAAATTAAGGAACTGTTATAAAGTTGGAATTACCAGACCAAATTTTACTCATTAAATTAGGTTCAGGAAGTCTTATATAAATATCAAATTGACATTCCTAATTAAATTTTTTAATAAAAACCGTCCCTAAAGTAAAGAAAAAGTAAATTTTAAACCATTTATAAAAATCATAATTTCGCTTCATTTCGAAAAGGTTCAATGTTAAGTATGGAGAAATAGATTAAGGAAACCATCAATTGAAAAGTTATAATGTTAAATTGATATCTTCAAGGTTGAATTTTTGTTGCAATGAGCTTTCTTTAAAGTGGAGAAAAAATATTTTTTCAACTACCACGCACGAAAAATGCCGGGAAGTTTCGGACAAAGGCATTAGACAAATTAATTGATAAAAAAAGATCTTTGAATTATCACAAATGGAAAATTTATAAAAATAATTCTCTTTCCTGCTGTTGGGATGTTTTAATTATTAAGGATTATGAAAAAAAGATTGAGGAAACCTTATATTAAGGAATTATGATGTAAAGTTGACATTTGCAGCTCAAATTTTTGCTGTAAACTTTCCCTAAATTTGAATACAACTAATTTAATATCCTTATGTCAAATTTTTGCTATAAAATTTCATAAAGTGGAGAAAAGGCAGTTTATGAAATACCACGTACCATTTTAAAAATAAATAAATATCAATCATGCCTTTTACCCGCTAGGAATGTGGCAGACACTTATAGTGCACTCGGTAAATTGATTGATTTTTTAATGGGCCGTAGGGTGCGGGATGCGGTCGTCAAGGTACGGGTACTCTTAGTTTTTGTAGAGTACGCCACAGAGAACATTATGTAACTTAACGTAGGTACCTTTTTTGGCAGTTACAAATTAAGGCTTCACAATAGTAAATCGAGAAAGCCTCCCGTTAAGAAATTATTATATAAAATTGACAATTTAATCTGAATTTTTGGCTGAAGCCTTTTCTAAAGTAGGGAATAGACATTTTTACTTTCTCCGCCTATTATAATACAAGAAGTATTGTGATGATTTTTTAACAACTGTCACTTTGAAATATGCAGTTAATTCATACGACACTCTAAACAGCAATGAAACTTTTTATGTTGGAAGATTTCAAAATAAGTTGCTAGAAGAATATGTTGAAGAAGCTTTTGGTCAAGAGATAAACACGTTAAATTTATATTCTTATATCAAACTTTTGCTATGGGCTTCTTTCAAAATGAAGGAACAGTAATTTTTGAAGTATCATATACGAGAAATCTGTGGAAATTATTTTCATCTCTCATTTTGAGAAATTTCAAATTAAAGTTTTTGATAAGTAGGCTAAGCTCAAGAATGGCTTATTAAGGAATTATGATATCAAATTGACCTCTTCAATCCAAATTTCTGCTGGAAACCTTCCCTAAAGTAGAGGAGAATAGTTGGAATATTAGCAAAGTCATCTTAAGTTTTTATAATGGAAGGTTTCAAAATAGAGTCTTCAATTAAGAGGTTAAAAAGTATTAAATTGATATTCCTAGATCAATTTTTACAATAAGCCGTCCTTAAAATGGTTCACGTATGAGAAATCTATAGAAATTATTTTTTCTTGTCATTTTGGGAATTATCAAAATAGGGCTTTGAAAAATAAGTTGGGAAGCCTTATATTAAAGATTGGTAATATGAAGTCCAAATTTTCGCTGAAAACTTTTCTTAAAGTACATGAAAGTAATTTTCGCCCTATAACAAAAACGAAATTTATGTAAATCTTATTTCGTCTTTACAATAGAAGATTACAAAATTAGATATCAAAAAAATGTGTAAATGGGTTGAATAAGCCTTAAATCGATGTCCTTAGGTCAATTTTGTACATAAACCTTTCCTAAAAACGAAAAAGTCATTTTTGAATTACCACGTACGAGAAAATAAAAATCATTTTCTCCGCTCATTTTGAGAACACAATTTTGAGAAAAATAGGATGAGCCTATTATTCCTTGATATAAGGCTTTTATATCAAGGAATAATAGGGTCAAATTGATATTCTTGGTCCAAATTTCTTCCTGAAACCCTCAATAAAGTAGAGAATAGTATATTGTGTGGCTAGGGACTAAACAAGATGATTTCAGCTAAGGGTGAGTGTTGCTTGCCCGAACGAAGCGAGGGTTGGCATCACGCTCGGCTGAAATCGTGTTTTGTCCTGTGCCACACATTGTATTTTTCATAATACCTGCATTGAAACTTTCCATATTACAAATTTGTCAGAACAAAATAAATATTTTTCTTTTGATTTTACAGGTAACAAGTCGAGAGAAGCTGCTTGTGCTTTATCAATAAGATGTTGTGGTGTACTTGAAATTATCGTTTTAATACTTTTTTTTCTTGAAACTAATCGTCTATTTCTCTATTTGATTCAATTTACAGTTCCGAATACAAGAACTATCAGATTAACTTAGGATAATTGATTTTAATTTAGAGATTGACAATGAACAAATGCGACTTTGAATAAAACGATGTAAGAAATAGATTCAGCGGGCAGAAATAAGCTTGTTTTTCCCCTAGGGCAGATATAGGCTTATTTCTGCCCGGCTACACTCGCATTTGTATGCATTTGTCTTGTTTCGACTGACAAAATAGGCTTGAAACGCGTTGTTTCAATGCAGGTATTATAAAAAAGGTAATTTTTGAACCATACAAATGGGCAATCTATGAAAAACATACTTTTCATAATACCTGCATTGAAACAGCACGTTTTCACGCCTGTTTTGTCAGTAGAAACAAGACAATTTCAGACAAATGCGAGTGTAGCCGGACAGAAACAGATCTGTTTGTGCCCTAGGGGAGAAACAAGCTTGTTTCTGCCCGCTGAATTTGTTTCTTACATCGTTTTATCCCTGGCAGAGTCGCATTTGTTAATTGTCAATCTCTAAATGAAAATCATATAACCTAAAATAATTTGACAGTTGTTGTATTCGTAACTGTAAATCAAATTGAAAAGACGATTAGTTTCAAGAGAAAAAGGATCAATACGACAATTTCAAGTACACCACAACATCTTATTGATAAAGCACAAGCAGCTATTCTCGACTTGTTACCTGCGAGATCAAAAGAACAATATTTACTGTGTTATGACAAATTTGTAATGTGGAAAGTATCAATGCAGGTATCATGAAAAATACAGTGTGTGGCACGGGACAAAACACGATTTCAGCCGAGGGTTATGCCAGCCCTCGCTTCGCTCGGGCAAGCAACACTCGCCCTCAACTGAAATCGTCTTGTTTCGTCCCTAGCCACACAATATACTATTGTCTTCATGATGGAAGGTTTAAAATTAAGATAGTAAAAAAATAGGTTATAGAATCCTTGAATTTGTAGTTTACAATGGCAAGTTCAAGTTGGCAGGTCGACTTTTGCTATAAGTATTCCTTAAAGTATATTAGAAGGTTCCAAAATAAGGCATTGTGAAATTTAAGTCCAGAAGCCTCTAATTAAAAGTAGAATGTCAATTCGACTTTGTGAGTCAAATCTGTTGGAAATTTTCAGGAAAAAATTTATCTTCAAATTGTCCCGCATGAAAAAGTAAAAATAGTATATTGTATGGCTAGGGACGAAACAAGACGATTTCAGCTGAGGGTGAGAGTTGCTTGCCCGAGCGAAGCGAGGGCTGGCATCACCCTCGGCTGAAATCGTGTTTTGTCCCGTGCCACACACTGTATTTTTCATAATACCTGCATTGAAACTTTCCATATTACAAATTTGTCATAACAAAGTAAATATTTTTCTTTTGAATTTGCAGGTAACAAGTCGAGAGTAGTTGCTTGTGCTTTATCAATAAGATATTGTGATGTACTTAAAATTATCGTATTAATACTTTTTTTTTCTTGAAACTAATCCTCTTTTTAATTAATTTACACTGACGAATACAACAACTGTCAAATTAACTGAGGTTATATGATTTTCTCTTAGAGATTGACAATGAACAAATGCGACTCTGCCAGGGATAAAACGATGTGAGAAACAAATTTAGCGGACAGAAACAAGCTTGTTTCTCCCCTAGGGCAGAAACAGGCTTGTTTCTATCCGGCTACATTCGCATTTGTCTGAAATTGTCTTGTTTCGACTGACAAAACAGGCGTTGAAACGCGTTGTTTCAATGCAGGTATTATGAAAAATAATTTTTTCCCAATGTTTTGAGAAGTTTCAAAATAAGGCTTCGAAAAAATAGATTGAAGAAGCCTTATATTAAGAAATTTTAATATTAAGTTGACATACGCAGTCCAAATTTCTGCTGTAAAATTTCTATAAAGTCGAGAATCAATAATTTTTTAACTATAATGAAAAATTTATACAAATCTTTCGTTTTTATGATGGCAGATTTCAAATGAAAGTATTGAAGAAATGGGTTGAGGAAGCCTCAAGTGTTAAATTGAATTTATTAAGTCAAATTTGCAATAAGCTTTTCTTGAAGTGAAAGAAAAGTTATTTTCAAAATACAAAATTACGAGAAATTCCTATTCGTCTTATCGTCTTGGAAGGTTTCAAAATGAGGTATTAGAAAAATCAGCGTAAAGATCCTTAAAAAGGGATTTAAATATCAAATTGCCAGTCAGTAATAAAAAATTATTTTTGAATAATCAATTTATGACAATTATTTTCCCTCCTCACATTAGAAAGTTTCAAAATAAGATTTTTTACTCAAAACCTTCCCCAAAGAACAGAATAATGAATTTTTAAATTATACTGAAATGGATTATCTTAATTAAAGTCTGGAATATTTTGAGATAGTTCCAGCAGCCTATCGAAAGACGGTAGAATTGTTCCAGGCAAACGCAAGTAAACAGAAGAGACAGCTGGACAGCTCCCTCTTGAGAAGGAACGGAATAAACAAAATAGGTAGTCAAAGTAAATCGGAATGACATAAATATTTCGGGATATAAATATTAATTGTATTATTATTTAATGTAGAGTAATAAATGGTTATAGTGTATTGTTACTGCTTTACTCCATCTAATAAACTTTGATTTTTATAATAGTGTTTTATTTTATTTCGAGTTCCAAGAGCCATTTCAGCAATATAAATTAATATTGGAAGATTTCAAAATAAAGTATCCAAAAAATAAGTCAAGAAAGCCCTAAACTATCCACTTAATATGTTTAATCCAAATTTCTGTATTTAAATATTTTCAACTTGTAAAATATGGAAAATTTGTAAAAAATCGTCTCTCATCGTCTTGATGCTGGAAGGTTCCAAAATAAGGTATTAGAAAAATGGATGAGGGAGCGTTCAATTAAATTGATATTTTTCTTTCCTAAAGTATTACGTGAGAGAAATTTAGAAAAATTCCTCTTCAAATCGGAAGGTTTTAAAATAAGGTATTCCAAAAATAGGCCAAGGAAATATCAAATTAAGGATATAAAATTTAAGTTGTCATTGTGAGGTCAAATTTTTGTTGTAAATTTTCTGAAACGTAGCGAAGAATTGTCACACGTGGGCATTTCATAAAAATAAATTTTCCTCCTGTAGCTGAAAGGTTGCAGAATGAGATATTAGAAAAAACAGTTAAGGGAGTCCCAAATTAATTTTCTTCGTAACATTTCCCAACAAAATATGATTGAGTTGTACTAAACTTAATGCCAATAAAAATTTTATTTCTCTCAAAATTGCTTTCTTATCTATTTTGAAAATTATTCTTTTTCGACCTCACATTCTCGAGTGTCTATTTCTTGATGCATGAGCTAATTTCTCGATGCATCAGCATCCATATCTTACAATATGCAATTCTAGCACATAGCAGGCAAGTCAAATGAGTAAGTTCAGTGAGCCAAAGTGGCGTGGTGTGGCGTACGAAGTGACTTGTAATCTGTTGAAGGTAAACGTGTGAGTCAGCACAGAATTAGCTGTCACTGGCCAGGGTTTTAAGAAGATTATATCACCAAATAGCGATACAAATTATAAATTTACCTTTTACTGACTTTATTTTACGAGTGAACTCTGCAAAAATCGATACCCTATTTGCTCCCATCGTAAAGTTTACGAATATTACAAATCTTCTTGTAGGCATTTTTACGATGTTTCATCTTCTGGTGTGAATATCCGAGCATTTTCTGCGGATTTGCTGTACACGAGGCAGTGCTGAGTCGATGCATATTTTAGATCTGCCTCAAAGGCTAAGTCGGTCAAGTGACACGGTGAAAATATCAACTAACCATTGTTTCTTGTTTCTATGAGACCAGAACGCAACAATCATTACGACATAGATTTGATTGGGTTAGTTTTAACGCCGATTTGAAAGAGAATTCAACGTTGCAGTTTTAAAATTTATTTATAAGCATGACAAAAGTAGCCATAATTTTGACTACATCGACGAAAAATTGTATTTCAAGAATGAACTCAATAACTCAAATCAATTTTTTTTTATTATCAAGATAGTTTTGAATCTCAAATGCTTTCGTATTCAAATTTGTTATAACTCACCCAAAAATAAAAGATAATAAAACTGATATGGAATAGCAGTTGGCACGATTTCGATATTATTAAAATATTTTTACTATTTGCCCGTAAACGGAGCAATAAAGTATTACAACTTTATGACCCACATAAAGTAAGAAAAACATTTGTTTTCGTACCGAGATATCTAAATGCAGAAATGCATTTAAAAACTTTCTTTTTATTTCACTTATTATTTAGATATTTTCTGTGAGATTATTTTGAGTTGTTATTTACTACAGATATCTATTTTTGCATCAGTTATTAATAACCTAATATTTATCTATAGTTGTTTACTATCATAGGGGAAAAACAACTTTCTTCTACGAGAATTACTTACGTGAACTGTGGATCCTAAAGATCCTCAAGTGTATAATTAGATATGTAAACTGTTATTCAATAAGAATTATTATTAAGGGTTCTAATGGCTATATTTTAGTCACTAATTTTATACCTGCTCAACTTTCAGGTACAGAGTTTACATATATCTTCTGGTACATAATATTAGGCAGTTTGCATATCTTAACGTGTGCCACAGGGTAATATTAAATTAGGTACTTTGGATGATAGTTTACATGCCTAAATAGCTGTTTTTTAGTAGTTTACAGCAACTTTCACCAAGTAGTCTACATGTCTTATCAGTTATCATAAGAAAGTGAAATACCCAAGCTTTCATTACACTTGAGTATTACTTAGTTGAACACTTTTAGTGTTTGTCATTAGTAGTTTACTTATATAAAAATATTCAGGTAGACAGTTTGCATATCTAATCGTACTGAGCTTGATTGCATCTCAGTTTGCATGAATGATTTAATTTTGTTTGATAGTTTACATGTAAAATAAGCTGAAATTCGTTAGTTCACTTATCATTACGTTTGGTTATTACTCATTTGAACGCTTTATAGATTTACGTTAGTAGTTTACATAGCTAAAAATATTATGCTAGATAGTTTGCATATATAATCACATTTTATTAATCAGATGTCACTGGATTGTTTAGATGTCTAATTTTGTGTCATAAGATCGATTATGTGTCTCAGCTGACTTTATTTTTGTTTATTATATACTCGAACACATTTTATGGGTGACTCAAGATGGTTCGTATATTTAAAAATATTAAGCTGAGAATTTTATGCAGTTAATCATAATTTCTTATCAGCTGTAATTAATTTAAGTATACAAACATAACTAAACATATTCCAAAAGATGGATTACACATCTGAACGTGTTCCATAGGGCAGTTTGCATATCTAAACGTGTTCCACAAGACAGTTTGCATATCCAAACGTGTTCCATAAGGTAGTTTGCAAATCTAAACATTAAGCCAAGTATTTCACATATCTAATCAAATTTTGTTCGATAGTTTACATGTCTAATCAGCTGTAATTGGGTAATTTGCAGATATAATCAGCTATTGTTAACTAGTTCTCATGCCTAATCAGCTGTCATTACGTAGTTTACATGTATAATCAGCTTGTATTGTATGTCATTAAGTTTGATTATTATTAATTTGAACACTTTTACGCTTTTCGTAGGTAGTTTATTTATCTAAAAATATTCTGCTAGATAGTTCGTGTTTTCAATTACATTTTGTTCAATACTTACATGCTTAATCAGCAGTTATGAGGTTGTTTACAAGTCATTAGATCAACTACATGTATCAGCTGTCACTTTATGCATGACTTAGGATGGTTTGCATGTTCAAAAATATTGAGCAAGAAATTTTGCGCAGCTAATCATAATTTACATGAAAATTAACATTTCTTATCAGCTGTTATTATATTTAGTTTACATCAGCAGTTTGCATATCTAAACATGTTCCAAACAGCAGTTTTGCATATCTAAAATTATTAAGCGAGGTAGTTTGCATAGCTAGACAGATTTTAATTGATGGTTTACAGGCCTAATCAGCTATCATTGAGTAGTTTGCATAACTAATAGATAGCTAGATGGTATACATAGCTGATCCAATTTTGTTTGATCGTTTACATGCCTATCCAGCTATAATTTGAAAGTTTACAGGTGAAATAAGCTAGCATTCGGTAATAAATATTAGTCATTCGAACACTTCTCAGGTTTTTAGTGAGTAGTTTACATATCTAAAAATGTTCTGCTAGATATCTGGTAGTTATATGCCTAATAAGCTATAGACATATTGTTCACATATCCAATTATGTTTCTCAGCTTTTCTTAATTTTAGTAGCAGTTTGCATAACTGCATGTGTTTTATACGGTAGTTTGCATATCTAAATTTGTTCTAAAAGGTAGTTTTGTACATCTAAACATATCAAGTAAGGTAGTTCGCAAAACTAAACAATCTTTTTTGATATTTTCATGCCTAATTAGCCATCATTGAGTAGTTTCTCGATAGTTTACATGCCTCATTAGCTATAATTAGGTAGTTTGAAAATCTATTCAGTTATCGTGAGATACTTGCATGTCTGATCAACTGGCATTAGATAGTTTACATGTATAATGAGTTAACATTCGGTAGTTTACATGTCTAAGCTGCAATTCAATTTAGTTATTATTTATTTGAACACATTTTATGTTTGTCGCGGGTAGTTACATGCATAATCAGCTATCATTAGGTTGTTTACATGTCTAATCACATATCAGCTCTCATTTTGTTCGTTTATTACATTCTTGCACACATTTTATTTATGACTTAGAGATTTGCATATTTTGTTCAATAATTTATATGTTTTATCAACCATTTTATCAATTTAAAATTATATTTGGGCAGTTTGCAGATCTTGACGTGTTAAAGTAGGTAATTTACGTAGCAAATCTAATTTTGTTTAATAGTTTAGATGTTTAATCAACTGTCATTAATTAGTTTACATCTTTAATAAGCTGTCCTTAGGTAGTTTACATGTATAACCTGCTGTCATTAAGTTGTTTACATAATTAAGCTGCCATTATGTTCAGCTATCATATTTTAGAACGCATTTTACGTGTGTTATAGAATAGTTCAACCATTTAAGCATGTTTAGGTTGTAAGTTTGCGCATCTTATCGTGTTAGACAGGTAGTTTGCATATCTAAACGTGTTAAGCAGGTAGTTTAAAGTTTACATAACTAATCAAAATGTGTTCGATAATTTATGTATCTAATTAACTGTCATTGGTTAGTTTATATCGCGATTAAGCTGTCCTCAAGTAGTTTACATATTCAACCTGCTCTCATCAAGTAGTTTACATATCTAAGCTGTTTAAAGTTTGGCTATCATATTTCGGAACACATTTTACGTGTATTTTAGCATAGTTTACATATCTAAACATATTCAGCTAGGTAGCTTGCGCATCTAATCACAATTCATCTGAATGTTACATGCCTAAATAGCTGTAATTACATATTTTAAATGCCTAATAAGATGCCATTAAGTAGTTTTTATGTCTAGTCAGCTGCCATCTGGTAGTTTACATGTATAATTAGCTGTCATCAGAAAGTTCACATATTTGATCGGCTATTATCAAGTAGTTTACATCTCTAATCCGATATAATTACATTTTGTTTGATAGTTACAAGTCTAATTAGCTGTTTTTCGGTAGTTTAAATGTATAAAAGTAGCTGTAATGTGATGGTTTACATGAATAATCAATTTGAATGTCTAGTTCATGTATTATCGGATAGTTTACATGTATAATCGTATGACACTAGGTAGTTTACATGTATAATCGTCTGACACTAGGTAGTTTACATGTATAATCACCTGTCAACAAGTAATTTACATATATTATACCTTTTTTATAGTGACATATTTGAACACTTACTATTCGGCAGTCAAAGCGATTGGTTTTGGAGTGATAGGAATCTTATTGATCTGAAGTTTACATAGTCCTCTTTAAAGATCTCTTAGATATTAAATTATTGATGAAAAATGAAAACTCACCACATGGACGCTGCTCTGCAGTGCAGCCGTGGCAGTTGTGCCCCCAACATTATTGCTCCCCATTCCTCCAACACCCGGAACCCCCTGAGGGGGCCCGGAGGAGTTATTGGCCGCCGTGTCGGCTTGTTTTTTGTCCTTGGCTTTGGGAGTACGTTTATTCTTTGTCTCCAGGAAGCGCTGTTTTAACAGTAGCGTGTCCTGAAGGTTCTGCTCGCACAATCCAGTGAAGGATTGATCGAACCTGGGCATACAGTCGATCTGGCGACGGCGGTACGATTCTATCCGGCGACGAAGTCTGGAAAAGAAAAAAAAATTGATAATATTCTAACGTTTAAAACTATTTCAAGAAAGCTTCTGCTTCTCGAATTTTAAGTACAAGTATTCAGCAATATCTAGCAGATAGTTGTTTATGTTGTCTTCTAATGTTTGATAACGTTTTGTTTTAAGTGTTATTAGTAATAAAAAGATCTAATACGAACCTAGTAACGATAAATTTTATTTATAGCAACCCAGATAAGTAGCAACAACTAGCCAAATTCATTCCGTACTTCAACTAAATTTATTGCACATTAATTTACTTTTATGGAAAAATCTGTGGAAAATTTGCTAAGATATCGTCATCAATAAACTGTTTGTCCCACGATATCAATTTGAAAAATATTACTATGTAAATTTATGATACGAAACTAATAACATTATTTGCTATTTCATCAATATTTCAAATAAACAAACTCTGTAAACATACTAAATCTGAACATTGCAATTATTTTTACCTATCAAAATCTCCCATGAGGAAAATGTTCACTAATTTAGTTTCACAATCAGGTGAGCGATGCATTCACAATAGCTGCAAGTCGATAACAAATGAACTGATAGGTACGTTACTGTTCGTTTAGCAATAGTTGTTCATATTATATTAGCCTCGTATTATCATAGTATACACAAATCATGCATGGATTGATAAAATTATTATTCACCTCTGTTGTTTTTGTGATTTTGTCCAGGAAAAGATAAAGATATATTTTGAAGAGTAGAAATTTTAGGAAATTACGTCATACTACAATAGAATGTTGATAAATTTCTATCAATTTTCGATAACAAAAATAAGTTTTTCAACTTATACATTTATTCTGGATGTGGTAGACAAGGGTCTCAAAATAAACTTCCTGGAAGCTTACGAAATTCAGAAGGCATTAGAAATGAGTCACTTATCTAAATGACTACTAGTTCTTGTTAAGGGCTTCTCTGATTAGTTTGTTTACCTGTGGGCGTGGCTTAGTTCTCTTTTTGTATTAGTATTTAAGATAATTTTCTGTATTCGTGTACTTATCGTAAAAATAAATTTTGTGAAACTTCCCCGAAATAATTTTTTGACAGTTCGAGATTTTGATAAATCTTCACGTTTCAGACCCTAATAAACCCGAAAAACATAATTTTAAAAAAAGTCGGTCGTCTGGGAGCACAATAACTTGAGAACGCGTACGAATTTTTGACTCAAATCTTATATTTAAGTTTTTCATTGAAAAATCAGGTTCAAGCTCGTATATGAGCTTTCTTCAACCAGTGGTACTAAAACTTTATTGATGGAATTTTGAGTTTTTTGCGTTTTTTTTGTAAATGGTAATTTTTATCATAAAATATAAAATAACTAAAATTGATCCTCGAATAATTTGGCACAACATTCCCCTGAAGCATTTTTTAAAATTATCAGCGGTTCATTTGTTATTATCAAAATTGAAATTATTATAAAATTCATTATATTTTTCTGAACCAAAGAAATAATGTGAAATTATAATCATTATCACTTATATTTGGACATCACACGCAAACGTTCATCAATTGTTTTTTTAAAAATAACTAATCTAAACTGTATATTCCAATGAATTGGAAACCACGAAAATTTAGAAAAGGACTCTTTATATTCAAAAATATTATCATAAATTTTATTGTGAATAATTTATTAACACAGGTTACAGTGCAGATATTTATTTTTTACAAACGCTCACAGTTACTCTTCCTGAATGACCCCTCACTCGTGCCTTATATTCCCTACTCCAACAATGGGCGAATATTCAAATGTCTGACAGTTGAACAACAATGAACTAGCATTCAAACGCCTGACAACCACCAAACATCAAGTTACCATAGGCTGTCAATCACGTTCGACAATTGAATACCGACTCGATTGTTGGTCAATACTAACTAGGATTACAATTACAATAAATTATTGGATAAATAGCGAATTCAAATGAATGTGAACTAATGACAGAATATTTCATATTTGTGACAATACTTATTTTAAGAAAGGATTAAAAAATGACCGCCATCTGCCTTTAAAAATGACAGCTGTCACTTTGACAATGACAGCTGTCATTTTGAAATATGCAATTAATTGACGCAACACTCCAAATTTCTGAAACTACGATGAAACTGGCCATGAAAATGTTCGAGGAAGTAATGCGATGGCCACAGCAAATTTTTACTTGAACAAAGTACAAGTATTGTGGAACCGACAAAATTTATTTTTCGAGATTTTGATGGAAATATCCGTTTTAAGCATCCATTTTAACTATTTTCGGCTTGATTTCAGTACGCATGTGTGCGTTCGTAACTCACAAATCTCAAAACCTGTCGAACGTATAATGCTGAAATTTCGTATTTGAGACTAGTATAGGGTCTAGTTGAGCACCGCGCATTAAGATTGCAATCGTCTGTACCGGAAGTGCACTTTACTTGAAACTTTTTTTTAATTTTTCGCATAAATCCAGAATGATTAGCTGTAAAATACTGAAATTCAGTATTTGAGATTGCTGTAGCATCTAAATAGTTATCTTATATTTTTGAACCAATCGGCTGAGCCGGAAGTGCACTTTATATAACAGAATTCTCGATAAATTCAAAACAATCAGTCGAAGAATATTGAAATTTTGTATTGAGCACTTCTGTAACATCCAGTTGTATACCTTGCATTATGATTGCAATCGTCTGTACCGGAAGTGCATTTTACTCGAAACATTTTTTGAATTTTCCGCATAAATCCAAAACGATTGAACGTATAATGTTAGAATTCAGTATTTAGAACGATAGTGTCGTCTAGATGCTCATATCCTATTTTCATTGAGATCGACTGAGCCGGAAGTGCACTTTACTTGACAGTCTTTTGGAATTTTTCGCATAAATTCGAAACGATCGGCTGTAGAATATTGAAATTTAGTATTTTAGTCTGCTGTAGCATCTTATAACAATCGACCGAACCGGAAGTGCACTTCAGCTGGGATTTTTTTTCAATTTTGCGCATAAATTCTGAACTGTTAGCCGTAGAATCTTGGAAATCAGTATTTAGGAATGTTGTAGCATAAGAATGATGATTGGGCCTAAAGCGCACTCTACTTATAGATTTTTTGAATTTTTTGAATAGATCCAAAACGATTGGTCGTGGAACCGTATTATTATATGCAAAAAATGTATCCAATGATGTACAGGTAAGTCACGTCGGATTTTTGCTCAATTACTCCAGGAGATATATGCGAAATAATTGAGCTTTCTCAGGACCCCTGGATTACTGTAACGAACAGTGCCCCTGCAGAGTAGACTTCCATAACAACAAGGAAGCTAAACGGGCAAGTTGTATAACACAAAAACTGATATGTATCAAGGACGAATGACATCATGGAAATTTCTGGTAGCCCACTAGAAATTTCTGGAATCATCGAGAAATAGTCGCGGGGGACAAAGTCGAGAGTTGAGCAGTGAGTCAGTAAGACATTAAAAATTATTATAAATTTATGGCAATTGATTACCATAACTTAATTTGGATTTTTAGGGCCGTTCAAGCATTCATATTTTATAATTACTATTGTTCAAGCAAAATATAAAAGTTTTATATTAGTTTATACAAAACTGATTTCTTATTTTGCTAGTCACACTTTTACAAATTCCTCAACATACATTGGTGCTTGTTGCTAGCTTCAGAGTGAAATTGGTACACCTACGCATACTAACTAACTTCACAATATAAGAAGATAAGTGAAATTCTGACGTAACAATTTTTCATCCCTCTACAATCTTGAAAATGTGCGATTGAGGTCCACCCTTATATTACCAAAGTAAATAGTGATAAATCTTTGGAAATTCGTTTTGTTCTCCCTTGTTACTTGCTATAAAGGGTAGCAGTTTCGTCTAAGTGTAGATAAAGGGGCTAGATAGGGGATAATAATACCTTTCTTCAACTAACAGCAGGCTTTGAGCATACTACCAACAGAAAAATAGTCAAAACAATATTCTGAACATAAGAAAGTATTATTTCACGTGTCTGACAATTTAGATTCATGTTCATTTGTGCCAGTCCGTCCCTTGATAATTTTAAATTAGAAATATTACAACAAGGTAAGTTACAGGGATGAGATTCAGACATGAACTTCTAATTACCATAAATTTATTATTGCAATGGCGTTCTAATGTTCTGCCCCGAGCTGCAATAATAATAAATAATAACTGAATTACCTAACTTTGCAAAGCTCTACGAGCTGAGTTTAATTTTGTATTAAGGTAAATTTGCAAAGGGAGCTCTATTTGTCTTCAACAAACATAATTTATAAAAAAGTAGTGCCTTTCTGGACATTAATTTTCGCTGATATTTATATCAGTTTCGAAAAATTTATAATCAGAAAAATGTTGGCCCCTCTTTTTTAATTTGCCAGCGCGACACTGGGCCATCCGTGCTATAAGAAGTCAGTGAAAGCAGTGTAATTACAAGACGGGCATGTAAGTATCTACTACTTTCCTTCTCCATCAACAAACACAATAGAAAAATTCTTATAATCTGACTCGAAACAAAATATTGTAAAGTATTTTTGCAGATTCATTTAATTTATTCAAAAATTGAAACAACAGTCTGAAGGCTCCTGAATAAATTTGGTTTGAGAGTCACCGACAAAGTGACTGCAGTTTTAAATTGATTATTTCTAAAATAAACACAACTATTGATTCAGAAGGTGTTTTTCTAATTTCGATCTTATCTTCTTATTTTTAAAAGATCGATAATCTAATGTTAGATTTATAGTAAAAATAGAACAAGAATAATAACGTAATCGACCATTCCGGATGTCTAACCTTTTGTATATAACAAATAATAACTTTTGCTCCATTAACATGTCAAATTTTATATTTTCAAACATCAAATATTGAATTTAGGGAACCTACGCTGTTCCAATATAATCAATAAGTCTGGACTGAATTAAATGCTAATATATTCAAAGATAAAATCGTAAATAAAATTAGGTACAATCTTACTGTCAAATAATATTTTCTATTGAAATTTAGTTAATCATAAATTCAAAATAAGAACAAATAAATCATTATTTTATTTGACGCACTTCACAACTACTACTATTTATTGAAATTATCATTTTTTTTCATTTGTGGGGCTTGGGGGTGAGCTTTTAGTTAGTAGTATGAAAATAGGAGCCTTTGCTGACTAATCCACGCTATCGCTGACATCAGTACGTAATCTTAATCAATTATAACTTGCCCTTGTATTGCCGATCACATAAAAAGAAGTTTTTACATAAAATAATTTATAGAAATTGAACTGTTCAACAAATCATGACGAGAATCAATAGGGTTTTACTGTAATAATCAACCAATCGATTAAAAAAATAATCATTAAAATCGGTCAAGAATTTCGACCAACAGTGTGTCCCCATACGTATAGACAGAAATACAAATAATTTTTCAAATGCAGATTTCTTTTTCTCTTTGTATAGCACCGCACCGCACCACACCATCCCTCACGGTCGGAAACTCTAGTAACATGCTCTCGACTGATCTAGAACATTTCCAGAAACTGACATCTGTATATATATGAGCAAACGACCTGACTGAGGAACAGTGAACAGTAAAACAGTGAAATAGTGAATATCCAGTGAGTGATCAGTGTAATAAATAAGTTGTTGAAAATAAATATATGTGGCTTTGTTGTTGAAGTTTTAATAGTAGTAAGTAAGAAATAAATTGTATAGTGTTTGCTTAGAAATACTTCGAAGAATAAAATTTTTATTTTCTTTTCGTTTATTAAATAGTAATTTTTATTTAAACAATAAATAAAAAAATAAAAACTAATAAATGTATATTTTGAATCAATGAAATAATGAACTGCGCCTCGTCAGCAAAAACTTGCCCAAATTGACACTGTTGCTTATAATAAAATTTATTAATGTGTGCGAAAATGTAACAAGTTATTAAACAGTTGCTATGTAACAAATGGAGTGAAGAAATTCACTTTATTACAAAATAATTTCACATTTCGCAAGTTGGTATAAATAACAGTATGTCAAAGAACATCTCAATTCATGTGTATAAAATATTGCGATATTTATCAAAAAATTGTGCAATTAATTTGCAAATATGTACAAAAATTTTGCACAAGAAATAAATTAATAATAATCATAAATAGGGATTTTAGACGTAAGGGATGATTATACAATTGAATTAAGGTCGTAATGAGTGAATAAGTATAAAAATTAAAGTCGTACCGCAAATTTTTTTGTTTTAATTCAATATCTGAAAAAATGCTATTCCTGCTGCGACCTTCAAAACGCTAGAACTCAAAAACCAAAAAAGATAACAAAAATTGATAAATATCATTTAATTCTACATAAACGAAACGTACTAACAAAATATTTTTCGTTCATGTCCAATGTTTAGTTCACCAGTGGTTAGCAATCGAAATTTTCCTGCTGCGTAAAGTAAAATAGTCATTGTTTGCGCGCTTTAACATATAACGACTTGATTCTTTCAGATTTAAATACATCTTTAAAAAAAATATATTATTTAAAAATGTTTTGTGACTTACAGGGTGTATTTTTTAGGAAAAAATTGTTCGAATTTCAGTCGTATATCAAATAACTATAAAAGAAAAAATGATGTCATTTCATCTTATTTAGACCATAAGCACACAAAAATCAAAGATAATTATATCATAAATTATTGATGTGATTATCAATGCAATTTATAATAAATATTCTGGTTCAAAAATAAACAGTAAACAGTTATAAACAAATGCAGCTGTTTGTTTTTTAGTGACTCGAATTTGTAAACACGGTACACGTTAAAAAGAATTGATAACACGAAAATAGTCCACTTGGTCTGCTGCTTGAATTTGTTGACAATTTCAACTGATAAAAGTGATAAGTATATCAATTGTTGTTGCAAAATAAGAACAAGAATTTAAGTAGAACAAAATTATATCGCGTTACGTTTGTTATTTGATATTTTTAATAAATTATTTTCTGTTTAATACCATATAAACATTTTATTTATACGGTTGACAAGAAAAATAAAAAGAGGAGAGGAATCATTGTAATGCTTTTAAAAGATAGGTATTCCCGAGAGAAAAATGGAAGAGATGATTCACGTACGTAAGGACTTCCAGGAACGCATTGAATCATGGGAAGTACGATGGGATTGTTGTACACATGCCCAAGAAATTTACAAGTTCAAAATTTCGTACTACATATCACGTGACAACTTTTACTTCTTCTAAATTTTCTATTTAATTATCATTATTATTAAATAAACTGGAATAAGGAAACTTTTAATAAGAACTTGTATTTTTTAATATATTTACCGTCATAAATAAAGTTTAACATTCTATACCAAAATCAAATATAGAATATTTGAGTTCTCAATTTTTGGGTAGCAAAATCGCTCCCAGTTTTCCCAGAAATACCAAATATTCGAATTAGTTACGGTAGGGTTTGTATGTCTTTATACTCTCACAAATTTTTGGGTAGCAATGTTCCTCTTGATTTTTGGGTAGTAATTTTTTGGCATACCTCAAGAGTGTATAAATGAATAAAACATTTGAATTTTTGTAAGAGTTTACTGTCATTTTTTGGCATTTATTCGCAATTCTTTTCGATTTTTGGGTAGCAACTTGACAACTTTTAGAAATACCAAATATTTAAATGGATTTTTAGAGTAGCATACTTCAAGAGATTACAAATCAACCAAACATTTTGAATCCCCCTAAGAGTCTACTGTATTTTTTGGATTTATTGGCCAAATTTTTCTCCAATAACATTTCAACCACTTGAAGTGACTTCAAATATAAAAATTATTTAATTGTTGCAATGAGATTCTTTTGAATTTATTTCAACAAATCATAGAAATACCAAATATTTGAATGGATAGTAGGATTTTCGTGTTTATTTTCTCGATCACATGAATTTTTAGTAGTAAGTTTTTTAGGTTTTTTTGAGTATCATACCTCAAGAGTTTATAAATGAATAAAACATTTCAATTTCTCTAAAAGTTGACGGAATTTTCTTATGAAATTATCAGAAAAAAATCTCCCTATTTTTGGGTAGCTTCTTGACAACTTATAACTCAAGGTAAGAATTATCTAATGGATTGGAATGAGTTTTTCAAGTTTATTATCAAGCCATTTCAAATTTTTGTGGTACGAAATGCCTCCTGAATTTTTTGTGCACAAAAGCACCGCCAATTTTTGGGTAGCACTTCAATAAATTATAGAAATACTAAATATTGAAAGTCTCTAATAGTTGACGCCTGGTAGATTCGTGAACAAATCCTCAAAACCCAGTCCAGTTTTTGGATAGCAATGTTCTTTTCGATTTTTGAGTAGCAATTTTTGAGTCTCCTAAAAGTTTACGGTATTTTTTATGAGTTTATCTAAAATTTTCTCCCATTTTTGGGTAGCATCTTGACAACCTATAGTAAAATCAAAGATAATAATTATCTAAGGGATTAGAATGAGTTTTTACAAATTTATTATTAAGCCCCTTTCAAATTTTTGTGGTATAAAATGTCGTACAGATTTTTTGTGCACAAAGGCATCCCTAATTTTTGGATAGCACCTCAATAAATTATAAAAATACCAAATATCAAAAGTTTTTGATAGTTAACACTTAACAGTAGGTTCATGTACAAATTCTGTCCAATTTTTGGGTAGTAATGTTTTTCAGATCTTTGGGTAACAATTCTCTCGAATTTTGGGTGAATAATACCCTTCGGATTTTGAAAAATCTACTTCGAAAGTTTATAGTTGAATAAACATGTGAATTCTCCGAGGAGTTTATTGGCAGACCCTCTCGAATTTTGAGTAGCAAATTCTATTCGAATTTTCTAATAGCATACCTCGAGAGTTGAATCAATCATTTATATAAGTTTTTTTGGGTTTTTTGAGGAGCATACCTCAAGAGTTTATTAATTAATAAAACATTTTAATTCCCCTTAGAGTTAACGATATTTTTTTCATGAGTTTATCAGATGAATATTTCTCAATTTTTGGGTAGCATCTTGAAAACCTATTGCAAAATCAGACATATTGATTATCTAATGGATTAGAATGAGTTTTTTCAAGTCTATTCATTTTTGTCAAATCTCTTCAAATTTTTAAGTTAACGGTAGGTTCATGAACAAATCCTGTCCAATTTTGGATAGCAATGTTTTTCTGGATTTATGGGCAACAATTTTCTCGATTTCGGGGTGTATAATTTCTTTTGGATTTTGAAAAACCTATCTCGAAAGTCTATAGTTGAATAAACATACGAATTGTCTAGGGAGTTTATTGGCACACCCTCTCAAAGTCACTCTCTAATTTTGGGTGGCAAATTCTCTTCGAATTTTTTAATAGCTTACGTCGAGCGTTTTTTTGATAAATTCTATTAGATTTTTTGAGGTGCATACCTCAAGAGTTTACGATATTTTTTTTCATGAGTTTATCAGGAAAAATTTCCCCCCTTTTTGGGTAGTATCTTGAAAATCAAATATAATAATTATCTAATGGACTAGAATAAGTTTTTTCAAGTTTATTGTCAAATCCTTTAAAATTTTTGTGATAGGAAATGCCTCCAGAATTTTTTGTGCATAAAGGCGCCCCCTATTTTTTGGAAGCACCTCAATAAATCATAGAAATACCAAATATTGAGAATCTCTAGTAGTTAAAGTTAACGGTAGATTAATGTACAAACCATGTCTAATTTTTGGGCACTAATTTTTTTCTCGATTTTTGGATAGCAATCCTCTCGATTTTTAATAGCAATTCTCTCGATTTTTGGGTACATAACTCCTTTCAGATTTTGAAAAACCTACTTCGAAAGTTTATAGTTGAATAAACATGTGAATTATACGAATATATTGGCAAAATCTCTCAAATTTTGGGTAGCAAATTCTGTTCGAATTTTTGAATCAAATATTTAAACTCACGAGGGATAACGGTAATTTTTTTATGTTCATTGTAAAACATAGAATTTTTTCGAGTTTTTGGGTAGAATATATTTCACATTTTATATTCTGATAACAATACCGAATATTTGAAGTCTCTAAAAGTTGACAGGTAGGTTTTTCATGTTAACACCCTAGCAAGCCACTTCGACTTTTGGAGAAGCAAATTCTATCCAAATTTCAGGGTAGCACGAGAGATAATCAAATCATTTTTTTATTTCTCATGGGTTACAATAGATTTGTGTTGTTTAAAGTTCAACTTTTTCAAGTTTTCGGGATACAAAGTCAACTCCAATTTTTGGGTAGAGCCTCGATAAGTTATAAATACCAAATATTTGAATTATTTGATAAGATACGGTAGTTTTTCATATTTAGTTCTAATTTCTCTCGAATTTTCGGGTAGCAAAGTTTGTCTCTAACTTAATTCAATCTTTGGGTAGCAATATTTTTTCCTAATTATTGATTAGAGAACTCAAACATTTGAATTATTTACGGGAATACAGTAAGTTTTTCAGGTTGATTACTTACTCCAGAATCTTTGGGTAGCACTTTATTTGAAAGTATAATAAAATAATTGTTTTTCTAATGGAGAACAGTTAGTTTCATGTTTATTGCCGAACCTTTTTGATTTTTTTATAGCAGATTTAGATTTTTGGGTAGCAAAATCTCTTAATTGAATTCAAAACAAATGATCTGACAGGTTATGATTAATTTTTGGGGTTCATAGGTGATTCCTTCCAAATTTATTGGAAGTCGATTTCCGAAATTTTGGGTAGCACTTTAATATCTCAAAGTAAAATAAGGCAACGATATATTTTTGGAGCAGCAAAATTCTCGTTTATTTATATATTGTCGAAAAGAAATATATCAAAATTTGAAACAGTATAATAAGTTAAAAGTGGTTCATCCTAGATAAAATATATCATACCTATCTCTAAAGCCCACTTTACACAATCTACGAGGCCACCTCCACACAACCAACTCCTGCAACGTGCGATATGCAGTTATTCCACTCACCTGTCTACAACGGCTTGCCTTTTCGGTGGCAACACATCGGCCACTGCTAGTGGCGATAATCCAGGGGGCTGCTGTCCGGCGGGGGGCGGCTGGCGTGCGACGGCCCCCGCGGCCTCCATGCAGCCCCCGGAGCCCACGCCACCGCCACGATCCAGCGTAGTAACTACCCGCTACACCCAAACACCTCTCCAGAAAGAATTTCCAGGAATTGTCACACGAAACCGAAATGCGAGGAGGAAAATAATCTCAACGATTCACGACCGGCTGGGGGACACCAGAGGTCCTCAAAGCACACATTATTGGCGGAAAATTGTCCCAAAAGTCTTTTTAATTAAAAATACCGAATTGTTAACATGAATTGACCCAAAAGAGCCTTTTTATACACATTTTAGATAGCATTCATCAAGAAAATTTACCTTAAATACTGAATTCTTGTAATACTTTTTTCAAAATGCTGTCAGATGAAGTTTGGAAACATTATTTTAGGTTATGTTTAATTTAGAGTTTCACGTTTACGAAAGATGTTAGTTCGATGTTCACAATTTTATTATTTAAATTTAATTAGATTAATTTTTAAAGGTTACAGTTTATCAACGTTGTATCCATGTGCATGATACAAGTCGAATATTATTTCTAATAAGTATTTTCAATCGTACGACTAGCATTTGATTATTTTAAACAGTCAAAACTTAATTTTTCTGACGTTGGTTGGTTTATTTTAATTTATTGTTTATTTTTTAAGAAGCTTTTAGCTTCTTTTTTAATCAAAACATTTAGATAATCATGTAAACATAAAGTTCACTGCACTAACAGGTTGTTTTTGATAAGTTCATAAAAAATTTAATATTTTAAACCACAATTAATAATACGCTTTGATAATTGTTCGTTTTATTATTTATATTTAAATTTGTTGTTTACAGCAGCTTGATATCAATATTTCACAGGTTCAGTAATAAATTACGATACACAATTATTGAATAATGAACTATACACTGATTTCTGCGTTATTACTGTCTCTTTTGTACTATTTCACACGAATTTGATCACTCACAATAATTTTTCAATGTCTTTCTAAGTAGTTTAAGTGTAAAAACCACTTAATATCGATATTTATCACTAGCGATCAGTTCTTCTCTCACTCCGCTACTAACGCCATCAGCCATTTTCAATAGCGTGTCAGTGTAGCCACCTGTCATATGTCAAAAACACAAACCGTTTTCAAGCGAGAAGTACTAACGTCCGCAACCAACTGCAGAGTTGGAGAGACTGGCTTGTGTGTATTATACAATGAACAACTTTGCTCTTACTACTTAATTAATAATCGTCGCATTGTTAATTACAATATATGCAAATTTTTATACTTTGCTGGATGAGTGGCGGAAATAGAACAGTATAACCTTCTATGAATCGTTTTAATTACTTTTTATAACCTAAAACCTGAATTAATTCCGATGATTGTTGTAATCAATTAATATTTCATTATTATTTTATATTTATATAAGTCAGAAATCAATATTATGTATTGCATATATTATAAATCAAAATATTAGCCAAATTGACAATCCAATCTGATATTAGTAATCCAATAATCATAATTTAAATTGAATTATAATATTAGTAAATGAACAACAATTAATTCCAAATGAATTGGTAACAGTGACTCATCCTGCCATCTACCGTCACACCTCTGAAGTCGCAAAGAAATAGTACCCAATATTTCCGCAATCTTTTATTTTCACATAATAATATAAAATAAGTATCGTACAAAAATATAAAACTAATATTTGGTTCAAAAATCACCACATCATTGACTGGGCTTCAAAATTGGGGTTCAGGGGCAGCTTGCATTGGGGACACCTTCATACTTTATCCACTAGCTTATAATTCTGTCTGAAACTATTACTCATTGTATAAGCCTCATTACTATACGAAAAAGGTGTTCTTCTGTAAGTATTCTCCGTCTCTTTGCTTTTTTGGGCTGTTTTTGCTTTGTCTTCGATGTTCTTATGTTTATATACTTTAACACAAGATAATATCGTGCTTAAAAGCACAGCGAATTCCACAAGCACTATTACCAAGCCGACTGCTAAAAATAGGATGTATTGTTCTTGGTACCACTGTTCCAGGTGCGACATACAACCCTAAAATAGAAGATTTCATTGATCTTTTATAAAACGCAACCAGACATACAGGGCGATCATGCTGGAAGCGGAAACCTTCCTTTTTTAGTAATTTTGAGAGGCCCACAAAATTTTTAAGCGATGTTAAAATATCCAGGATACATATTTACTATTTCCAGACCAAAATGCTCTAACCAATGTTATCCAGAAGGCGTGATTGATATTCACTTTTCATATTTACCTACTTTTCAAAATACTGTCAAAAAATTTGGTAGGCTGTAACATTTTTAGCCACCCCACCAAATTTTTGTGTATCATTTCTTACTAAAAACTTTCTTAATAGAAAGCAGGTCCAAAAACATCTCATATTCACTTACTCCTTTTTGGAGTGCTGCCCAAAAATTTGGTAAGCTTTATTATTTTCAGCCATCCCCACAAAAATTTTCAACTTGTTTTCCACCAAATTTTAGTATTTTTTTGTACTAACAATTATTTTTTATGAGGAACAGATCCAAAAATATATTTCACTCAATTTCTACCTATCTAAAATACTGTCCCAAAATTTGGTGAGCTTTGTCAGTTTTGGCCAATTCCACCTAATATTTGAAAATAATTTCTAATCACAGAAATATGTCTAAAATGCTGTCAAAAGAATAGAAGATTTGGCTCTTTTAACCAGCCCCACCAATTTTTTTGAATTTCGTTCTGTGCATACAATCTTTAAAATTAAGTGGCAAGTCCAATCACACCTTCCTGTATTAGGTTAAATTTTAGAAATTACTCAGAAGGAGCAGGTCCAAAAATATCCATTACCTATTTTTAATTTGTCCCTATCTCAAATATTGTCCCAAAATTTTTTGGGACAATATTTTCTACAAGAAACTAGTGGAACATTACAAATATACATAAAATTTTCCCTGTCTTGATTGCTGTCCAGAAATTTGAGGCATTTGGTATTTTTGGCCATCCTCATTAAATTTTTGGGTATAATTTCGTTTCTAATTTTTATATCGAGGAGCAAGTCCATAAATATTTACTATTCGAATTAATTCCTGTCCGAAAATTGGTTGTTCTTTGGCATTTTTGGCCGTTCCCACCAAATTTTTGGCCGTTTCCACCAAATTTTTGGTTGTACTTGTAGGCTTACAATTTTTTTTGAAGAAAAACATGTCCTAACGTTGCTTTGTTTCGTTTAAAATACTGTCAATCATTTTGGCCATTCTTGATCATTCCCACCAGATTTTTGGGTTTCATTTCAAGCATACAATATTTTCTAATGAAAAATAGGTCCAAAAATGCATATTACCTACATTAATTTTTTTCTGACAAGAATTTCGTCCAAAAATTTGGGAGATTTGGCACTTTTTGCTTTATTTGGCCATTCTCACCAAATTTTCGGGTATCATTTCAAGAATGCAAACTTTTCTAATAAGAAATAGATCCAAAAATAACTTTAATCTATATTAATTTTTTTTATTGGAATGTTGTCAAAAATTTCTGGAAATTTACCATTTTTGGCCATGTCTACAAAATTTTTGGATATCCTTTTTTTGCATAAAGCCTTGAAAATCAAGGAGCAAGTCCGTAATATCAATTATTACCTACATTCACTTCTTGCTGTCTTGAATATAATAAAAAAATTCGATGATCTTTGGTATTTTTGGCCAACCCACCTTTTTTTAAGTATTATTTCGCACCAGCAATCTTTTCTCATAAGGGGCAGGTTAAACAATATCCATTGTCTTTATTTACATCCCCTATCTGAAATACTGTTCTTAAATTTGTTGTTCATTGTCATTGCCGTTCCCACCAAATTTTTGGGTATCTTTCAAGCATACAATATTTTCTTATGAGAAATAGGTCCAAAATACCTTTATTAATTTTTTCTGACTGAAATGCTGTCCAAAATTTTTGGGTATCATTTTGTGAATGAAATCTTCAAAATCAAGGAACGAATCTAAACATATTAATTACCTACAATCACTTCTTCCTGGCTTGAAAGTAATAAAAAAAATTCAATGATCTTTGGCATTTTTGGCCATACCCATCTAATTTTTGGGTAATATTTCATACATACAATTTTTTCTTATAAAACAATATCCCTTACATTTATTAAATTTCCCTGTCTAAGATACTGCCCTTAAATTTTGTTGACTCAAATACACACTTAAAAAGTGAGCAACCCCATCAATTTTTTTAGACATCAATTTGGGTATGTCTTTCTTATAAAGAGCAGGTCCTAGATTATTCATTATCTATATTAACTTCTGACTAGCAGTTCAAAAATTTCATAAAGTTTGGCATTTTTATATGACATGCTGTCCAAAAATTTGGTGTGCCCGGGTTTTTTGAACATTCTCACTAAATTATTATACCATCATTACCCATAAGGAGCAGATACACGAATATCTATTACTATATTGATTTTCATTTCTTAAAATGCTGTCCAAAAATTTGGTGGGCTCCTAAATTTTGTGACCATCCCACCAAATTTTTGATTGGTTCTTATTATAAAACGTAGCCTCATATAAATCAACTGTTCCCATAAAAATACTACTCAAAATTTTGGTGGGCAATACATTTTTGGCCAAATATTCGGGTAGCAATTTCAACTAGATTCAGGATTAATATTCACTTTTTTATGTCTGAATCTTCGTCTTTGATCATGATCTATTTTTTTATTGAAATGTTGTCCAAAATTTTGAAAGAATTTGACATTTGGTATAATTTTATGCATTGAATCTTCCAAATCAAGAAACAAATCCAAAAATATCAATTACCTACATTTACTTCTTCCTGGCTTTAGAGTAATTAAAAAATTCAATGATCTTTGGCATTTTTGGCCATCCCCACCTAACTTTTGGGTATTATTTCGCACAAACAATATTTTCTTATAAGAAGCAGGTTAAACAATATCCATTGCCTTTATTAAAGTCCCCTGTCTAAAATATTGTTCTTAAATTTGTTGTTCTTTGGCATTTTTGACCGTTCCCACCAAATTTTTGGATGTATTTTTGAGCATAAAATTTTTTTAATAAAAAACATGTCTTGATTCAGCTTCTTTTAGTCTAGAGTACTGTCCAAATTTTAGATATTCTCCATTCTCACCAAATTGTTGGGTATCATTCAAACATGCAATCTTTTCTTATGAGAAACAGATCCAAAAATACTTATTGACTGAAATTCTGTCCAAATTTTGGGACAAAATCAAGGAACAAATCCAAAAATATCAATTACCTACATTCACTTATTTCTGGTTTGAAAGTAATCAAAAAATTCAATGGATTTGGCATTTTTGGCCATTCCCACCTAATTTTTGGGTATTATTTCATACATACAATTTTTTCTTATAAAACAATATCCCTTGCATTTATAAATTCCACTGTCCAAGATACTGCCTTTAAATTTTGTGAATATTAACTTATTTTTGATTCAAACACACACTCAAATTTAAGTGAGCAGCCCCACCAATTTTTTTAGACATCAATTTATGCATATCGTTTCTTAGAAAGAGCAGGTTCTAAGAAATTCATTATCTTTATCAACTTCTTGAATAGCAGTCCAAAAATTTCAAAAAGTTTGTCATTTTTGGCCACCCCACCAAATTTTTGGGTATCATTTCATTCTTACAATTTTTTTAATAAGAAACGACTAAAAATTTTTTCATTGCCTGTACTAACTTATTTCTGTATGACATGCTGTCCAAAAGCTTGGTGGGCTCTGGGTTTTTTGACCATCTCCACTTAATTAGACGAATATTGACTCTTCCATTTTTAAACGCTGTCCAAAAATTTGGTGGGCTTCTAAATTTTGCGACCATCCCACCAAATTTTTGATTGGCTCCTAATATAAAACATAGCCTCGTATAATTCAACTGCTACTCAAAATTTTGGTGAGCAATAAATTTTTGGCCAAATATTCGGGTAGCAATTTCAACTAGATTCAGGATTAATATTTACTTCTTCATGTCTGAATCCTTGTCTTTGGTCATGATCAACATTCTGGCACAAAGTTTTGTTGATTGGCATTGGATCCAAATAAGCGGAGGGATCCTTAAAATTCTGCAAACGACAGCAGGTAAGTGGTACAGCTAAAGAAGGATGTCCAACTGATTGTAGTCTCCATAGAGATATGTCATATTCTGATGAAGATTGAACCCCGCAACAGTTGAACTAAAAGAATATTTTATAATAATTGGCAAACAAATCATGTTTGTCCTTACAGCAGCTTGCGCTAAATCCACCGCAGCAGTGAATTGTTCATGTCCTGCTACTCCATATTCTCTTTGCAGAGTTTTGGACAAATCAAATGGAGTTATAGCTAAACCGAGACAATGTGGCCAAATTGATACAGCGGCATATATTCCACACTCTCCAAGAAGAACCACCATCACGAGGAGAAAATACTGAAACGAAATGTTTTATTGACGCAATTGAAATAAATTTGAATTAATTAGAAAATGTGATATTGCTTTTTATTTGATAATACGCATGCTGAATCGTAAATGATTGCTTGCTTCTGTTTTTAGTTTCTAAATGCATTCTAGAAATTCCTTGTTCCGATATTTACATATTGTGACACTATTATGGGTACTTCATATTGTAAATAAATTATCTCACCACAGTTAAAATGCAATAGCTATCAATACAAGCTGCCCAACAGCCCAGCACCCCTGCCAGACACAAAATCAACCCTAAAACAATAACGCCCAATGATAAGTAATAAAATAAAGGATGAGGTAGATCATCTCCCTCGGAAATTGGTCCTGGGACGAGTAATCGGGACAATAATACTCGTGCAGAATCGAGAAGAAGAAGAAATCCGGCTGTCAGTAAGACTGAACCACAAGCCTGAAAGAAGAATGATTTTTTATTTGCTCCTACAGCGCTGAATAAATTATTTAGACATAATAAATATTTAATGTTGTTTTTAATTATGCTACCCAAAAATTTTAGATGCTAGGTAGCATTTTATAAGCTGATCCCCAAATACTTTAAAGGTTGGGTAGTATTTTATATGTGCTACCCAAAATTTTAAAGGAGTCCGGTAGTAGCTAAAAATTTTTCGTTTGTTGTATTTTTTGCTATTTTGTTGTTCAAAGGGACAAGTACCAACAAAAAGGCCAAATTTGAGGTTTATTTTTCAATCATTAATTTAGCATCACGTATTTTCAAAATTTTATTTTTGAATTTTCTCTGATTCGTAGAAACTGAACACCCGGTATAGTAAACTATTTATTCTCTTGAAAAGAAAGTACTTTAATAATTAAAACAGAAGAATACCGCAAAAATGCATATAATTATTTTTAATAATTTATTACCATCAAGATTTATGCTACATTCGAATTTTTGAAAAATTCGAATCCAATTAAAATAACATGAATAACCATCGAACATCAAGTTTTCCAATATCTTATGATAATTTGAAGTTACACGATCAAATTTGAAAAATGGGCGAAAAAAGACAAATTTTAAATCTTCGATTTCTCAAAAAATTTTATAATCTTTGCCTCAAAAATAAGGGTGTAATGTACATATATGCTACCCAAAATTTTTGGGATCGAAATTTTTCGACAAGATTTTCTCGATTTTCGACTATTTCCTGTTTTTGCTTTTATTATTGCATTTCCCAACTAAAAATTATGAAATTTTGTACACTTATGTAGCTCTTCATGGCTAATTGAATAGTGCACTAATTTTTTCCAAGTAGGCGACAATTTTTGAGGTATCAATAAAAAATTATTGAAAAAGAGCGTTTTTACAAAACAAAAATATCAGAACTCGCGGGACTTAACGAATTTAGTTTAACAATCAGAAAGCAGATATAAATAAAACTAATTTCGAGAAAATTTCAGTGGAAAAAAAAAAGGCAAAAGCTGCAGTGTCCGACAACTCCGTTATTCATTCTTTAATCGGGCCAAAAATTTGTACGCTCATCAAATTAAATTTATAGAATTTACTACAGTATCAGAAGTTGAAAAAAATATCTCCTAAATCAAAAGAGATAATCTTCACTAATCCCAATGGCTGGTACCACAAGCTCTGTTTTTGGCTATACTAGCAGTGTTATTTTAAGAAGCGTATATAGTCAATATAAATACTTCAAGCTATTTTGAAGGAGAATATTTAATCAAACTTTGTAGACATAAGCGTTTTCCGTAATTTGTATCTGAAGATTATTTTCTAAAGTATTTGGGAAAATTCTAATTGTGTTAAAATACATCTTGACACAACGCTCTTAGTAGCGCCAAAAATAGAGCTCGTGGTACCAGCCATTATTTTTTATACTAATAAGGCTAAAAAAGTGGTATACTTATTGAAGAAGGTTTGCAGAATTTTAAAAAGTATTAGAAGATTTAAAAATATCTCTTAAATTTTAATAGAGTGTGTTGTACAAGACAACAATACTATTAAACCAATAAAAAAATATTAAACTGATAATTTTTGAATAGAAAGCTAATATTTCTGAGTCCTATATTGAAATTCGAAGAATTGCTCGTTATTTTATAATTTTTTAAAAAGATTTGGAGCACAAAAGCTTTTCGATAAAAAATTGTTGGGCACAATTCTAGGTAATCATCAATAATTCAGTAATTTTTTAACCGATTGGATCAAAAATTTAAATACTTATTGAATAAAATTTGCAGAATTTTGAAAATGTATTGAAATATGCAAAAAATTCACAATGAGCGTAAGCGTAAGGAGTACGTAACCGTAAACATAAACGTATAGTTGAACTACTGTATTTCAATGCCTGTGTTCACAATACTATTACGTATTTCTTACGCTTATGTACTGACATAAGAGCTACGTAATGAGAAACGTAAAGTTGAGATAAATTCAACTTTATGTTATGTTTACGTACGAAATAACTAATAGCGCATGCGTCAACTTTGAACACATGTTTTCATCTGACAGTTGACAGCACCCTGGATCGAAACGTGCTTTAAATATGATTGAAATAGAATTATTAATAAAAAAAAACAACAATTTCTTCCTTGTCTTCATATTTTTCTCGTTGGCGACTTTTATAACGCAGTTTCAATAATAATGAAACAATCGCAAGCTCTTTTTCAGACATCATACAATAAAACAAAACAAATTAAACTCCAAACTGTTAAACGTGAAACCTTAGAAAAACAGTAAACACAAGACAGAATCGAAATCAACAGAATATTTGAAAATGACAGTCAGAGAAACCAGCACAATACATCAATAACCCTAATTTGTACTAGCGTAAAATGAAAAAAGCACTTTATTTTGATATTTTACGTTACGACCACTGTGAAAGTACATGATTCCTTACGTTTATGTTTTTACGTACTCCTTATGCTTACGCACATTGTGAATTGGCACTAGCAGAGTGCGCAGAAAAAGGGTTGATATTTTAAATTTGTGGGCGATCTTTAATAACTGTTTCTAATAAATAATTTTAATGTAAACTAAAGATTATTACACTACACTATAACTTAACTTTAATTATTTATGTCAATATTGATTTATTTCAAATAAAACAATTTATTTTAACCACTAGCAGTCCATATTATAAGGTATCTGAGCCAAAATGAATAATATTCTCGTTAAGTCAGTGAATATATACCGTGGGTCTCTCCCCACTACGTTTTTCCCGCAAACAACCAGGCGTTTCTAGAAAACGCTAGAAGGTACCAGCAATTTTCTAGAAAACAAATATATTCGCTTCTATTTCTTGATGTAAAATATTTCCACAATAATTCTAAGCACCAGTAAAACCGAAATGACTAATTTACAGACTTAAATTCGTTACACTATGTTTAAACCAACAAAAAATTCGAATGAATGTTCACGTTTACAAATAATTTTCATAGATTTGGTACTGAAATTTTGTCAATAAAAAAATTGTTGACTAATATTCTGGAGGATCACCAATAACTCAAATATATTCCGACTAAAACTTTGTATGCTTATTAAATAAGGTTTTTAGAATTACAAAAAGTATTGAAAATTTTGAGAAAAAAAATTGTGAGAGAGTGCGTTGTATGAGACTTTGATATGTTATCCATTCCAGCAATGCTAATGAATATTTAACTAAAAATTTCTTGACTGGAAAGTCGAGAAGCGCAATTTCTCCACTCAATTTTGAAAAAGTGGTCGTTATTCTATAATCTCTCATAGCCTCAAATAATTTTTAGAACATTGGAACTGGAGAATTTTCTGTTTAACTGCAATTAATTTTTAATGATTTGGAGTTGGAAAATTATTCAATTAAAAATTGTTAGCTAAAACTTTGGGTGATCTCTAATAACTCAGTTATTTTTTGACCAATTGGGCCAAAAATTTGTATATTTATTAAATAGAGTTTGCAGAATTATTTTACAATTTTTTATAATTGCAAATAATTTTTACTTTGGAGCTGAAAAATTTTCTGACTAAAAATTGTTGACCAAAATTTTGGGTGGTGTCTAACAAGTCAGCTATTTTTCGACCAATTGGGCCAAATTATAAAGCTCGAGCCCGTAGAATATGAAATGTATTGAAAATTAGAAAATATCTCTCAAATTGTAAGAGAGTACCTTTTATGAAACTAACGTAAAATCACTAAATTAATGTTTCTTCAGCAAAATGGCCTAAAATTTTGAATAATAATCATCATATTACATAAAATTGTTGTACGGAATCATGTTTATTCATAGCTCTGAAAATAATTTGATATTTTAATCTAAAAAAAATAGACTAAAAATTCCTTAACGGTGAGTGAATTTTGATAAATTTCACCAATAATCAGGCTACTGGCACTTTCCTCTGTCAGCGGACGTACGTTACAATGCAAATAAATGTTATTAGGATTTTGTATTGAATAGACAATGGACGTCAAACCGTGACTCCTAATTTTCTTAATACGCTCACTTGTTTTCAATTTTGACGTACTTTGTGTGTCAATGTCAGTTTGATACATTAAAAAGTAATGAGATGAAGTAGCTCTTAAATGAGGAAAATTTTTTTATTCTATAATTATTATTAATGAATTTACCGGTTTTTTTTTCAAAAAATGCAGGTCAAAATGAAACTTCTTGGATGTTTCCACACATAGCAACACACGAATATAAACTAATCTATTAAAATCTATTTTCTTTTACATAATAGTGTAACAAAAAATTGTTTACTAACCAGTAACAAAAAATTACAGCACGTGAGCAAAACCTTACTGCTTAATAACAAAGAAACCTTCATGATCACGAATCACATTAAAATTATCAAACATAAAACTGAAAATCTAAATCACTATTTTCTTCGGTTGCTGTCATAGCAAAATAAATAAAAACCACTTTTATTGAACTTAACATGAACACTTCACGACAGCAAATGAAAATGATCAACGTAGGATTGTAAATTCAAAACAGACAGGAAGGAAATGGCAATTAACGGATCATACATCAAAGGGGAAAGGAGGGAGAGTGTTTATAAAGCAGGTGATACATGGGTGCACTCGTGCCGACTATCGCTTAAATATTTTATGATTAATACCGTTAGACATTTTTAGAAAATAAAATTTATAATTCAATTTATCAGTGCTCCGTACGCCCAGCAAGCATTATGACAAGGCCAAACTGATGATTCGAACTCATAATACTTGTTTACAAACAAGTTGACATTTAGAGTACGTGTTGGGTACATTGCTACCAATAAAAAATCTCACAATTTGACCGCCAAGCGTGTATTGATGATAGAAGCCCTAGGAGGCGTAAACGAAATAAAATGCGAAATTTGCTTATGTTTACGCAATTATTATAACTAGAAATTTATAAACTAACTCAAAAACCGTGAAATTTTTTGTTTGCGATGATTATTTCGCGGTGTTCCGTTCATGTAAAGGGCTAGAATGTTTGTTTTATGGTTAAAGGGCTGTAATTCTTTAATCAAAGACCAAATAATAAAAATAATGTCACTCTAAATCAAAACTGTATCGAAATATTTTAAAAACAATTAGTTAGGAGGTTCCGTTCATGTTATTAGCTACATTTTTCATTTTGAGGTTAAATGACTGTATTTGTTGGACTACAAACCAACTGAATCAAAATTTACAATTTGTGTATTTTAATGTCACCCTAACTGAGAAAAAATCTCAGAATATTTTTTCAGGTTTCATACAATATTTGTTTTTAAGTTAAACAACAAAGTTGGAATTCACAAGATTTTCGAACAATACCATCCTTATATATTAAACATTTTAAAATAATTTATAGATAATAATTTTTGAGGATTCCGTACATTTAAATAGATCGAGAATTTTTTTCTGTTGAAGAGTTAATAAAATAATAATAATATAAAAGTGCTGTATTTGTAGGATGAAAAAACAAACAGGGTTGAATTTTACAAGGTATGTACAATAATGTCAAACAGAATTGAAATTTAAAAGGTGTACAATGTCATCTTAATCAAAAAAACTTCCCAAATATTTTTAGGATAATTAATTTTGGATGTTTCGTACTGTAACGTGCGAAAGTGTCATAATTCGTAAAAATAAAATAGGCCTGAATCAATCCCTGTTGTATGGGCGGAGCCTGTTATCTCTTTACGTCGCGCCAAGCGACATTCGAGAATAACGTAGAGATTTCTGGATGTTTGGTTTCCGTATAATATAAGGGCGAACAATCTGATTGAGGGATAGTAAAATAGAGTGAATATTCAGTGCGAAGTGTAATAAATAGATAAGTTGTTGTAAATAAATTTTGGTGGCTTTGTAGTTAAGGTTTAATGATAGTGAGTAAGAAATAAATTGTATAGTGTTTGTTTAGTAATACTTCAAAGAATAAAATTTATATTTTCTTTTCATTTATTAAATAGTGATTTTTAGTTAATCAATAGACAATTCTTTAAGAGCAATAAATATTATAGTACATGTAAATGTTTGTTTTTCTCTTGACAAGTGTGTGATAAACAGGGTTGAAATTCACAAAGTACGAAATTAATGTCTCAATAATTAAAAAAGCATCTCAATTGACTTGCTGTCCTAAAAATTGCTATAATTCCTGAATCAAACAATATACAACTCAGAATTCCGCAAATTATGAGCAATAATTTCAGCCAAAACCAAATATTGTAATAAAAATTGCATAATTATTATAAGGGCTCCGTACAAATTGTAAAATATTTCTGTACATAGCCATGTTGGATGTCATTGTAAAATGCTCACCGAGAAGAATAAAGCTGTATATTTTTTAGTTTTATTTAGTTCCAAATGGCGATAAATTTTGTGAATTAAGCTTATGTTAAATACTTCAACAATAAGTAATAATAATTTAAATATCTCATATATTTTGTAAGATACCCATTTAAGTTATAGTATGATGTTTTATACAAACATAATTTACTTTTAGCTTTAGGACAGGAAACAGTCCACACCTGATAATAATTGTACTCAGACTCGATTATACTCCGGAGACACGCATGAGTACCTCAGCATAAAATAATTCAAAACAAAGAGAAGTACCAACTTTTTATTTACAGGTCAAAAAATGTATAAAATTACAAAATAACATCAAAATTCCAATAAATGCTTTTTACTGCTTCCGCAACCCATGCTAGAAATTTCGTCTTGTTCTCTTTCACTAGATTCTTGCAATTCTACAAAAAGAAGAGTCTAAACTAAAGAAACTATTTATGAAAGTATTGTACCTGGAGGTAAATGTAATTCTTCGATAGAAAATTTTTTTCGGCGGAGTTTAAACGCAAAATCGATTGGGCCTAGATCCTTAGGGACTAGGGTGTTAATAGCAGGCAGTTTTGTGATATGGAAGAAGCCTTGATAGTCCGATAAAGCGTTATTGGTTTCGAGCTCTGTTCCTGAGAACGATTGCAGGCGGAGAGCTAGATCGCTTGAATGGATACATCGATTTACGCTGTTCTGCAATTCAATTTGTTACTCAATAATACTAAGGAAAATACGTAAATTTTATTCACTTCTTCTATAAGTTTGCTTGGAATAGTGACCATTACAACCGCTAAAGCGGATCGGACTAAAGCCCTGAGACAAAACATGAAAATATCTATATCTCTTTTGAGGGCTAAATAAGAATCATTGGGTAACCATAAAGGAGACCCTAAACTTTGCAGGACGATCTTTAAAATTGATTTTTTGGGTTTATCTGATGTTAAGGAAAAGCCTCCTTCATCTATTGCTGCTTTAATACTTTCCAGTAAATCGTGGTACGCCGGATTGCTGAAAGATGCAACGACTGGAACAACATTTCACAAAATTTAATCGTTAATTAGTTTTTGAGTTAAAATACTCACAAGGATTTTTATTTTCGCCGTTATACGTCCACAATTTGATATTAGCCTTATCGATTCGAGTTTTGTCCATAACTTTGGACAAATCATAAAAATGTCCAAATTTTTTAGTTGTTTTTGGTTGAGAAGTAGGAACATTTTGATATCTCCACGCTATTTTCAGCTTGTCTTCATCTGAAATATTTGCTGAAGATTGATTATCATCTTCAGTAACAACAGCCGGTAAAGTGTTAATTATTGACGAAGAATTAAATTCCAAGCTGCCAATGAAGGCTGAATGTTCATTGACAACTCCTTCAGCTAAAAAGTATTGCAACATCAGCGCAGAATACGTAGCGCACTCATCTTCCTCTACAAATAATACACTTTTAATTATTCAACCAAACATATTAACAATAATTTACCAATTAATGTTAGAGTTCCTACTGGCAAACCTCCCCCTATTCATAAAACAAATAATTAATAAAATTAATTAAAATATAACCTCAATCCCGTACCCACAATATCGTCCAAAGAAGGTATTCCAGAAGACACTAATAATAGCGTATTATTAACGGATAGCTTCGTTCCGGGAATACTAATTTTTTTCTTTTCCATCCTGACACCAATTTGCAAAATATTCACATCAAAAAATTATCAAACAGCTGTCATTATTTGCGCAACCAGATGCGCAACAATAATGAAGCTAGCGACAGAAAACGTTCCGCCTATAACCGCTAGATGGCTACGAATTAATTTCCATAAATTTCTTTGCTTATTAATATTATTTTAATGAACATCTAGATTTACGAAAATAATTCATTGAATCTTCTTTCTTGTGATACTTTTTTACTTCTTGCCAACTTAGTGATGCAAAATCATGCACTTTTTCCCAACATTCTTCTTATGCCCGACATATCTTAATTGTTGATTATTTAAAATAAATATAAATCACGCCTTTTACACTTAGTGCAAATAGATTAATTGATATTGATTATTTCAATGCAATATTTATTAAAATATGTGTACTGAGTAGCGAATGAAGGCGATTTTTATTATAATTGGGTGACATCTGTGTATGCAACCGGGGATACAACAGAGATATATTGGTTGCTTGTATAAGAATATAAATTTGTTCATGGTTCAATAGATTGTATTGAACTATGGACTGGTTTATGACGAATTGAATAATAACATATTTTGCTACTTTCTAATAACATTGTTGTTGCCATTCGTCTAAATTGTTTAACATATATTTGTTTAAAACTATTATATATCAAAGTTTAAGATGTATAAATTCTGATCTGGGTCTAGCGTTTTTATAAGAAAAGGTATTGAGCAAGTGGCAATTCTAAGAATTATAAGTAGGTCAAAATTGGGAAGGGTATCAACTTTTACAATTTCATCCATAATTTGTATTTGGCACTTTCATTTTTATCAAATAAAAATTAGCTTCAAAACGATTCAATATTTTTATTATTGTTATTAAAAATTTGATTTAACAGTTAATATTTAGTAAAGACACCTGCCGAAATTCTTTCCAAGAAGTAAGCTAAACTGCATTTCTAAATAAGTATTCAGACTGTTCCTGTCTCTTTTCAGTCTGGGTAAGACAAGGATAGGCAATATGACCTTGTAATAAGGAAAAGATGCTACTATTTTTTTTAATTCTTATTTTAATACTTTTGTTGAGTTGTTAAATACAAAAAAAAAACTACCGGTTTTGATACTTCAATGATTTATATTTAAAGCATCGTCAAAATGAATATTTTAGGTTTAGTTTCCTATGTTTATCATTATATAGCAACAAACATAATAGTTTATCGATAAGATAAATCAAATTCTGTGATTCTTGGAACTATTTTTCTTCAAACACTACTGTATAACAAGTAGAAGTGATAATAAGAATCATTAATAAATACTTTTGATTAATATTGAACTATTGTTCCGCAGATAAAATCATATCTAGCCACACTAAATAATTTTATGCATTATTAGCAAAAATGACTCACCAATACTCAAAATAAATATATTGATCTATTAGTGATCAATAAATAAGTGAAAATAAGTCTTTTTATAGTACCACAAGAATAGATAATGAAGCTAAATAAATAATTATTTATGTATCAAGGACAGAAAAATGTCTATTATAGCTGAGGCTGAATTGAGAGTTCAATCAATGGGCAAATACTTTTAAAAGCGGGTTAAAATTCCAATTTCAGGAAATCCTTCGGGCCGGAGGATTGTTGCATTATATGCCGTTTCATACAGACAGGGTTGAACGGTTAGATTAATAACCATTTCAATATAAAGTGGATTGTATAAGCTTCCTAAAAGCGTTTAGTTCATTATTCTACGATTATAATTTAAGGGGTTACGAGCTTTAAAATTGTTATATATTCTGTAGCATTATTACAAATTTAAAATAATTAAAATAATTCATGTTTTCTACTTATTAGTGGGTGTAACACACCCAGATTTTGGGTTATTAAGTTGAGATCAAACTATCCGTCAACCAACAAGCATTTTCAATAATATCAAATCCAAGAAGAATTTTTTTATAGACTTGTATGTTGTCGTACAGACAAATTTAAACGCCATTTTCTGGGCTCATTTTTCGTATAAATACAACAAATTTGAACAAAATCAATGATAATTATATGTAGTTATCTGAAAATCACGAAAAAACTGCATTTAAATTGCTCAACAATTTAAAAATTGAGAAAATATTATTTTAAGTGTTCTCTCTTCGGTCCGATTGCACTAGCAACATTAAAACAGCATTATTCCAACTATAAACATCAATATTTCTGTAATCATTTTTTTGGGTTATTTTCAACTTTTGGGCCTTATTAATGCTGCCATTACGTTAGAAAAGCCTCTAAATCACTAATTTAATTGAAAATTTACATATTTGAACTCTGTACTATTATAAATAAACTCAAAAATGTTACCATACTTCAATACTACATTCCATTCGATTTGAGTGCAGAAAATTGTGCATAATATTTTGTAAATAGAATATATGTACAAAGTCTATGGCTCAGAAGTAGAACATTGGTCTATGGTTCGACAGGTACCAAATTAGAATCGCGTTCGGGTAAAGTTAAATAAATTTATTAACATTTCAGGTATTTCATGCTAGTTATTATGTGCCAAACATGACTTTAATTTGACTGACGACTCATCACTTTTCAACGGACGCCTCGGGCGCCTTGCAAGCTTCTAGTAATTATAAATTTAGTGTAATGTAAATACAATTACCAATAATAATACTATTATTTCAAAGTTCTTTATGTGAGACGAGAAAATTGAAAATTTATTCGTAAATCGGATGAAGCAGAAATTTTGGTTTTGACCGTTCTGTTATGAAAAACCAGCGACAGTTGGAATCTTGTGTGTTTTTTTCGAAATAGAATTTTGTGTATATGCCATGTACCTAGATGCTGACGGGCTGGATTCGGGTTTTTGCCCATGCCTGGTCCAGATCATATATCCCAAATAATTTATTCTTGTTCTTCAACTTTAAAAAAACAAGCGTGGTAGAAAAATGCCTTCTATGAATACAGTGCTTAGGGACCACATTAAATAAATTGCCCATGGGAACCATTGCATAGTGCCTAGAAGCACAATTAAATATACTGCCTAGGAGCCTCGTCAAGTGCATGACCTAGGAGCCTTATAAAATACAGTGCCTAGTATCTTCCAAATATAATGCCTAGAAATCAATACGTCATAAGCTGGTACTGATCTTAGGCATGTGTCTGAGGCCTCTGGCTTGGGCATAGACCGTTTGAGCACGGTGGCCAAATTTTTAATCCGTACAGCAAGGTCTTCCGTAATCCCTATGTACCATTTGAGCATGGCGGAAGCTTAACAGATTATTGGATAAACCATGAACAAAGATAGTAAGTAAAATGTAAAATCTTTAATGTACAATGCAGATAGCCGAAATAAATCAATCATGTGAGAATAATGGGAAAACACACCCTAATTGGATTATTTCCAGTAAAATGAATTATGATAGCTGTAAGAAAGTGTAAATATTTGTAAATATGTTTTTTTTCTTACCTATATAGTTTATATCAGTCTTGCTATTCAAGTTCGTTTATTATATTAACTCACAATTTTTGGCATTTAGAGAAGATACATTTATTTGAGAATAAAAAATTAAAATAATAAACTTGGCTCAAACGGTATATAGGGATTAAGAGAAAAATGCTCAAATGGTCTATGGGATTAGGACAAAACTGACCGCCGTGCTCAAACGGTATATCCCCTCCGGCTTCAAGAATTTCCGACTTTCGGGATGCCCTCAGTATTTCATAATTATATTCTCAACAGTTCAAGGCTCCTATTAGTGTTCCATTTAGTCCAAGAGCCACAGCCCCCATTTCCATTAAATACAGTGGTTGGGGATTCCATTGAATAAAGTGCCAATGAAAACCATTACATAGTATCTAGAATACATTAATAAACACAGTGCCAAAGAAAAAAAAAACAGTTCCTAGAAGCATAATTAAAAACAGTGCCTAGAAACATAGTTAAATACACTGCCTATGTGCATCATTAAATACAATGCCAAGGGATATCATTAAATATAGTGCATAGAAGTATAATTCAATACAGTGCCTAGGTGCATCATTGAATATAGTGACAAGGGGTATCAATAAATACAGTGCCTAGAAATGTCATTAAAACCAGTGCCAAGGGGCATCTTTGAATACAGTGCCAAGAAGCATCTTTAAATACAATACCAAGAAACATCATTAAATACAGTGCCTAGAAGCATTATTAAATACAGTGCCTCGGTGTATAATTGAATACAGAGCCTAGAAGCAAAATTAAATACAGTGCCTAAGTGCATCATTTCATACAATGCCAAAGGGCATGATTCAGTGTTAGATGCATAATTGAATACAGTGCCTAGATGCATCATTGAATTCAGCGCCAAGGGGCATAATTAAATACAGTGCCTAGAAGCATGATTAAATACAGTGCCTAGATGCATCTTTGAATACAGTGCCTATAAACAAAATCAAATAAAGTGTCTAGGTGCATCATTGGATACAGTGTCTAGGGGCATCATTAAATATAAAAGAAAACAAATATTTATTTTAACACTACAGATGACAACATACACAAACACTAATTCTATTCACTCCTGAAGATGGTCCAGGTGGGACCGAAACTGTAGAGTAGGATAGAAATAATAAACTTGTGACTGAATTCCCGTACATCGTTTTCTTCATTTCACGTAACAGTCAGCATCATCTAATACTTCCATTAAATATAGTGCCTAGGGGCATCATTATATAAACTGTCTGGGAGTATCATTAAAGACAGTGCTTAAAAGTATTATTATAAAACAGTGTTAAAAGACCCAAATTGTCTCAATCCAGCACTGGGATCAAGAATTATTTTGTTTCTGGGCGCAGTGTTCTTATCAAATTAATGTTTTTCCTGATATGATGGACATTTTTGTATCCAATTTATTAGTGGTAGATATCAAGAAAAACAATTCATTTTTATAATGACATAATTAAATAATAGATCCTCAATTTCATCCTGTCTGTTCTTGCCAGTCTGGAGTTAAATTCCAAGAGTTAAAATATGAAAAAATGTTTAGTTTCCTGTGAGGGCTTCACAAATTACACACTTCGAAAGAATTTTGTTTTGCTTTCTATCTCTTATTAGAAAAGGTGCGCATCGCAAAGTCCACGTAAGTGTAACATCGCGCGCATCGTAAGAACTCTGTGCAAGTCTGAACTCGTTTGAATTCCAAGAATTGTATTTTTGAACGGCGCCGCGGATATTGATTATGCTATCGGAAAATGCGTTTGAAAATTTGTTCTTGTAGATATTTTATGTACCAACAGGTGAGACATCAAATTCAATGACCCTTTTTCATGTGACTGGTATGAGTAATCCCAACGTGATTCGCGGAAATGTTGCATCAGCTAAATTGCAGATTCTCGAAGCCGGTAGGAAGCTCTGAAATGGCAGTATACTTTGGAAGTTTCAGCTGGTCGCCAGCATCCGATAATTGAAGCATTATCACACAGTGATTAAATATTATCTTGATTAAACACTTTTTGGAATAATTTTATATTCATAATTACAAAAAAATTTTCATTAATTTTTAAATTTGTTGAACTATTTGTTCAGTTTTTTTTTTCAAGTGTTGCCTGTTTTGTTTATATTATGCAGTATAAACTGCAGGAAATTATTCTTATTTCAAAACATAAAGCAAATAAAATTATTTCCAACCCTAATAAATTTGTTTTGAGAACAATTTTTAAAAGAAAGTGCCTGACTATGTGCGTTCACCAGGGAATGTAAGATATTTTCAGTTATTTTATAAAATGCTCCAATTTTAGAATGTTTCTTGGAAATTTCAAGTCAATTTTTATCTAAAAACCTTCCTTTAAGTTGAGACAAAACATTGCCAGAAATATAAATTGGGTGTTTCGGGATCTTATTTTTAAAAAAGTGGCTCAAGTATTGCAACTTAATTGCTTGTACTATTTTCTTCCATTAAAAAGTGGAAGAGAGTTTAGTGAATCCCAAAAACTGCTACGTCATACTCAGGTCCCGTGACTTAACGATCGTTCCCACCGTTTCCATTGGTGCCCAAATTCGCGCTGACATCAGCGTGAGCCAATAACAAATTTAGAAAGAGATAGCTATAACGAAGGTATATAAAGAGGTTTCAAGGCGAGTTTTGCGTCAAAAGAAAATTTTAGTGGATGTGAGCATATGTAAACGTTCTGCATCCAGAATTTCACAACAATTTAATTCATTGTGAAATAAATTTTCAAGTGCCGGTATTTCAAATTTTGGTTTTATAAGTGAGTTTAGCTTTTATTAGTTGTTGCTAACTCAACCAAATTCGCAGCATCCGAGGGGTGCTGTGTTTTTTGTGAATTTTTTTCTGGCCCTAAGCGAACAGAGCCCGCAAAACAACCTCTGATAAGTAAGTATTTTTATTTGATAACGCCCACAGCAGTTTTAGCAGTATTTTTGAGTAAATATTTGCTTTATCCTTGCACAAGGTTAAACAGATAATTATTGCTCGGTAAAATATTATTTGCATGAAATGTTAACGTTAGCAGAACGATTTTAATTGAAATAATTGTTGTCTTTATTATTTTCATCAGCTATTTTATCAGTTTTTTTTATCGTATTGTGCTTGTGCTGGTAGTAGTATCGATTGTGGGAATTCCCTGACCTGATGACGTCATCAGGAACCTACACAACTGGTTCAGACGTGTATGTTTGGCTGCCGTTTCCAGGCGCCAGGAGGGTCATCGGTCTTTTTCTAAATAATTTACAGATTTAGGCTCAATTATTTTTATCAGAAAAATAATTTATTTTTACAGGAGAATTTTCCAATTCAAATTAAATTATTAAATTAGAGCTTTAGGTTATGGATAATTAAACTGTGTCACAATAACAGTTTTAATTGATGTTTGGGCTCAATATTGATCCTAAATTAGAATTTTAGCTCAAATTTAATTCTGATCGGGTCCAATAATTCTAATTTTTACGTTTGGTCAATGACTTGCACATTTTTAAACCAACATTTACGTCTTATTGAGTTCTGACAGTCCAATAACCGAAAAATAAAACTAATTCTGTAATTAAAAAAAATTGAAGATTGAGAAAAATCAAATCAGTAATATAGTAGCAGTTTTTGGGATCGAAATATGATCCTGAAATAAGACTGGAGCCCAATATTTGAAATTGTGACATATTTACGACGCAACTGGGCTCTTACATTCTATTAATTCAAAATAAATTCAGTCAAGGGTTTTAATATTTCTTTTTACTCTACATTTTTGGTCCCATCTGGACCATCTTCAGGAGTGAAAAGAATTTGCGAGCTTACAATTGTTTACTGTTTAGTTTTTAATAAAATAAACCCAGTATGTTTTTATAATTTTATTGAACATAATGCTGTTCAATTGTAAACTCACAGATTCTTTTTATTTCTGAAGATGGTCCAGATGGATCCGAAACTGTAGAGTAAAAAAAAATTTGAACCCTTGACTGAATTTCCATACTTTAATACATATGTACAACAACAACCTTTCCCATACTAAAATTGACAGAACCGAATTGGTACTATAAAACTATTTCCGAGCCTAAAATTTGATCCTAAATTGAGACTCGGGCTTAATATTTATTCCTAAATTAAGATAAGGGCTCAATATTTAATTCAGAATTGCGATTCGGGTCCAATAATAGAAATTTTGATATTATTTGTCAATGACTTGCTCTCTTAAATCAACATTTGCGACGTCACTGGGTTCTAAGTCCAATAAGCTCGAAAAAAATATTAATTTTCGATTGAGTTCCAAATTTACATAACAGAGGAACTTAAGATGAGGAAAAACTGGATCGGTAACTCAGTAGTGAATTTTGGGCTCTAAACTCGATTCTAAATTGGAGCTCAGGCCCAAAATTTGATTTTTAAATCGAAGTAAAGACCTAATATTTAGAATTTTAACATTATTTGTTGATGATTTGCCCATTTTTAAAGCAAAGTAATCCCTTAAAAAATATTTATTTATGAATTTGGGTTACGGAAAATTAAATCGATTGTACAGAAGCGACTTTCCAGTCAAAAATTAGAAATTTTGACATTTTTCAATGATTTTCCTACACTTTAAACAATATTTGCGATGCTACTAGGTTCTGACAGCCTGATAACTGGTCAAAAAAAAATTGTTCGAACTCTATTTTAATATAAGAGGACAATTTTGATTTTGGATTTGGGCTCAGACTCTGAATTTGATTTTAAATTGAGGCTCTGTTCTAAATTTGGTCCTGTATCTTGAAATTGTGGCATCTGTCAATGACTTGTCCACATTTCGCACAGTTTAATAATCTAAAAATATTTATTTTCGATCAAGTTTCAAATTATTATAACAAAAGGGTTATAGATGCCTCAATAGCGGCTTTTGGAGCCAAAATTCGATTTTGTATTGAGGTTATGGCGCTGCATTTGAAATTTTGACGTTTGAAACAACATTTATGGGCTTTGACTTTCAAGGTTTATGTAAAATGTTTAGTCCTGTGAATAATGTTGTAATTGTTTTGTAATTATTGTTTTTTTTTTCTGTAGGTTGGGTAATTTCGGAACTCAACTCATCAACCCCTGGTAGGCGCACCAAGTCAACATTTCAAGTAAACCAACAACCCAACTAAATGTAAGAACAGTCACAAAAGGAGTGACTAAATCTCAACAGTCTCAGAACGTGGACAATGGTATTTTTCTCTTTCAGAGTTTTGAAAGATGGAAGCTGCTACTCAAAGAGTCAACTCCGCTTCTTGGCGTGAAAACCCTCACAGCAACAAACCCGAACCAGGATCTCAACTGCGAATTTTGGGCATTGGAACCAAAGTACTGCGTAAATCCTCACGAAATTTCGAATCTACTCCAAAACGACAACATGGAGCCCCTGACGGTAAGTTAGAAGGACAAATTTCGGCCCAAAACAATTTCCCAGAATTATTTCATAATATTGCACCACTTCAGTGGATTATTCTTATCTTCCGAAGCAGGCTCCATCTTGTTCTGCAAAAAACAAGTGATGGTAGGAGGAAACGAATCCGGTGTTTTTTGAGGAGTAGGGATGCGATATAAATTGTTGTCTTATCACTTTTCGCATCATTACCTAACGAAGATTCCCCAACTAAATCAAAATATTGGAAATTGTCGAATATTTAATGCAAATTTATTTATTTTTAAATTATTATTATAGTGATTAAACAATGCTAGGAATGTCTGAGTTCCAAGTAAGTTTCGTGCTTCAAAACAGTGATGAAGATGATTCAGTGATTCTGTTTTGTTTTGACCACTTTGCTAATTAATATTTCGAATATGCTTCTGTTGGTTTTTCCAGCTCGTCTTTCAAAAATCGTCCGCGTGAATTGGCTTCAAATTCGCGGACTGATCGTCCGCGAATATTGGCGCTTCGCTCGGTCCAGATATTAATAATACTTAATCATTTTATAAATATATCAAATCAGAATCATTTCTGAAGTAAAACTTCTTTTAAATCGGTTTGTTTAACAGTACCCCGAGGAGTTGAATTGAAATGTCACATTTTGACAGAAACGACGGACACGTGATGTAAATTGACAAGATGGCGCGAAATATAGATCTTGGATATTCAATATTAATTTAAAAACCTTCCGAAAGGTAAAAATTTGAATGAACTTTGGGAAATTGGGCCGGAAATAACACCTGAGATCTTACGCTTATCGTTGGGCCGTTTTGATTCATCATTAATTTAATTAAAGACTTGCTGTATCGGAGGCAAATACCGGACTCCGCCTCCTGCTAGTCATTAAAAAATCTAAAACTAAAACAGTGGGGCATTATTTATTCTTACGGTATTCTCGGTATTGAGGAAAATATCGTTCAAAATTGAAGTTTCACTTCGAACGTGCATACTGGGTACATAATTCCTATAAATATTTGTTATCTAATATCAACAAAATTGAAGAACTCTATGAAGGTTTTATTTTATGTTTGTTATTTTTGGGGGCAGTAGTAAATCAATGTTTCATCTGTATAGGAATTCAATTCAGCACCCCAGTTTCTGGTGACTGCAACGGTGCCAACAGTGGACTTCTCCGTACTGTCTCTGCCCGCAAAAAACGAGCCTCTAAACAGTGTTTTGAATGTGCTACGCGTAAAACGCGAGCAGCATTCTCCTTCTCAGATATTACGAATTGGTCCTTCGAGCCTGTCCACTGTCAAAAGCGAGATTTCGACGCCGCTAGCGTCTCCTTTGAATCCAAGCAGTGTCAAAAGCGAAGATACGAATTGTTCAGCGACGACAAGTCCAGCACTAACAACCGAGTTAGAAAGCTTTCAAGATTTGACGGATTGGTGCCATCGGGCACCCAAAAGTATGTCCTTCCCAACAGAGACCGATGAATTGAACACCCCAGTTCCAGGTAAGACAAAAAAGCAATGAAAATTAAGTGAAACCGATTTGATTCTTTTTTTCCTGTAGAACTTGGGGATTTCTGGTTCACATCTCCAGCAATGATCGACAACACACCTGATGACTACGGTTTATTGAATGTCTTCTGCCAAAATGGCAGTCCAGAACTTTACAACGGTGCAGACATTCAATCAAACAAATTAAATGATTTAGAGAGCCAGATATTTGGCAAAGATTCCACAGATAATTTTAATAACCTTAAAAGTGAAACGTATCAATACAGCGTTTTTAATGGTGGCGGAGAAGTTCAAGAACATATAAAATCAGACGACGTTACTTTTACGAATAATTATATTAATACCGCGTATACAAATACTGTAAATAGCAGTTTGAATCAACAAACAAGTGAGCTGAACGCAGAAATGCAGAACTCTTCTAGCATAGGTCTTACAGGCCATGAAAATACAGAAAACATCCTTTCATTTGCACCAAGTTCTTCCGTTTATGACCTCCAGGTGGAAACGGAAACAACCATCAATTATCCAGAACTCATTAGTTTTCCTCTGGAGACTGTTGTTCCTCCGACTCCAGCGGAGAAGAAACCTTTACCGCGGCTGGACTTTTCGAACATTTGGGTCGACAGCAAACAGGTTATCAACACACCGGAAGTTATCAGTACGGCCCTATCCCTCGACAACGGCTTCAACCTTGTCAACTTCATTACAGAAGTAAGTAAATATATAATTACAAAATTATCCAATTCGAATTTATTTCAAACAAATGACAGATGATATTCCATTATTTTGTATTCATTGGCCAGATCAAAGTGGATGAATCGTCAGATACTTGAAGCCAACATAATGAGATGCTTTTTATTTGAAAATAATTCAAACCAAAATGTTGAATACTAATATAAGTAAATCAAGTTATTCGTCTGCGAACAAAGTTCAATCAAAATGGCAGATGCGCATTTCACTGTTTTCTATTCTATGGTCAGGTGAATATACACCGTGAATCATCATAAACTTGAAGCCATCATAATGAATGCTTTTTATTTGAAAATAATTCAAATACTAAAAATATTGCGCCAGTTCCAAAAATTTTATCTTATTTTGTCAATCTGAATAAAATACGAATAAAAATAAATCAAATCATTAATCACTACAATTTCGAAACGAAGAAAAAACATGACAGATAACATTTCACTATTTTGTATTGCCAACGTAATGAATAAAAACGAAATAAGTCACTTGTCATTAATATTTCAAACAAACAAAAAATGAACCTCAATTCTTCAAAAGTATTTAAATTATAAATACAATAATTCACTTATTTGGAAATGACAGATAACATTTCACTATTTTTTATTCTACGGTCAGGCAGGGTTGCCAACCGTGTCATTTTCGTCTGGAGACTCCAGTTCTGGCAACATTTATCCAGCCTCCAGTTTTATTATCAATTTCACCAGGATTATCAATGTTTTACTTTTGATTCTTCAATATCAAATTAAAAATCGATTTGTTAGTTATTTTGTAACATTCAATATCGAAGCATCTTCGTACAGAGTTAAGTTGGCAACGCGTCATCTAGAGCAGCCAAAAAAAAATATTGAACGAAGCAAAATCACAGGAAAATATTATTTTGAGACTCTTTTTTGGGCAAATGTTGGCAGCCTTATGGCCAGGTGAATATAGACCTTAAATCGTCATAAATTTGAAGCCAACATAATGAGCACTTTTTATTTAAATATAATTTAAATAATACTAAAAATATTCTCCCAGCTACAATTTTTTAATCATATTTTATCAGTCTGAATGAAATACAAATATAAATAAAGTAATCCGCAAATTTCAAACAATGATAAAAAAAAACTAACCTCAACTATTCAAAACTATTTAAGTTGGACAAACTGAGAATATAATTGCGCTTTTGTAGCCGTATTTATTCTATTCATGTTGAGAAAATTAAAGTAATTTGCTCATTTAGAGATAAAGTTTAATTAAAAATGACAGATGACATTTCATTTGTATTCTATGGAAAGCTCAATATAGACTGAACTGTCATAAAATTGAAGCCAACATATTGGACACTTTTGGAATAAATTCCGTTTAATTTCTATTTCTTATTATGCTTACATGATTCAATTTATTGATGAAGATATTCATGAAGTTGTCCTTGAATTTCTTCGTGAATTTATTGTCAAGCTGGAAAATGTGGGTTCGTTTTTACACATGAAGATTTCCATCAATTTATTGTGAAGAATTTAATAGTACCAACCTAAATATCAGTTGTCATTTTACTGTCGTTAATTTTTGTGTTGTGTTTCTTGCAAGTTTCTGTAGAATTAGAAGTACAATGAAATTAGAATTTTCACAGTATCTCTTTAGAATCAAACAAACTTGACCGCAAAAAAGGTTGGAGGTAAACAAAGACAATGTCAAATTCAAAGGTTGGCAACGACAAAATGTGGAGAAAAACCCTAGAATTCCCTAGAAAGTTGTCGAAAAATAGAACACGTTCTAATTCGTTAATAAATTCATGAATTTCTTCATGAAGAAAAAATTCACGAAGTGTCTCGTATTATACGATCCAATAAATTCAAATTAAAACTTCGTGAATTTATTGATGAAGAAATTGAATCGTGTAATACAGGCATTAAAATGTAACATGGGCTCAGTGGCGTAGCCATTTAGTAGGCCCTGTATCAAATTATTTAAATAAATTGAAGAATTGGTCGGCTTTGCCCTTGCATGACTGTAAAATTTTGTGATAAGTTTCATATGATTTAATCTAAAATTATTTTAGAATGATTAGGCAAAAACTTTGGATACGAGTAATCTTGAAGTGTGGGAATAATCGGATAGTATAGGAGATAACGTAACTGTTCCTTGATGTTGTGACACTTTGTTTTATATTTCAACAAATTTCACAACAAAATGGCGCCGTATTAGTAATGTTTGATGATAAATATGGACAGTACTGGCCCAATTTTTCAGTATTAGTTTGAGCTTCAGACAATTGTGAGCAATGTTACCAAATAATTATTGTTTGTTTCAGGGCAATGTGGAGGCAGAAGAAGTAGCTCCTGCTAGTATAATAGTTCAGGAAGAAGAAATCCTCCGTTGTCCTTCAAATGATCCAAATTATACCCCCAGTGAGTCCAGCGAAGATGACGATGAAGAGTACGAACCACCGTGGAAGAAACAAAAAACTCCATCCAGATTACCCGCAAAGCAAAAAAAACAAAAGCCTGCTGTTCAAAGAATAGACCTCGATTCTGAAGTTAGCAACGCTTCGACAATAGATTCAGTCAAAGTAGTTCGAAGAGGTCGACCGCCAAAACGGAAAGTGTCGATATCTTCCGAAAGTAACGCCGACTCCGAAGTTTCCAAGTATAGAGAATTAAGGGATAAGAATAATGAAGCTTCTAGGAGGTCGAGACAGAATAGAAAGAAGAAGGAATTGGAACTGGAAGAAGAGGCTAATGATCTGGATGTGAGAAATAGGAAACTTAAAGTTAGAGTTCAAGAATTGGAACGACTTGTTACTAATATGAGAACAAATCTCATGCAAATATTATTAAGGAAGTAATTTAGCTTGTAATTTTTTTGTTATGATGTAAAACATTATTATTCAACATATATTATGTTTTTTAAAGTAGTTGTTAATTTTTCAATTCGTAATGTAGTCATGTTCAACATGAATTTACGAAAATTTTATGCTAGAAAGAAAATTAAAAAAAAAATTGTAGATTTATCAGTGTTTTAATAATGCATATTGCTGAATATATTGAATTTTCTTTTAATGATTGAATAAAACTATTATCAAAGAGTGTTGTCTTTTTTTTCCAATAATTCGTCTTGCACAGGTTATAAATAAAATCATAAATGAATTCGATTTTGGAAGAGATTGATTTTAATACACTATTTTCTGCCCTTTACGACGATCACGATCGTTATTTGGAACCTTTAAACACAACAATTGAAGTGCCAAAACTACAATTACCGAAAAATAAACTTGCCCCTAATCAAAAATTACGTCCATGGCAAAATTTGACAGCTCCTCGCATTTCAAAATCAAAATCTGTCAACAGTGCCTCACAATGCGAAATACAAAATATAGCAGCAATAAAAATACAACGATATTGGAAAAGTTACAAGAATAGAACAATTTTTTTCAATTTAACAGAAACAGTTGGAAAAATTTCAAAATTGGCGCCATCAGTCGCTTTGAAACCTGAAAATCCTAGAGAAGCTTCACTGTTGGACGCTTCCAGCGGAGGTATTGTAAAATTTAAATTAGCAGGGCACAAATTTCCACCAAAAATAGTTTATAAAATATTTTCTTCCCGGCCTGTAGCAAGAGTTGACTCTGTATTACCCAAAAATTGGGCAAATTTGTCGAATAAAAATTGTGAGAAGTTAATGTGGCTAGATTTAAATAAAAATGAACATAATGATTGGAGAATTTATGAAAGAAAATACGACCAACTCATGAGCCCCAAGAAACCGCGAAAAAGAAGTAGCTTGAAGAAAAAACAAAATAAACCAAAAAACCTGGAAATATCTTGGATTAAGACACAATATGGTGTATGATGTTTTATTTATGTACATTAATCTTAATAAAGCTTAAATTATTTATTAATACTGGTGTAATATTCCTCCTCAAGGTCATACAAATCCGAAGCCATGTCGTCCCTTAGGCTCATCAATTTCGAATCACATTCTGTCTGTTTAGTTCTGTAATACATTACACCAGTTACTGAATTATGGTCCTAATATGTAAAACATACCTGAATATTTTAGAATTTTGAGTAATAGCTTCGTTAACCGACGGAAAATCATTTAAAATTAAATATTGCTTGATGTCCGAAACCAGCTTCATGAGTGACTCTCCCGCCCTTACAATATTCGATGCCCGAACGTGCATTTCATAAGTATCTTGCTCACATTGAGTCATTCTAGATAATTGAGTATCATGTTCACCTTTTGCCAATTTCACAATTTCTAAAAACACAAAAATTATTTTCTAACCTACAAATTGTGGAACTTCGTACCTTCAAAATTTTCTAACATGCTTTTTACATCGTCTTTTAGACGAGTACGATAGGATTTTAGGAGGGCCTCTTTACTTTGAGGCAAATTTCTTTGCATTTTGAACTTTTCTGCTGGAAATCGTGAAAATAACAAGCAGTTTGACGTTTGGCAACTAAACCATGGAGTATGATACACACAGGAGGTGACCATTGTGATTAGAAAGCAGTACGAAATTTTATTTTAATATACGATAGAAAGAAATGTATAGAGTTGGAAGCCAGCTGCTGTACTTCACGTGAAGTTTTAATGTTTAATGAATAATAAGTACATATTGGTACATAAATTCTGAAAACCCTAACTTTACGTGCCTGGCGTACGATGTGTCACCTCCTTTGTATATATATCGTGGATTAAACTCCCTCTGTTGGGAGCCTTGTCAATCTAGTACAGTCCGGGAATTTAATTTTAATAATAATTTTGGGCTAATTTATATTTGGAACGTTAATTTGTGGATTATTTATTGTTAAGGGTTAGGATTGTTATTATTTTATTGTAATATATTTGTTTAATTATCTTTACGTTGTTTTAAATAAATGTGTGACTTTTTTGGGTATTTATTGAAAAATTTGAACTAAAATTGAATGGTTTTGGTTTTTGCGAGGGAAAATGTTTTTTGTGGGGGTATTTCAGGGTGAAAAAGTATTTGAGAGCTGCGGAGCAACGCGTGCGCTGTGGGGGTAGCTTGAGTCGACTGTACCAGGTGAAATAGTGGGATCGAGATCAATATACGAAATGGAGTCTTTTCAGAATTTTGCGTGAATATGCAGCTAGAGAGTGCGGACCATCGTGCAAGGTTATCAACAATGATTCGCGTCGGAAGTTGGGAATCCAAATGCGTCCGTACGAAGTGAAAGTGTGTGTGGTGTCTGTGCGGAATTCCTTCCGTAGTCATCAAATTGTTGCACAATCGGGGCTCACGCTCCTAAGGAGGTGTGCCCTCGCCGACGAGGCCCGTGCTGAGCCTAGGCGACATGGCTCGATGACGTCCAAACTACCCCTCAAAGGAATTGACCTAAAAATATGAAATAATGGTAGGTGCATGAGGTGCCGCACGACCTCGTCCTCATGGCACGATTGTTTTTATAGTTTATCGATGCAAAGCAGGACCCTGAACTGTTGAACCACTGCTCTAGCTTTGCTTACAGCGTGATTTATAAAACGACCGTTGCTTTGGAAACGCGAGACGGGGTTTCCCGGTTACATAATTTCCGGGGCTCCCTAATAATTTATTATTTTACGCAGCACGTATCTGCGCTCCTAGCACACTTATTCATCTTTTTGAAATGATGAATTTTTGCACCCAAATTCGTAGTTATTAATTTGTTTTTTAATAGATTTGTACCTCGTTATTATTTTTGCATGATATTTTGAATTTTTAATCCCAATTTAACTTGGCATCTTGACACGACTCCCGCGTGCGAAACAGGGTTGAAATTCCCGCAGGAATTCTTGTTTCCCACACAATCTCTGAGTATTTTGGGTTGCCTATTTGCTGCACTGTTTGTTAGTCCCAAAACTGCCATAATTTGGAGATAGTGAGCTTTGAACCGCGCTTATTCACTTCATTTTATTTAAAGTACACCACAGAATACTTGGAGATATCTAGTTGGGGATCACTTCAGTTTTTTCGGTTATTTTGAGAATTAATGAATGGAATATGATGTGAAATTTCAGGTGATGTACAAGATAAGTTTATAATATTGATTACTATTATACCTAATATTAGTTCATTATGAACATGCTCATGTATTATTAAATAATTTTACATATAAAGAGCTATATTTTTTAAATCAAATTTGTTTCCTAACGTTCCAAAAGTTAGTTGAATATTCATTTGTTATTACATTAGAATAGTTCCTACTAATTCAATTCAGCAGAGAATTTTTCATATGTCAAAACACCCTCAGAAGTTTTACAGACTAGTACAGCAAAATTAATTCAAAAAATTATTGTCACTGTACAAAAATTAAGGGAAGCACCAAATTTGAAGAAGATGATTGTAAGGGTATATTCTTTAAGAAATAAAAGGGTCTCTAGAGCTCCAGGAGGCACAAATTTTTAAAGATGATTGAATTATCGCAATTCCAATTTTCCGCATTTAACTCAAAAATGAAAAAGGTTGGATTTTTAATTACCCTTGTTTTAGTGCTACTTTTTGACCAAAATTAAACGAGTTACTTTTAAGGAAGAAATGTGCTTATTTTTCAACGTTTCTAGAAAAAAAAATATTTTTGCTCTCTTTTTGTTAATGATTGAATAAGGGATGTAACTCGGTCAATTTTTAATTGGAAAACTTCGTAACAAGATGTACAGAGCATTACAGTAAAATAAGTTCAAAAACATTCTGTGATTATAGGGTTATACAAAAATACCAAACATTGAGAAAATATTTTGTAATATTTTGAGAAACAAATGAGTTTCTAGCACTTCCGGGTGTAACAAATATTTTACAGAGAGTTGAGTTATCAAAACTCGAATTTTTCGTAAAAAAGTATTTTTTTCTGTAAGCTATGTTAAATTTTCTTGTTGTTTGATTATTCTAGCGCTTCTCAACAACCAAATTTGAATGAGTTACAATTTTCAACAATTTGAAAAAAGCAACATTTTTCTGCTTGTTTCTTGATAATAATTTTTTTTAAATATTTCAAAAGGGGAGTAACTCGGTTAATTTCAATTAGAGAACTTCGTCACAAAATATGTTGAAAAAATTACTGTGACTATACAAAAATTGGGAGAAGGACCAAACTTTATAGAGGTTTGAACTCAGTTTTTCGTAAAAAAATCAGAGGAGTTGTATTTAAATAGCCCTAGTACTTTTTCCTGTGAGCTATATTAAATTTTTTCGTTGTTTGGTTATTTTAGCGTCTCTCCACAACCAAAATTGAATGAGTAACAATTTTCAAGCATTCTCATTTTTCAACCCTTGAGAAAAGCAACAGTTTTCTGCTTATTTCTTGATAATAATTTTTGAAAGATGTTTTGAAAGGGGTTAATTTTAATTGAAGAACTTCGTCACAAGATTTGTTTGCTATACAAGAATTGGGAGGACATAATTTTGAGAAAATATTTGCATTGGCATGTACCTTGAGAAACTCAGATAAAATTAGTTAAATTATCAAAATGTCTGTTTTTCGTAAAAAAAAATCGAAGTTGTATTTTAATTAGCCCTAGTATTTTTTTCTCTAAACCATATTAAATTTTCTTGTCGTTCGGTTATTCTACGACCAAAATTCAATAAGTTACAGCTTTTTAAGCATTCTCATTATTCAATGCTTTGAGGAAAGTTACATTTTCTGCTTTTTTTTTGCTAATAATTCTTAAAAATACCCTAAAAGGGCTGTGATTTAGTTAGTGTAGATTTAAAAACTTCGTCAGAAGATTCACAGAGGAAAAAAATTGCTGTGCCCATACAAATGAAAGGAGAAGAATTGCATTCGAATTGCATGCAGTTTGAGAAACAAAAGAGTATCTAGTGTTTACAGATGGTACATGTTCTTTTTTACAGAAAATTGAAGTAAAAAAGTTTCCCCCGAATGACTCCTGGAGGTTGGATTTTTTTTGAAGAATAAGATCAAATTTTCCGTCGCTCAGTTATTTCGTAATGACCAAAACTTTCAATTCGTTTGAGCAAATTAATATTTTTCTGCTAGATGTTCGTTAATAATTTTTGTAATGTGTCCTAAAAGAGGTGCTACTCGATTAATTTTTCGAATAAAAACTTCGTTAGCAGATTTACACAGAGGTACTATAAAATTAATTATACGAAATATAAGAGAAAAACCAAACATTAAGAAACAAAAGAGGCTCTAGCGTTACGGAGTGGTACAAATTTAGAGTTTTTCACAAATAACTCAAAAGGGTTGGATTTTAACTAATTCTAGATTTTTTTTTGTAATCAAGAACAAATCTCTCCTTGTTCTGTTATTTTGGCACTACTTCACGACCAAAATTGAACGAGTTACAGATTTTTAAGCAATAAGCATGCCCATTTTTCTGCTTGTTTTTTGTTAATACTTTTTGTAATATACCTTAAAAGAGATGTAACTCGGTCAATTTTCAATTTAAAAATATTGTAACAAGATTTACGGAGCACTACAGTAAACTTAGGCCCGAGATATCCACCTCCTAATAAATTTATTTGGTGAATAATAACTATGGTAACAATTGTGCAGACAATTGTTACCATAGTTATTATTCACCAAATAAATTTATTAGGAGGTGGATATCTTGGGCCTTAGTTTAAAAAATTACTGTGACTATTCCATTCGTAGTATTTATAACAAGGTTAACAATGCTAAATCGCCATAGAAACGGTGCATATCAGTGAGTATTTGGACGTGTAGAAATACCATCGGGTATAACACTAGTGGTCAGAGTGAGTATTTTACTCAAAGATGTGGATACCTCCAATTTCTGCTTTTTTCGTATTTAATGGAATATTTCTCTGAATATCTTCATCAATTTTATCTTCTGATCTATCACCAAACCTTTCTGAACTAATTTCCATATCAAGACGCAATATATTTCTCTATTATTCGTCAAAGAAAATGCAAGAAATTCTAATTTTTCTGTTTGACAGAAGTTTGTTTACTCGTTCCTATGAAAATTACGTGAATTGTTACTAGATTCATAGAAAACTAATTTGAAAAAATGGTTTGACTCTTGGAATAGTCCTCCATATACCATTTGTAGTTAGAGTATTATAGACTATTTTTGTGATGCAATCACTCATGTTTATTGTGCTTGTGAATACCACTCGTGCTGCACACTCGTGGTATTCAAACGCAAGCACAATAAACATTCGTGATAGCACCACAAAAATAATCGATAATACTTCAACTACTTATGGTATAATAAATGAGTATACAAAAATTCAGGGGAGGACCAAACTTTAGAAAAATGTTGCAATGGTTTTTATTTGAAGAAACAAAAGAGTCTAGCGCTTTCGGATGGCACAAATTTTTTTACAGAGAGTTGAATAATCAGAATTCGAAATTTATGGTAAAAAAATGAATGGAGCTGTATTTTAATTAGCCTCAGTATTTTTTCTGTTGGCTGGATTTAATTCTCCCAGCGTTTAATTATTCTAGTGTCTCTTTACAATCAAAATTGAATGAGTTATTGCTTTTTAGATATTCCCACTATTCCACGTTTCAAGAAAAGCTATATTTCTCTGCTTGTGCTTTTATTTGCTAATAATTCTTAAAGAAACTCTAAAAAGACTGTCATTAGGTCAATTTAGATTCAAAAGCAGGAAAGTGCAGAGAAATTTATTCAAAAAATTACTGTGAAAATTTGAAATGGCATGAATTTTTACTTATTTGTACAAAGTACAAGGAGGTATTGTGAAACTGACATAATTTACATATCCAGATTTTGATGGACATATCCGTTTTGAGCACCCATCAAACCGGCATCAAACGTATAATGCTGAAATTTTGTATTTGAGACTGGTCTAAGGTCTAGTTGTGCACTTCGCATTATGGTTGCAATCATTCGTACCGGAAGTGCACTTTACTTGAAACTTTTTTTTGAATTTTCCGCATAAATCCAGAATGATTAACCGTAGGATACTGAAATTCAGTATTTGAAATTGCTGTACGCATCTGAATGGTTATCTTCTATTTTTGTACCAATCGGCTGAGCCGAAAGTGCACTTTATATAACAGACTTTTCGAATTTTTCGCATAAATTCAAAACAATCAGTCGTAGAATATTGAAATTTCGTATTAGGCACTTCTGCAACATCTAATTGTGCACCTCGCATTACGATTGCAATCGTCTGCACCGGAAGTGCACTTTACTCGGAACATTTTTTAAATTTTCCGCATAAATCCAAAACGATTGAACGTAGAATGTTGGAATTCAGTATTTGAGACAACAGTACCGTCTAGATGCTCATATCCTATTTTAATTGAAATCGACTGAGCCGGAAGTGCACTTTACTTGACAGTTTTTTAAAATTCCTTGTATAAATTCGAAACGATCAGCCGTAGAGTATTGAAATTTAGTATTTCAGTCTGCTGTAGCATCTGAATGATTGCCTACTATTCTCATAACAATCGACTGTACTGAAAGTGCACATCAGTTAATTTTTTTTTTTAATTTTGCGTATAAATTCAGAATGTTAGCCGTAGAGTCTTGAAAATCAATATTATGGAATGTTGTAGCATAAGAATGCTCGATAGCAACCGAATGGACCGAAAATACACTTTGCTTGACAAATTTTTAGAATTTTTTGGATAAATCCAAAACTATTAGCCGTGTAAAGATTTTTTGTTTGATTATTATCATTATGCAAAAGATATATCCAATGATGTACAAGTAAGCTACGTGATGTCCATGTCAGATTTTTTTTATAAAGGACTGAATTCTCAAAATTTAGGTTTTTTGCAAATAATTCAAAGAGCTTGCTTTTCACATGACTCTAATATCTTTTTCTAAAAACTAGATCAAATTTTCCATCATTTAGTCATTTTCACTCATTTTGGCGTCTTTCCACTATCAAAGTTAAATGAGCTGCAGTCTTTTTAGCATTCTTATTTAGAAATCTTGTGAAATTTTCTAAAAAGGATTGTAATTCAGTCAATTTCAATTTGAGAACTTTGTCAAAAGATTTAAAGAGCAGTACAGTAAATTTTGTTCATAAAATTACTGTAATTATATGAAAATGAAGGAGAAGACTAAACATTGAGAAAATATTTGCAACGGCATGTTCTTTCTTGCGCTCCAGGGTAGTACAAATCTTTTACGAAAGGTTGAATGATCAAATTTGAGCTTTTCGCAAATATCGTGATGTTGTTGGAATTTGAATAACTCTAGTAATTTATTTTTAAAATTATTTTGCCGTTTATTTATTTATGACCAAAATTGAACGAGTTACAGTCTTTTAGATATTCTCATTTTTCAACATCTTGAAAAAGCAGCATTTTTCTGCTTGTTTTTTTGCTAATAATTCTTAAAAAGGATGTGATTCGGTCAAATTAAATCTAAAAACCTCATTAGAAGATTCACGGAGCAGTGCGGTACAATCGATTCAAAAAATTACTGTGAGTATACAAAAACCAGGAGAAAGAGGAAACTCTGAGAAAAAGTTTGTAATGGTATATAATTTAAAAAACATAATAGTCTGTAGCACTAGCAGGTGGTAAAAACTTATTAGAGAGGGTTGAGATAACAAAAAACTGGTTTTTTTGCTAATAACTCAAAGGGGTAAAACTCTAGAGAGCCCTAGTATTTTTTTAAGACTAGATTGAATTGCCCGTTGTTTGGTTATTTTGGCGTTTCTCTACAATCACAATTGATCGAGTTACAGCCCTTTTCAGCTTGTTTTTCGCTAATTACTTTTGAATGATATCTTAAAAGGGCTATAACCCTGTCAATTTCAGTTACAAAGATATGTCAAAAAAACTAGTCAACAGGAAATTTGATCTGGTTTTCAGAAAAAAATACCAGGACTCTGTAAAATGCAGCCTCTTCAAGTTATTTGCGAGAAAATTTGAACCTTCCGGAAGTGTTTTATTTTAAAAGAAAATATCAATAATTTTCAAATGAATTGTGTTTTATTCCAATGTTCAACCAAAGAGTACTCCGCAACCAGGTTTACTCCACAGTTAATCAAGTTGCGATCCTTCTGGAAATGCCTCCCCTTTATTCATTTCAGGTTTCAGTCCCATTTCAGAACTCATTTTCATACACTCGTTCCATTATCTGATGTGTTTCAACTTAATTACTTGGAAGCCATCTCCGTCACGTACTAATGGGTGCTTATTAGACATGTCCACTCGAATATTAACGACTGCGACGTGGAATTATTAAAATTTATGCTAAAAGTGCATTCTAAAAGGAAATAAATGTGGAAAGTACGGCCTATTTATTTTCTCGGTAATTTCCTTTACATGCTGACTTAGTATGTGAACTTTTCAGTTAATTACTTTGTTTAATTACTTGCCTTATAAGCGTTTAAATTCTAAATAATAACTTGGATTGTCAGTTGGTGAAATTGCAAATTTAATGCTGCCAAGCGAAGATTCAAATCATGATGTTTAATGCGCGAAATGATGCAGGGGACACTATAGTGTTAATAGATAAATTTATCTACAGCAACAATTGAGGGTAAGGTAATAACTAACCAGATGATAGCACATTACTTCAAAAAGCTCTAAAAGTTAAGGTAAAGGAAAATGGGATGACATTTCATCAGTAAATCTGATTTAGAAAGTCAAGGGTCGCTAATTCCGGAGAGATAATTCGGTACTGGTACTTAATTATTTCTCCCAGTAAACAGGTATTTAAAATTAACGGCTTGTGATACACAGGTCAAAGTCCTCAACAAATCCGTGAATTTTTAATGCCCTTTCATCCAACAAAAATGGGTAGCAATTTAAACAGAATACAAATTGTTCTCTGTAGTATAATTTTACCGACAGTGACTAAAAAAAAAGTTCAGGAATTGCTTGTTACCAATTAAACTATGCAGCACGCTCCACAAACAAGCATGTTTGGTCACCCCCGCTCGTCAAGCATTTTTAGCGTCATAAACATTATAAATTAAAGTTGTCAACCGAGCAAAATTAGACGTCAATATAATTTTGCAGTGACCTATCTGCCTGGCATATTTTAACTCCGCTGTCAGTTCGTATAAAATCCGCCATGTGTGCATTTCACTTGTCTAAATGTTTTGATGCATCTAAATTTAAAGCTTCAAACCATTTTGGTGAGAACGGAAATTAAAATCTATGGATATCATTTTTGATTCAGGGCGTAGATTCAATAGCCTATTTTGCTAGACGAATAAATTGGCTTTGCGTTCGCAATAAGTCCATTATAATACTGAAAGCAGTTTCTGTTACAATATAAAAGAATTTCAATTCCTGCTCGTTAAAATTGTATTGTTGCACTCGTTTCATCTTTTTATATTCCCCAATAAATTATTTTATGAATTTCGTGGTTACGTCATGACTGAATCAGCAGAAATAAATGTGAAAAGTATTTATTTCGGGCAGGAAATGGTACAGAAAAATAAAAATCAGAGAGAGAATTGTTTTTTCATGTGAGTACAATTGGATTTATCAAAGGTCAAAGAATAACACATATAGAGGGATTTATGCTTTTCTTTCTCGGAAATAAACAGAACAACCCTAGATTTACTGTTATTATTCTAATAATTTCAAAAATATGACTCCATAAAAGATTATTTTTATGGTTGTGACATTTACTGGTTAAATATGTTCTTGATATCTTAGATTATACTTAGCAGAGAGAAATGTTTGTTTTTTGGAATAAAGATGCACCAAAATCAGAAAATACTATTTATTAGAGCTTTAAAAAGCCCAAATAATCTTATTTATTATTTTAATGTATTTAATTAATGCATTTAATAAAACTCTCAGGTTATTTTAGTAAATTTTACTTTCCATTGAGCATCCTGCTCACGTTTTTGATTCAACGGTGTTTTGGCTAAAGTTACTGCTTCCCTAGAAGCCTCAATTAACTCCCTATAATCCAAAAGTTTTTCAGTTATGTTTAAATAATTTCCTGTCTCAAATTTCCTCGTTGAATATTTTCAAGTATAATTACTTTTAGATAATGTCAATTTTGCCTTCTGTCGAACACCCTGTACTGTTATTGCTTCCCTAAAAGCCTTAATTTACTCCCTATATTCCAAAAGTGTTTCAGTTATGTGAAAATAAGCTAAAAGTCTCAAATAAACTTAAAGCGCTGCTTTGGTGTTTATTTTTACGTAGAACTGTGTCTAAATAATGCAAAAAAAAATTACTTTTGAGCTACCGAGGAGCTACCTGTGTAAAATTTGCGTTCTGACGATCACGCTGCTCACCTAGAGACCTTGATTTATTCCCTATATTTCAAATAATTGCAGTTATGTATGTTAAAGTAAGAATATATCTCATATAACCTTCGATTACGTAGAATTACGTCTAAATTAAGCAAAAAATTGAGCTCCCAAGCTACCTGAACCTAATGTACTTTCTGTTGAGCATGCTGCTTACGTTTTTGCTCCGACAATCTCTTGGATAAAGTTCCTACTCTCCTAGAAGCCTTAATTTTCTCCTTATATTTCAAAAGTGTTTTGAGCTATGTTAAAATAAGGTTACTATCTCAAATAACCTTTGAAGGTTGGTTTGTTGGATATTTAAAGTACTTGAATCAAATTTGTTTTCTGCCGAGCACGCTGCTCACGTTTTCTATTTGATAGTGTGTTTTATTAACTTCCTAGATTTCAAATGTGTTCCAGTTCCAGTATAAACGTTGCAGTGTTGGTTTGTTATACATTTTCACGTATTATATCCGAATGATGCAAGGAATGAACGTTCTTACTTCGATTGTCTCTTGACTAAAATCCGTCCACTCCTAGAAGACTGAATTTAATTCCCATATTGCAAAAATGTTTAAGTTATTTTGAATTAATATTACTATCTCAACTAATCCTGAAGCGTTGCTTTGTTGGATATTTTCACGTAGAATTACGTCTAAATAATGCATGCTGCTCACCTTTATGCTCCTCTATAAACTTCGATTGTTCTCTATCTTAAAAGTGTCCCAGTTATGTTAAAATGAGAATATATCTCAAAGAATCATAGAGTGTTGAATTATTGGGTAGTTCCACGTAGAACTACGTCTAAATAAAGCAAAAAATTGAACTTCTCTACTAGGCCGTCTTTAACTGATTTGAAACCCTGGCCACATTAGAATAATGGAGTCCCTATGATCTTGACAGAGCACTATTTTGTTAAAATAGACACGCTTGACTACATCCTAGCCAAAATTGAACATAGATTAGTGAAACATTGGACGCATTTTAATTACAATTCCATCAACCCTGATAGACTCTTTCACGAACACTGCACTTTTGAACAGTTCAGAATCCAATTTGGCCCAAACCACCAGCGAGAATAGCGACGAAAACGAGTACATATGTTTGATTCCTTGGCTCTTATCGCTTGTAGCAGCGCTCATTGTCGCATTGCTCTCTTCCCAGTCTCCACTATGCGATGTTCGATTGAAATGCGTGTGTTTGTTTGTATTCGTCGCTCTTCTCTTCCCACTTATCGTCGCTTGTATCGTCGCTCCACTATGCAGTCATCCTTTGATCGGTCATGTTCAGTTTTACGTCGCTATAGAAATCATGCGAGTAATTAATATTGGTTATCGTTTGGTAAGCTGGTAGGAACTAGGGGGCCCTTACCGATCGCGGGGCCCTAGGCACGTGCCCAGAATGCCCCAAATTTGCGCCCTGTCGAGCATTCTGCTCACGATTTTACTTCGACTGCTACTTGGATAAAATTCTTATTTCTGTAAAAGCTTCAATTTACCCTCTGTAGTCTAAAAATGTTTCAATCATGATAAAATAATCTTAAAGTGCTGGCTTGTTGAATATTAGCACGTAGATCTACGTCTGAATAATGCAAAAAATTAATCTTTTTTGATATCCCAGTCAAATTTCCTTTCTGTTAAGCACGCTGCTTTCATTTTCGCTTCGACGGTTTTATGATTGAAGTTGCTGCTTTTCTAGAACCTTAATGTACTCTTTATATTTGTTTATTATATTCAATAACCTTAGAATGTTTTTTTGTTGGATACTTTCACGTAGAATTACGTCCCTAAAAGCTCCGATCCCAAAAGTGTTCCAATTTAAAATAAGGTACCATTCCAAATGAAACATTAGAGTATTTTCACGTGAATACGTCATTCATTCACTTTATTTTAAATTGGAACACTTTTGGGATCGGAGCTATTAGGGACGTAATTCTACGTGAAATTAAGTTTACAAACGATCTTTGTAAAAGCTTGTAATGCGTAGTTTTGTTGAATATTTTCACGTAGAAGTACGCATTTGTTCAAAATTTTGCTTTCCAAGAAGCTTCAATTCTCTCCCTGCATCTTAAAAGTCTTACAATTATTTTTGAATAATTTTCTATCTCAAATATCTTTTGAGCGTTGATTTGTTGGATATTTTCGCATAAAATGACGTCTAAATGATCCAAAAAAGTTAAAAAAAGTTGAATTTGAGCCTCGGTTTGTTCCCTATATTCTAAAAGTGTTTCAGTTATCTTAAAATAAGATTAATATCTCAAGTAACCTTTTTCACGTGCAAATACTTCTGAAAAAGGTGAAAAATTAGACTCCCAAGCTATCTGACACAATTTTGCTTTCTATTGAGCATGCTTTTCACATTTTTGTTTCGATGATGTCTTGGTTAAGGTTTCCGCTTCTGTAGGAGCCTTAATTTACGGCACATAATACGTTGAAATAATGTTACAATCTCAAATAATCCTAAAGCGTTGTCTTGTTGAATATTTATGTCTAAATAAAGTAAAAAATTTAACTCCTAGGCTATCTGATACAATTTTTTGTTTGTTGAGCATGTTATGCTCGTTTTTGCTCCCGTAAGAGCCTCAATTTACGCCATATAATCCAAAAGTATTGCAGTTGCGTTAAAATGATGTTACAATCTCGAATAATCCTGAATCATTGCCTTGTTGAATATTTTTACAAAGAATTATATCTAGATAATGCAAGGAATAGAGCTCCTAGGTTATCTGAGTGAATTTTACATTCTTTTGAGCATGCTCCTTTCATTTTTACTAAAGTACCTGCTTCTTGCAAAGCTCAATTTATTCCATTTATTTCAAAAGTGTTTCACTTGCGTTATAATAATAGTTCTACCTCAAATAATCCTAGAGCGTTCCTTTGCTCAATATATTCACATAAAATTACGTCTAGATATTGCTAGAAATGGAACTGCCAGGCTATCTGAGTCAATTTTGCTTGGTGTCGGATAAGCTGCTTGTCTTTTTTGTTTGCTTAAATTTTTGCTTATCTAGAAGCCTTGATTTAATTTGCTTCCCAGTATGTAATACATTTTTTACGTGATAGATTGTTGCATGATGTGATTTCGCGCCAAAATAGCTCGTAGTATTTTTCATACCACTATTAGAGTTGTCCTAGTCTTGAACGTTGGATTATGTACCCATCGTTTAATGTTTTAGAGAATTCTGCTTATCAAAGAGTTAGGAGGTAGATAACGGATCAATCGAATATATTTTTGATTGATCAACAAACAAAAAAATCTTCTAGAATGTTTTCAAATGCCAACTTGGATGAATATTTAAAAAAAAATCAAATAACTTGAGTTTTCTATGTTTCTACATTAGAAATTGTTCGTTTTTTTTGCAATTATTTCAAGGAAAGAAAATAAAGTTTAATTATTGATTACTGAAAGCTGAAATATGCTCACATAAATATTCAACTAATTAGACTGAGTTAAAATTCCTGCTGCTTTCAAGATTCTTGTTAATTAATCTTCATCCCATGATTTGTGCAAGAATTGTTGCTGGAATTGAAGCTACAGTGAAGTTAAGAAACAAATTAACACAGTAAAGAGCAAAGAAAATGTGTAACAGGCCAGTTTGACTGAATTTGATTAGTGTTTCATTATTTGTTATCAGGAAATATACTATCGTCCCAATGCTGACTTCCTTCTAGAATAACACAGCAGATAATTTGTTCATTATTCCAAATATTTAAACTATTACAATGTAATAACTTCTCTCTTATAATTTACAACACAAACAACGATGCTCAAAGTGGCCCAACAAAGTTCGTAATTATGTGCTCTGAATTAAATTCGAATACATTTCTGTTTCCTGACATAATATTTACTTATTGTAGGAACAGAATTATGAAGGGGAAATTCTAGAGTCCAAATTTATCTGAAGAATTGGATTGTACGAAACAGGATGGTCAATTAGATATAGTTTGAGATATGAGGGTATTAATAAATAGTTTTAATTGACAAAAACATTCGAATTTGTTGAAAGAAATGACCACAAAAGAATTGCTTTAAACTCTGAAAAACACCTCCTGAATGAGTGATATTTCAGCAAAAATTTTGATAAAAGGAGATATAATAAAACATGAGACGATAAGACAAACATAGTAACACAGAAATAGTTCAATACAAGGGAAGAAACTCCAAGTACAAAAATTAGCAGGAAAAATTGATTATAACAAGGAAAAACGTCGAGAGAATGTGTTAGACAATGCGCCTGATTACAAGTCGTTGTAAGCTCTACAGATAATCAACGAATTGGGCTTTGAACTCATTAATCATCCCCCATATTCCTCTGAATAAATACTATTCTGGAAGAGCGTTCCTGCGTCGACTTCAGACAATATTAATGTTCTACATGAATTTATTTTAGAACAACGACGAACTGGGTCGAAAAATAAAGCAGAGACTTTGTATATATTATACGAACGTCCATTCGGATCAGCAGGAGACGTTCTTGCTTCCAGTTTTTAGGGAAACGAAGGATACTTTCGAAAGCTTATCTTTAACAAGGTAGAATGCTAAGGAAAAGTGTCTACAAGACGATACGCCTGATTACAAGTCGTTGTTAGCTCTACAGATTGTCAAACGAATTGCAATTTGAACTGATTAAAAAAATGTTATACCCTTCAGATCTTGGGAAAAAGAGGGTTACTCCCAAAATATCACTTACAATAAGGTAAACCGTCCAGGGAAGGTATCTAAGAGAGTACTTCTTTAGCAAAACGATGCATCTGATCAGAAGTCGTTTTTAGTTCTATAGATAATCAACGAATTAGATTTTAAACTGATTGATCATTCATCATATACCTCTTAATGGATATCATTTTGACAAGTGCTCATGTGTCGACTCCAGACAAAATTTATTTGGAAAGATTGACGAATTGTGCAAAAAAGTATGGATGTCATACGAACGTCCATTCTGATCAGCAGAAGAAGTTCTAGTTTCCAGTTTCTGCGGTGCAAATATGGGTACTTATTTATGACAAGGTAAAATGCCAAAGAAAAGTATTCAAAAGGATGCTGTTTTTGCAAAATAATGCGCTTGCTCTCAAGTCGATGCTCTCTATCTCTCCAATACAAGAGTTGTCGTTTTAGTTTTGCATACTGGCTTACAGATGGCGCCACTAATCAAGCTAAACCCAATGTTTCAGTGCGATACGTATAATATTTCAGGCAATAATTTTTCACACCTTTCGAATTCAACAAGAATGCTTCACCGAATCGGTTTCTGTTTTCAGTAATTTCACATCAGTCGATCGTTTCTCGGCGGTATGGAGAATTCAAACATGGACGAACCAAAGACAGATCCTCCAAAAACGGTAGCCTCCCTGGAAGATCGAAATATGACATATCGCGAGACTGAGGCATTATTGAGGATTCCAAAGAACCTCAATTCAAAAAATTTGACATGAAGAATTGTGTGTAAAAAATAGTTTCCTGTTGAATACTTCATCTGTTGACCGAATGGTCAATTGGTGTCAAGAAACTCAGGCCGATTCATCGCAGGCAACTCTAAAAGCGTGTACAGCTTTGTCAATGGTGATGAATCGTATTTTTACTCATATGAACTCAAAAATAAACGCCAGTCGTCTGTTTGGATGTTCCAAGTGTGTTCAAAAAGATGGTTGCGACATTTGTCTCAAAAGCAGGTCGTACAGCAACAGTTCTTCTGCAAAATCGAATAACTGTTACTGCCGATTGGTATACAACCCTTTTTCGGTCGGAAATAATAGCTGAGCTTCGAGAAATCAACCCTGAACGACGAATCATCCTCTACCAATACAATGCAAATTCGAACACAGCTCGCAGAACGTCGAATTGTTGGATCAGCTTCCTTACAATCGAATTGTTGGATCAGCTTCCTTACAATTCTGACTTGATAGTCGAGGAGCCGGTCGCACCTTATATTCCCTGATCGAATTTTCTGTCAAATTGTATATGAATTGATCGGGTATTCACATTCAGTGGTCAATAGGATGCCAGACTTTATAAATACAGAATTCTGTCCTAAGTGTCAAAAAATAGGCAAATTATGATCAAGTTTTTCGACGCAACTTCCCTAATAGAACTTACGATTGAAACTAGTACAAATCGATAGCGAAGGCCAAGAACTTCAAGATAAAACTAGGGTGCCATCATCTGTCCTGTCCAGAAGGGCGGCAGTTACTCCTAAGTGTAGCCCATTTTCGTATTAAACTTCCCTGATCAAATGTACGATAATTATTTTTCTCAAATTGAAGCTCGGACTCTACTGTCCTCGAAAAAACCAAGGTACCGCTCTCTAGCTGCCTCATCGAATGAATGAATATTTTTTTAATTGAAGCTCGAGCCTTTCTTCACACAAGAATACAGAAGTGCTGCCTCTCAGCCTTTCAGGAGGGCAGCAGCCACTCTTAAGGTCTATCCGATTTATGGTTCTAATTTCGAACTTCTCCCATCGAATGTACTCCAATTTTTCCGTGTTCAGGGAGGTTTGGGCTTCAAATTGATAAAAATCGTAAGTTCAATAAGGAAAGTCGAGTACGAAAATGCGTTACACTTAAGAGTGACTGTCGCCCTCTCTGACAGGGTTTCTCTGTGTTCAGGAAGGCTCGAGATACAATTTATAGAGAATAACCGTACATTCGATGAGAGAAGTACAGCTGCGTTCAAATTTCGGACCTGAAATCGGAAAGACTTTAAGACTGGATGCCACCCTCCCAGACAGGGTGGGAGGCAGTACTTCAGTATTCTCTTGTTCAGAAAGGCTCAAGTTATAACTGAAAAAAATAATTGTACATTCCATGAGAGAAGAGCTGCGTTCGAAATTGAAACCTGAAAATCAAATAATTCCAAGTGTGGCTGCCTCCCTTTCGGACAGGTAGAGAGGCGGTACCTTGATTTCTTATGGTCTGGAAAGTCCGAGTTCCAATTTGAGGAGAATAATTATCGTAAGCTGGATCAAGGAAGTTTAATACGAAAACGAGTTACACTTCAGGGTGCCTGCTGCCCTCCTGGACAGAATAGTAGGTGGCACCTTGGTTTTTTCTTAAAGTACTTGACCTTCGCTAGCCATTGGTACAAGTATCAATCGTAAGTTTTATCAGGGGAGCTGCGTCGAAAACCTGAGGACAGGACCTTGGATTTATAAAGTCTAGCATCCTATTGACCACTGAATATCCGATCGATTCATATACAATTTGACCGTAAGTTCGATCAGAGAACAAAAGGTGTGGTCGGCTCCTGGATTATGAGTCTCAACGATTTTTTGTACTTTCCAAAAATCAAAAACGGACTGCATGGTCAAAGGTTTCATTCGCTGGAAGAAGCAGTCAAAGCTTTCATGAATGCAATTTTATCAATATCAGTAAACAAATGAAATAACTGCTTCCAAAGTTGGTTCGAGTGAATGCAAAAACGTAATAACATTGATGAAGAATACTTTGAAAAACAATAAAGTCATTAAAATCTTTCTACTGTTCCATTTCTGTATGTAGAATTAGAAAAACAGCCTTCTTAGCATTAGCTCCAAATGAGTCTTGGATTTCACTGATTTTTGCCTCCATTGCTACTTTATCCAATTGAGGATGCTCATAGTCTTCATGTCTTTTGCAACGCTGTCTATTCATCTCTTAACTCTGTGAATTTGTTCCGTATCATTTGATATCTAGTACTTTTTTGGAATTAACTTTATCGTATATTCTATCCGTCGATATGATTCATAAACGTAGACCCTGTTTTTACTACCCCGACCTATAATATAATAGGGGAAGTATTGTAATCGTGATTTTTGGATGAAATCCTCTTCGCAATGACTATTTCTCCCTATGAGGGTATAAAAAGTAGTCCAAAGGAGCACAAACGATGAGAGAAGTATATGAAACAAACTGGGATTTTGAAATTCTGTTAATTTAGCGTCTACAAATCTAAAGAAGTGGTCTGCACTTTCTTGCTCTCAATGATCCTTTCTAGATAAAATGATTGTTTGAATTCTAAAAAACAAACATTTTTTCAGTAATAACTTCCTTATTTGAATACAATTTTACTTCCAATAACCGTTTTTACTTCCCCGATCTATTAGTCCAAGGTCCCAGGCTTGCCAGACGTTACTTATTTTCTGAGAAACAAAATGTGTGCATTAGAGTAGGTAGTGTTAGTCGGTACTTTGATCATACGCATACTTGCTAGTTTGTGCCGACGGCCAATTTACAGATACGAGGTATTAGAGGTACGTTAAATGAAAAGTGTCTAGCAGTGTTGTTTATCAATTTTTATCAACATTCTCTAAAATATACATAAAAATCAACAATTAGACTTTATGAAAAGTGAGTAATGTCTTAACGTACCTCTAGCACCTCGTATCTGTAAAATGGCCGTCAGCACAAACTAGCAAGTATGCGTATGATCAAAGTATATACTAACACTACTCTATTCCATACATTTTGTCTCAGAAAATAAATAAGGTCTGGCGGTATTGGGATCTTGCTCTAATAATATAATAGAGGAAGCATTGTAATCGTGATTTTTTGACAATTCGAGATTTTGATGAATCTTCACGTTTTAGATCCTACCGAACCCGAAAAACATAATTTAAAAAAAAAGTCTGTGTGTCTGGAAGCACGATATCTTAAGAACGTGTACAAATTTTCGACTGAAATTTTATATTCAAATTTTTCATCAATAATCTAGGTTCAAGTTTGTAGATGGGGATTTTTTTTTTACTAGCAATAGAATGTTTTTTAATATTTCCTTTTCAAGGTAGTTTATTTCCAGTCGAAAATTATATAAATTTTTCTATTGCCTCGAACGGGATGTGCATTAAATTTTTTTTTTAATTCCTGTGTCCTGGTAGGAAGCTGCGATCGTTTTATGTTCTTTCGGAAATACAACCAAGATTGGTTCCTCATTATTTCAAAAAAACGGTAGCCATAACTTTTTTTAACAGAGCTGTCCATTTTAGATCTTCTAGATTTTTATGATCCTCGTGGTATATCGATTTTTGTGTCGTGCTGGTAACTCCAGTTTTCATCCCCGGTTACGATCGGGCAATAATTTTTTGATCTCTTTAATGTTCATGAACTTCGCGCAACAACGGATGGGGAATTTAGACTATTCCAAACGGTCAATTATTATTTATTGAGATGATTCGTATGAGATGTCAGCTATTTTAGCAACTTTGTGAGCTAATATTATTTTATTTCCGTTTAATTGGATCCGCATGAAGCAGTGATATCATTGTTAATTGAGGTCGATGATCTTCCTTCTCGTGGTGGTCCCTACCTTTGAATCGCTTGATCCTCTCATTAATTGCGGTTTTCTTCAAAGCATTGTCTCCATAAACAGCCATCAAGGATTCAAGGATGGTAGAGGAGCTCCATTTCACTTTAACGAGGATCCTAATGATACCCGCTACTAGGAAATGAGACAATTTTTGAATGCATAAAAAAGTACCGCTAGACTGGAGCTAAATATTAAATTCTTTTAAAACTGAAGAGATCATTGTTCAAATATTTGTTTGATGTATAGGTTTGGTTCCAAAATTAATAATATCATCTTGTAGTAATATATATATATATATATATCCAATATATAAAGCTGCCCATTATGCAACTAATTTGAGAAAGTTTTCATGTACACCCCTTCTCAGTTCTCTGTTTTTGTTAAGTAATTCTTTCCAGCAATAACTTTTTGTATCATAGTTTTCATTTTTATGTATCAAGCTCTTTTTAACTAGCTTTCAAATACATTTTAAATATAGCTGTGAATGAATTCTAGTTCTGCATCGAATATAATGGCTATATTTCATTCGAAGCTTCATTCACCTGGAAAACAGCCCGCATTGTTCTCTAATTAAATAATATACAATTCTTCAATCGCGTCAGCTTTTTCTGTTGTTTGCCATGAAGCTGATACAAAATAATTGATTTGCAGTTGCAACGCAAACTTCATTTTTCAACAGGGTGTGAAAATTTCAGCACAGCACTTCCGAGTTTCGTGATTTCAATTTGGACTGCACGAACTTTTCAAGTATCTAGTTATGAAATTATATTACCTGATTTTATGTCTGGAACTGCCTCAATTTCCTGATATTTCTGTTGAAGTGATCAAGTCATGCAAGCTGCAGTTTTAGTTTTCGATTTGCCAGGCGAACTCGAGAGCTTTTAGAGTACTTTGCAGAAATTGCTCATTTTTTAAAAATTGTTTGGAGCTTCTCTTGTAGATTTTGTAATTGCTATTTGGAACACGAGCCAAGTTTTTACAGCTTGTTGGTAATGTCAGTAGTATGGTAAACGATGAAATCAAATGTGACAGCAAATATGAAAAGCTTTAGTGATATATTTGGTGTTAAATTGTGAGTGAAAAATACTCCAAAGATGACAGATGTTCACAAAAAATAAAAATATATCGTTTATCGAAAGCCTGAAAATTTCTTTTCGTATCAACGACCGATTCTTCCGCCTGTCCGTCGATGTGACACTAACATTTCTTAACGCACGATATATTCGCATTTTATATTCAACGTTGGAACCCGGAAAGCTCAATTCAAAATGAGTTCGTACTTCTAAATGCTCCCAGCGATCTTTTCTAAAGCACTTGGCTGTTTTCAAGTGCTTAGTAAGCTGCTTCTCTTGCTTCCACGTCGTGGAATTTGAATTTGAAACTTGAAAGATCAGTTCATTTTGATTTAGATCTACTTATCTTATTGTAAAAGGAAACGCTTATTGTAGCTAAATTTCCCGTCTAAACAAAGGAACCATTCTTGGCCAACTAACGATGTTACGAAGATGGATGCTCTTTTGAATCGCAGATAACGGAGAGAAACACAAATTAAATACGACAGACGAAATATGCAAGAGTGTTTCACAGAACAAGGGATTTCAGGATGACTTAACAATGAAACATTACAGGAATAGCTACCTTGTACAAGATGTTCCAGGAAGATTATAAGTTTATAAAGAGTTTCAAGTGGTACTTACCGATATAAGATAGATTAGTATCTGAATTTCAGATAAACCGATGTATGACGTCCGTTTGAATCACCATGTATCATCTACAGTGGCAAAACGACGCTCAAATCCCTGTGAATATCAAAAAACAGTCGTCATAGCCTTCCCTGCATAAGGTTCGCATTTTTTGTTTGACAGCCCATTTTCAGGATTATTTGGAGTGATATTTGGTCTTGAAGGTGTAGAAGTGAATCCATGTTTCATTCAAAGTCTCAAAACCGACGCCTGAATTCCTGTGGATATCAAAAAATATTTGCTGTGATCTTTCCGGTTCAAAGAATGATCTTCGAATTTTTTGTGCAGATTCTCTGCTGCAAAATATTTTCTTTGAATGTCTTGTTCATTGTGACAAAAGGACGCCTAAAGTACTATGAACCACCACGAGTCATTTACAGAGACGTAACGACGCCGACGTCTTAAATTTCCCGGCTGAACATTCACCCTTTTTGTTTGGCAGGCCATTTTTTAACTTATTTGTCCAATTTTTTGGTTTCAGAGGTATAGAAGTGTATTAATGTATCGTCTATACTTATGAAACAACTGACGAAATGATACCCAAGCTCTGTGGATATCAGGGAATAATCGCTATAATTTTTTCAGGTCAAAGGACCGTGTTTGTCTTTTCTGTGCAGATTTGCATGTAGCAAACCACTTTTCTGTCAGATTTTTGATTTCAGACGTAATGCAACTAAACGATGCCTAAAGTCCCATGGATATCTAAAAACAGTCTTCATATTCTCCTTTTTTAAAGATTGGCCCCTGGATTGGCCTTTTTTAGTCCAAGTTTTGATTGGAATCTTATTTCTTGGATGATTTGGAGAATCCTTTGGTCTCAAAATTGTAATAATATACCCACGTTACATTTTCAGTGACCAAACGACACCTAGAGGTCTGTAGATATTGAAAGACATTTGCTATATCCTGCCTGGCTCAAGGAACGGTTTTATGCCTTTTTTGTGAATATTGTCCATTGGCAAACAATATTTTATCAAATTTTTGATCTCAAGCGTGTAGTAATGTACCTTTGCTTCGTTTACATTGATAAAACAACGTGTATACCTAAAAACAGTCTCCATATACTTTTCAGTTGAAGATTTCCCATCCTTAGATAAAGTTGTTCGTTGTAAGCCCATTTAAAAAAAATTGAATCATCCTTTGGTCTTATAATTATAATTGTGTACCTTAGTTCCATTTTCAGTGAAAAAGCGATACCTAAAGTCTTGTGGATATCAAAAAACAGTCGCTACAGCCTTTCAGGCTCACGAAGCGGTCGTACGCCTTTTTTGTCAAGATTCTTCTGTGGAAAACAATTTTTTGACAGATTTTTGATATTAGGCGTATAGTGGTGTATTCATGCTTTGTTTATAGTGACGAAACAATGCCTGAAATCCTAAGGATACCTAAAAACAGTCTCCATATCCTTTTCGGTTAAAGATTTGCCTTTCTTAGACCAAATTCTCTATTGGAAGCCCATTTAAGAATAAATTGGAATATTTTCTGGCATTAGAGTTGTTGTTATGTTCCTGAGTACAATTTTAGGTATAAAAATGGTGCTTAAAGACTTGTGGCTATCAAAAGACAGTCGCTATAGCCTGTTCGGCTCAAAGAGCGGTTTTACGCCTTTTTTGTCAAGATTCTCCTCTGGAAAACAGTTTTTTGACAGTTTTTTGGTGTTAGGCGCTTAGTGATGTAATCATGCTTTATTTACAGTGACGAAACAAGGCCTAAAATCCTAAGAATACCTAAAAACAGTTTCCATATCTTTTTCGGTTGAAGATTTGCCTTTCTTAGACGAAGTTCTTCGTTGGAAGCCCATTTAAAAAAAAAATTGAAATATCCTCTGCCCTTAGAAATGTAATTGTGTACCTTAGTTCCATTTTAAGTGTAAAATCGTTACCTAAAGTCTTGTGGCTATCAAAAGACAGTCGCTACAGCCTTACCGGCACAAGAAGCGGTTTTACGCCTTTTTGTCAAAATTCTCATCTGGCAAACAATTTTTTGATAGATTTTTAGTGTAAGGCGTGTAGTGATGTACCCATGCTTTGTTTACAGTGACGAAACAATGCCTAAAATTCTAAGGATACCTGAAAACATTCTCCATATCTTTTTCGGTTGAAGATTTGCCTTTCTCAGTTCAAGTTGGATGCCCATTTAAAAAAAATAAAATATTCTCTGGCCTTAGGTTTGTAATTGTGTATCTTAGTTCTATTTTCAGTGAAAAAACGATACCTAAAGTCCTGTGGCTATCAAAAGACATTCGCTACAGCTTTCCCGGCTCAAGGAGCGGTATTACACCATTTTTTGTTAAGATTCTCCCCTTTGGCAAACTGTTTATTGACAGATTTTTGATCTCAGGCGTATATTGATATATTCATGCTTTGTTTACAGTGACGAAACAATGTCTAAAATCCGAAGGATACCTAAAAACAGTTTCATATCCTTTTTGGTCGAAGATTTGCCTTTCCCACTCCAAGTTCTTCGTTGGAAGCCCATTAAAAAAAAAGTTGTTTATGTTTACCTTAATTCTATTTTCAGTGAAAAAACGATACCTAAAATCCTGTGGCTATCAAGACAGTCGCTACAGCCTGCTCGGCTCAAGGAGCGGTGTTACGTCTTTTTTTGTCAAGATTCTCCTTTGACAAACAATTTATTGACAGATTTTTGGTCTTAGACGTGTACTCATGTATTCATGCTTTGTTTACAGTGACGAAACATTGCCTAAAACCCTAAGAATACCTGAAAACAGTTTTCCGATCCTTTTCGGTTGAAGATTTGCTTTTTTAAGCGCAAGTTATTCCCATTTTCAGTAAAAAAACGATACCTAAAGTCCTGTGGCTATCAAAAGACAGTCACTACAGCCTTTCCGACACAAGAAGCAGTTTTACGCCTTTTTTGTCAAGATTCTCCGCTGGCAAACAATTTTTGACAGAGTTTTGGTCTTAGGCATGTAGTGATGTATCCATGCTTTGTTTACAGTGAGGAAACAATGCCTAAAATCCTAAGGATACCTAAAAACAGTCTCCATATCCTTTTCGGTTGAATATTTGCCTTTCTTAGTCCAAAAGCCCTTCGTTGGAGGCTCATTTAAAAAATAATTGACATATCCTCTGGCATTAGAGCTGTAATTATGTACCTTAGTTCTATTTTCAGTGAAAAAACGGTACCTAACATCCTGTGGTTATCAAAAACAGCCTTCCCGGCTTAAGAAGCGGTTTTATGACTTTTCTGTCAAGATTCTCCTCTGGCAAACAATTTTTGAACAGATTTTTGGTGTTAGGCGTGTAGTGATGTATTTATGATTCGTTTACAGTGATGAAGCAATGCCTAAAATCCTAAGGATACCTAGAAATCCTTTTGAAAATTTGCCATTCTTAGTCTAAATCCATTTTCTGACGATTTGGAATGTCCTTTGATCTCAAAATCATGATTGTGTTGCATTTTATTCTATTTAATTAATACCTAAAGACCTAAGGATATTTAAAAACAGTCTCCATATCCTTTTCAGTTGAAAGTCCAAGTTTTTAATTGGAAGCCTATTTATTGGACAAATTGGAAAGTGCTTTGGGCTTAGAATTGTGGAAGTGTATCTATGTTTTTTATAATTGACAGGCTCGAGGAACCGTATTTTGCTTTTTTGTGCAGATTCTCTGCAGGAAAGCCATTTATTGAACCGATTTTTTATCTTAGGCGTGTAGTGATATATCTATTTTCTGTTCACAGTGACGAAACGATAACTGAACTGCTAAGGATATTTAAAAAAAAAGCTGCCATACTCTTTTTGGCTAAGTTTGTCTTTTTTAGCCCAAGATATTCGTTGGCAGTTCATTTTTTGGACCCTTTGGATCATTTTTTAGTTACCAAAGTATCGAAATGTATCCATGTTTTGTCCAAAAACGAAACGACGCCTAAAATTGTGTGTACATCGAAAGATTTCTCATTGTTAAAGCTCAGATTGTTCTTTGAATTTTGAAAGTCGTGTGAGCTATTCCCAAAATTTGGTAATTAATGAGTTGCTAGCAGAAAAAGAGTTTCAAAAAAATGTTATAACCCTTTCTTCGGTCAGGGACATTATGTTTACAGTCTTTTAGAGCAATCTGGAATAATTCTCATCATTGAGCTATTACAGAAACATAAAATTCATCGTTATTAAATAATTTGGAAATCAAGCTGCAAGAAAAATGTCCACGATTGATCAACAGAACACACAAGCTTACCTTTGGAGTTGTAGCCGCAAAATTGATGGACTTGTGGCTCCAGTTCATTCGTTATCATCTTTATCCTCCAGATTAGGCTCCCAACAAGAGGAAATGACTGGCAGGAATGAAATTTAATTCAAACGAGGAAGTAATAAAGGAATGTATGTCTATTTTGCAGAAGTTGGAAAAACCACACTGTTTGATGAGGATTAACAAATTGAAACGGCTTTGTGTGAGCTTATGAGCTTAAAAGGAGATTACGTTGACAATAAAAGAATTTTCCAAAGAATTATGTACTTTCAATTATTTTTATGGATATAAATCATATTAGTACAGTAAAATTAGTTAAAAAAATTACTGTGTCTGTACGAAAGTTAAAGAAAGAGCGAAGCACTATTTCTGACACTTCAATCGTCTGTAAAAAATTTGTAGTAGCCGGAAGCGCTACAAGCTTTTGAATTTCTTGAACTAAATGCTATAATGAATATTTTTGCAAAGATTCTTTAACTGGAAATATAAATTTACTGTACTGTATATCTTTTCCGCAAACTAGGATAAATGGATTACTTCAGTCAAACGATTCTCGCATATATCTGCAATTCTGTGCATCAATTTTGTTTGAATAGATTATGATTAGTAATAATTTATGACAATTACGTGGGACAATCATAAATTGTAATTTTAGTAGGTAAAGTACGTCACCAGTTTTATTGAGTTATTGATATCGAATTATTAGTATTTTATTGCTATCGACTATACATTCCACGATTACATTATGAAGTGTAGCTGTTTTTTTGTGATTAATGATTGAAAAACTATTACAAAGCATGAATGGAAAACTTAATCAACACTTTTGTTAGCTATTTGGCATTCCTTTTATCACTATTTCAAGCTTTCGAATTCTTCTTTTTAATTCCTTCCTTTTAGAAATGGTATCAAAAAACAGATAGGGTGTGATAATTGTTAGTTAATAAATTAGCCAGAAAAAGTAACGAAACCTTTGTAGATACATTCCTTTTAGTATAAATGGTCTAGTTCTTCGACCAACCTCCGACAAACAGAAGTATTTTCAGTCTTGATAACATCAAATGTGCTCACCCACAAAAAAACTCCAAAGAACTATTTCCTATTGTTTATCTATTTCATTCGCCCTATCAGCTTCCGCTTTCCAAAGTATCAAGCCAAAAACTTTCAACTTCCTTATTGTTTTTGTTCAAAATTATTCCAACAACTTTCTTTCAGTAAAAGATCATTATTTTAATTAACTTAGTTTAAATTCTGGTTCGCTTTGGTATTTTTGAGGCTTGTAGGTGGCTTGTACGATAATTTACTTCTGTACATACATAAATGCAATTATCCTTTGACTCCTGGTTAATTTACTGACAAAGAGAGCAGCTTGAACAAACAGGAAATCCTGTTTGACGATCTAGGTATATTCGATTTACCTTTACTGTAGATAGAGCGTTAGTAGACGAACTAGAATAAATATCAATATACTGAACTGTTCAAAAGAAGAAGAATTTAATCCTTTTACATCTTTGAGGAAGGATTACGAGCAAGGATTTGTTTGACATTCCATATGATGAATTAGTTATTATTTTGATATATTGACGATGTCATTTCTGAATATATTGATTGACAGTTGGTCTATCTAGACCCTAGACCAGTGGCTCCCAATCTTATTTGTCCTGCCGTCCCCTTTTCAGAAAAAAAAATTATCGTACGCCCTCTGGAAATCTATATTTGTAAGGCAAAGAACCAGAAAATAGTATCTATATTTCTACTTATATTCTAAGATAAAGTAGGGAAAGATGCTGTAGGTAAGACACCTTGAAGCTTGAAATTGTAAAATCCCAAAAAATTAATATTAATAATATTACTCTGCCTATCTTCTCTTCCTAATAATGGTTTTCCCGCCCTTTTATTTGCATTCAAGGCCCCCAAGTGTACCCAACGCAATTATCGCCTTCCTGGATCGTTCCAGCTATCCAAGAGGCAATATCGTCCACTTTAGGAATCACAGGTCTAGACTATTACCATATGACAAAAATAATTGGGGTTGTTTTAGATGGTAGCTTTGACATTTGGGTCCGAATTTATAAACGATCCTTAATGAGGAAGACCAAGAGCACGTTCCACTAGACCAGACGATCGCAAAGCTTCGCTCACAACCACTAAATGTCAAATGAATCGACAACTCAACGTTAGTATTGAAAAAGGAACTGTTAATAATATTGAGCTAACCTATAGCAAAATAATTAAATAATGATAATGAGACACTGTCAAATTGACAAACATCGAAATCATGAAGCAATCAACGCAAACAAATTGGAAAGACACTTCAATTAATTTCTGTGAAAATGAGCAACGATTTCTTCGACCCACCTCCCAGCTGCGGGTGTCATGAACCTGATTAATGACGTTTTCTATGACGTTACGGTTTCAACCATACCGACCACAGTCGTCTTGTGGAACGATAATTAGGCGACACGAGCGTTTCGGTCATCTAGTGAAACGTTTTCTGATATACCGACAGCTTTAAGAAAAATATTCATTTTGAGGCATTTCTTGATTTGAGATGAGAGAACCTAATTTTAAGCAATCTTGCCAAAAAAAGCCTAGAAGATAATTCTTTGTCTACATTAAGGTCGACATGAGGAAGATAAGTTCAAGAAAGCATAAGCTTTTGAGGTTCCTGAGGGACATTCGTAATAAACCGGGCACTCGAAACAGAAGAAAAGAAAACAATTTTTTACTGGCTGCCATTTATAGGAAAGATATTTACAGCTGTGAGCTTAAGATATTTGCATTTAAAAATTCCCGTTAGGTGTTAATGCATATTGAAAAATGTCTTTTAATTACCAACAAAAAGTAGCTTCTTCGAACAACTTTTTACAGTCTGCCATTTTTTCGAACGCTAGCAAAATCCATTAAAAGCTTATCGTAAAAAATTGTTCCCGAGCTACGCAATAAATTTACAAGTTTACTTGACTATGTTCCACTTTTGGACTCATGTAGACCGTCTGCCAATAAACTTTCAGTCGATTTCACAAATTTGCCTTACGTTCGAAAAAATGGCAGGATTTTTCAACGCAAATATCTCAAGTCTACAGCTGAAAAAAACTATTCCCTTTTTTCTGTAACAAGCACCCGGTCTATAAATTCGGACCTTAGTCAATAGGTGAAGATTGATACCCAATACCCAAGTTTTAATCAAGAAATAAACAATCAAACAATTGATTGATGATCCAGTATCTCTTTAAACAAGAATGTAACGCAGAGTAGTCGTCAGGTTTTTATTAGGATTGCTTTTTGTGGTCCTGCTCAGGGTCACTTATTATGGTCCTAATTTGGATTAGCACATGTGGCTATTATCACGATTTCTTCAATAATTTTCAGAATTTATCGGAAAAGCTTTTGAAAAAATGGCTAAGCAGAGGATAAAAAAAGTTTCTCCTACAATAATCCTGAAAAAAACCTCAGCTAGTCCTGAATAGGATTACCAAATGATTTTTTTCCAAAAGGTTGCCCTTAGAAGAACCAGATAATAACGAATGACTTCTTCATAAGGTTATCCTGAGAAGAGCCTCAGCTGATCCTGAACAGGATGATGATATGCCAAACATTTAATTTCTCTATACGGTTATCCTAAAAAACATTATCTGGGCCTGATCAGGATGACTTTATCGAAGATAACTTTTTATGTCATGAAGTTATCCTGATTATCTCTTGATATGGGAATCATCAGACTTGCCTAACTTAAGAGAAAATTCTTTCAACCTGGTAAGGACCTCATAACACTTTAGGCAAGTTAAGAACATATTCTAGTTGGATTATGACGACATACTTAATACATAGAAGAAATAATGTGCTTCCTAGTCCTACAGGACTATAGAAAATTAAGAGGAAGCATATTGTGTTGGACGATCCTTCCTAAGAGAATGTGGAAACTGTACATGAAAGAAACAGTTGAAAGAGTGAAAAAATGCTGATTTACCTTGACCCAAGAAGTTTCACGTGTATATATCAGCAGGAATAGTACTTGCTTCCATTAGCTGGGACAAAGATGGGGTACTTTTAATAGATTACCCACAACAGAGTAAAATAGTGACAAGAGAGTATTATACATCATTATTAATCATAGTTCGCAAAAATGCGATGTAAAAACGCTGAAAGAAATTGCTCAAAGAAAATCTGCTGTTGTAAGCAAGTCGTGTGCCCTGTTATATAATGAATTAGTCTTTGAACTGATTTATTATTTGTTCAAATGAAGAGGTAATGAGGAATATGATCGAAGACTTATTTGTAGACCAAAATAAAACCTGAAAGTATGTTGAATATCCTACTGGTAAACAGTGGTTATTTTGATGCAATAAGAGTAATATATTTTGCTCAATTCTAACACATCCCTTCTGGCTGTTTCTGACGTCACAGTAATACTATGCATACTTTTCTTATAGTCCAAGATCCCAGACCCGCCAGACCTTACTTATTTTCTGAGAAGCAAAATTTGTGGATTAGAATAGTGTTAGTCGGTACTTTGATCATACACATATTTACTAGTTTGTGCCGACGGCCAATTTATAGATACGAGGTGTTATAAGTACATCAAGACAAAACTCACTTTTCTTGGAGTCTGAGTGCTGATTTTTATGTATGTTCTGAAGAATATTGTTGAAAATTGATAATCAACCCTGCCAGACACTTCTCTTCGACAGTAATTCCTGCTAAACGCTTCAAAGCTCGCAAAAAAATATCATTGTCTTACTTATAGTCTGAGTCATAATTTTTATATATAATACTCAGTGAGCAATTTCAAGACTTTTTATAAATAGCCAGACCAAGAAAGAGTTTGATGCTCATAGATACTTCACCTACTATCAAGCCTACAAATAGTGACCTCGCGCTTATACTCACAGTGATATTTTAGATGTCTCTGGGGGATGTTTAGCCCTACGATTAATCTAGCTGTTAACAAAAAGAATTGAAATTGTACCCTGAGTGTCATATGTAAAAATTAGCATTCAAACTATAAGCCAGATCACGTTATTCTTTGTGAGCTTTAAAGAGTCTAGCAGAAATTACCACGGATGGAAAGTGTCTAGCAGTGTTGATTATCAATTTTTAACAATATTCTCTAAAATATACTTCAAAATCAGCACTCAAGACCTTAAGAAAAGTGAGTAATGTCTTAACGTACCGCTAGCACATCGTATATCTGTAAATTGGCCCTCGCCACAAACTAGCTTGTATGCATATGATCAAAGTACATACTAACACTACTTTATTCCACACATTTTGTTTCTCAGAAAATAAGTGAGGTCTGGCGGGCCTGGGATCTTGCTCTATTATGAGAAAAAGCATGTTGCCAACAAGTAAAGCACGTTTATAGTGTTGACTATAAAACCTAAGACTCAACACGAAAACTAGCTCGTCCATATTTCGCTTTAGTAATTTGGAGAGTTTTTTTTTAGCCTACCTATCAAGAAGGATAAGTAGCATTGCTATTTATCACACTTTTCCTCATTGGAATGTTAATATTCTCTTCTCATTTCTGCATTTTATGTATAAGTTTCTAGACTTATAAAGGTGCCACTGCGCAGAAGCTTGTAAGCTCTGTTCTTGTAACAGAGATGGCACTGGTAACACTTGTTAGTTCTACAGTCGAGATATGTCTTGCTAGATTCATATAAACCTTCTTGAGATTTAAGAAATAGTCCAAGAGTGGTGATAATACTTAATGTATGCTCTCTTCACATTCTCATGTGTTGCCTGATAATGGAAGAATCTCCTTGTAAGCGCTACATGCTATATAGTTCAAGTAATACCACTGATCTCTAATATACATTGGATTGGATTTAGGCCGCTGGAATGCGGCCCCAATTGAGCGTCGCCATCTTTGCAAAAACTGAGGTTTTGTGTCAGATCAATACCGCGTTGTGCCGCGATATTTAAAATTTAGCTGTTTGGTTTGCCGGTATTTTATTTATCAAACATGATGATCGAGTGCATGTTTTGCGGAAAGAAACCCGATTAATCGAGAAATTTTACACTGCACAAGTGAGTACAACGAAATAACCTGAAGTAACTGTCGTTATGACTGAAATAAGTAAGCATTACTTATTTTTATTGCTATGCTATGATGTGAATATTTTCAAGATTTCCATCCGATGAACAATCGTTCCAAAAATGGCTCGAACAAATGGGTTTGCCAAACTTAGAAATAGCCAAAAACATTAGGTTATGTTCTTAAAATTTTGTTGCGTCCGCGCTAAAACAAAGGAAAAGATACACGACTCTGGAAAATGATGTTGTTCCGACTATTTTCAACGAACTATACAAAAACTATAGCGTTAACTGCAAACCAAAAAAAAAAAAAGTTCAAATAGTCACACAATTCTCAATACGATTTATTTATTGTTTAGATTTATAACAAAAATCGTAAAACTATCAATGAATTTGATAATTCAGAGCTGAAATGTTTAAAAAATAGTTAAAATACTGATATTAAAAAGTTAACAAATATTTTGAGCTATTAATGAATATTTTTAAATATTTTAACTATTATAACAATTTTTAAATACTTTTAACTATTATTGATTATTAATGTGTGCATATTGACGTATATTTAAAATAATTTCATCATCTAACTTGCATTATACTTTGAATTTCATCGAATGTCTTCTATAAGTGTTTTGAATTTGCCGCCGAATAGTGACACAAAGCCTCAGTTTTACTGTCAAGGCCGCCGTTCAACCGGGGCCGCTTTCAGATGCCAGAATACGATCTAAGCCCAATCCAGTGTTATATTAGAGATCAGTGAGTAATACAGATATTAAAATATAAATTTGGTTTATTAGATTAACCATCCTTTCCTTTAAATGTGGGCTGGTTGATTCACGTTGTTGGATTCGAATTAGTTTGTGTATCATATCAAATTTCAGCTTTATTATTATTTTTTCCTATGCAATGACAGCCAAAATAACAATATTTTACTTTTTGTGATATCTATTCATTTTTGAGGAAATGTAAGTTACGTCCATGTTGTATTTAACCTTTTATTTCCTGGTAATGGAAAAATCAAAGTGTTATATACTGGTATATAAAAGTTATTTGACTTTCATAAAACTGCTTTTTAAGGCATTTGAGGTTTAAACTTATTTTATAGCCGATGTATAAATTTTTAAGGAGCTTATGCTCAAAATATAAACTTTTATTTTCAAGATCTGCTTGTTCTTTCTGTGCTATCCTAAAAACTCGTATACTGATTGAAAAACCCTCTTAGCATTTTTGATTTGATTGTAGTGCACTAACGAATTGAAAATACATAAATAATGAGGCAAAGGATGCCTCCCGAGCTTCAGCGCGAATTTCAAAGAACTTTTTGATTTCAATTGCTGTAAAATGTAACTTTCTTCCACAAAACTTATTTTAAATGAAGTAACTCTTCTTTCAAACACCATTCTTATGTTTTCAAACTTTGTGTTAATTATTTGAGTTCTCAAGTCGCCTTGTTTGGATGAAAATATTCATTACTTCAAGAAGGCAAACGACAAGAATTAATAACCCCAAGAGTCTAAATAGTGGGAAAATACTCAAACAGTAAGCTCTGAAGTGTCTATTTAATTAATTCCTGGGTTTCTTTTTTTACTATGATGACATTTTTTGTTTTTAGACAGTCAGTATATTTACAATTTGATTTTATAAGGACGAAATCTTTCAGAAGTCACAAGTATTTTTGTTTCAGGAAATGAGATCAGTTTTCTTACAAAGCTTCTATAAGTTGAAAGGGTGTATTATTGTATTATTTTTCGGGCTATGTCACATATATCTTCCGTGTACGATATCATTGTATCCAATCAGCTACCGAATTCGATTCCTGCCTTGAAGTACCTCCAATAGAATATAGATAGATACTTGTGTTATCGTACAATTTTATCTTTGATATTATTCTGAGAAAATGATGGACTTTATTGATTCGTTTTTAGTGAATATATTCCGTTTTGATTTCAGTACCTCTCGTTATGGATCTGCTCGATATTGCTTCTCCACCAGTGCGTGTCGGTTCTGCCTGAAGATGACGACAACAACGTCTTGCATCTTGGAGGGATTTTTCCCATTGCGGGGGAAGGTGGCTGGCAGGGGGGCCAGGCTTGCATGCCTGCAGCTAACCTGGCCCTCCAGGATGTTAACGAACGGAAGGATCTGCTGCCCGGGTTCACGCTTCGGTTACACAGCAATGACAGCGAGGTATGTTTTCAATAATTTTCTATACGGCTCTTAACTTCTTAAACAATGTTGCACAGAATATTATTCATCTCAAATGAATTAAAAATTGGCATCAGTAAAGAATTTATAAAGAAACTCATCTATTGTGCGAATCTTTTTCGTCTTTTCGTTCGTAGTATTGACTTTTCCTTTGTGGTTTACACATTGAGTAAATTTGCTTCAACTTTTCAATCTTCTCGTGAAGAGTTCTAATTAAAAATTGACAGGATTCGACTCCGGAAGTCGCGTTCCTTCAATAGATCAGACTTTGGAAATGTACGATTCCTTTTTGATGGATAGTACTATGCAGGAACATCCTTTTTCATTCAAATCGTTACGTGAATAATGTATTATGAACAAATGTGAAAATGCCTTTTCCACCGGTCAATATGGGAAGTAGAGTTTTACTGATTCAGGAAAATGATACTTTTGCAACTTAAGCAGGGTAGATGCTATGGAAGCTAAGGATTTAGCAGAATAAGTTATGAGGAAGTGTCTCCGCATGTTTTAAAATAAAATTGTAATAGATGGCATCAAATATGTGAAGTTAAAAATGCTCCTAAAGTTTGAGCTTTTTATTCCGATTCTATCAATCCCATCGGTATGAAATTTAGTATAAATAATGTATGGAACAAGTTCACTCATCAGGATCAATGAGTTGTATGTATGATAATATAAACCAGTGATTACTAACATTCTTATACTTGAGTACTATTTGAGAATTTTGTAGGGCAGTAAAAGTCAGATAATGAAGCCGTAAAGCTCGATAACGCTGTTTACATATTACTTCCATCGATCAGACAGAAGTACTATTGTTTTGTTCGATTAATGAGCAATCACGAACCACCCAAAAATCTTTTGCTCACTAGTCCGGTCAATTTAGACACAAAATTTCGCGGTCTACCGAATAAATAGTTCTTGTTTTTTTTTATCGCGATGATATCTTTGTTTTGGCATTTATAATGAATGTGCAAAAATCATATAGTCAAATCATGGTGCTTCACGGGATATCGAAGACCAAAGATCAAAAACTCCGTTTTTGACCAGTCTTTTGCAAATATCTCATTTTCTGACGGTCGTAGAGCGTTTGAGGTCATAAGTAAAAACTAAGTACACAATTTTCTCTACAAAAAAGATCATATGACTCATTTGCGTATCTATAACCGTTAACGAGATTATAGCGCGTAAAAAATGTGACCCAACGTTTTTAATAGAAAGTATAGTTAATATACCGACAATATGAAATAATAGTTCGAATATGTCACTTGGTTGCAAAGTTGTGATATATTTTGAGCATCCCTGAATCGATTTTGACAATTTTCGGCTTGACGTCGGTACGTGTGTACGTATGTATGTATGTAACTCGCAAATCTCAAAGCCCGTCGGACGTATAATGACGAAATTTTTTATTTAAGAATGGTCTAAGGTTTAGTTGTGTACCTCATATTATATCTATACCGGAAGTGCACTTTACGTGAGACATTTTCAGAATTTTTGTCAGTTTTATTATTGTCAATTTCATAGCTGTCGCATCTGTCTGTAAGTTCTGTTCTTGTAACAAAGATGGCGCTGTTAACACTTGTTAGTTCTACAGTCGTGATATGTCTTACCAGATTCATATAGGCTGTCTTGAAATTTGAGAAATTATCTAAGAGTGATAATAATTCTCAATATATGCTTTCTTCACTTTCTCATATGTTGCCTGACTATAGAAGCACCTCCTTGTGAGCGCTACATGTTACATAGTTCAAGTAATACAGATATTTAAATTGAAATTTGGTTTCTTGATTAACCATCCCTTCTTTTAAATGTGGGTTGATTGATTTACGTTGTTGGGTTCGAATTAGTTTGTGTGTTGGTGTATCAGTTGCCATGCGTTACCACTATCGTATTGTAATGTTTATTGCTTGAAGAATCAGTTTGTAATAAAATAAAAGTCACTATTTAATAATCTAAATGAAATAAAAACTTTATTCTCCTTATGTCACTAATAACACTATATTTATTTATTTGTCACTTAATTCTAATTAAATCAAAGTCACAGATATTTATATTTCACTATTTATATGCACTGTTAACTTTACTGTCACTGTTCGATATTTATTTCACACTACTACTCTTATTACTGTACCGTCTTACACGTCTTTTGCTTGGCCTTATATAGAGAAATATTGTTTTCTCGAATTTTCGATTTCTCGACTCTTTCCATTTCTAGAAATCACTAGAGGCTTCCATTGGGAGGGGTGATGTGCTGCGACGCGGCACGGCGTAAGCGACGACAAGAAGCTCCTCCCCATACTACGTCGTCTTTACGAGCTCCCCCCTCACTCTTGCACGTCACAGTATTTTAACATATATGCTTTTAATTGTCGAACGAAACAGAGGATAGTCTTCTTGAGATTAAATGTCTTGTCTCTTTTTCAATGAAAAGAACCTGGCGCTCGAGCACAAATAACCTCGAATAAGTGAGGTACAAAGTACAAGTATTGTGAAATCGACAAAATTCTTTTTTCGAGATTTTGATGGAAATATCCATTTTGAGCATCCCTGAATCCATTTTGACTATTTTTGGCTTGATGTCGGTACGTATGTGGTTTCGTAACTTGCAAATCTTAAAACTCGACAAACGTATTATATTGAAATTTTGTATTTAAGACTAGTCTAGAGTCTAGTTGTGCACCTCGCATTATGGTTGCAATCGTCTGTACCGGAAGTGCACTTTACTTGAAACTTTTTTTGAATTTTCCTCATAAATCCAGAATGATTGGCAGTAGGATACTGAAATTCAGTATTTAAAATTGCTGTAGCATCTTAATGTTTATCTTTTATTTTTGTACCAATCGGCTAAGCCGGAAGTGTACTTTATAAAACAGACTTTTCGAATTTTCCTTATAAATTCAGAACAATCAGTCGTACAATATTGAAATTCTATATTGAGTACTTTTGTAATATCTAGTTGTGCACCTCGCATTATGATTGCGATCGTCTGTACCGAAAGTGCACTTTACTCGAAACATTTTTTTAATTTTTCGCATGAATCAAAAACGGTTGAACGTAGAATGTTGGAATTCGATATTTGAGACGATTGTACAATCTAGATGCTCATATCCTATTTTCATTGAAATCGTCTGAATCAGAACAGCACTTTACTTAACAGTCTTTTGAAAGTTTTCACATAAATTCGAAACGATCCGCTGTCGAGTATTAAAATTTAGTATTACAGTCTGCTGTAGCATCTGAATGATTGCCTACTATTCTCATAACAATCGACTGAACCGGAAGTGCACTTGAGTTGAAATTTATTTTTAATTTTGCGCACAAATTTAGATCTGTTAGCTGTAGCATCTTGGAAATCAGTATTTAGGAATGTTGTAGCATAAAAATGATGACCTACTGTTCCATAGCAAACGATTGGGCCAAAAGCGCACTTTACTTGACAGATTTTCAGAATTTTTTGGATAAATTCAAAACAATTATCCGTGGAACGATGGAATTTTGTGTTTGATTATCGTATTTTATATGCAAAAAATATATCCAATGATGTATGAGTAAGTCACGTGATGTCCACGTCAGATTTTTCTATATTACATGCATTTGTGTCTCATCTATACCATTTCCAATTTTTTTTTTGTGCATTTAATTGCGCTGGAACAGGGTGAAAATGAATTAAGAACTGATTTGAGTACAACTTTTTCAGAAATTATTTAACTCATTTAAGCTATTTATTTAATCCTTGGCCTCGACTCCGTCTCAGGCATGAAATGTCAGTTACTACAGTAAATTTACTGCCTATTTAACAAATAGCTACTTTCTGACAAGCATAAAATGAGTTATACTGTCGTATTAATCTTTATTTATTTAGGGACTAACTTTGCCCGCGGTTCTTCTGGGTAATAATGTGATAAATAAGATGAGTAGAATTTGTTCCTGATTTGTCTATATCTCATATTGAGATAAAATCAAGATAACCTTTTGCAATTAAAGTTATTCAAGATAAGATCATCCTGATCAGGTCCAACTAACTTTCTTCCTGGGATAACCACATGAAAGAGTAATTTGTTTTTTATCTGGTCATCCTGTTCAGGATCAATTGAGGTTCTAATCAAGTTAACCTTATTTAATTTTAATTTGGTCATCCTGCTTAGGATTAATTAAGTTTGTTTTATCAGGATCAATTGAGGTATCCATTTAATTTATTTCTGTAGGAAGGATAACAGAAATATTAGCTTTTAAATTTTAGAAACAAATGTTCTCAAATTCTCGTCCGATTTTGAAGAAATACCTAAAAAATTCTGGTTGGTGGTTTTATTTGGAAAGTTTTTCGGGAGCTTTGAAAATGGATAATTTTATTCATAAACTATTGATACATGAATACTTTTATCGTGAAATGAGTCGGAAAAGAGATATTGTCAAAAAACTGCTTTCAGGCGCCATTTTTCCAATATGGCGGCGTGAGTGGCAAAGATACGAGGTGACAAAGTTGAAATTCAGAAAGAGCACATCAAAATGTATAAAATTACCCATTTTCAAAACTCCCGGTAAACTTTCCAGGAAAGAATAAACTGTTTTGATCTATGTTAGGTCCCGATGATAAATTCTACTCGGGATGATATAAAATAATAGCTTTCTTTGAGGTTTCGGCCTTGTGGTACTTAAGATTCTTTCATAAGTTTTTTATGTCATTGTAGTAGACAAATATTTTACTTTTAAAGACCAAGATCGTTCATAGAGCGAAAGAAATGACCATTAAGTATTAGGGACGTGATGAATGACCGAACACCGGAAGCAGGAATTTAATGTACCAGAATTTCATGAGAATTTCAAAAGCTTACAACATTTTTCCAATTGGTTTCGATGCTCAGTGATTTGTGTACTAAAAAATGTGATAGATTTATAAATGATTGGCTGGCAACCCAAAAGATATTTGCTGGAATGATGAGTTCATTTATCTCGCCTTCAGTCGTAGAAAAAGAAATATTTCTCGATAGAAAAAAGTCAAGATCCACAGTAATTGAATTGTAGCCGATTCAGCTTACGATAGTAGAAAAAAATGCAATTTAGGATTAGGGATTACGTTTTTATCGAGTGTCTTCTAAAAACCAATTTCCCAAACTTCACATTTATCTTGAATTAACTCCGGATCAGAATTCAAATTAAGTTTGAAATTTAAACCGCAGTCTTAACAAAAGCTTCAAAAGTGGAAACTACACTATTTACCCAAAAACTTTGAAGGGATAGTTCTCCACACCCTTAATTCTAGCCAGGAGTCTTGTTCGCTCTCCTAATTTGATTACAAACCACGGTCAGAAGTAATCTAATAGTCTAATTGTACCCGGGAAGAGGGCGGAGTTCTTTGTCTCATTAACTGAGATTTGAGAATTTCAGAGAAAATTTGGTTCTTAAGATGTAATGCGGAAGATATTGCAGAGACCTTAACCAAAGTCTTCAGATAATCGGATCCTATTTATCACTTTAGTTAGCATTTCATTCATATTCATAATTCTTGGTCCATTGATTTCACTTTCAATCTAATTTATTCTTAGGAGGCACCAATTAAGAGGAGGTCCTCGAAATCTTTATTTCCAATACATTGAACATAATTTGTTTTAATGTTCCGAAAGGATAGCAGTTCGAGTTGCATCTAAAAATTCTAAATTTCAATTATTTTCTTTTGACTGAACTGTTTTATATTCATACACAATTTTTACAACAAAAAAATCGTTTTGCATATAAAACAACGTATTGTGTTCTTTTCAAGAACACAAAAGGTCAACTCTATTTAAAAACAAAATTCCAATTTGTAAAATAAGAACGCAAACTCCGCGAACAAATCATTAAAATATAAAAGCAACTTCCGACTTCGAACCGTGTCAAATTAAGTTGAAATTCGATGTCTCCTCTTTTATAAAAGCGAAAAATTTAAAATATAACGAAGAGGAGAAAACAATATTTGAAAGCTTTCAGGAAATTCATTTATAACAAATATTTGAAAATAATTCGCTCATCAGATCGCCTCCAGGAATATCAATAACCATTTAAAATTTTGAATAGAATAATATGAAGCTTCAATATTATTGAGAATAATGTTTAAATTTACATTGTTTGAATAAAATATGTAGAATTTGAACAACTGTTCTCTGTTGAAACAGCAAAATTCAGTAGCGCTGTTGATATGGTATAATTTTTCATAAAATAAACAAGTTCGTGATGTTCCAACTAATTTAATCAAATAAGCTACCCTTGATGCTGTAAAAGCTCTTTGAAACATAAAATAAAGAAAGAGGTTTTCCATTACTGTGTCGAAAAGCATAATTTCCATTCCTCAACATGAATATGCCTTCAGTATAAATATGTACAAGAGACAATGAAGTTTTCATACTTAAACATGAATGCCCCAAAGTATGGCTTATATTTATTCCTTAAAAGGAGTTATTCTCTTATCTAAAAATGACATTTACAAAAATATGCACTAGAAAGCATTAAAATACCCTGAAGAAGATAAATTTCCAACTTTAACTTTAGAATGAATTCAAGGAAGTAAAATTTTTGACCATCAACATAAATTTGTTTTAGAGAGGGTTTATTTTTATGAATTAACATAAATATGCCCAAAAAAATTAAATTTCAGCCCTCTGGAATGAATATGTAGATATTCGAGACTTAACATAAATATGCCCTGGAAGACATAGTTGTTTGATTCCTGTCAGAAATAAGATAGCAAAATATCCGTTTTGAGCATCCCTTAATCCATTTTGACTATTTTCGGCTTCATGTCGGTACGTATGTGCGTTCGTAGCTCGCAAATCTCAAATAATGTTTAAATTTTGTATTTAAGACTAGTATAGGGTCCAGTTGTGAACCTCGCAATATAGTTGAAATCGTCTGTACCGGAAAAGGACTTTACTTGAATTTTCCGCATAAATCCAGAATGATTAGCTGTAGGATACTGAAATTCAGTATTTTAAATTGCTGTAGCATCTAAATAATCATCTTTTATTTTTGTACCAATCGGCTGAGCCGAAAATGCACTTTATATAACAGACTTTTCGAATTTTTCGCATAAATTCAAAACAATCAGTCGTAGAATATTGAAATTTCGTATTAAGGTGAAACATCACCCGGAAATACTAGCTATCTCTGTCTAGTCTAATCTTGTTTTGGAGTAAGTGAGGCTTATGGAAGATCAGTAATGACGGCGGGATACACAAGAATTCAAATTTGACATTTCAGAAGAAAAACATTTTATAGAGAAACTTACTGAAATTAATGCTCGCATACAAAATCATTTTTCAAAGACATAAGTCTTAATGAAATTATTCATAATGAGAATATGAAATTATGATATGAAAATGTCCCAAAACTCACGCAAGAACTAATTTTGATAGTAACATGTTTTAGATAAAAAATTATGAGTTTTTTATTGAATCATAAAGGATAAGGTAAATTAAAGAGTTATCTAATTTTGATAGAAAACTGGTTTTAAATTGAAAATTATGAATTTTTTATTGAACCGTAAAGTATACAGTACAAGGATTATGTATGGAATATTATATAGAGCAAATGATCTCCACGACTTTGTTGGCACATACAGACTCCTGATTATCATGTTGCCTCAGCGAGCACCATTAAATGTGTTTGCCTGATGATCAGTTGTTTCTTCAAAGAAGAATTGCTCGATGCTACCTTCAGCCCAAAATGTGCAACTGTAACACCTATTACATTCTCATAGTTGTGTATTGCTATTTGCTCATGACTCTTACCCCATTCCGTAGCACTAGTAGACAGATTTCGAACATATGATATGTTTTCTACTAGGGGTAAGGCAGGCAGTTTTCGTTTACAGACTAGACCAAAATTTGAAGCTGTTAGTCTGTTTTCTTTAAAGTATTTACCCTTGATGTATTCACTAAGAAATTAATACTTGTAATTTATTTGAAGGTGAATATCTCGGCCCTTAGAGCAATGCAGATTCGGATCAAGTATTATTATTTGTAGAATGACAGATCCCAATAATAATTGATGGACATAAATAAAATATTTTGTCGCTTTCTTGAGAAATATGATATTGATAACTTGAATTTCTCATCTGTACACTTCCAGCTATAGTAGTATTTAGAAATCTAAGAGATAAGTTTTACAAAATTAGATTTCAAGATTGATTTTTAATGTATTTATCCAGTGAACTTACTGTAACATTGTAAGTCAGATTTGTCAAATATCCTGGAATCCGAACCATTTTTCTTACTAGTGTGACAAGATCAATAAGACTACACACACAGCCAGAAGCAGCTATTCAAAATGGCTTTTGTTACTAAAATCAGCCATAGGCTATTTATTCTCTAATGAATAAGTACATGATAAAATTAATCTTTGACACTTGTCATGTAATACAAAATTTGGATACTAGATAGCGCCACAGAACAAATCAACTAGTAAAAGGTCATATTCACACTACTAAAACAAGTAGAAAAGAAATTGAAGAATATTTTCCTAAATTATTATTTTGAAATATACAGCCGCTGAAACTTTGGAAAATATTGTTAAAAATTGCTCATAATTTTTAGATATAATAAATATATTTCTTTTTGTTCATTTGACGTTTCTTCATAACAAAATCTATGATTTGAACAAAAAAAATTAATTTCTCGAAAACTTGGAATCGCACGAATCTCAAAAAAATATATTATCTCCAAGAAATATTTGACCATGGAATATAATTACTTTTGTCTTAATTAACCTTGCAGGGAATAAAAAAAGTGTAAATGGACATCAGAGCAATACCCAAAATATCGAGAATTTCGAGCCCAAAATCCAGTGGCCGATGTCAAAAAAATAAATTGTTCAAATATATATAATTTTTGAATACAAGACTTTGATTTTCCTCCAATTTTCAATATAAATATTATACTTTTAGAAGTGCACAAAAAGGGTTATAAACGTAATATTAATTGATAAAAATCAACAATTTTTGCACAACACACTGCAGAATAATATCATCTATAAGTTTAGAAAATTTTGTCCCAAAAAACTGGATAATATCTGAGAAATTAATATTCTCGGCACTAATTATTTTTTTTCTCGAAATTATCAAGTTCAATTTTGATGAAATTTTCTATATGATAGCTGCAAGTATAGCGCCTAGTATATATATTATTTCCAGATAAGTTGTTATCAAAGTCTCTGAGATATAGGATTTGCATGCTAATTTTATACGTTAGCACTAATTTTATACGGATTTATTGCAGACATAATGAAACTTTGACAAATTATCTAATTTTTAATATACACGCCACAAAAAACTTTGTTAATTTATTATAAGAAAGTAATTATCAAATATATTGCTACAAGATTCATCAATTCAAATTTCGCGCTAAAATAGTTCTTCCGGGTGATGTTTCACCTTAAGCACTTCAATAACATCTTGTTGTACACCTCGCATTGCAATCGTCTGTACCGGAAGTGCACTTTACTCGAAACATTTTTTGAATTTCTCCCATAAATCTAAAACGATTGAACGTAGAATGTTAGAATTCAGTATTTGAAACGATAGTACCATCTAAATGCTCATATCCTATTTTCATTGAGATCGACTGAGCCGGAGGCGCACTTTACTTGACAGTCTTTTGGAATTTTTCGCATAAATTCGAAACGATCGGCTGTCGACTATTGAAATTTAGTATGTCAGTCTGCTGTAGCATCTGAATAATTGCCTACTATTCTCATAACAATCCACTGAACCAAAAGTGCACTTCAGTTGATATTGTTTTCTAATTTTGCGCATAAATTCAGAACTGCTAGCCGTAGAATCTTGAAAATCAGTATTTAGGAATGTTATAGCATAAAAATGATGACCTACTGTTTCCTTCGCAACTGACTGAGCCGAAAGCGCACTTTACTTGACAGATTTTTAGAACGTTTTGGATGAATCCAAACTATTCAACATAAAAATGCCCTAAATAATGGTTAATTCCAATTTCTTAACATTAATATATCCTGAAAGAAGGGATTTTAACTCTTGACATTAATAACTATGGTTTGAGGAATTTGAAGTGTGTTTGCTCTTGGATAAGAGAATAAATTTCTTCTGTATCTAGAAGGATAAAATTTTCATCCCTTTATATCAACATGCACCGGAAATAATGAAATACGCAACGGTCAGCATAATTTTTGACCGTCAACATGAATATGTTCTGGAAGATGTTAAATTTTCCTTCATTAATATAAATATGCCAGAGAAGGTTGCATTTCAGTCCACATTGAAACGGATATGTAAAAATCCAAGCTTTCACTTAAATATGCAGAAGATATTTTATTCCTTAACAAGAATATGCCTTCAAGACACTAAAATTTCCATTCCTTCACGCGAAAACGTAATTTACTTTTAGAAAAATCAATTTCCAATATACGAAAGTAAATGAAATATGAACGAAAATTTATTTTTAAAAATCTGACTTTTTGCATTTATATACGATAATCAAACACAAAATTGCAACTTTCCATGACTGATCGTTTTGGATTTATCCAAAAATTTCTAAAAATCTGTCAAGTAAAGTGCGCTTTCGGCCCAGTCGGTTCCTATAGAAACAGTAGGTCATCATTCTTATGCTACAACATTCCTAAATACTGATTTCCAAGATTCTACGGCTAAAAACTCTGAATTTATGCGCGAAATTAAAAGAAAATTTCAACTGAAGTGCACTTCTGGTTCAGTCGATTGTTATAAGAATAGTAGGCAATCATTCAGATGCTACAGCAGACTGTAATACTAAATTTTAATACTCTACAGCCGATCGTTTCGAATTTATGCGAAAATTTCCAAAAGACTGTCAAATAAAATGCACTTCCGGTTCAGTCGATCACAATTAAAATAGGATATGAGCGTTTAGACGATACTATCGTCTTAAATACTGAATTCTAACATTCTGCGTTTCATCGTTTTGAATTTATGCGAAAAATTCAAAAAATGTTTCGAGTAAAGTGCAATGCCGGTACAGACGATTGCAATCGTAATACGAGGTGCACATCTAGATATTACAAAAGTGCTCAGTACACAATTTAAATATTTGACGACTGATTGTTTTGAATTTATGCGGAAAATTCGAAAAATCTCGTATATAAAGTGCACTTCTAGCTCAGCCGATTGGTACAACAATAAAAGATAATCATTTAGATGCTACAGCAATCTCAAATTCTGTAATCGTTCTGGATTTATGCAAAAAATTCAAAAGTTTCAAGTAAAGTACACTTTTGGTACAAACGATTGCAACCATAATGCGAGGTGCACAACTAGACCTTAGACCAGTCTTAAATACAAAATTTCAACATTTTACGTTCGACGAGTTTTGAGATTTGCGAGTTACAAATACTTTGTACAAGTAAAAATGCTCATTTGTTTCATCAAATAGCCTTACACATATCAATTTCCGACAAAATTCCTGCTTTGGAGATGCATTTCGTCTATTGGATTGAGAGATCTTGATCCTGGCATCGTAGAATGAAGATTGTTGTGCGCATGAAAGTTTCCACCTTTGTATCGTCCTGAAATCGTTGTCCTTCTAGTATTTCTCCAAGGAACTCAAAAGAATGGAAATCATAGGACATTAAGTCAGGGCTATTATCAAAAGACAAGGAACCCTTCTTGCACGCAATTCTCGAGACTGTAGCTCTTTATAATGAAAGTTTGACAGGTGTCAGTCACCTTCAAGAAGGTCCCGAATCGTGCGAATGCTTTTTTTCGTGATTCAAGGACTGCAATAATGTTTTTTATTTTCAGTCCATTCACGTCTTTCCTTGAACTCTTTATGACAAGCAAACACGCGAGCCCTTGACACTGTTTGATTCCTAAACTATACATTCAATTTAAGCAGATTTTCCACTAGTTTTAAGCCTTTATGACTTTATGAGTAAGAAAATTGATGATAAACCGTTGCGCAGTTGACACTATGAGTTTTTTGATGCGTCCAACCACCTTCTATCTCAACTCCAACACTCTAGAAGCAGTTTAAGAACAAATCTCGTTCATATTTGATTTGGAGAATATTAAATTTGTATCCCTTAATAATAATATGCCCCACAAATAGTAAAATTTTCGACAGTTGAGATTAATACGACTTCGAAGAAGTGAAATCTTTGACTGTCAACAGAATATGTTCTAGAGAGAGTTACATTATTTATTTAACATAGGTATGCCCCAGGGTAGTGAAATTTCAGCCCTTCGAAATAAATATGTAGAAACTCCAGCCTCAACATAAATATTTCTTGGAAAAAAGCAGATGCTTTATTCTTTCTCTGGGAAATGTTTTTGTGACAGTAAATTTTCATCCCTGTGAAAGCATCATGTGGAATACAATTTTATATCTCAACATCAATATTAGCCCAGACAAAATAGACGCAGAAAAGTGCTAAGTTTGCATTAATTCCCAACAAGCTGATTTTTAGCGCATTTTTAATAAAAAATGGAAGAATCATCTAGATGATGAAAGCGCATTTTTGACAGCTCATGAATGCTTGCTACCTCAGAGATTTCGCAAATTACCATCTCTCACAATTACTGAGCTTGAAATCAAGCAGTTTTGCGAACTTACGAAACAGCAGCTTCCATTTAGTACTAGTTTCAAGTTGACTATTTGATAGGTACATGATTTATGCATGTACAAACTCAAAAATACCTTTTATTCTTCATTGTTTAGTTATTGACTGACAGGAGGTCAGTGCTGTACCTTAAAATTGAAATTTGCTCTTTATCAAAGCTATATAAAAAAAATACACCAAAATTAAACAAATTTTCAACCAATAATAGTGATTCATTCTAATAAGCTTCAAATTTGTGTCAAACAAGTCATTGAATGAATCTTGGACAGATTTGACAACTGTACATAATAATAGTGACACCCCCGGCTAAAGTTGTAACTAAATTTTTATCTACTTTAATAAATTTTAGTTGCGATATCCCTAATGTCATATATATCCATGGGCATTGTGTCACTTGAAACAAGTAATTGAATAATTTAATCTTCCACAATCACTGAGCTTGAATTAGAACAATTTGTGCAAACCTACGAAACAGTAGCTTTTATTTAGTACCAGTTTCAAGTCTGTAAATAGTATAGTTGCTGAGAACTCAGCGTCACGCCAGCCAGCCTGCCAGCCAGCCAGTATTTCTTTTATATAGCTTTGATAAAGATCAAATTATCATTTTAAGATACAGCACTCGACCTCCCGTCGGTCAATAACTAAACAATGAAGATTAAAAGGTATTTTTGAGTTTGTACATGCATAAATTATGTACCTACCAAATAGTCAACTTGAAACTAGTACTAAATGAAAGCTGCTGTTTCGTAAGTTTGCCCAAATTGCTTGATTTCAAGCTCAGTAATTGTGAGAGATGGTAATTTAAGAAATCTCCAAAGTAACAAGCATTCATGAGCTGTCAAAAATGCGCTTTCATCATCTAAATGATTCTTCCATTTTTTGTCTTGAATAGGCTACGTGCATGAAGTCTACTAGCGCCTTTAGCGGGTAATGGAGAACGATTGAACTCCCATTTTATCATTGTTTCATACCTACAATTTTTTAAATGTATTAATATTATTTAATTCAGCTGTGTGCATATAATATAACTTGCATAGCATGAAATGGTACGTTGAAATTATTTATTTTAAGTATTTTTTCCTTCAATTATAACGTACCTATTAGAGAAAACGTCTTAATTCGTCCAAATTGACAGGATAACCTCAAATTTTGACGCCAATGATCTTGCGGATCGGGTTTGTATGTATCAAACACTGTATTCCTTTTACCGAGGAAGCATTGAAGAAAAGCGTGGAATTAGTTTTGCCATATTAAACATGTTGAAGAATATGTTGCTGACAATATTAACAACAAAATTATTACCCAGTGCATCCGACAAACATCTATCACTGAAACACCTTACAAATTAGAGATAGAGGTATATTCATGAATTCCAAATCGATGATGAATTTTTCTGATTTCACAATTGAATTACAAACATGTTTGTTATATAGATTAATAATTAAAGACAGATAATATTCTATTTACCGCTTTGATCCACTTCACTCGTATTTTTATGCTATGAAACTATATGTCACTTGAATCATCCTTAACACAACAGCCTGAAACAGAACAAGCGTTTTCCTATGTTTTATATGCAATTATTTTCACTTTTAAACTACAATACTCAATGACAGCTCAATAACGTATTCTGAGAAATGGAGTTCGATGCTAACAATGGTGCTCACCATGAGCGCTCGCATCGATATTTGTTAAAACTCCGCCCCCTTGCACATAGCCTATACGTCATTACAAATGCTATGTCAATAGTTATTTAAGTATTAAGGTCAGTAAGTACAGTTTACCGATTGAGAATAATAGTTTGGAGGCCGAGCCTTGGCGAGGTTTCCAAATATTATACGAAATCGATACTGTACTTATGGACCGTGAAGCTTATAAAATTTTTTGCATGATTGGATCGATCCAAAATATTGATCCTAATTTTCTTTTTCAAATTAATTCAAACTGATGATTGTTTATTTGCTGTCAGCTGGCAAGATTGACATTTTATTTTGAACTTTCAATCACAAACAAAGATAAATAAATTAATATTTTTTAGTAACCACAATTTGCCGGTAAAACCAACATACCACCTTGAATAGAGGGCCGGTAAACACATGAAAATGCCCAATTGTGCAAAAAAGTTCTTATCGATCCCGCTTGTGCGTTGTTTTTTATTTGGAGTCAAAGGTCACCAATTTTCGCTTTTGCGTATATCTCTAAAATTGCGAAAGCTACCGGGAAAATGGATGAGTAAAATTTTATAGAACGTGAAATTCTCTACAAAAAAATTTCAATACTTTTTTTTTACGAAGCACCGTTCTTGAGTTATCTCGATTTCAAACCTATAAAATACGAATATGCATTCATAATGTGGCCTGTATGCATTATTTGATGGAAAATATTGGAATATTATAAGTGGGAAATACACGAATGAGTGAGACAACGGCCGTCCCTAACTCCATTAGTCGGTTGGCCTTGAGTAACATCAACAGTCCAGTCAGTTTTAAACGGTTTTCCGTAGTAAATAGACTTGTTTATAGATGGCATTTTCATTTTTGACTGTGCCATTACAAAATTTTATAAAAATGTCAAAAGTTTGCTTCATTTGTAGTGAATCTTTGACTGAAGGTAAACTAAAAGAATGCAGTTATCTTGTCTTATATCAACACTTGTTTCGTGTGCTCTACCAAGCGCAAGTGTGGTTGAACAATGAACTGAATCCTGAAGACTGGGACTGTAAATTGATGGATAATAGTTTGGAGCTAATCCAGACTTTTCTTCCACCTGCTCCAGAGAAACTGCTGAATACAATTTTTTGTAATTGCAATAAAGGCAGCACGAACAATTGTGTTGAGCAGAAAAGTTGAGTTGCTTTGTTCACCAGTCTGTGCCAAGTGCAAAGGCCACTCTTACACTAATGCTGAATAAAATTCAACAGATGGAGATTCTTTCGAAATCAATTAGGATCTAACCAATATATTTCTCTTCTTAGAGCAATCAATACAAATTGAGCAAGAAGAGGAAGAAGAGAGCGAAGGGGAAGAAACGAGAATTTGCTGCTACAATTTTCATTATATTAATAAAATATTGTGCCATTAAAATTCCTGGATCGAAATTTATTATGGAGTATTCCAACTGGAGAAACCATGTTGAAAAATGAGCGCCAAGTACATGACTTCAGAGGTGGTCTGAAAGTGCGATAACTCGAGAACGGTGCTTCGTAGGAAAAAAGTACTGATACCTTTTTTGTAGAGAATTCCACGATCTACAAACTGCTTCTTGTTCATTTTTTCAGTAGCTCTCGTCGTTTCAGAGATATACGCAAAAAATGAGGATTTGTGACGTTTGATATCGGATATAAACAACGCACAAGCAGGATTGATGATGACTTTTGACATAGCATTTATAATGACGTAATTAAGACTTATAAAAAAATTCAGCTTGTTGGGAATTAATGCAAACTGGAATGTCTATTTTGTCTGGACTATTTATGTTTCTGAAAAACATGAGTATTTCATAAATTCTTCAATATAGATTGAAATCTCATCTTTCGAAAAAAATTGGTCCTGAAAAATGATTAATTTCCATCCCTCAACATTGATTTATCCTAGAGAAAGTGATTTCTATCCTTTAATATTATTATGACGTGAAAAAAATTGGATTCTCATCCCTTGAAGGTAGTAGGCCCACGGAAAAGGATAAATTTCATCCAAATATTAAATTCCCATTTCTCAACGTTTTTATGCTCCAGAAAATGTGAATATGACCTGAGGGAAGTGAAATCTTTGACCGTCAACATTAATATGTACTAGAGGGAGTTGAATTTTTCTTCATTAATATGAAATGGATCAGAAGTGATTTAAATCTTAACATGAACGACTTGGGAGTAGATGAATGGCTATGACCGTTAGTTTCTTCCGTGAGAGAATATGAAATGAATAATAATCACTCCTTTAACTCGATAGGTATGTGGCAGGCACTTATAGTGCACTTGGTAGATTGGTTGCGATTTCATCAGCCGTGGGGTGCGGTTACCAGTCGTCAAACCACGGGTAACCTTATTTTGTACTGTATTATAATGAATTAGAATGAAGTAAAAGAGGTGTGTTGGGGTCGGGGTGCCTGGTGAAGAATGATTGCTGGTTGAATGTTACATGGTTTCACCCCAACCTTATTTTTGAGCAGAAGATGTGATTAATATGCATTTATGTATGAACAGGAATACGTCTTTGAGATAGCAAATTTTTATCTCTTTATGTGAATACATCTTGGAGCAAATTGAGTTTCTATCTCTTAACATAAATATGCCTTCTCATCCCTCAACATGCATATGCTCGTAATTCAACTGAATTGATGTTAGATAAAATTGAGTTTTGATATTTCAGCAGGAATATGTGTTTCACAGAATATCAAGACCCTTTTTGTCTTGATGATTGGAATTTCTGGACCAATTTTGTTAATAAGAGATCGTCATATACATTTTGCAAATTTTAAATGTTATCTTGTCTATTTCATGTATCTGTTCAATTAAAATAATTAATTTTCAATATTTGTCTGAGGTTTCATTGATCAAGCAAATTATTCATTCTTCCAAGGAATTCTTGAGTGGATATAAGGAGGAAACCTTTTAAATCTGAGTAAAGTAATGCAAATTTTCCAGATATTCTTTGAATCAATGTTTGCGTAATACTTCCCATCTCAAAATATCCTTTTTTTACTGCTAGCTTCACTTTGCCTAAAAGCATTAAAAGGTTCCTACAGTTAGTGGAATAATTTAAAAGTTAATATTCTTCCAAATCACAATATTCTGAATATTTCCATGGGAGAGTGCGTAAAAACCTCGTAAATGTTTTGATCTAACATTCCTTTAATCATTGCTTCATTCATATTCATATCCTTTTTGAAGTGCTAATAGCAGTTAATTTTTTTCAAATAAGCCAATAAAAAATGCAAATCTAGTTGCTCCTGAAAAGAATAATGAAATTGTTTGCTGAAACATTGAGAAGTTTCAGTACTAATTCTTGAATAATATTTATGTTTTTTTTTTGGGTTAATTAGTTTTTACGTTGCAAATAATTGCTGTCAAATATAAAACAAAATATACATAGCTCTGCAAAGCAAATATTTGCTGTTATTTTTTAATAAAAATTTCAATTTGCCTCGAACTTTTTTGCAAAATTGAACATCAATAAAAATCTAATTTTAAATATAACTGATGCCAATGACGTGAGCATATAATATGTACCATTTATCAGAATTAATCAATATTGAGCACTAGATAGGTACATTTGCATAATTAACAGCGAAAAGTTCAGCGTTTCACGTCATCTGAATTCATAGAGCTCTTATGAAAATCAGAAATTAGTTTTAGTTCATTTGGCTTGAAGTACTATGATAACGATAAGAAAGCATAAATTGGATGAAAGTAGCTTCCTACAAGAACAATTTGGATTTGTTAAAAATGCATGGGTTGCTACATTCAACCAAAAATGGAAATATAATTATCTTCGTTTTTTGTTTATTTTGTTTAGAATTTTACTTGCTCATTATTTATACATGCTTTGAGCAAAATTTGTAGTCTTCAACATTATTCTAGCTTGTTTGCTTCCCTCATACTGTGTAATAAATAACAAAAAATGTATATACATTTTATGCGAGGCTTCGAAAGCTCGTGCAAAAATAGAAATTACTTGTTTATTTGGGATAAATCTTTCAGATTTTTCAAGGCAGTTCTTGTCGTTTCATCCCATGTTGTTCCAATACAATATTTTTTCCATAATTATCTAATATTCACAACTGCGAAACATGGGTGCTAAGCAAAAGACAAATTAGTAAAATACAGGCCACAGAAATGAAATATCTTAGAAGAGTCAAGGGAATAACAAAAAAGGATAAAATACGAAACGATCAAATAAGACAAGACCTAGAAATAAAACCGATTACAGCTAAAATAGAAGAAAAACAACTACAATGGTATGGACACCTCATCAGAATGGAAAAACAAGTACCCTGTAAGAAAATTTGGGAAACAAGAGTGACCGGGAAGAGGAGTAGAGGGAGACCACAAAAAACATGGAACGATTGCATAAATGAGATATTGAGGAAGAAGCACACACTGAGAAAAATGTTGTTTTGAGTCAAATGATTTTCTGTTTTCTCAACTGCGCGGCGTACTTGGATACGGCGAAATGCGCAAGGGTGCTAACTCAATTCCTCAGCGCATTTGAAAGGTTCATAACAGCAATTCCGTAAGGAATTGGGATATGTCATTGGGAGTTCATTCTAATACTTACTAATTTCATTTGATTGCTATTATAATTCAATACATTAAAAAAATATTTGATACAAATAAAAAAATATTTTCGGGTAAAATGATTTACTTTTCTGGCAATAAAAAGAATTGTTCATTTAATATTTTCTCTAATTTCCTTCAATTCGTGTTCGATCGATTAAATATTAAAAAGTGTTGAGAGAAACATGTAACTAATTATTTCAACTGTTGTTAGCTTTGAATTAGATGCGGAAGCATTTGAAGTAAAATCGAATATATTCAAGAAAATAGAATCATTTCATCGAAAGAATCACAATAGCCGTTTTCTGAATTTCATACTAGATTCCGAAAAGTATTTCTCATTATTAATTCATAGGATTGGGTTATTGATATTATTATTCATTAATGTTCAGATAAACTCTTTTATTATAAAATACGGAACATGAATCTATACATTTATACATAAATGTCATCCAATTATTGATGATTAATTTTTTCTATAGGGATATATGGTGTATACTAATTTTATATTCATTAACATTAGCAAGAGCAAAATATTCTTCATAGTAATATGAAAAGCATCAGATGAAATTAATTGATGGTAGCGTGCCTGTGCGGTTTTTTCCAATACTTCATGATTTCTGAAAAAGTATTGTTGTATTCCAGCCTGGCAAAGAATCTTTTATTTCATCTGTAACGAATAAAGAATAGATAATATAAGCAGATAGATTTATTTGCATTTTCCATCTGAAATACACGATCTGACAGAATAATACTTGCCTGAAAGTTCTATTTGGACTTTTCTTGAGGCGTTCGATTGGTTGAGTACCCGCTGATGGACCCTGTATCGTTGTGATTTGATAGAAAATTCATTTCCAAGTCCGCCTTGTATTTTAGTGTGTCTTCGCTATCCCTTTTTCATAATACACAATTCTCATTATCCTTATTGTTGCTATTTGCATCAGACATCTAGAATTGTTATATGTTATATAAATATTGTTACTTTATTATTACAGGAATAATAAAACAGTGTCACTTAAATTTCCATTATTACTGGCTGGGTTTCCGAAAGAAATTGACTGTGTAGGACAATCCTCATTAGCTGCATCTTTCTGAAATACATTTTTCTATTTAGAAGTAAATAATCGGAATCAATTGTTTAATAGACGAATTATCTAGGAGCTTCAGTCTATTGTTGATGATTTTTGATCCTGAAATGCAATCACTGATTCAGTTATTCAATAATTTCACATAAATTCAAATGATTGAATACAGTACGATAAATTACCTTTAAAAGTAGTTATGATCTCCAATATTCTATTCCATCAAAATCTCTCGCATTTCTCCATCTGTTATTCCACTATTTTGTAAAACAGTATCAAGCACTGGTTCAATGCGTTTTCGATAACAGCTCAAAACTAAATGAACTCTCCAAAATAAAGTAAAACGGTAAATATTCTTCTTGAAAACTTGAGGGTAGGGTGGACAAATTTTTGTTTTGTGATTGTTTGGAACAGAGGTCCTCAAACTCCTCCACGCTCCACCAAATCTTAAGATCCAAAATATGAATTGATCGTTGAATATAAACATCTTTGATTATAATTTTATATAATTTACCCACATTCTGAATCTTTCAATGTAATCAAAATAAACAATAACGGGTCGATTACCGGACAAGTCTGAACCGCTATCGGGGGCCAGATTGGTGTTCTCGCGGGCTGGTGTTGGAAGCCCCTGGTTTATAACACAGGCTGTGAAAGGGACAAACAGATGTGCGCCAAGAATTTCAAGTAATAAAACCCAAAGTACAGACAAATTTAATATTTTGTTCAACAAGGCTTAGTCCACTCAAAAAAACAAAAAATGCTAAATGGCTAAAGTTAATTGATTCATTAAAGTGAACACATCAGATTCTCTCACAAATTTTGGATAAATCAACCTAATGATCTTAAATAGATGCAATTTTTATTTTAATCTGAAATAAATAGATTTTAAATGAACAAGGAATGCTAAGAGACCAAATTTTTCTTTAATAAATTGGCTTATGTATTCATGTATCGGAAAAAAATTTGGATCAGTTCTTTAAATCTAATTGATATTACGTCAACAAGCATTTTTAAGAAATCTGTTATAAACAGATTTATTATTTTATTATTATTCACCATTTTCATAAATTATAACATGGATAAATAAATTATACTAGAGAAATTATATCAATTACACTTATTGAAACTCATAATATATATTTTTTCATCTTAATTGTTACTATGAATCAAGAGATTACTTGAAAAAATATTCCAAGAATTTTTCAAGCTTACAATGAATTAAAAAAAAAATCAATTCAAATATAGAAATTTTCATGTCAATCATTGAAGGGTTATTCATTTTACTAAATATTTTGTTGCATCAATAAATAGATTCGTTTATCCAACTTAAATTAAATCCGTTCAACTTCACGAGATATTTAACTACAATTTCTTCACGCAGTTGGTTTTAAGGATGCTGAACGGTTACACTGATTCCGATAGACTCGCGTGAACCATGATTCTATAGACTCGACTCCGAGTTTGTCAATTCCGCGCGGAGTTGTCATAATTTCATAAATTTCTCTCAGTGCATTACCCAAAGCGAAGCGAAGAAAATAGCAGTAGACAGGCAGAAATGGAGAAAATTCGTAAAAGAATAGAATATGAGAAGAAACCTCGACACCCAACTGGGTAAAAGAGGATACAGATTATATATATATATATATATAATTATCTAATATTAAGGGGTACCTAATAATCCAAAGGAGTATAATTTAGAATATGGGTGAGATGTGGGCGATTTGGGATACTGATTCTACCAAGTTTTCATCTACAACTCCGGGAAAGTGATTAGGTTCGTTATCACATCCGAATGAAATGATTGTTTTAATTGTACGAAATAGGCATTCGTTTTTGCTACTACTTTCTTGTTAAGATGAAATGTTCTATCCAATGACCATTTTTTTATATCAGGGAGCTGAATTGATATAATAGCAAGGATATGGAACAAGTTGGGATCTTTATTCTATTAATTTTGGGTCACAGCTTCAGAGAAGTGAGCTGATACGTTGTCGCATCGAATATGATGATTGTGAATATGATGATTGTTGTAACTCAACAAATTTGGCATTTGCTTTCGTAAAAACGTCCTTGTTTTAATAAAATATTGTTTCTAATGGCCAATTCTCCACATTGAAGAAAATGTGGTTCAAAGGAGCCTAATTTGGAGAGAAGGAGGGATATGGAAAAAGTATTTTTCGTCCGTAAATCTAAACAGATGTTATATTTGATGATCCCTGTCGAAAAAAGTGATACAGGCATTCGTTTCCGCAATTTCCTCTCCGTTTGGATCGATTCTTCTATTCAATGACCATTTCTTCAAAATAGAAAGCATGATCTCTTTGTACGGATGAAATTCTCCTTGCAATGACCTTAAGAGGGATGTGAAACAAACTGGGATTTTAAATTCTAATAATTTAGCCTCCACAAGTCCAGGAAGTGATCCCCACGTTGTCCTACATAATGATCCTTTTCAAATAAAATAATTGTTCGAATTACTTCCTCATTTGAACATAATCTTCCTTCTAATGAGTATTTTTTCATATCAGGGAGCACGTAGTAGTCTAATTTAGAGGAAACGAGGCATATGGGAATAAAAGAGTTCAATATAGAGAATAAGAGGTATGTGGAGATACTCAATTACTTAATCCTAAAGCCTATCTACCTTTCAAGGTGTAAGGCTGGTAGTTGTTACTTTACTTGTTCATTCTGCTTCTTCTTCTTTAAGTATCCGCTTCCATACTTCCTTCCATTTTTCTCTCATTTTACTTGAGTGGCCTGCTTCTTCCCATTTACATCCTCTCTTTTCCAGAGCTTTCTTCACTTCTTTCCATATTTTCCTAAGTCTTCCTCTATATTTTGTTTTTACTGTTCTTGCTTCATTCACTGTTCTTGTTGTTCTTTCTTCACTCATTCTGTGTATATGTCCCCACCATCTTAATTGTTCCTCCTCTATTATGTTTTCTATCGGTTTTACATTCAGTGTCTCTCTATATTCTTTATTCCTTATCCTGTCCAAGATTGTTTTCCCTTCTATTTTTCTAAGGATCTCATTTCTGTGCTGTTTAATTTACTGCGTTGTCTTTCTGTTGTTGTCCAGGTTTCTGATATGTATGTCAGGATAGGTACAGTTACTTTCTTGTATACTTGTGTTTCGATTTTCTTTGATATTTCTTTATTTGTTAGTATGGTACTCTTCAACGCGTTAAATAGTCTACATGTGGCTCCTGTTCTTTCTCTCATTTCCTTATTTAGTTTTTCTAGATACTTGAACTTTTTGACTTGTTCTAGAGCTTCTCCTTCTATCTTGATTGTGTGATTTTCCTCGTTTCTGCTTATGATCATCGACTTGGTTCTATTGCGGTTTATCTTCATGTTTATTTTTTCTAGGTATCTTCTAAATAATTCTACATTTTTGTCTAGTGTGCCTTCGTCTTTTTCTATTACTATTATGTCGTCTGCATTACATATCTCTGTTACTTTTACGTTTTTCATTTTCCACTTTCCTATTACGAACTCTTTTGCTTCCTTTTTTGCTCCTTTTATTGCTCTGTCGACTACTAGTGTGAAGAGTAACGGTCCTAATATGCAGCCTTGCCTTACGCCTTTTGTAGTTTCGAACATGTCCGATATTTCATTCTTTGTTTTTATGTAGTTTTTGATCTTTTTGTATGAGCTTTGTATGTTTCTTATTATGCTAGTATCTATTTCTCTTTCTCCTAGCGTCTTCCATATGTCTTTCCTATCTATTCTGTCGAAGGCCTTTTCTAGGTCTATGAAGCACAGGTGTACCTTGTCTCCTTGTTTTATTGTTTTCTTGCTCACTTGTCTCATTATACTTATTGCATCGTTAATCGTCTGAAGCCATATTGGTTATCTTCTATTAATTTTTCTACTTAGATCCTTAGTTTCTTCTTTAATATTCTTGCGAATACTTTAGCTGCTGTATTTAGGAATGTTATTTCTCGATAATTTTGGCAAACCTTCATGTCACCTTTCGGTTTATATGAGGCATATATACCTATTTGCCAGTCTTCCGGTGCAATTTCTGTGCTTACTATTTTATTGTATATTTCGTTTAACCTTTCTAGCGCTGTATCTGTTGCTGTTTTAAGCATTTCTGCCGTAATCTTATCATGTCCTGGAGCTGTACCTACTTTGGTTTTCTTTAGAGCTTCTTTTATCTTGAATATAAAGGAGCTTAATATAGAGGATAAGACAGATGTGGAACGAATTGGGAGTGCAATTCTATCAATATTAAGTCCATAACTCAAGTGAAATGAATTGATGCTTTTTGGCATTGGTTGATTCCTTCCAAATGCAATGCTAGTTCAAACCTTAATAAATGGGCATATATTTTTGCAAGAACCTTTTTGTTTTGATAAAATATCCTTTGCAATGAGCATTTCTTCATATCAAGGAGCACATAGTGTCCAATAGAGCCTAATTCAGAAAACAGGATTTCTGTGGAATTAGTTGGGATCTTAAATCTTTCAATTTTGTACCCACATTACCAGAGAAGTGAGCTGGTACGTTGTGGAATTTAACAACTCCTTTCAAATGAAATAGTTCAGACAAAATAAACATTCCAGTTTGCATTATTTCCCAACAAGCTGAATTTTTGTGTAAGTCTCAAATGCGTCATTACAAATGCAAAAGTCTCTATTGATATCGCTTGTGCGTTGTTTTTTATTTGAGTTCAAAGGTCACAAGTTTTCGTTTTTAGCGTATATCTCTGAAATGATGAGAGCTGACGAAAAAATGGTTGAGAGAAAGTTTGTAGCCCGTGAAATTTTCTATAAGAAAGGTGATAATACTTTTTTCCTTACGAAGCACCGTTTTCGAGTTATCGCGATTTCGGACTGTAACTATGCACACATTTCCGCACCACTCCTGAGATAGTTTACTCGGCCCTTTTTTAACGTGGTTTCCCTATGAATGAACCTCTTCGCAATGACTATTTCTCCCTATGAGGGTATAAAAATTAGTCCAAAGGAGCACAAAGGGAGGGAGAAGTATATGAAACAAACTGGGATTTTGAAATTCGGTTAATTTAGCGTCCACAAATCCAAAGAAGTGATCTGCAATTTGTTGCATTCAATGATCCTTTCTAAATGAAATGATTGTTCGAAGTCTACTAAAAAAACATTTATTTCAGTAATAACTCTCAGTTATAACCTTATTTTAATATAATCTGCCTTCCAGTGACCGTTTTTTTACTTCCCCGATCTATAATATAATAGAGGAAGTATTGTAATCGTGATTTTTAGTCAGTGCGAGATTTTGATGAATCTAGATCCTACTGAACCCGAAAAACATAGTTTTAGAAAAAGTCGGTCTGTCTGGCAGCACAAACAATTAAAAACGCGTACGAATTTTTGACTGAAATTTTATATTCAACTTTTTTCATCAAAAAGCTAGATTCAAGTTGGTAGATGAGCTTTTTTCAACCGTTTTTACTAGAACTTTACTGATGGAACTTCTTAGTTTTTCGCGTTTATTTTATAAACGGTAGTATTTATTTAGTATATATGAAATGACTGAGATTAATCCTTGAATGATTTGGCACAACATTCACACGAAACATTTTTCAAAATTATCAGCGGTTCATCTGTTATTATCAATATTTAAATTATAATAGAGTTCGATATATTTTTCTGAACCAAAGAAATAATGAGGATCATAATGCGCGGATTCAGACCACTTTATGGTAATAGCAAGTCTTAAACAGAAAGTAAGAAGGAATCAGAAGGACAGAAGCAAGAAAACTAAATGGGACATAGAAAAACTTAGCAATGAAGACACAAGGAAGAAGTACGAAGAAGAAATAGAGAAGCACATCAAAGAAAAATATGAAGAAGAAGACAATGTAGAGAATAAGTGGTATAAGATACAAAACTGAATAAACCAAGCTGCAAAAAAATGGATAGGAGAAGAAAAACAAGAAAATAAAAAAACATGGTTCAACAAAGAGTGCCAAGAAATAGTATTAAGAAAGAAAAATGCAAGACTGAAGTGGATGAATACAAATAGGATAGAAGACAGAGAAGATTATACAAAAATAAGGAAAAAATGTTGTAAAATTCTAAGAAAAAACAAGAGAGATTGGATAGACGATAAAATAACAGATATTGAAAAAGAAAGTGTGAATAGAAATTCAAAACAATTCTATAAAAAAATAAATGAACAAAAAAGAACATACAAACCAAAAGTCTACTGTATTAAAGACGCAAAGGGTAACAAAACAGAAAACGATGAGCAATATAAGAAAACATGGGTAGAATACTTCAAAACCCTGCTAACAGACCCGCAACAAAACGTGGATATTACAACACAAGATGAAATTGCGGACGAAGGAGTATCAGAAGAACCAACAAAAGAAGAAGTCAGAGAAATAATAAGAAGCAGGCGAAATGGGAAGACTCCAGGCAAAGATGGAATAAACACAGAACTAATAAAATATGGAGGAGATGAACTACACGAATATATATATATATAAACTTATAATGAAGGTGTGGAGAACAGAAAAAATGCCAAAGGATTGGGAAAGAGGACAAATAATCACAATTCACAAAAAAAGAGACCAACAAACATGCGAAAATTATAGAGGTATAACGCTACTGAACACGACATATAAAATAATGTCAACACTAATACAAAAGAGAGTCCAAAAAGAAACAGAAAACATAATAGGACAGCATCAGTGCGGATTCACGCAAGGCAGATCAACAACAGACGCTATACATACAGTTAAACAGATAATAGAAAAAGCACATGAATATAAAATGAACATAGACTTATTATTCATTGATTTCAAACAAGCGTTTGACTTGATCAAAAGAGAAAAACTTATGAAAGCCCTAGAAGAATTTGGGATAACAGCTAAACTAAGACGATTGATCTTGATGACATTAAGTGGAACAACAACCACAATTAAAACACAAGAAGGAGAAACTTAGGAATTCGAAATAAACAAAGGAGTAAGACAAGGAGATACACTATCAGCAACTCTGTTCAACATAGCGTTAGAAGATGTGATGAGGAATTTGAACAAAGGAACACTCAGAACTAAAGGCGGACAAATAATAGCATACGCAGACGATATAGCATTGGCAACAAAAAATAGGAAAATATTGAAAGAAATGGTCGAAGAAATTGTAACAGAAGGAAACAAAATGGGCCTAAAAATCAATGAGAACAAAACTAAAATAATGAGGATAGGAAAAAAAATCAGGAAGTAGAAATATAAAAATAGGTAGCCTACAGTTTGTGGAGGTTGATAAATTCAAATACTTAGGCATTATGCTATCAAATAATGGAGACAGGAAAACAGAAATCCAAGAGAAGATATTAACAGCGAACAGAGCCTTTTACGCAAATAAAAAATCACTCAAGGATAAAAACCTAACAAAGAAAACAAAATTAAAAGTTTATAGAACAATAATCGGACCAATAATAATGTACGCGGCAGAAACAATGACAATGACCAAAAAAGATGAAGAAGATTTACGAATAGTAGAAAGAAAAATAATAAGAACTATTACAGGATTAGTAAAAACGACAGAAAACGAATATAGAATATTAATGAACCATGAAATAGAATAAGAGCTGCAAGGAGAAGATATAGTAAGGAAAATAAAACAACAGAGGACGAAATGGTTAGGACACATATGGAGAAAAAGGGAAGAAGACACCGTAAGGGCAATTTTACAATGGGAACCAGGCGGAAACAGAAGAAGAGGCAGACCCAGGTCGAAATTGCTACAAGAAGTAGAAGCAGATCTGAGTAAAGCAGGAATAAAGAAATGGAAGGAGAAAACAGAAAATAGGAAGACATGGAGAGAAATATGTCAGAATATTTAGAACAAGGCGATGAGGACTGATCCCCCTCAAATAAAGGATCTAGAGAGATTCAGTAGAAGCGGCGCAACCCCACCTGGGGTGTTCAAGCCACTATATATATAATGTGGAGTTAAAATTGTTATCACTCATATTTTGACATCAAATGCAAACGTTAGTCAATCGTTTTTTTGAAATAAATAATTTGGCTCTATCGTGTTTGGTATCAAATTTAAGCTTTTGTGGAGATAATTCTAGTATAAGTGTCAAAGAGGATATTTAAACGATTATTATCATTTAAATGATGTCTAGTTTGGTATCAATTCTAAGTTCTCTGGGAGATAAGCTTAGCAGATATCAAAAATAAATGATTAAGTAGTGGAATCCACGTTACCATTTTTAAATTATACTTCCGGCGATCAAAATGTATGTTCCAATGAATTAAAGACGCCGAAAATCTAGAAAAGGACTCATTATTTTCAACAATACTTATTTCATGTAAGGACTAGAAAATAATCACCATCTGTCACTTTAACAATGACAGCTGTCACTTTGACAGTGACAGCTGTCTCTTTGACAATGACAGCTTTTATTTTGAAATATGTAATTAATTGATGCGACTTTCTAAGTTTCTGAAAAAGCGATGAAACTGGACATGAAATTTATAGTCGGGGAAGTACTGTTTGGCCTCAGCGGAGTTTTTCATATTGGAGAACACGTAGTAATCCGAAAGAGCCTAATTTGAAGGATATAGTTAGAATCTTGGATGTATCAGCTTTGCATACAAAATTCTAGAGTGAGCTAGTGGGGGATTGTGATAAAAAAGGACTTTCTTAAAGGTTCTTTTCCTATTGTTTGTTTCTAAACAATCAATTCATGTTTTATACTTGGTCTTACCACTGATTTTTGAAACAGAAGCCTCAGTAGGGTCTCCAGAACGTTCTTCGTCACTTGCGTTGTCTCAACGACATCAGAATCATTTTAAAATTGTCTCATCAAAGTTACAGATTCATTATAATGATTATCAAACTTTCTTTCAAGCTTGAGAGGCGATTTGCCCTTTCATAAATTGATGCTTTATCAATTTGGAAGCCTCTAAAATCCATTTTTTGTAAACACACGACTCCCTTGATTAAAAATGTATCGATTCGCCCGAAATTTGGTATTTATCCTCGCAAGAGATGCCCTTATTAATTCCTAAACTTGATGCCATCAGAATGTATTGCCTTTTAAGAATAATTTTACTTGCTTTTACTAAAAAAATAAGGTTTGGACAACGATTTTAGCTTACAGTGTCTCATTTAAAGTAATGCCTTCAGATATAAATTCAATGATTCCAAAATGTTATTCATTATTCCAAGTATGGACATCCTGAAGTGTAAGTGTTTTAATAATATGAGATTCTGTGTGGCTCTTTTCGGTCGCTATTCAGCAATACTTGACTCACAAATCATTTCAGTGACTTTGTTATTCGCTTGATCTCATCCCTAATACATTTTCTTCTTTCCCAAGATAAAAGGGCAACAAAAGCCGTCATTTTGACTTGAATCGTTTGATTACAGCACCCGAAATAAATGTCGAAAATTGCAAATCAATTGTGTTTAATTGAATGAATAGGCATATATGATTGGATGAAACACAGCTTCCAATAACCAAATACTGCGAATCAGCTTCCTTTCAACATCCATAAATTCAAAGATAATCTCCTAGTAATGGCTTGTTACAATTCAGAAGCTTACATTTTGCTGAGCGCTGAAAATAGCTGCCTCATTTATCTGCCAAAGTTTCTCCTGAAGATCCAGTACAGTTATGAAATTTTGATGAAAGTTATGGGTAATATTTCGAGAGCAGAATGTCTAAACCGTCCAAAAATATCGTAAAAATCCAAAAAGTTATTCTTAATTTTTTTCTTTGCATAGTTTTACTAGAACAATTTTATGTTCTCCGTTGGTTCTTATCCTTTTGTGATGAAAGAAATTCTGTTTTCTCATAAAGTTGTAAGTTTCACAGAATGTTGTTTTCGGGAGAGGAGTTATGACCCGGCAGAAATCTTAACAGCGGGGAAAATCAATTTCTATCAAAGAGATTGGAAAACTTAAATAACAGTTGTATTTGTAAGAAGAATCCAAATTGAAATTGGAGAGCCAATTCTAAACTTGTTATCTTGGTTGGCCTTATCATAAATTATTTATCCATTGATTCTCGACGAGAAGAAACTTTCGCGAGAACAGCTGCCGCAGCGATTTTTTTTTTGTGGGGATAGATATGTTATATTTTTAAATAATGCACTGCTGCCAGCAACTCTGTACAACCGATGTATAAACTTGAGGATAGTTATTTTGAACTACTTAAGATACTTAAAACCAAAAAGGAGCGTTTTATGATTGATGTCTTTATTTTTGTTGCAGTGTGAACCCGGACTTGGGGCTAGTGTTATGTATAACCTGTTATACAACCAACCCCAGAAGCTGATGTTACTGGCTGGGTGCAGCACCGTCTGTACGACAGTAGCAGAAGCTGCTAAGATGTGGAATCTCGTAGTGGTGAGTACCTCATTACCATGAAACTACAGGGCTGAGCAGGCCATTACGTAAGGCGATAAACAGAGTAATGAAGGACGACAGACAAGAAGCTTTTATCATGCAACATCTATATATAATGTACTTGAGAATAGGGTGTTCATTATCTTATCAACTCTGACCTTATATGAGCTCTAAAATCATTCATAGATGGCTCTAAATAAAAATGATTTTAGTTAGAATTGTGTAAAACTCAGAATTGCTTTTAGTATCTCTTTGGGAAGATAAAACTCGAAATAAATGCATTTAAACGATATTGTAGTGTACTTCTGGAGCAGATGGGGTCAATGGCCTCACAAGAGACCACTAGCATTTAATACTATGTGCACAGCACTCTTGTGTGCTTAACAGTGGTTGTCTAATAATGCTAGAATCTTGTAGAATGGCCGGAGATCTTGTTACAGATCTAGAAATAGAGATTTTCATGCCCCAACGAGAAATCCACCAATTCTCTAAACAGCTCAAGCTGAATCTCAATCTCAGATTACTTTTTTACCGAATCAAGAATTTTGAAGTTTCAGGCGCCTAATAAATCGACCAATAAAAATAAATCATTTCGAAAGAGCATATTTGTTTGTTTGTAACCTGGAAGCTGAAATTTTTGAATCACAGTTTAATATTTGCTTCTGTCCAAAAGAAAAATAAATTTGAAAGTTTTATCTTTTGTTTTCCCAGAGAAAACTTTTATGAAACTGATTTTAAAAGAGCATTTTAGGTAATTGTACTATTTTTTCCAGGAATATTGATGTATTTGAGAGTTTGACAAATAAACTGACAATCTCGTCTCGATGTTTTCCTGGAAAGTAGATATCAAAAGAAATGTCATTCTTTCCAGTTTTCTCTGGATATTTTTATACATTCAAGTTCGGATAGACGTCCAAACCATTCCAATAACTTTATTTCCAGTCTTCTACGAACATTTGTGTATCTTTCCAAAAGAATCTGTTTGTATTTCCAATATTAAATTAGAGGTACATTCGAAGAATGTGTACGACATTTGTATCGGTTTGTTTTGTTTTATACCTCTAAATTCAGTTGTTTTATGGCTGGTTGCTCCAACAGAACTCAAATTTCAGGAGTAAATAAGCAAAAAGAAACGTCATATGTCAAATAGAAAAGTTTATGCGACTGTAAATCCTTTGATCCAGGTTTGTTAGGTTTGAATTTTCGACACGAGTTTGATATTTGCACTAAGGTTATCCATTTTCAAAGCAAATATTAGCAGATTTATTCGTACACACGGAATAACGTTTAATGAGTTTTTGTGATATTGGGGCTCTTGATTTAGCTTTCAGAATTTCAAACAAAATATTGTATTACGTAAAACATTGTTTGGGAGAATGAATGTGTTGTGTGGTCGATGCTGAGCAACTAAACGCCGAAATCAGAGCTTGAGGGATGTTGTTAAATCCTAAGGGTACATAAAGAGTTTGGTTTATAGTATAATAAATAAAGTTATTATCAATAAACTATAAATAGCACAGAAAAAAGTAGTCTACAGCATGAAAAGCTGGAACTTTACATTGGTAGCTTCGGAGTTTGGTTTTTAGCACCATTTAGATTGAATAGTGATTGTTTTTTCGTTTGCTGATTGATTTAGGTCTTTGTTCGTAACATGAATACGTTCAAAGATGTATAATAATACACTTTTCAACAAGTACGGTTCTTTTTTGGAAGGGTGGCAGTTTCTTTAAATGCTTTATTTAAAATGGGTAGCATGTGAGGTTTTCATCCTAAAAATGAGAGAAAAACTATATATTTTGTAGATTCAGGGACAAGATCGTACGCACATAGCTCAAAAAGATTTTATAGTCCTAATAACTGGAGGAGTGAATTGAAGAACTTCCTTTCTATTTGAATTATGTTCTTTGGAATCATCGTACACTTCTAGGCCAACTAATATTTTTATAAGGTGAAGAAGATTCTTTTTTCCTCTAGATTAATATGCAAGATGCTACCAAGATATTTACAAACAGTCTCACATCCCCGATAATTGAACCCTGTTATTCTTATACTATTCGTATTGAGATGAGAGTTGTGAACAGATATTTCATAGTCCTTGAACACAACAATAAGAGTTTGTATATTTTATTATAAATTAGGTCCTGGACAGTCCTACCTAGAAATTTAAAAGGGCCCTGGGTAAAAATACAGCCACAGACAAAATAGTTCATAAGTTACAAATGACTAACATCGATTTCCTAGAAGTAGTAATCGTTTTAAGGATAAGTACATTACATGCTCAAAAATATCCGATTCTAAAAGCATTGAAGATCATGAAGAAATATTTTCTGATTCCAAAATACTCACAATTCTGATCTGGAGCTGAAGTTGAGTCTTATTTATTGACTTTTCGATGCAGGGCCATTTTTCTAATTTGTTGGGTTTACGCTTCCAAATGAAGTACGTTTTACTTTGGTTTTAAGCATTTCTGAAACGATATTCTGCATTAGGGAGAGATTGAGGTATCAATTTGATTACGAAAAGAGATTTTTAGTTAGTACTAGCTTCCACTGAGTTCTTTGAAGTATGGTTTGACTTGGGCATGTATATATTACAGATGTCTACGAAAATTTGATTTTCAATACCATACAGAGCATGAAGGAAAGTAACAGAATCATAAATGCTCAAATATTCAATCTGTGCTTTAAATCAAGCCTTCTTGATTAAAATTTCGATGCAGGATTACTCCTCTAATTGGTTGCGTTTTCATCTCCAGCTATATAACGTTCTTCTTTGGTTTTAAGTATTCTTGAAACTTCTCAATAGTCCAGTCAAGTTATTCTTAAAAATAGTTGTACCCTTGCATAAATTCCCAAGAAGCTGAAAATTTACATGAACGTTAGGGATACCATTATAATGAAGTTGTTGAAAGTCCCAAGTGATCCCATGAGTGCAAAAAATTTTATACGAGGTCAAAGTTCGCAAAAATGGGTTTTCTGGGTTTTTAAGCGGAACGGCTGATTAAATGATGAAAATAGTTCAGACAAAAATTGTAGCTCCTTTAATTTTCTATAAAAATGGTTCCCATCCCTTTTTTCCTAAGACTCACCATTTCTGAGAAAAAGCCATTCTAGAATTATTTTCTCAATAATATGCATGACTTCGCTGCCTATGTTCATTATGGACGTATAATATAGGTACAACTATTAGTCTGCGTAACTAGTACTCGTACATTAATATTGAATGATAATTTTAAGAATATGAAATGAAAAGAAACCCAGTCCCTCATTTTATGTGACCATGCGGCCTTGAGCAAAATCTGTCTAATGTTCAATTGTCAACGTAGCAGTGTCCGTCTTTCACTCACTTTAAATTACTTGCATAGATAAGTTACGTTTCGTATCTTTTGCAAAACATACACCTAATAAAAAACTTGTCTTTTTCCAACCTTGGATTCTGCTCATCAACATTTTTATCAAGTATATTAGCAGGTTCAACTGGACCTAGAAGAATGGGGTTGGAAGCTAATTAATAATGTATTGGAATCAATCCACACTCTACTTCCACCTGCACTAGAAAAGCTCCTCAATACTTTTTTTTATAGCTACAGAAAGGAGTGTAATTCGAAATGCGGCTGCAAGAAAGTAAGATGACTTTGTTTACAAGCATGCAGCACTGCACCAGCTGTCAAAGTTAATTGTGTTCAAATACTAAATCTTCAACAGAAGATAATCCTTATATCAACGATGAAACAACTGTTGTATCGTTATTTGAGCAATTTACGTCAACTCAGGAAGATGAAGATGAAGAAGAAGTTGAATAAAAAGACCTAATATTATATTGAACTTCAACAAGAAGACCATAGAGTAGGCCTATCAGGCAAACCACATTGAAAAATACGCACCAAGTACACTACCTCATAGGTGGCGTGGCAACGTGTGCATGAATGGAGAATATAACTTTGGAATGGCTTTTTCTCAGAAATAGTAGATCTTAGGAATAAAGAGGTAAGGACTATTTTTGTAGAGAATTGAAAGATCTACAATTTGTATCTGAGCTATTTATATCATAAAACTGATCGTTCCGCTAAAAAACTCGAAAAACCCATTTTTGTGAACTTTGACCTCGCATAAAATTTTTTGCACACACGGAATCGTTGGGAACTTTTCACAACTTTATTATAATGGTATCCCTAACATTCATGTCAATTTTCAGCTTCTTGGGAATTTATGCAAGGGTAAATGTCTATTTTGACTGGACTAAAATCGTTATTCTGTATAAGAAGAAGATTATTGTAACAATTTGACTATGGAAAGAGACTCTTATTTAGTTTAAGCTTCCACCGCGTTCTTTGAAGCATGATTTGACTTAGGCATGTGTATATTACAAATGTATACGAAAATTTGATTTTTGATGCAATATAGAACATAAAAGAATGTTACCTGAATCAAAAATGCTTAAATATCTGGTCTGTGGCTCAAGTTTATCCTTTTTGACTGACTTTAATTGGCTGCGTTTGAGCCTTCAGCTGAAAAACGTTTTTCGTTGGTTTTAAGTATTTCTGAAACTTTTGAGGTCGATATTCTGCATAAGGGAAAGATTAAGGTTACAATTTGATTGTAAAATAAAAATTTCAGTTGGTACTAGCTCTCACCGAATTCTTCGAAGCATGGTTTGATTTAGACATGTACATATCCACAGATTCCTACGAAAGTTTAATTTTCGTATCAATACAGAACATAAAGAAACGTTACCCGAATAAAAAATGCTCAAATATTCAATCTGTGGTTCAAGAAAAGTCTTCTTTCGATGCAAGATTGGACCTTAAGCTAAAAAATGTTTTTCTTCGATTTTAAGTATTTCTGAGAGTTTTCAAGTCGATATTTTGCATTGGGGAAAGATTTAGGTATAATAATTTGACCGTGGAAAGAGATTCATAATCAGTACTAGCTTTCATCGAATACTTCAAAGTATAATTTGATTTAGGCAAATATATATCACAGATATCTACGTAAATTCGTTTTTCAATGCAATATAGAACATAAAGGAACGTTACCTGATTAAAAAATGCTCAAATATCTGATCTATGGTTCAAGTTAAGCCTTTTTGTTTGACTTTTCGATGCAGAATTATTTCTCTAATTCGTTACGTTTGGGCTTCCAGCTAGAAAAAGTTTTTCTTTGGTTTTAATTATTCCTAAAAGTTTGCAAGTCGATATCCTAAATTAAGAAAAGATTAAGATAGTAATTTGATTTATGAAAAGAGATTTTTATATTTACTATTAGCTACCACCGAGCTCTTTGATTTAACACAAGAAAACGTGACCTTAATCACAAATGCTCGAATACTTAATGTGGTGTTTCAGATTATGTTGTTTTGTTTGACTTTTCGATACAGGATTATTCGTCTAATTGATTGCGTTTGAGCCTCTCGCTCTTGCTGAAGAACGTTTTATAGTTTCATGTATTCCTGAAAGTTGTTAAGTCATTAATCTTTCATATTATGATTTGAATTTCCTCATAATATCAGAATGATGTTCTTTCAATTCGAAGACTGGTGAAAAATATCTTGAATTATGTGGGAAGCTGCTGTGATTCTTTTTGGAGTCAAAAATAGTCAAAAAAGTATGTGGAAATCAGGTAGAATCTTACGAAGTTACTGAATAACTTGAGGATTTCAAAAGTTGCATAAATGAGGAACACGAGGTGCACTAAAAACTTGTGGACTTTTAGGTTTGTACGAATGTGGCAAATTAGGTAAAATCATACCAGGTTCCTTTCAAGTTTGTATAAATGTAGACAATCAGGCAAATTCTTATGGGGCTATAGAGAAGCTAGAAGACTTTTAGGTTTGCATTAATGCGAACAGTCAGGCAGAACCATACGAAGTTATCGAAGAACTTCAAAGCTTCCAAGTTTATATGAATATGAACAATCAGCAGAATTATTTAGTTTTCAAGAAACTTAAGGATCTCCAGGGCTGCATGAATGTAGACTATCAAGCAAAATCATACGAGATGATCAAAAAATTTGTGTATCTTCATGGTTGTATGAATGAGGACAATCAAGCAGAGTCAGAGTCGTATGCGCTTATCGAAAGATTTAAGGTCTTCCAGGTTTGCATGAATGTGGACAATCAAGCAAAATCCCATGAGGCTATCAAGAAGTTTCAGAACTTTCAGGTTTGCATTGATGTGAACTATCAAGTAAAATTATATGAAGGTATCAAAGAACTTGAGAACTTCCAGGTTCATATGGATATAGACAATCATGCAGAGTTATTCGAAGTTATCGAAAAACTTGAGGATTTCCAGGACTGCATGAATGTGGATTATTAAGTTTAATCACACGAGATGATCAAAAAACTTGTGTATCTCCATGGTTGTATAAATGTGGACAATCAGGCAGAGACGTATGAATTTATCGAAAGGCTAAAGGACTTCCAGGTTTGCATGGATGTGGACAATAAAGCAAAATCTCATGAGACTATCGAGAAGTTTGATGACTTTTATTGATGTGAAGAATCGGACAGAATCGAAAAATTTGAGAACTTCCAAGTTTATATGGATATGGATAATCATGCAGAGTTATTCGAAGTTATCGAAAAACTTGAGGATTTCCAGGGCTGCATGAATGTGGACTATGAGGCAAAATCGTACGAGATGATCAATAAACTTGTGATTTTTCAATGTAGACTATTAGGTAAAGTTGTGTGAGGTTAACAAAAAACTTCAGGACGTCCAATTTAGCATGAATGTGGAGGTTATCGAAAAACTGTAGAACTTGCATGAATATGGACAACCAGGTGAAATATTACAATATTGTCAAGAAACTTGGGATTTTTTAGGGTCGCTTGAATGTAAACAATCAGGCAGAATCATTCGACATTATCGAACAACTCGAGGATTTCCAGGATTGCATAAATGTGGACAATAAAGCAGAATCGTGAAAGCTGTTTTATTTGCATGAATATAAACAGCCAGGTAGAATAATACGATGTTATCGAAAAATTTGAGACTTTTCGAGATGCATGAAAGTGAACAATAGGGCAGAATCGTATGAGATCATCGAAAGACTTGAAAATTTTCAGGGTTGCATGAATGTAGACAATCAGGCAGAATTGTTCGAGGTTATCAAAAAACTTCAGGGCTTCTAGGGGAAAAATTACGACGTTATCAAGATATTTGAGGCTCTTTAGGGCTGCAGGCAGAATCGTACGAGGTAATCTATAAAGTTGAGGATTTCTAGGGCTGCATGAATGTGGACAATCAGACAGAACTGTGCGAGGCTATCGAAAAACTGTGGTATTTCCAGGGTAGCATGAATTTGGGCTATCAATCAAAATCATACAAAGTCGTCGGAAGAATCTTCACTACCCTCTTAGAACCCTCAAATACTATATACAGCTGTGAGCTTAAGATATTTGCATTTAAAAATCCTTGCTAGGTGCTAATGCATATTGGAAAATGGATTTTAATGAGCAACAAAAAATAGCTTCTTAGTTGAGCAGCTTTTAACAGTCTGCCACTTTTTCAAACATAAAGTCTGCAACATCCACTAAAAGCTTATTGTAAAAAATGTTCCGAGTTGCGTAATAAATTTACAAGTTTACCTGAATATACTTTACTCTTGGACTCATGTAGATCGTCTGTCAATAAACTTTCAGTCGATTTTGCAAACTTACCTTACGTTCGAAGAAATGGCAGACTGTTAAAAGTTGTTCAAGGAAGCCATTTTTTGTTGCTAATTGAAATCAATTTTTCAATATGCATTAATGTAAATATCTTAACCTTACAGCTGTAAGTATCTACTGTATAAACGGTCTATGACTGATTATTATTTTAGAAATAGGTTCATTTCCTAATCAGAATAACAAAATTCTAATGATAGCTTTTGCTGAATTCATTAGGAATTTTGCTCACGCCCGACAATAAACTAGGACAAATTTCATCCTTATAGCCCATTCGGGAAATCCTTATCATCTATTATTAAGCACTCGCTAGGTCTACCAATAGTCAGTCCGAGAATCCTCCTATAAATTATTTAAAAAATTGTTTTTGCTAATTTGATGACGATTAAAAACGAGAAAAGTTTCCTAATTTCAGGGAGTAATTAGAGAGAAATTGCCTTGATAATCCTCTTCTTATTATTTGCGTTCTTGTCAAATGTTCCTCTAGAGAAAAATCTTTTCAACGAAAATGACAATTACAAAGAAGACTTGAAGTAATGGACGAGATTATCTAAATTGCAAGAAATTTAGATAAGAAGAATGCGATAGTGCTTGATGTTTCACCTACGAACATTTTCCGTGACATTTTTTCTTGTCTTTCAGTATTTAAAATGGAGTATCTTTGAGGATTTTAAATCCTGGTTATAAAATTCTCGAATTGATCATAAAATGATGAAGTACTTTCAAACTGAAACTCAACACATCTAGAAAAAGTTTATTTAGACTCAAACTAATAATATTACCTACATCCGATACTCAGAACTTTAGTTGGATAAGTTTCCAGGATCAAATAGAAATAAATTTTAATCAAACTTTCTGATATTTTCGTGCGAAAAATGATATTAAGAGAAATAACTTCATGAAAAATCATTTTATTGAAGTGATGAAGAAATTGCTATTTCTACACAACTTTGAAGTATTATTAGATATTTTAATATCATGATATCTAAATCTTCATTTCTTTTGGAATGGAATAGTAACATTTGAAGCAGGGGCGCTATTTTTGACTTACCCATTTAACAATCAAGTGTGAGATATGTATATATCTAAGAAATTTCATTAAGTTTGATGTAGTATGAAATAATATTTGAAGAATCATAATTTGAATTTTTCTATAGGTCTCGTATACGTCTCTACAAATGCAATGTCAAAAATCCCGACCGATCTCGCTTGTGTGTTGTTTCTAATCTGATGTCAAAGGTGACAAATTTTCATTTTCTGCGAATATCTCTGAAACAATGGAAGCTATTGGAAAAATGAACAAAAAACAATTTGTAGATCATGAAATTCTCTACAAAAAAAATATTGATACTTTTTTTCCTGCGAAGCACCGTTCTCGAGTTTTCGCGATTTCAGACCGTAGGTATGCACACATTTTTAGCGCATTTTTTAGCGCATTTTTCGGAAAAAAGCGCTATTATATTCACTTTGGCTGTCTGGCTGGCATGACGCTGAGTTCTCAGCAACTATACTATTTACAGACTTGAAACTGGTACAAAATAAAAGCTGCTGTTTCGTAGGTTTGCACAAATTGCTTTAATTCAAGCTCAGTGGTTGTGGAAGATTAAATTATTCAATTACTTGTTTCAAGTGAAACAATGCCCATAGATATATATATATATATATATATATATATATATATATATATATACAGGGTGTAACAGAAATAAGTACATTAATTTTAACCTGTAATGCAATTTGTCAAGCATAACAATTTTTCTCCATAACTTTTTTCCGTAAATCCTCTGGATATAGAGTAAAAATTCATCAAAGTTCTGTCAAAAATTTCATAGTGCGCCTATGGTTCAAACTGAATGCTTCTCATTTGTTGGAAGAATGACAGCTGTCGATTAAAAGGAGTATTTTGCAACTTTGAGCCATCGTAGTCTTGTCAATCATTCATTTGAAACTGAAAAAATATTAGTATTTTGGCAATACATTGATATTCGCTCACCTCGATGATTCTATTTTTGCATATGTTGGAAGAAAAACTAAATTTGTCTCTGTAATCAACAATTTGATCTTTCAGTCGTATTTATATGTCATTTTTAAGAAGTTTTATTTTCAATTAGGTATTTCACGTATATTTTCGGATAGTACATTTCTTAAACATAAGATTGTCTACCCAAGTTCATTGCATGTGAATCAGCTGATTTGAGTTGTCTGAAACTGTGTCAGTGTGTCGGGAGAGTCGGACTGTGCTGCCATCTACAAGCAGTTGGAAAAGTTGTTGCTGTTCCTAACCTACTTCATCAGAAACATAAAGAGAAAATCATTCAACGATTTATTCAAAGAAAACGGTAAAATATCAAATGGAATGTAATTCTAAATTAATTAATTCATTGAATAATTTGATAGCGATATTGCTACATGAAATTTTGAAGATTCTATTCTTGAAAAACAGAAAATATAACCTATAAATGTATCAAACTGAATTTGGTAATTGATTTTAAATATTTTCTGAAATATATGATACAATATTTTGCTTATTCAGCAGATCAATTCACGGGACATACTTTATTGAAACGACCTGAGTGTGGAGTGTGAAGTTTGTAATAATATGAGAAAAACTAATACGCAGGTGCTTCATTTATAAATTGATGTATTTCATTCATCTCATCTGCTGTTTTACGTTCCAGATAAATGTTAGGTTCTAAATATCCCATGGTATTCTCATCGTAATGTATAAGTGCATAATATTTTGACATTAAATACATTACCATAACCACAATAATTCAATTTTTAGTGAAAAATGACAATTCGGAGATCGTTCCAAATAAATTTGCTAAGCTTATCCTAAATTGCCCATGAAATCGTACACAGAATTAATAAATTATAATCTGTTTTATTCCATAATTTATTTGAAGGAATTGATAACTCCCATATGTCAAAATCAATTATTGTTCTATTGCAACTGCTACTGGATCCGATAACTATGCACCTGAACGACTCGTTAAATTATAGGGGATGAAAAATGCTAAAAAAAGATGAGAACTCGGGAAAAAGTTACTAAGAAAAATTGTTAGGCTTGACGAGAACTATAACTGGTTAAAATTAATGTACTTATTTCTGTTACATCCTGTATATATGACATTAGGGATATGGCAACAAAATTTTTTTAAAGTAGATGAAAATTTAGTTACAACTTCGGCCACCAGTGTTACTATTATTATGTACAGTTGTCAAATCTGTCCGGGATTCATTCAATGACTTGTTTGACGCGAATTTGAATTTTATTAGAATGAATTATTATTATTGGATGAAAATTTGTTTACTTTTGGTGTATTTTTTTTTATATAGCTTTGATAAAGATCAAATTATCATTTTAAGGTACAGACACTTGGCCTCCCGTCACTAAACAATGAAGGTTAAAAGGTATTTTTGAGTTTGTACATGCATAAATTATGTACCTATCAACTAGTCAACTTGAAACTAGTATTAAATGGAAGCTGCTGTCTTGTAAGTTTGCCCAAACTGCTTGATTTCAAGCTCAGTAATTGTGGAGAGATGGTAATTTGCGAAATCTCTGAAGTAACAAGCATTCATGAGCTGTCAAAAATGCGCTTTCATCATCTAGATGATTCTTCCATTTTTTTAACGTGGTCTCCTCAGTATATATATTGATTTAGGAAATTTAATGGGACAATATTTTGTTAATATAATAATTGTAGTAGCAAAAAAATTACATTATTCATCCTCAAATTCTTTTCTTTCTCTCCGCTCTCTTTTTCCTGTTCTTGCTCAACTTGTGTTGACTGCTCTAAGAAATGAGAAATATCTGTTAGATCCTCATCGATTTCGAAAGAATCTCCATCTGCTGCATTTGATTTAGCATAAGTGTAAGAGTGGTCTGACAATTGGCACAGACTGGTGAACAAAACAATCCAACTTTTCTGCTCAACACAATTGTTCGTGCAGCCTTTATTGCAATTACAAACAATTGTATTTAGCAGGAGGAAGTAAAGCCTGGATTGGCTTCAAAGTATTATTCATCAATTTACAGCCCTAGTCTTCAGGATTTAGTTCATTGTCCAACCACATTTGCACTTGGTATAACACACAAAATAAGTTTTGATAAGCAGAAGCAGATGTTGGAGGAAGACAAGATAACTGCATTCTTTTATTTCACCTTCAGTCAAAGATTCACTGCAAATGAAGCAAACTTCTGACATTTTTATAAAATTTTGTAATGGTACAATTCAACATGAAAACACGTCCTATTTACTACGAAAAACCGTTTAAAACTAACTGGACTGTTGTTACTTAAGGCTAATCGACTAATGGAAATAGGGACGGCCGTTGTTTTACTCAATCGTATATTTTCCACGTATAGTATTTGATTGTATGAATCACAAAATTCAATATTCTAATATTTTTCCCTTCAAATGTTGCATACTGGCCACATATGAGTGCATATTCGTATTTTCCAGGTTTGAAATCGCGATTACTCCAAAACAGTGATTGGTAGGATAAAAAGTATTGACACCTTATTTGTAGAGAATTTTAGGTTCTATAAATTTTTGCTGATTAATTTTTCCGGTAGCTTTCATCATTCCAGAGATATATGCAAAAAGCGAAAATTTGTGACGTTTGATCCCGAATAAAAAACAATACACAAGCGGGATCGATGGGAACTTTTGACATAGCATTCGTAATGTCGTAATCAAGAACTGTACAAAAATTCAGTTTGTTGGGAATTAATGCAAACTCTGACAATTCTGAAAACTCTCTACTCATATATTCACTCATCAAAGCTGTATTTTTGCATGTATTGTATTGAAATTTAAAACCTATCTAAAGTAAGGTATAGAAAATGTAATTTTAAAAATTTGAGCCTAATATATATCTTAGTTCAAAAGTTCTTGGCTTCTTAATTTGGTCCACTTTTAGCACACGAAGCTTCAGTCGTATCGTTGTCAGATTCAATTCGAACTAATCTGTGCGATTATATCTGCAATATTTCATAAGTTTTTGACAAAATAATGCTGGTAAAATCAAATTATTCAACAGTAACTTCTAAAATTGGTAGTTCATAGATAAAAAACCATGTATAAACTGAGGATTAACGCATCTCAAATTTAATGCCATACTAACGTATGGCATTTGAGTTTCATAGCTTAAATTCAGTATTCCTGTGAATTTATGTTAGTACCACTGAACACAACAACTGCCACCGATCCATTCGCCAGTTTAATGGTCAACTAGTGCCCTTTCTTCACTTGTTGTGTGTTTGATAATGTTTAAAATATGAAATCATGCTGGAAGCATCGTGAAGATTTCAAATAATATTGTAACGTTATTTATTTTAATTCAGTGAGCAAAATTTACTAAACACTACTATTTATCTTCATGATTTATTAAAATAATAAATTAGATAACCAACACTATTTCTAATAAATAATTCTAATTTAAACTGAAGATAATTACACTACACTATAACTTAACTTTGATTATTTATGTCAATATTGATTTATTTTAAATAACACAATTTATTTCAACCACTAGCAGTCCATATTATAAGGTCTCTGAGCCAAAATCAATAATACTCCTCGTTGAGTCAGCCATTAATATATACCGTGGGTCTCTCCCCATTACGTTTTTCCCGCTAACGTCCAGGCTTTTCTAGAAAGCGCTAGAAGGTACCAGCAATTTTCTAGAAAACAAATATATTCGCTCCTGTTTCTTGATGTAAAATATTTCCACAATAATTCTAAGCACCAGTAAAACTGAAACGACTAATTTATAGACTTAAATTCGTTACAATATTTTTAAAATCCTCTTTCTAAATATTTACTCGTAAAAGCTGTAATTCTTCACATATTATATTGAAATTTCACGTTTATTTGAAGTAGGCTATATTAGATTTAACAATTCAGATTTGAACAAAATATGAGTTGTAGTTAAAAAATAATTGATTTTCGAATTTGGTCAATTTAAAGCACTCAAAGTTCCATTCGGCTTGTAATTAGATCCAATGTGTGTTGATCTGTAGGATGATATCTTCAATATTTTATAAATATCTGGAGAAATAATGCTTTAAGAATGGATTTTATCGACAGTCACTCCCAAAATTTGTGATTTGTACATCATAAACCATGTATAATCTGAGCCTATACATATCTCAACTCTTTCATCATATAAACGAGAGGCATTTGAGTTTTGTGGTTTAAATTTAATTTTTATGCGAATTTTTGTTGGTAGTATTATACACAACAACTGCTACTGATCCATTTGTAGGTCTAAATGTCAAATTGTGCATTGTGATCGCTTGCCGTGTGCTTGATAGTAGTCAAAACATGGAAGCAGTATGCAACAAGTTCTATGATATTTGGACAACAATTTTCAATAATTTTTAATAAATTTAGGTACATGTATGAATTATTATGTAGAACATTGGATGATATACTATTCCCTCACCATTTTAAAAATGCAATGTAATATCAATTTGGTTCCAATTGAATTTACCTTCAGGGCATTACAACTGTTATAAAATTCAGTCCTGGATATTCCAGGACGCTGTTTCGCAATTGTTTCCTACAATCTCAATCCATTTCCTTTATTTTGTTGACATTCTTCCCTATAAAATAATTTCCTTGCCGGCTGTCTCATTTCCCAATTGGTTTTTCCTAGAGTTCAGCGTAATTTTGTTTTAGCTTTGCTATGGGGCGAGTTCTCCAGCTTTGTCAGACCGGAACCGATTTCCTACGCTGTTTCGAACGCATCCGTCGGCCACTGTGCACAATCCAACGAGGATAAAACTCATGAAGAAATTCAACTGGTCGAGGGTCTCCATTTTACAACAAGCAGAAGAAGTCTTCATATCGGTAAGAGAATATAATTTTTATTCACCTTTCAGGTAATACTTTTATATTTCACAAAATACATTTTGAAGGATAAAGTATAAATAAGGATTCAGGAAGTCAGTGTAAACGAAAAGTGAGAAAAATTGTTAGTTTTTTTGTATGTCAGAGGGTGAATTACTCTGAGCAAGTTTCTCGGAATGAATGATGTCCCATTACGATCTAGATTCATATCATACGAAAAATAAGAAGTTTTACTGCGTCGAAAGACTAGTCAGACTTGTACAAATGCTCCAGAATTGTAGTAGTTTTGTCACAACTTTTCTCGCTTGGATACTGAGTTAAATATTAATTCTGAAAGTAGTAACGATGATACAACCAATAAATTTTTTAATCATAATAAAATATGAGAGTGTTCCTATTTCTGGAACTTTGTTTCAAATATAGTAGAATTATCAGTAAAGCTTGGTTTTGAGTTATATGTGAGCGGAATTCGAACGACATGAAAACTCCAATGAATAAAGGAGGGTTGGAAGTAGATAAAAAAACTAAATTTGATTTTTTGTTTGTTTCATGAGTATTTGAATGCGCTTATTATAATTTGGAGCGTCCTAACGGTTGGTCGCGTTATTCTTTTTGCTGTTGACAACCATTCATCATTCCCCAATCGAATGCTTGCCCAAATCAATAATCTTTTAACAAAACCGCGAAAAAATTTTTATTCAATCAGAAGATATTATAATAGCTTCATCTGAAGGCCTTTTCATGAATTCCTGTTATTTGGGATGTTTATATAGGTGTTTCCTTCGATAGTTCTGTATAGTTCCATCTACTGCTATTAATTTCAGGAAGCGCATAATTACTAGTCGATTATTTCCGGGACAATTAAATGCATGAAAGATTTCTATCACACTGTAATTTGAGCTGGCGTATATCTCTGTTGATAAAACATTCCACTCAATAGTGTGGCTAGCCTGTGAAACTCAATATCAGAGCGAAATTTGACATTTAATGAGAAATTGCAATAAAGTGTTAGAAATTTGATTTTCTTGAATATCACATTACAAAGACTAACTGCAGATCAAGTTTCCAATTAATTCTGTTGATTGCGATTTGATCCAGTGAAACATAAATGACGTCTTGACAAATGAAGTAAATTAAAAGAAATGCAACTCGTTTGTGGGCTTCGTAATATTATTTTTATTTGAATTTATGGCTAAAAATGTCCACCAATAAGTACTTCTACATATAACCAAAGCTAAACTAGACGTTATTTCTACAGGATTTCCAGAAATTCTACCAGGCGTCACTACGTTCTTAGTACAAATAAAATAAATATTCCAGTTTACATTGATTCCCAACAAGCTGAATTTTTGCACAGGGTTTTAGCGTATATCTCTTAGATGATGAAAGCTACCGGAAAATGTGTGGGGAAAAGTTTGTAGATCGTGGAATTCTTTATAAAAAAGATATGAATTCTTTTTTCCCTACGAAGCACTGTTCTCGAGTTATCAAGATTTCAGACCATAGGTATGCACACATTACCGGACCACCTCTGACGTGGTTTATTCGGTGCTTTTTTCAACGTGATTCCCCAGTAGGAAAACTTCTTTCTCTTCGTGCTTAATTTGCACTGACTGCTCTAAGAAGAGAGATATATCAGTTAGATCCTCATCGATGTCTCAGCAGCTTACAACATAAAAGCTGTCAACGATCTCGATTCTGACCACTTACCAGTCTTGCTTGAGGTGAGCCTTCGACTAAAATAAAAGAGTTGAAAATAACAAATTATGGGAATATTTCAGCTACAAGTTTGACGTACTCATTGGTCCATTTCCAATTTTAAACTCAACGGAAGACATCGATAATGCGGTAACAACTCTGACAAACACAATCCAACAAGCCTCTCCAAACCTGAAGACCGAACAATCAGCAACCGTCTTGCAAGATTGGTCAAAATACAGCTTCAAAAACATCGCTCAGTCAGATGGCAAGCAAAGTTGGAACACCTGAACACCAAATGTCAGTTGGTATGGCGCATGGCCAGAGTGCTTCGTCAGGAGAAAAGTAAAATTCCTCCACTCCGCGGAGAAAGAGGAATAATCTATACAAACACAGACAAAGCAGAAGCTGTTGCTGATGGCCTAGAACAGCAATTTTCTCCTAATTATCAGCTCAAGATTCGTTGGGCGCATAAACAGAACCATTCGCCGAACAATGAAAGAAGACGAAAGAGAAGCGATAAAACCGGCAAGTCCCTGAGAGGTATGGGATCACCTAAAAAACCTCAACAAGAAGAAGGCACCCGAGAATGATGGAGTCTCAAACAAAGAGAAAAGGAGCTGTAGCCTTGACTAGCATTGCTAATGCAGCACTAACGCCTACGCTATTTTCCATCAGCCTGAAAAAATGCCGACATTCTTATCATTAAGAAACCTGGTCAAGATGGGCAGTTTCCTCAAAGCTAAATGTCAATTAGCCTACTCTGCACTCTGGGAAAAGTCTTAGAGAAAATAATCCTAAGTAAGATGAACGATGAAATTGAGAGGCTCGACTTCATACCTGAGCACCTACAAGGCTTTCGACAGAAACATTCTACGAATTATCAGCTTCTACGAGTGGTTGAATATGCCTCATCTACAAGCTGCAAGAAGTTAAAGTAAATCCTGCACTGGTACGGACAATCCACTTATTTATCAGTCATAGAAAATTCAGAGTGCAGATAAATGAGGTAAAATCTTCGACAAGAAACGCAACTGCTGGTTTACCTCAAGGATCTGTACTATCGCCAGTTCTTTTCAACATATTCTGTAGAGACATGCCCAATCAAACAGCAGGCACAGGCACAACGCTTGCACATTACGCAGATGACACTGCTGTATTATACAGATCCAGAAGTACTAAAATCATCACGCAACGACTCCAAACAGCAGTTACCAAACTCAAGGTTTGGTGGTTCAAAAAGTGGAGAGTCTACGTGAATGCAGAGAAAAGTGCTACTGTCTTATTTACAAAACGACCACTAGAACCCGAAGGCAACATTCAAATGTTCAACTGTAACATCCCATGGCAAAGATCCAATAAATACACCGCATATACAAACATGAACAAGTTACAAATACTGCAGAATAAAGTCCTCCAGATGGCCACAGATGCACCTTGGTTCATGACAAACCAGCAATTCCATGATGTTTTAAAAATCCCATCAATTAGAGAGTTTGCTCAGAAAATTTCGGATAAGTTCTCGGGATCACCCAAATGCCAGCGTAAAAAGATTGGCCAACTACGACATAGATGAGCCATCACGTTATAAACGGCCCAAAATCATCCTCAACCGTTGAAATTAGCTAGCTAATCAGAAAAAAAAATGGAAGAATCATCTAGATGATGAAAGCGCATTTTTGACAGCTCATAAATGCTTGTTACTTCAGAGATTTCGCAAATTACCATCTCTCACAATTACTGAGCTTGAAATCAAGCAGTTTGGGCAAATTTACGAAACAGCAGCTTCCATTTAGTACTAGTTTCAAGTTGACTATTTGATAGGTACATAATTTATGCATGTACAAACTCAAAAATACCTTTTAATATTCATTGTTTAATTATTGACTGACGGGAGGTCAAATGCTGTACCTTAAAATGATAATTTGATCTTTATCAAAGCTATATGAAAAAAATACACCAAGAGTAAACAAATTTTCATCTAATAATAATAATTCATTCTAATAAGCTTCAAATTCGCGTCAAACAAGTCATTGAATGAATCCCGGACAGATTTGACAACTATACATAATAATAGTGACACCCGCGGCGAAAGTTGTAACTAAATTTTTATCTACTTTAATAAATTTTAGTTGCCATATCCCTAATGTCATATATATCTATGGGCATTGTTTCACTTGAAACAAGTAATTGAATAATTCAATCTTCCACAATCACTGATCTTGAATTGAAGCAATTTGTGCAAACCCACGAAATAGCAGCTTCAATTTAGTACCAGTTTTAAGTCTGTAAAAAGTATAGATGCTGAGAACTCAGCGTCACGCCAGCCAGCCAGCCAGCCAGACAGCCAAAGTGAATATAATAGCGCTTTTTTCCAAAAAATGCGCTAAAAATGCGCTAAAAAGCGCCAAGAAGGCGTTGCACAACAGTGCAAAATTTATAGCAAACCGTCCGAAATAATTCGATAAGGGAGGTGAGGACTCAAAGCCCGGTACTCTCACAAATCCATCAGGATCAAGAATCAAGGATTTAGAAAGAATATTCATCTGTTGCATTTGATTCAGCATTAATGCAAGAGTGACCTTGACAATTGGCACAGACTGGTGAACAAAAAAATCCAACTTCTCTGCTCAACACAATTGTTCGTGCAGTCTTCATTGCAATTATCAAAAATTGTATTCAGCAGTTTCTCTGGAGCAGGTGGAAGTAAAGTCTGAATTGGCTCCAAACTACTATTCATATATTTACAGTCTCAGTCTTCAGGATTCAGTTCATTGTTCAACCATACTTGCATTTGGTAGAACACACGAAACAAGTGTTGATAAGCAGAAGCAGATGTTGGAGGGAGATAAGATAACTGCACTCTTTTATTTCATCTTCAGTCAAAGACTTATTGCAAATGAAGCAAACTTCTGACATATCTAAAAAATTTTATAACGATACAATTTAAAATGAAATAACACCTACAAACACGTCCTACTTACTACGAAAAACCGTTTAAAACTGAATGGACTGTTGTTACTCAAGGCCAACCGACTAATGGAAAGAGGGCCCAATAATCAAATATATTCTTCCTCAAATGATGCATACTGACCACATTAATGCATATTCATATTTTCTAGGTTTGAAATCGCAATAACTCGAGAACAGTGCTTCCTAGGGAAAAAAGTATTGATACTTTTTTTGTAGAGAACTTCTTGATCTATAAACTATATCTCACCCATTTTCAAGTAGCTCACACCATTACAGAGATATACGCAAAAAATGAAGATTTGTGACCTTCGACATCGGATAAAAACAACGCACAAGCGGGATCGATGGGGACTTTTGTAATGACGTATTCAAGACCTGCACAAAAATTCAGGTTGTTGGGAATTAATGCAAACTCAGCCCTTTCTTTCGTCTATTTTATCTTGGCTACCTGGCGCATCTGGCGTATTGCGATGGAAGTCTAACCTGTAGGAGTTGTGTTCGTTGTTCGTTACACTATTAATTATTTGATAGAATGTATTTATTTTTAGATCAATTAATGGTTTTCCATGTATCTCCTCAGATCAATTATCAGTATAGCGATAATTGAACGAAAGATGTTAATATTAATTGTCAATTATTTTATAATTGAGGTGAATTACAATATGTTGTTCAAATGCCCACAGAAGGGGATTAAATCTCAAATATATATTAGATACTTAAAGAGTTTTTCCTACTGCAAATAGTCCTGAATGCGCAGTGAAGTTTACAGATGAATTTCCTTTAAAAATTCAAGAACTAACCACGTTTTATTTTGATAGTAACGTTTTTATTTAACAAGAGTACAAAAATGGTAGTTCCAGTCTTTATTCTTATCAACAATGTGCATTTGGTCCAATTAGCAAATAAAAATAGACTTCCGTATCCTTTATCTCTAGAGTTTGTGTTTTATTTCACTTTTTTCAAAAATATAGTGATCCATTTTTGATTCTAAATAATATATTAACACTATTAATAGTCATAGCTTCGTAAACAATATTGAATATTCAATGAAATCCGTTTTGAGATACAATTAAATCTATCGAATTGTGGAGCATCCAAAATAATTATTTCTGTTGAAGGACTCAAATATGATTAACAAAATTTCAGCAATCCAATGAATTGCATTCAGTACAACAATCAAATCAACGAATTTATATTTAATATCATTAAAAATCTCCAATTACAATTAAAATCAAAATAATTAAAATTATTGGAACAATAAATTCATTCGAGCTACTGAAAATTCTACAAATAAATCCAATAGACAATGATTTATTCCAATTTTATTTTAATCAGACCCTGTCTTTTAAAATTTAATCCACTGGTTATTCCATTACAGTAATTGTAATATAGGGACAGTTAAATTTTGATTAAGTTAAAATCTATTTATCAGGGAGATGGAACCTGAATTACCTCTGTCAGGGGAAACGATGTAATCTTTGTATATTCCCTGCGTTATTATTTAATATCTCAATATTGCTATATTGTACAGAGAGAATCGAATGAAATATTAAATTTCTGTTTCTTATTCTGTTGTGATCATAAATGTCTTATTGTGATGCGAACGGGAAAGAGAAATTATTATATTTTTGATGTTTCCTTTCATAAATGAAATACAGAACAATTCATTCAATTTTAATCACGGAATTGTACCAAGCTCTTCTAATAAGCTTATTACTTTGTTCACTGTTGCTTTAATTTTTTGTTCCTTGCCAAATGATATCCTCCCCGTGGAAAGGTATTTTGAGGAAGCCAGATATCGGAAGAAAAGAGATGCGGAACAAATTGGAACCCTAACGCAATAAATTTTGCGACTACAACTTCAGAGTAGTAAGCTGGTGCGTTTTTGTGGGCCAATCGTGAACGTTACAACTCGATTAATGTACTTACAAATCTAAGTTCCACATTTCTCAAATAGTCGACGAGAATTATACCTTGCAAATCACAAAAAAACAGTCGCAATAATCATTCAGGTTAAGGTGCTGTTCTCATTATTCTATTGCAGATTTTTCACAGACAACCCATTGTTTGGACTGTTCTTCAGTCTCAAGCATGTAATGATGTATCCATGTTTTGTCCACAATGATGGAACAACCTTTTAATCCCTGTGGATTTCAATTTAACGACCACAACTATATAAAGAAATGAGATAATGCATTTTAGCGACGAGAAAAAATTTTTTTGTGGGCCAATCGAGGATGTTGCAACTCAATGCATAATATGTAACTCAGTTCCATCCGTTTTGATGAGAATTTTTACGTGAGAATCCCCAAAAATAGTTCCCATAACCTCACTCGCTAAATGAAGGTCTTGTTTGGTCTCAAATATGTATCGATGTGAAGATGTTTCGTCCACAGTGAAAAAACGACACCTTGAGTCCTGTGGACTCCAATTTGGCGACCGAAATGTCCTATTAACCTGATGGGAAAATACTTTTTTGTAAGCTGTAACCTTTTCGGCTGGAAAAACGGTCCTTACTCTTTTTGGTACAATTTCTGCGCTGAAAAATCATTTTTTGGTCTCCGGAATGTATTGCCTACAGTGACGAAATGACAACTAAAGCTCTGTGAGCCAATTTCCCTGCAAATTTGGTTTTCAAGCGGTCCCATAACGATGTTAATATGCACTTGTAATAGTTTCATCCTTTTCCAAATAATCTACGAATATTTTGTTTGCAAATCTTCTTGATTGGAGAAATGATCTTTGTCATTTTTGACTGCCCATTGTTTGGTCTATTTTCTGATCTCAGGCATATAGTAGTCCCGAAACGACGCTTCAAGTTCTGAAGATTTTATTTTGGTAATTTGAACTATGGGGAGATGAAATGATGTTTTGACGTAATGAGGGCCAATCGTGAAAGTTCTTCTACTATTTTGGTTTGTAATAATTCCACCCTTTTCCAAATAGTCGACGAAGATTATTCATTTTAAATTCAAAAGGCAGGCATCATACATTTTCCAACTGTGGCAGCACATTGTTTGGTCTCAGGCGAGTGGTGGTGTATGCACGACTCGTCTTCAGTAACAAAACGACTTTTAAAGTCCTCCGAATCCTATTTAGATGACCATAACTAGAAAGAATCAAGTGAAGCATTCGCATAGTGTACCAATCGTGGAATTTTTTTCCAACTAATGATTCATGATAAGCACTTTTTTTCGAGATGGAAGACAAATATTATCTCTTGCCAACGCCAAAGCACACCCTTTATAACTTTCCGGGTTGAAGGAACAGACTTCGCCTTTTTTGGTGCAGACTGGCAGGGTAGTCCATTGTTTGCACCCTTTTTTGGTCTTAGGCATATTAATGGTATATCCATGTTTCGTACTCAATAATAAAACGTCTGGAATCCTGTGGAGGGTATATTACAAAGGTATGAGCTGATGCATTATCGTGATGGTAGATCAATTTGGTCACCAAGTGATCTAATAATGATGTATTGGGTCTTCCTAAAATAATAGACAGTAATTATTTCTTGCGAAGGCCAAAATACAGCCGCCATAAAGTTCACGGTTGAAGTAACAGACTTCGCCTTTTTTAGTGCTGATTTTCACTGGCACTCCGTTTATTGGACTCTTCTTTGTTTTTGGGCGTTTAATTGATATATCTATGTTTTTTCCTCATCTGGAGTCCTGAGGATTTTAATTTGGCGACCAAAATTTGGCATTGTCGTGGTGGAAGATGATTTTTTTTTGAGTCATTTTCAAGCAGTCTATTAGAATGTACTTGTAATAATTCTACCTTATTCTAAAAATTGAACAAGGTTTCTTCATTCCGAATCCGAAGATACATTTGCTATAACCTTGTCCGCTGGCGGAACTGTATTCGCCTTTTTTGGTGCAACCTTTGCACTGGCAGCCCATTGTTTGATCTGTTTTGTCGAAAATAGAGTAACGATTTCTAGAATCTTGTGAATTTCAATTTGGCGACCACAATTATAGAGAAATAGAAATAGTTGAAGAGCACAACTTTTACCGAATCCGAAAAGACAGTCGTCATAACATAATTGCTTGAAGGAAGGGTCTGTGCCTTTTTTGGTGCGATTTCTCTACTGTAGCCCATTGTTTGGTCTGTTTTTTGGTCCCTAGCTTATAATGTTGTATCAATATTCCTTCAAAAATAGGATAAAGACCTCTAGAATCCTGTAGATTTTAATTGGATGACCATAATTACAGAGGAATTAGATGATGCTTCATCTTGTCCGTAAAGGACTTTTTTAAGGGCAAATCGTGGACGTTTTTCTTACAATTTGGATTTTAGGCAATTCAATAACGTTGCAACTATTACATTTCTATACTTTTTCGAATAAATTGACGAGCACAATTTCTTAAGAATCTCAAAAGACAGTCGTCATAACAAATCGGCTAAAGGAATGGTTTCCGCCTTTATTGGTGCAATCTCTGCACTGCAGCCCATTTTTTGGTCTGTTTTTTGTTTCTAGACTTGAAGTGGTGTATCAATGTTTTGGCAAAAATAATGCAATGATCTCTAGTGTCCTGTGGATTTCAATTGGGCGACCACAATTACAGAGGAATTAGCTGATGTTTAATCGTACTGGAAAAGGACTTTTTGTGGGCCAATCGTGGACTTTTTCTTGCAATTTGGTTTTTAAACAATACAATAACGGTGCATCTATGATAGTTCTATCCTTTCTCAAATAGTTGACGAGCACAATTTCTTACGAATCCCAAAAGACAGTCGTCATAACATTATCGGCTGAAGAAATAGTCTCTGCCTTTATTGGTGCAATTTCTGCATTGTAGCCCATTGTTTGGTCTATTTTTTAGTCTGTGGCTTGAAGTGATGTATCAATATTCCTTCAAAAATAGGATAACGACCTCTAGAATCTTGTAGGTTTCACTTGGGTGACCATAATTACAGAGAAATTAGCTGATGTTTCATCGTGTTGAAAAAGGACTTTTTTGGGAGCCAACCGTGGACGTTTTTTTTGCAACTTTGGTTTTAGGCAATTCAATAACGGTGCACCTATTACATTTCTATACTTTTTTGAATAGTTGACTAGCACAATTGTCCACGAATCCCAGAAGACAGTCGTCATAACATAATCGGCTGAAGGAATGGTTTCCGCCTTTTTTGGTGCAATCTCTGCACTGCAGCCCATTTTTTGGTCTGTTTTTTGTTTCTAGACTTGAAGTGGTGTATTAATGTTTTGGCAAAAATAATGCAACGACCTCTAGTGTCCTGTGGAATTCAATTGGGCGACCACAATTACAAAGGAATTACCTGATGTTTAATCGTGCTGGAAGAGGACTTTTTGTGAGCCAATCGTGGACTTTCTCTTGCAATTTGATTTTTGAACAGTATAATAACGGTGCATCTAAGATAGTTCTACCCTTTTTCAAATAGTTGAAAAGCACAATTTTTTACGAATCCCATAAGACAATCGTCATAACATAATCGGCTGAAGGAATGGTTGGTGCTTTTTTTGGTGCAATCTCTGCACTGCAGTCCATTTTTTGGTCTGTTTCTTGGCCTCTGGCTCATAATGGTGTATCAATTTTCCGTCGAAAATAACGAAACGACCTGTGCATTCTTTGGATTCCAATTGGACCACTATTATCACAGATAAATTAGCTGATGTTTCATCGTGTTGAACGATGACTTTTTTGTAGGACAATCGTAGACGTTTTTCTTGCTATTTGGTTTTCAAGCTGCACCTATGATAGTTCTACCCTTTTTCAAATAGTTGAAGAGCACAATTCTTTATTAATTCCAAAAGACAGTCGTCATAACATAATCGACTGAAGAAATGATATCCGCCTTTTTTGGTACAGCCTCTGCACTGGAATACATTATTTGGTCTGTTTTCTATTTCTAGACTTATAGTGGTGTATCTATGTTCTGTCGAAAATAATGAAATGACTGCTAGGATCTTGTAAATTCCATTGAGGCGTCCACAATTATGAAAGAATTAGTTGATGTTTCATCGTGTTGAAAAAGGACTTTTTTCTGAGCCAGCCGTGGACTTTTTTTGCAATTTGGTTTTGAAGTAGTTGAATGCTAATAGTTTTATCATTTTTTTAATAGTTGAACAGAACAATGTTTCACGAAACCCAAAAGACAGTCATCATAACATAATCTACTGAAGGAATAGTTTTCGCCTTTTTTGGTGCAATCTCTGCACTGAAGCCCATATTTTTGGTCTGTTTTTTGTTTCTAGACTTATAGTTGTATGTCAATGTTTTGTCGAAAATAATGCAACGACCTCTGAAGTCCTGTGGATTTCAATTGGGCGATCATAATTATAGAAGAATTAGCTGATGTTTAATCGTGCTGGAAAATGACTTTTTGTGGACCAATCTTGGTTTTTAGGCAATTGAATAACGGTGCACCTATTACATTTCTGAATAGTTGAAGAGCACAATTTCTCACGAATCCCAAAAGACACAGCCGTCATAACATAATCGAGTGAAGGAATGATCTCCGCCTTTTTTGGTACAGCCTTTGCACTGTAACCCATTGTTTGGTCTAATTTTCAGTCCCGGGCTTATGGTAATCTATCAAGATTTCGTCGAAAATAATGAAACGATCTTTAGAATCGTGTAGATTTCTATTGAGCCTCCACAATTACAGAAGAATTAGCTGATGTTTCATCGTGTTGAAAAAAGGCTTTTTGTGGGCCAATCGGATGTTTTTTGACAACTTGGTTTCCAAGCAGTTTAATAACGGTGCACCTAAAATAATTCTATCTTTTTTCGGACTGTTGGTTTGTACAATTAATTGCGGATCGTAAAAGAAAGTCGTTATGACATTATCGGCTGAACGAAATGTCTCCGCTTTTTTTGGAGCAATCTTTTGACTGGCACCCAATGTTCGGACTGTTCTTTGGTCACAGGTGTGTAAGGGTGTATCTAAATTTTGTTCAAAATGAAGAAATGGCGTCTAAAGTTCAGTTGCAAACCATCCTCGGAACATGTCACACATTTTTTCATATCCTCCTTTGGAAGATATTGTGAGTTTCATCTAAGTATCATTTCAGGAAAATATTATTATTTTCCTCACAGTGTTTTCTTGATATTCCGGTGGTAAAATCCTCCTGAATTAATTCCTCTATTATTTTTCCCGTTCATAAGCTAACGATGTGTTATTATGAAAAATTGAGTTTCCTGTTTTGTTTTTTAATCTCTGAAATAAAACAGGGATACAATTTTAGCCCTTTTTTCCCAAAATTGAATTGTTTAGGTAGTATCCAGAATTTAATAGCCTCATTAATGCTCTGGAACACAACATCGGATAAAAGTTACGTTGCGAAAATTTAATAAAAATGTTTTAAATATCACTTAAATTCAATTTTACTCTGCTACAATTTTTACACTAATCAACCTAACCTAAAAAATGTGCAAAATATTGATTTCCAGTCTTATTTTAGCACAAAATATCTCCCGCTACTTTCGACATTCAATATAATAAGGTAACCGTATTTTTTTGTCTATTCAGACGGTAGAAGATCTGGAGGCGCGCTGCAAGGAAGCTGGCATCGAGATAGTAACCCGGCAGTCTTTTCTATCGGATCCAACAGACGCCGTACGAAATTTAAGACGCCAGGACTCTCGAGTGATCGTCGGATTGTTCTACGTAGTCGCAGCTAGGAGGGTTCTTTGTGAAATGTATCGGCAGCAACTTTACGGGAAGTCTTATGTGTGGTTCTTCATAGGTAAGAAAGTTTTAATAGATCAACTTTCAGGAAAATATTAACTACGGGAGATAAAATAAAGCAGAGACTTTTGTAGAAAAATATTTTTTGAATCAGTGGTTTTCAAGCTGTAATGAAAAGCTCTTTCATTTTTCCTTTAGGCAATACAATTGAATAACATTATCCCTTCGCGGTCATCAAACAAAATTTCTGCTTCACTTACTGATACTCTTTCAATCTTTTAGAATCTAATACACGTCAAACTATATCGGAAAGTATAAAATCTCGAGCTGGTCTTACTACTTCCGAACTATTTAATCCAATTTCAAAAGAAGTTTCTTGAAGTGTACAACCGCAGACCAATAAAAAGGGAAATTAAATTTTTTCTTTTACAGTGAAGAAGAGATTTAAACTTTTATTCGGGAGGTGTACTTAAATTTCAGCTTGAGTAGTGAAGTCCTTTTATGATGATGGTATCGAATGTAAAAAGGAATTAAAGGCTATAAATATTTTTTTTTTTGTGAACTAAGGTCTGACGAATCTAAAATTGAGGACCAAAATTAGATATCTTATTTGTTATTAGTCGTTTGTGATTTGTTGATTACCACGAAGTCTTTTTTTTATATCTGTTGAGTAAACAGCAGGATTAGCCAACTACAGTCATTAAAATTGCTTTACTTAGCTTCACTCGTAAAAGTTCTGGCAGTAATATTCTTGATATTACGCTAAAGTAAATAAAATGAACGTGTTGACTCGAACTCTTATGAAAAACTCATTTTTATTGGTTTACTTAGAGTGTTCATATCAGTCCATGTTATTTTTTCTAAATATACATCTACTCTCTTATTATATATACCATATGATTATTTTTCTTTGAATATATCATATTGATATCACAGAATCTGCTATTATCCATAATTTTCAATATGTTATTGAAATAATAATGAGTTTTAGTATTAAAATAATGTCACAAATTGAACATTTCATCGGCAGAACTTTTAAATCAACGAGTGAATTATTAATCAAACGAAAGATTCTTTGGAGAAATTTCCAAGTATTGGAAGTAACAAATAAGACGGCCATTCATTACTGTCACTTAATGTTCAAATTACTTTTTGTTAAGCTCGGAAGAAACTTTTGGAAAACAAATTAACAAGCAGGAAACTTTTCTAACATGTTTATTGGGATGAATTAGAAATTGAGAGATGATCGTTTGAATCTTGATACAATTCTCATTAGATACTTTTTGTTTTCAGGTTGGTATGAAGACGATTGGTTCGAAATAAACTTGGAGAAGGAAGGAATCGAATGCACTAGAGAACAAATGCGTTTGGCGGCCGAGGGTCATCTCACGACCGAAGCATTAATGTGGAACCAGAACAGTCAGCAGGAGACAATTTCCGGGATGACTTCAGATCAGTTCCGCTTGCGTTTGAACGACGTGCTGAGAAGAGAAGGATACGATATCGACAATAACAGATACCCTGAAGGATATCAAGAGGCACCCTTAGCATATGATGCCGTCTGGTCGGTGGCGTTAGGTAAAATTGAAAAGTCAAGAGATTTTTGCATGTTTGTATTCAATTTAATTTATCTTACACTTTCGTGAAATGTTTTGGGGTGAAAATTGCGTCGTTATTCTTATCGATTCTGGCTTTGCTGCGGTGTCGTCTCTGAAATAATATATTCATATTGTCTTCAAGTTTTTCTTGTTTGGAATGCATACAAAGATTTGAATTTTTCAGGAAATGACTCACCTGGGGGAAATAAAAAAAGAAATGTGACAATTTTTCCATAACGCAGTACTAGCTCATAAAGTTTTTGTCAATAAATGCACTATTCCTCCACTGGGATTTGTGATTTGACAAATTGGATAATTTCGACTTCGATTCTTTTTCTTGAAAAGCTCTTTGAGTTTGTAAACAATCAAATAAAACTGAGTCAACTATATATCATCGTATTTGAATTTTCCTGCTTCAAAAGATGAAAAATTTGCATATTCAGCCAATGAGGAACGGAAAATTATTGTAATATTTGAGAGTTGAAAAAATGTACCAATACACTCAAGGATCTTCAAAGAATGCTCGAAATCATAGCAAATATACCGAAATCGATTTATAATGGTCAAATATCTTTTACTCTCCTATGTCTGGTTCCCTATCCTAAAAAGGCGTTTAAATACAACTAGAGGATCTAAAATCGTTTCCAGTTGAATTTCAATGTCCCCTACCTCAATATTCATCTAATTTCATTCATAGTAGCTTTTCCCTATTTTGCAAGTGTTAAAACGACTAGGTTTTATTACAATTTGGAAACTCAGAACCACCAAAAGATATTGAGCCATTTTTGGACAATTTTTGTTGCTCCTTCAATGTTTTTGTGACTTAATCTCGAGCGACTGCTCATTTTCCTACAACGGCTGAGAGAACATCGCTTTAACACGATTTTAAAATCCAGAATTCGACAATGCCTACTGTGTCCCTCAAACTTAATATTTATTTTATCCCATCCTCTACAACTTTTCCTAATCCTGCAACACAAAAAACTATTGAAATGAGTTTGCTAACCTATTTTTCAACTCAATATTCAACTGATTTTGATTCTGTGTCTTCCAATCTTAATATTCATTCATCCATATCCATCCCTCACAACTTTTGCTCATTCCGCGACACAAAAAACTATCGAATGAGTCTACTGAGCTTTTTTTTCAGCTCAATATTCAACTATTTTCTATCCTGCAATAGCTGAGAGGACATCGATACCCCAATCTTGATATTAATTTTATCCCATTCTCCAAACTATCGGAATAAATCTGCTGACCTATTCTTCCAACTCCATATTCAATTGTTTTCTGTTATTCAAAAACTGAGAGGACATTGATCCTGATACTGTGTCTCCACAACTTAATATTTATTTGATCTTATCTTTCACAACTTTTCCTCATCCTACCACTCGAAAAACTGTCGAAATAAATTTACTGAGCTATTTCTGGACTCAATATTCAACTGTTCTGTATTCTGCAAGAGCTGAGAGGACATTAATCCTAATACTGGACTTTCAATCTTTATATTCATTTTGTTTCATTCTTCACAACTTTCCCTTATCCTGCAACACAAAAAACTATCGAAATGAGTCTGCTGAGCTATTTTTTCAACTTAATATTTAATTGTTTTTCATTCTGAGCCAACAAAATCAGGCGATCCAGAATTGCAGGAAGTTTTTAAATTAAGTCAACTGAATCGATTTTTGATGTTTTGTTTCAAAAAATCTTATAATATTTTCCACTTTAATATCCTGATCTTATTCCTTGTACACTGAGAAAAAACAAAGTGGTAAGAGTAGTAATTCAAGTGGTACGAGTAGCTATTTTAGTGGCATCCCTTGTCATTTAAATTGATATCTGTACTACTTGAATTGTCACTCTTATCATTTAGTTTTCTCAGTGTAGCTTTCCTCTATCTTGCAAAGGCTGCAACAATGTTGTTTCTAAACGATTTGGAGATCCAGAATCTTCAAAAGATATTAAAATAGGTCTTTTGAACAATTGTTGGATAATGTCTGGTTTCCCCGCACTTTAAAGTGATTTTTCCTGGAAAGGCTGGAAGGACATCCAGAAATGTAATTTTCCGATAATGCCTCGCTTCCAACGTGAATACTGTCTCCTAATCTCAATATTTATTCAATTTTATCCTTGACAGCTGTTTCCCATCCTGTAATGTTGTCGAAATGAGTTTGCTGGACCATTTTTTGGCAATGTCTAGTTCTGGAAGCTATAAAAAAGTTTCCTCAATTTTATATCCAGCTGATTTCTGTTCCAATAAAATAAAAAGATTTAGATTAGAAGGAAGTTATCAAATTAAGTCTCCTGGATCGTTTAACGATAATGTCTTGTCTTGAACTATCATGTGTCCAGTGGCGGAGCAAGACCAAAATTTGATGTGGGCAAGGTACACTTTGCGAGGCCCTCTGGTGACACAAGCAATGTTATAAATTAAATAATAGTTGAAACAGCATTTTGATATTAGCTTTATTATAGTATAGACAATGCAAAGTAAACTATATTCTTAGACTGAAATTAAAGAAAAAGGAACTTCTTGCTTTTAGCTTCACTAAAATTTTTGAAGATTGTACCATAATTCAGCTTAGATGCTATATCTGCTTCAATAGATAGAACTGTCAAAGCTGAAAGTCTTTCCTGACCCATCGTATTTTTCAAATAATTTTTTATTAGTTTCAATTTCGAGAAACTCCTTTTGGCGGTATTGTTAACAAAATCAAATAGACAATGTAAATATTTGAGTAAATTTCCTTCAAGCTATTTTACATTATGTACTGAAACAGTTCTTTCACATCTTTACTAAAATCTGGTACATTTAGGATCATAGTTTGTAATTATTCATAAAATTCGTGAGGCTGGAAGTCACTACTTTCACCCACTCGCAGGACGGTGTGTAAATCTTGAAAGTTTTTATTATTTGCTCTTACTAAAATTACAAATATTGCTTAATTTATAAAATATGAGACCTCAATATCCTGAAATTTGTATATTCTTAGATAAAATATATCAAGAAGAATCGATTTTGATAATTTTTGTTGTTATAAACACCATAAGGATGCTACGATCGCACGCTGTATTACTTGAGTAACGGACGGAGGAGAGAATAGCCGAATCACAAGCACATACTGTTTGACTCTCTATCTCCTGAACGAATTGAGATAATTGAAGTCTGTAAAAAATATCGTATTCTGCACGATTCTTTCTGATGTAATAAGAATTATTATCGGAATGTCTTAAAAAATACAAATAACATTACCTGATACATACAATTTAGAGTTTGTAGCTGTACATTTCGGCTCAATTGAGATAATCAAAGTGTGTGAAAAGTATTGTGATCTACATACATACTTAGATTTAACGCGATGGATAGTTCCATCAGAATATCTTCAGATATACAAACATGATCGATTGAAATTTAATACTCAATAATATTTCTAAAATCGACTATTCTAGTAGCACAATGTTTGTTGCTGTATCTTTTGAACGAAACAAAATAATTAAAATTTATGAAGAATATGTTGTCCAAAACATTCAATAAAATTAATAAAAATGTCTTAGAAACTGAACTGACAGAATATTTCTGTTTTAAAAATGAGAATAAAAGGTAATCAACAATAACAAAAATTTTGGATTTTCATTCAAGTTATTTTCTAATATGTATTGAAGTAGATCTTTCATTAATGAAGTCTGGTACATTTAGTTTGCAATTCTTCATACAATTCGTAAGGTTGGAAGTCCCTACTTTCACCCACTCGCAGGACTGAAAAATTATCAAATTGATTCTTCATTTCAATAAGATTAGGGAATTCAGAATTGCGGACCTGTTTTTTGATAATATTTGGTAGCCAAAAATTCTATAGTATTTCCACCTTCATATTTATTTGACTTCATTTACTACGATCCTTTTTCAAAAAGCAAAAGTGATTCAGGGCCTTTTAACACAACTAGAAGATTTATGGTAGGATTCTGAGCATTATCTTAAATTTCTATAACGTTACAGATCTATAAGCTCATTGGAATCCATAAGTGAAGATCTTATAGATTCTATTAAAATGGTATTCTAAACAATTTTCTATAAGTTATGACGTCATGATACTTCCGTTTACTGGAACTTACAGTTCAATGTTGTCAATAGGTCAGGAAATAATTTTGTTCAAAAATACAAATTAATATATTTTATTCAAGCTTCTAATGCACTCAAGTGAATAAATCATACAACGACGTGAATGAAGTCATCAAATATAACGATGCCTTCTAATTTTAATTCATATCGTTCTCACTCAAGTTGTCATGTGTCAGATTATTTTGACATATTTGAATTGAGATTTTAAGAATTTTGCGAAAGGTTTAAAACATGAAGATTTTCTAGTGATTACAAAAGTGTTCGATGGAATGAATAAACATTGTGTGTCCTTGAAAGAAAACCAGAAATATTGCCAGAGAGCAATAAGTGTACATGGATTATGAAGAATATGATTACGTATTCAAAAGTAGCACTATAAATTCAACATTAGATGATAATTATTTGAATAATTAATGGGAAGAATACATTGAATTCAATTGAAGACGCTCTATATTCAGTTGTAGGTGAATGAAAATCCACTCGCGACTCGTGAGAAAACTTTGAGTGGCAAGAATCTGAAATTATATTCTTGATCATGATGCGAAAATCATATCAAATTATGGGCAATTGTATTATCCAGATGGAACAATTGTTTGAAACGTTTTTCTGGAGCTTCGAATGGGCTTATTGCATTACTTAGATTTTTCTTATCAATCTCACATAATTTTTGAATGAATTCTCAATATTTATTAATAATAAATGCTAACCTTCCATGATCCTTTACCAGCAGAAAGTACATGAAACGCAAAACACCTAAATTATTATTTATTTTGACATTTCATATGTCTTATGGTTAGAGTTCATCTAATTTTAACGTTATAGACATCTATTACATATTTAAAGAAATCTATAAGATACAGATTCTTTCAGAATATAATTTTGCCTATCGAATCTGTAAGTTGTTATAGACTTTCTTATAGACGCTATAGAAACGTTCAGAATCCCACCATTAGAATCAGAAATAGTATTTTGAGTCGTTTCTTGACGATGTCCAGATTACAATGCAACCTCTACAAATTTTTTTATTCTAGAAGGGCTGTAGGACGTAGATTCAACACATAAACAAGAATAATTATCGAATTGAATCTCTTGAGCCGTTTCTTATTTATGTTTGTTCCTTGAAGTGTTACCCAATTTCGATACTCCCACGAATTTTTCTATTTGCAAAGGCTAGTAAGACATGATTCGCAGATCTAAAATCGCGAAAAGTTATTAAAGTGAGCCTTTCGAGCCATATTCTGATAATGACTAGCTCACAAAGTTTTTCTTATCTCAATAGTCGTCTGATTTCATCCTTGACAATTTTTTCTTCACTGCAAGGACTGAAACGAGATTTTTCGATTCTCCAGGTTCATACTTTGACCAAGTGTAGCTTCCATAAATGTTTTTATGTCCCAATATTCATTTGAAGCCTGCAAGAACTGGAAGCATCGTTCCTGAACGATTTAGGAGATCCAAAATCGCGACAAGTTTTGATGATTTTTAGTTTCCACAACTATTACAGCGTCCTCTCACATTTTTATTTATCTGATATTACCTCCTACAATTTTCGGATACGATTTGTAAATACGCATACTTGAAAGCTCTCAGAAAAACATGCTAAGATCGTGTGAGACATGTTGAGGACTGAGGGTTACAAAATTTTTGATTGTACTCTACCATTCAAGGATCATTTAAACTGGTTACAAATATTCAAATTAAATATGCACTATATTAAAACAAATTAATTTGAAAAACAAGCTTGTCTAGAATAATAGGAAACTTTGATAGTTATATAGAGTTTAATTGAATGGAATTTTGAACAGTTGATTCTATTTGAAACGAGATTTGTTGCTAACTTATCACTTTAGGAAACATTTATTTGAAATTATTTGCGAAAAGTTATAGTTTCATCATATTTCTATTTTCCTTTTAACTTCTGCGTTCAATATTTTATCAGCTTGTTATTAATTTAATTTCAGAATGTACTTCATGTTTTGTTAATGCATTATTTTATATTTTGCTCATAACTCCGTAGTATTATTTATTCTTAGTAGCTTTTGTTCTGCATAAGTGATTTTGCATATTTGCTGTTTTGATTAAATATATTTCGGTTATTAAACATTTTGTTTTAATTATAATGAACTGTAAATCTAATATTTGATATTCCAGCATTTAATAAAACGATGGATCGTCTACAACGATATGGGAAAAGCTTGAAAGATTTCACTTATACCAATAAGGAAATCGCTGATGATATTTATTCAGCGATTAACTCGACACAATTTCTTGGAGTCTCAGTAAGTCAAATATCAATTATCTCTTGAATATTTCATCATGAAAGAATCATAAAATACCTGGTAAAGCTTTTTGAATGATAAAAGTTTTATGTACAATAAATTTTCAATTTCATATTTCTACTGCCGTAAATAAAACCGTATAATAAAAGTTGGATACTTGTTCAATTTTTCAATTCACGTAATGTATTGTTATTTTAACACTTTGTAGTAAAATATTAATATGATCCAATACATCTTTCCGAGTAGTAACAGATATATGAAATTCTTTTGAATTGTAACACAAATTCTTGATTCTAATTCAATTTTTTTGTTTAGGGTTACGTAGCATTCAGCTCCCAAGGAGATCGTATAGCCCTCACCCAAATAGAGCAAGTAATCAACGGAACCTATCTCGTCTTAGGTTACTACGATACACAAGCTGACAATTTAACTTGGTTCAACCGAGAAAAATGGGCTGGGGGTAAAGTACCACAAGATAGAACCGTCGTAAGAAGAGTTCTAAGGACGGTTTCGCTACCGCTCTTCATATGCATGGGGGTTGTTTCTAGTATAGGAATCTTAGCTGCTTTAGGGTTGATTATATTCAATATTTGGAATAATCATAGGAGGTAAGATATTTTATTAATTTATTTAGTTAAATTCAGGAATTATTTAAGTCATTGACAGCTGAAATTTTACTTTGAGTGTGACCTATAGGTCACTCAAAGTGAAATTTATTTGTAGAACGAAAAGTTCTTAATTTTGTTTACCACGCCATCGGAATTCCAATTCCTAGATTTTCTTGTCTACAGTTTCATCTTTGGGAATTGCTTCGGTCATCAATACTAGAAAAAACTGTTTGTTGTTGACCGATATGTAACGCACGTTCTACCGCCTTTTATTATTTCTTTTTCGAGTTGTTTTTGTGTCTGAGACTTTGCAGAAATTACGCTCAGAGACAGAAGTTGAAGATCAATATTGGCTCGTATCCAAAGCGACGTTTTTCCCATTAGGTGATTAAATTAATGGACGGGTAATTGGAACAGTTTGTAATTTGCAACGAACTCATTTGCATTTAGAATGGATACCTGTTGGTCCACTTGAAATTATGACGAGAGATATCTAATCTATCATTGATAGTAAATTGCCATTGTTCAACAGAAATTGAAGACATTTATAATTTAGGACTGCGCACTAATTCAGAATTATTAAAGTGCCTTGATGGAGAATCTATTGAATTTTGCATATCTGGTAGCATAAATTGTACGAAGATATTGATATGTGGCCTGGCATAGAAAGAGCTAGTAGATCTCAGATTAAACTCCTTCCAATTCAACGGCTACAAAAAAACATAACATTTTTGTGTTCTTTCAAATATTTTGCAACTTTGGAACCAACGGTATTAAATTAGGAAAAAATGAGTGATGATAAATCAGTTCTAAGCTTAATTCGCTAGTTTTGCAGGGCTAAAAATAACTTAAAACAGCGCTGCTTTAGATACTTCTCTACAAAGTTTCTCCAAGACATTTTTGCGAATTATAGTTAACAATGATATTTATTATTCTTCAGTCACAGTTTTGCTGAGTAGTTTATGAGAAGTATCCCATCCTTGTCCTAATAAAGGGAAGCAATAACGTGTCCTGCAGATTTTTGTTCGCGAAACTTGTTGGGTTCAAGATATTTCCACTTATTCGATGGTTTCTACTTCTCTGGACTATTTACGATGAGCCCAAGTTTCATCCACAGTCATCAATCAGTCCAAAAAGCTAGAAGAATCATTTTTAAACGTCTGTATATCAATTTGGTTGTTGTGTCTTAGTCATTTTTGGTTGTAACTTCATCGTACAGAAAAGGGAAGCAGTTGCAAATTACTGAAAGGTCCAATATTACTCTAATGCTATTTAGGATCAGATTTTGTTGTTAACGACTGAGTTGATCCATAAAGAATCTTGCATTCATGAAGACTTTCAGGGATACAAGGTCTGATGCCTGAACGCTGACTATATCATGATAATCAAATTGATTTACAGTCATCTTAAAGAGGATTAATCTAGTTTTTTCAATTGCATGACAATTATAGATCCAGAAATGAAGGAACAGTCGAAAGAATGGCAGTATTTCTACTCGACTTAAGTTCCGCGAACAGAAATGAGGAGTCACAACAACCAAATTGATTCACAGTTATTTCTGCTCAACAGTCTCAGTCTTCAGGATTCAGTTCATTGTCCAACCATACTTGCACTTGGTAGAACACACGAAACAAGTGTTGATGAGCAGAAACAGATGTTGAAGGTGGACAAGATAGCTGCACTCTTTTATTTCATCTTCAGTCAAAGATTCATTGCAAATGAAGCAAACTTCTGACATTTTAATAAAATTTTGTAACGGCACAGTTCAAAATGTAAATACCATCTATAAACACGTCTATTTACAACGAAAAGCCTTTTAAGACTGTTGATGTTATTCAAGGCCAACCGACTAATGGAATTATGGACGGCCACTGTCTCACTCAATCGTATATTTTCCACGTATAGTATTTGAGTGTATGGATCTCAAAAATAATATTCCAATATTATTTACTTCAAATGATGCATTTTTTCTAGGTTTGAAATCGCGATAACTCAAAAACTGTGCTTCGCAGGAAAAAAAGTATTGATATATTTTTTGTAGAGAATTTTACGTTCTATAAATTTTTGCTCACTCATTTTTTCGGTAGCTCCCACTATTTCAGAGGTATACGCAAAAAGCGGAAATTTGTGACCTCTGACCTCAGATAAAAAACAACGCACAAGCGAGATCGATGGAGACTTCTGACATAGAATTTGTAATGACGTATTCAAGTCCTGTACTGTTGGGAACTAATGCAAACTCAGCACTTTTTTTCGTCTATTTTGTCTGGGCTATAAGTTAGTCAATGAAGAAACTTCTAGATGTGCATGGGCTGATGTCTGAACGCTGACTGAATCATAATAATCAGATTGATTTACAGTCATCTTGAATAGGATTAATCTAGTTTTTTCAATTGCATGACAAATATGGAACCAGAAATGAAGGAACAGTCGAAAAAGTGAGCACATGACGACTTCACTCGACCTAAAATGAATATGAATCGGAGTCGTCAATCAAATTGATTTTCAGTCATTTCTGGCTGACGTTCAGACATCAGAGAGCTTAAAAGAAAAATTTGTGGCAAAGGCAAAGTTAAATTTAATCTTATTTAGGATCAGATTTTGTTGAATGACGATTGGAAGATTCCAATTTGATACTTGAAATTGAAAGGGTACGACCAGCTCCACCAATTCGGTGGTTTACGAAGATAGTTCGGAAAGCTCTCAGTTGGAAGCACAAATTACACTAGAATGACCATAAAACTATTACATTAATTGAATAAAAACATTGAGATGGCCTTGTGTGCCCAGTAGATTTGTTGTAGCAGTGAGGATGAGTAAACAATTTTTGTCTGTCTTATTTAAAGGATATTTATGTTCGTGTTGTGATTGAGAACTTCGACAAAGTTAGATTCTGCTATAAAAGAATTAGTTCCTTCATTTATGACGGTTAAAAAATGGGCGGATGAGTTTAAAGGTGGTCGTAAGTCAATTCAGAATGATGAATATATGGAACGCCCAAAAACTGTCTGTCGTAACCGTCGAAATCGTTACAAATGTCTAGAATTCCATAGAAAACGATAATTGACTGAAGGTTCGACAAATAGCTGAGGCTGTAAACATCTCGATAGATTGCGTACACCACATTTTACGTGATGTTTTGAGTATGCAGAAGTTGACTGTTCGCTGGATCTTCCCAAGAGTGTCTAGGCAATCCCACTGAGTTTCTTCGACATTTCATCACTGTAGATGAACTCTGAGTTCATCACTTCACGTCAAAGATAAAGCAGCAGTTTAAACGATGGATTGGGGCAAGGAAAAGTGCGCCTAATAAAGACGAACGAGTTCCAGTTGCCAGAAAAGTTATGGCAACGCTCTTCTAGGATTCTCGTGGTGTAGTGCTCATAGATTACATAGAAAAAGGCAGAACTATTACTGGGGCCTATCACTCTTAACTGCTGTCCAAATTTAATGATGTAATCAAACATAAACGTCCCCATCTGGCAAAAAATGAGACGCCATTTCATCTTGATGATGCACCTGGGCACAAGTTTCGCGTTGTTGAAGCAAAACTCAAGTAACTTCGATTCCAAGTGCTTTCACATGCCTTGTATTTGTCAGCGATTTTTATTTCTCCCTAGCTTGAAGAAATGGCTTGGGGAACGAAAATACACTTCGAACGAAGAGGCTGAAGCTAAGACTAACGCTCATTTTTCTGATTGTATTAAAAAGTTAAAAGTTCTTTGACAGGCCGAGAACTTTTAGAACTTCGCCCTCCAAAAATTTCAGATTTTAATCAAGAACTTTTCATCTTAACAGTTTGTGTTTACTTTCCAGGGTTATACAATCTTCCCACCCAGTGTGCAACACCATAATGCTCTTCGGGGTGATGACCTGCCTAGCCAGCGTTTTTCTGCTGGGCCTAGATGGAAGATTCGTTGCCCCAACGACATATCCATCGATATGCCAAGCAAGAGCGTGGTTGTTAACCACTGGTTTTACCTTGGCTTATGGTGCTATGTTCAGCAAAGTGTGGAGAGTTCATAGGTTAACCACTAAAGCCAAGAGCGACCCCAAGGTACGAACGGTACGCATCGTAAGATTTCACTTGATTTTTAGCTAGATTTGAAACGAACACAAGTAGATTGTCAATCAACAGGATATTCATAAATGAAGGGACTTTTAGAAAACATATTATTTTGCTTATAGTTTTACATGTTACACTGTTACAGTATCTCATCGATTATGAGTAAGCGTAAAATACTAATACATTTAATAGCTCAACTCTTGGTTGCTAAAACATTCAATAATTTGTCAATATTTCAATTGGAATTTTGGTAGTTCTATCGATAGATTTGGTTGTTGTCAATGTTTTTGCAATCAGGTGCCAGTTTAGATACTAGAAAGATCGGAACAACGATAGAACAGCATGTAATTTTGTGAATATTGACTGTTAGAGCCCAGGCATGATTATAGAATTAGATTCAGATTTTGAATTACATTAGTGACTTCTGGAACGGTTCATGCAAGTAATGTTTCTATTTCACTGTAGAAAAAGGTGGAACCATGGAAGCTCTACTCCATGGTAACGGGTCTGCTAGTGGTGGACTTAATCCTGCTACTAGCGTGGCAACTACACGACCCTTTGCAAAGGAGGGTTGAATTATTTCCGCTAGAAGATCCACCCTCCATGGCTGATGACGAAAAGATTCGACCAGAGCTGGAACATTGCGAGAGTCACAATAATACTGTCTGGCTTGGTAAGGCACAATCCAAATCTATACCATGACATGAAAAAAAATTTAGATGATCATTTAACTTGCGATAGATGAAAAACAAAAGCTGAGTTCAGATAGACCACATAACAATCTTGAAAGGAATCATTTTTTGAAGAGCAAATAGAATTTTATCACTAAAATTCATCTCTTTGTGGTTGAAGTTTTTGATAGCTAATAAAGGAAGTAAAACTTTTTGATACTTTGATAAGTTTGTCAAGAGTTCGGAAAGATTTAAAACTTGTAAGATGCTTTAATGACCAATGAAATTGGAGTACTTTGAGAAGTTAAATTCCGCAACGATCCTTAAATAATATTTTAAAACTTTGTTGCTTTAAGTCTTTCTGAAATGTCTCCGGAAATATTTTCACTTTACAGATCAATTCTGTACGAATTGTTCAGTTAATATGCCAAATTGTGATTGATGTTGTTTGGTTTTTCAGGCATTGTATACGGCTACAAAGGCCTGGTCCTCGTCTTCGGCCTTTTCCTGGCTTACGAAACCCGTTCACTGAAAATAAAACAAATCAACGACTCGCGATACGTGGGCATGAGTATCTACAACGTAGTGATCCTCTGTCTAATCACAGCTCCTGTTACTATGGTTATTGCCAGTCAACAGGACGCGAGCTTTGCTTTCGTGGCACTCGCAATAATCTTTTGCTGTTTTCTCAGCATGGCGCTCATATTTGTGCCCAAGGTAAGCATAAGATTGAAAAAAACGTTGAATGAAGGGAAAATGGTTTTAACGGGTGTTGCAGGTGATTGAAATTATCAGACATCCGAGAGATAAAGCGGAAAGCAAATATAATCCGGATGTTGGGGTTTCGAAAGAGGACGAAGAACGGTATCAGAAGTTAGTCACAGAAAATGAAGAGCTGCAGAGGTTAATAGCGCAAGTAAGTACATCAATTTGTTAGAACGGCTTCTAACTTCCATATCTTTCAATGGTTTCATTGATGTAATCTTCTTGAATGACATGACGCTCAAGTTTTTTTGTACGTTGAAAGGCAATATTTCAACTTTAATTTCATCCTGAACAGTAAAAAGTCTCAAGTATCGAGGTCAGTTGAATATAGAAATAAAAAATGTTTCTGGGAGTCGAAAATTATCGAAAAATTACGATTATTTTATGTTGTAAAGCTTACGTGTCATTTTATAGAAAAATGTCGTAGAGTTAAAGCGATTCTTAAGTTGTATCAGAAAGGCAGTACTTCAACTGTAATTGATTTCTTGAGAGAAGAAAGTCGCAAGTGACGAGGTCGGGTAGATAAAGGGATATGAAATGTTTCTAGTAATCCTAGTGTCAGAAAAAGTACTTCAGCTCTATTTTAAATCCGTAGAAAAGTAAAAGAATCGCAGATGAAGAGGTTAGGTGACTGTAGCAGTAGAAACTGTTATTGAGGTTTAAAAACTGCCGAAGAAATGTTGATAATTTCGGGGCGGAGTCACAATATGTTCCAAAGCATCATATATCTTCAACGTTTTCATAAAAGTTATCTTCAGCGTACAACCACAATTTCGGCGTGTTTTATGCCAACCTGAAAGCTATTTCATGTCGCAGAGCTTACGTTATATTCACCAAGTCAAAAAAGACAGTATTTCAGTTGTAGTTTCATTTTTAGAACAGTATAAAGTCACAGGGGACGAGGTCAGGTGAACAGAAGGATTGAAACCATTTCTGAGGTTCAAAAATTGTTGAAAATTTGTTGACAGTTTTCGGATAGAGTCACAATATGCTTCTATAACATTATATATCTTACAACGTTTTTATAGAAGTGACCTCCAGCGCACAACCACAATTTTGACGTGTTTTATGTCAACTTGAAAGATTTATTATGTTGCGATATCCTTATTATGTTAAAAGGGCAGTATTCAAGCTATAATTTATCCTGCAGAAGACTCAGATGGCGAAGTTAGGTCAATAGAAGAATTGATGATGCTTCGGGGAGTCAAAAATTGTCAAAAAATTGCTGAAAATATCCGGAACGAGTCTCAATATGTTCGATAGTAACACATATCGTCCAACGTCTTCATGGAAGTAATCTTCAGCGTACAACCAAAGTTTCGACGTGTTTTATGCCAATCTGAAAATTATTTAATGTCATAAGGCTTATGTGATATTCGTCTTGTCAAAAAAGCTAGCATTTCAGCTGAAGTTCTATTCTTGCGAATAGTATTAAGTCACAAGTGACGAGGTTAGGTGGATAGAAGGATAGAAACTGTTTCTGAAGTTCAAAAATTGTCGAGAAATTGTTAGAAATTGCCAGATAAAGTTAAATATGTTTCAAGTCTTCATGGAAATGATTTTCAGCGTAAAACCACAGTTTTGGCGTGTTTTATGTCAACCTGAAAGCTATTTTACATCGTCGAGATTACGTGATATTCGTCATGTCAAAAAAAGCAGTATTTTAGCTGTAGTTTTCTTCTGGGGACCAGTATGAAGTCAAACTTGGCGAGGTTAGGTGAATAGAGGGATAGAAGCTATTTTCGAGGTTCAAAACTGGTCAAAAAATATTTGAGAGACTCCGGCAATATTTTCGATTACATTATGTGATGTTTGTTGCTTTTAAAGTCACTATTTGATAAATGAAAGTTTTATTCTTTGATGTAACACTAAAACAACACTATACAATTTATTTCTCACTTACTACTTTTAAATTAATATTTATTTACAACAACTTATTTATTTATTACACTTGGCTGATCACACTCTGCATATTTACTTCTCTTGTCAGGTTGTTCGCCTTTATATATACGGAAGCCAAACATCCAGAAATTTCTACATCATTCTAGTAAGCTACGAGAATGTCGCTTGTATAGAGCGGCGCCCAGATAACAGAACCGGATTCAGGGCTCATTTTACTTCCACGAACCACGACACCTTCGCACGTTACAATTATATAGTGCTCAAGTTTTCCATTTAGGGTACAGACACATATTCAGCCTGTTTAATGCCAAACTGAAAGTTATTTCGTATCCTGAAGCTTGTACAATTTCCTAATTATGTCAAAAGACAGTTTTAGCTATTATTTATGCAGGAGAATAATAAAATGACGTGAGTGAAAAGGTCAGATAAATGGAGGAATAGAAATTGGACGCATCTAAACTCCTCCACGAAGCCTCAGGTAGCTATAATCCTATATCCGAATTCCTCCATAATATATCTTCCAACTATATTCGAACTCCTCCTCAAAGCCTCAGGTTGCTATACCCCAAGCTCACTAGTGGAATGAAGCTCTGTCAGTGGTACTAAAACAGTGGTTTTGTTTTCAACCCAAAACGTTGGGCGGGCCTTGCCCGCTCTGATCGAGCTCGACGTGTAGAATCCAGCGTGCGCTTAACATCTCCTGTTAGATCAAAATAAGTCTCCAATTTGTCCCTTATATTTGTTTGTTTGTAAGCTACTTCTGACCCTGCTAACAGCTGCAAAGATGAAGGTGGAGGAATTCGATTATGGGATTATCTTCCAACCTTATGGTCGAGGATTAAAATAGGTAAAAGTCGAGGAATACGGATACGCCGTAGAAAATATTTTTTAAAGTCAAAAATAAGGGAAAAATTGTAAAGAAGATCTAATTAGAGTCGTAAAATGTTTTCATTGAAGTAATCCCTAGAATAAAACCACAAATTCGGCGTGTATTATGACAACCTGAAAGTTATTTCATATCGTGGAGCTTTTCCCTACAGTAAAAAGTTTTGAGTGACGACGTCAGTTGGTTGAAAGATTAGGAAATGTTCCTGAAGCTCAAAAATTGTCGAAAAATTGTTAGGAAGCTCTAGGTGGAGTCAAAATAGGTTTGATAGCATCATATAGATCACAAGGTTTGAATTGAAGTGTATTATCACTATTTCAGTCTGTCTTATGACATCTTGAAAGTTATCTCATGTCGTAAAGCGTTTGCAATATCATAGTCATGTTAAAATGGCAGTATTCCAACTGTAATTTATCGTAAGCAACAGTGAAAAATGGCTTGACGAGGTCAGGTGAATAGGGAAATAGAAAATATTTGTAGGAGTTAAAAATGGCCGCAAAATTTTTGAGAAGATCCACATAGGGTTGGAATAGGTTCGGTAACATCGTATAACTCTTAAAATTCGAATTAAAGCAGTTTTCAGCCTGCCTTATGCTAACATTGCTAACCTAAAAGTTATTCTATGTCGTAAAGCTTACGCAATATCATAGTCTTCTCATAGTATTTCAGCTGTAATTTTATTGTGGAGAAATAAGACGTCGCAGGTGACAAGATCAAGTGAATAGGGGAGTATACAATATTTCTAGGGGTCTAAAATTGGCTAAAATCGCTAAGAACATTTGGGAAGGGTTGTGATCTCCGATAACATCAAACAATTATTTTAAAATGTTTCTAGACGGTTTTGACTCTTCACCTCGTCTGTTACAAATTATCCTGCTAAAATTACGACTTTTACATTATTATTTCAATACTATGGAGAATAAAACGTATGTTTATTGAATAAAGAACGTCTAGGGATTCATCAAACAACAGAAAACGTTCTGGGAATACAGACCCAAAGGAAACAGTACAAGCTATTGTTTTATTATAAATCATTTTATTTCACTATTGAACTTTGGTATCTCGTCGTTTCAAGCAACTAATCTTAATGGAGATATTAAAATTGTATCATCAGGACATGATGCATATAGAATAGGTTCATGCATAGTCTATAAACTTAATTTTCGCTGAAATTGCCACGTCCCTAGACTATTTGCGGTTATAATTGACGTGCTCCATCATTTATGAAGTTAATGCAACCTATAATGAAAGGATGATTCAAAAAGCTCCTTTTTTCGAGAAACTGCTTGCGGAATACTTCATTTGAAGAAATACATATCAACAAAAAATTGTTCTTCTTCTAGAAAGAAGAGAAGATTCGTCTTCTCAAACAACGACTCCAAGAGCGAGAGGCTGCTGGACTCATCCCACCCAGCGGAAAGGGAGTAACGATAGCTGGGGGTGGAGCCCTCACTCAAGGTAAGGACACCCTAATAGTAGCTGACTTCATTACCGACGCAGGGACTTCCGATTCAGCTATAGGAGGCGGAATTAGCGTCTATACCAGATCTTCAAGAGCATCCGCATCGGACTTCGAATTTAGTGAAAGTTATCTTTGAAGGGATGATTATCAAAACGATTTTGAACACAAATTGATGAATTTGAAGATTTTCTGGTTACCAATTTGTGTTTCAAATTTACGAAACACATTAGTTATTCTTCAAGAATTGTTTTTATTCCACAATGTAGTGTACATATCAAATCAAATTAGTAATTATTTTGATTTGTATCAAATTGCCTCTTACTATATTTTTAATAATTGACACAGCTTTGAATTTTGCATGATTTACTTTCACATGATCAGTGTTTTCCAAACTATTAAATGAAACAAATCCTTTTTCAATGTTGTTTATTCAGTGTATTACTGTACCATATCCAACATTGAGTTCCGTTTGGGGAGCACTGTAATCTAAATGTCAAATGTCATGGAAATTTTGGTTGTTGCATGTTTTGTGGTAGCATATTGTCGTATTTTTTGTGTATCTTAATAGCTCTTGACAGAATTTCTGAATAACATATATTTATATAGTTTTTTATCATTCACACGATAAAATTGTTAATATATTTACATATTTTGTAATTATTTACAATTTTCGTAATATTCTAAACATTTGTGTGAATTTAACGATGTAAGCACTCAGTTTGAAGATGTTTCTTATACCTCAGGGCAATTATGAAGCAACATGAGTTGGATTATATGACTTATTATAACTTAAAAACGGAATAACAAATTTGAGCAAGGTAATGTACCTGAAAATCTAAAATCGATTGAGATACAAACTTGATATTTACAAGTTGTATACTTTGACTCCACACAAAAGTCAAAATTGTATCAAAATTTTGGCATGGTTGGTTATTTTAGGGTTCCTTACATGTAAAATTAAATGAAGCTCAAAATATTTTTGATTTGCATTTAAACGACGAATTAAAATATATCAAGAACTTTGTGAAGTATTTTTATGAATAACGGAGCGCCTCATTAATATTTTTACTTAATAGTTATAATAAGTCAAATTACAAGAGGGGTTTTACTGTGTAATTCAACTAGCTATGAAGAAAAACAATTTTCTTGATTCAGAATCTATTAATTAATAATCAATAAGCAGAACAGTCCAGTACCAGCTTTTGCCTTTGTGTTTGAAAAACTGCAATGTATCGACTTTTATGGTCAGGTCATGAAAGATCTGCCAGAAACGACGCTTCATATATGCGCCTTCAATCTACTAGACTAGGCGCCCGTAACAGAAAAACTGGAGCGATTTGTTCCCGTCTGCAATTCTAAGTATAAGTAGCTTTTTGATTTTTTAGTTGATTGAAGCCATTACCATGTTTTTCACGTAAAACCTTTATTTGGAAATTTAAACATTTAATTGTCAATGGCAGACGGGGACTAATTGTTCTATGGAACAAAAAATTGATACAACTTTGACGAAACGCTCACACACTAGTATATGCCAAAAATGTCCGCAACTTTTCTGTTCTCAACTTTTGCAATAAAATAACTCGATGATGCGTAGGCAGACAGGAATAAATTGTGCTTGGAGCTCAATTTTTTTTCGCAATTTGGTACGCAATTTGCGAGGCTTGGTGTTTGCAAAATAAGAAATTGTTCAAAGACTGCTGATTCTCTTACAATTTTCAAATACAGTGAAATATCCACGTGGAAAACTTAGAAATGACCTCAATCAACTAAAAAGTAATAAGTTGCTAAAACTCAAATTGGCAGACGGGAACAAATCGCACCAGCTTTTCTATTTTCAATAAAGCTAACGCGCATTTGAGCGAAGCGAAGTACGGCGAAGAAAAGTGCAGCGAAGTGCATTATTCCCATTTATTGTGTTGTCTTCTGTGAAGCGAGACAAGAGGAATTATTGATGTGAAACATCTATAGGCTCACTTGTAAACCGAAATGTTGGCGTGGCGACGCTTGCCGTGGCGACGGGTCGCCACGCTATACTAAGATATACATATATATGTTTTATGTGTAATAGAGTGTACGTTTAGTGTCAGTATCAACTTCAGAAGCATCCGGAAATATAAAATTACTTACCCATAAGCATACTTTCACGTGCTACAAAAAAATAAGATCTACTTCAGTGCAAAAGTGCCGATTTGAAGCACCATTCATGCCTTGTAAATCCTCAATGATTTTAATACCGATGGAAAAAATTGATCCACTTTACAAAAAACATTTGATAAGATATAATGAAATAAGAATTAACTTAGAAAGTAATGATTATGACAGTATTGATGATTATTATGAAAGTAATAATATCAGATCAGACGAAGAATACACAGATATTCTAAGATCTGGTATTAGTAGGCCAAAAATATTCTTTAAACGACATCCATCCGAAAAATGGCACAATACTTTCAATCCGTTTGTTTTTAATGTATTAAAATCTAATATGGATTTCCAAATAATTACTGAAGAATATTCTTGTGCGGCATACGTGGTTGAATATGTAAATAAGACCAACAGAGGTATTAGTAATTTGCAACGTAAGATAATAGAAGACATGAATGAGAATCCCGAATTTGATATTGTTGAAATAACTCGTAAAATAAGTGTTGACATGCTAAATACCTTTGAGATGAGTAGTCAAGAAGCTGCTTGGTATCTTCTACGCCAAATTCGTAATACTTCATTTTTTCATTAGGCTATATTTAATTCCTGTAATAATATTATCTTTTATGCATATTACTTGTACACACACGATGTTTCACATCTGCCAGGCGTCCCATGGCGGCTCACATTTTTCTTTTTTTGAAATAATATTTAGTTTTTGAATGCGCGTAGTTTAGCTTCACTACCCCAATTTGTGCGATGCTCTGACGAAGCGAAGCTACTTCAATTGCAATGAAGCTCCAAGGAGTTCTCTTGATCTCATCTCAAATCTGAAAATAGGGTTTTGCACTCAGGGCGATTCGGATTAGCCCGTATTCTCTGCCTTCTTGCCTGTCTTCTTCTTAGCGCACGATGAAAGCTCACCGGCTAAGCTTTTCGCATACTTTTACAAAGTTGCAGTTATTACAATGATTCAGTAACGAAATCACCTAGGTCTGAATATAAGTGGGTCTGTAATATGCCGCTTCAGTGCGCTTCCTCTGAAATTAATTGCACGTTAGTTTGAAATTTGTTGCTTCGTCTAAGTTTACGTTAGCCTTCAGGCGAAGAAAAGTGCGACGGCTTTCTGAAAATCTTCTCATCGCTGCGCGTAGCTTCGCTTTACTTGCCCAAAGTGCGCGATAATCTGACGATGCGAAACATTTAAATCAGAATAAAATATCGAAACTTCTCGCAATCATCCGGAAATATTTGTGAAACCTTCTTGTTTTTTCTTCTTGTCGCTCTTTTCTTTCGCATGAGATGATAAGCTCTTCGACTAAACTATCTATCCTGTCGCACACTTAATGGAATTATATGGTCCTGAATACACGTAGGTTTGAAATTGGTCACTTCAGCGCGCTTCTTTTTGCTCAAGTGTGTCGCTTTTTCATATCTCTCTTCGCTCTATTTGAGTGCTTGATAGTTTTAAGGCTGCTGCGCACTTAAACGAAGCGCAACGAGAACTTTTCTATTGTATGAGTTGTTATAAGTAGATGCGTATATTTGATAAGCAATGCGCAGAGAAGCTTGGAGACTCTTCGTAGATTTACCGAAATAATATATTTCTTTCTTCCGCGCGTAGCTTTGCTTAACTTCCCAAAAGTGCGCGTCGCCCAGATAAAGCAAAGCTATTTAAATCAGAACTTTTGTTATAATTGCAACGATTTACTAAAGAAAGTTACATGAGTAAGAAGATACGTGCGCTTCAGCGCACTTCCTTCAAATCAAATAAGCGTTGGTCTAAAATTTGCTATTTTGACGCGCCTCCTTCCGCTTCGCAAAAGTGCACGTTAGCTTTAAGATAGTTTGAATGAAGCCCAGCGCGGAAGAAAGTAACAAAGCGATGTGGATATTTTTCATTCAATAAGTTGTGCACGAGCATTTTGTTAAAGTGAAGCAGAGAAAAGCACGATGACTTTCTGAAAATCTTTCGAAAGAATCTGTTTTTCTTCGCAGTGTCCTAAAAGTACGGGATATCCTAACGAGGCGAATCTTCCTAAATCAGGGACAATTTCTTTCAAAAGTAATCGGAATTGGTTAATAATCTCTTATTTAAATGAATAAATATCATATATAAAAATGGAACAAGGATGAGTTTGTCAAATCTGTTAATCTTTTCGAAAATACAACAAGATTCCAATAATCGCAGCAATTTCTCAACAAAAACTGCTCCAGAGTGCGCTTTGTTCAAAAATTTGTCGCGTCGGCACATTTCACTTCATTCAAGTGCGCGTAATTTTAAACTGATCGCTTCGGAGCGCCGCGCTTCACGCGCGTCGTTTCGTTTAAGTTTGCGATAGCCTTTAAAAATGCAGCGGGGCAAGACCAAATTTTGATGTGGGCAAGGTACATTTTGCAAGGCCCCCTCCCCTGGTGACACAAGAAGCAATGTTATAAATTAAAAAACATTTGAAACATAGCTAACTTTATTATAATAAAGACAATGCAAACTAAACTATATTCTTAGACTACAATTAGAGAAACAGAAATTTCTTGCTTTTAGCTTCACTAAACTTCTTAATGATTGTACCGTAATTCAGCTTAGATACTATATCTGCTTCAATAAAACTGCCAAAGCTGAAAGTCTTTCCTGACCCATCGTACTTCTCAAATAATTTAGTATTAGTTTCAATTTCGAAAAGCTCCTTTCGGCAGTATTGTTAACAGAATCGAATAAAATGTGTGAATATTTGGATAAATTTCTTTCAAGTTATTTTCCATTTTATACTGAAACAGTTCTGTCACATCTTTAATGAAGTCTGTTATATTTAGGATATTAGTTTGTTTTCTTTATACAATTCGTAAGGCTGAAAATCACTATTTTCACCCACTCGCAGGACTGTGTGTAAATCTTGAAAGTTTTTTATTATTTGTTCTTACTAAAATTACAAATATTGCTAAATTTCTAAAATATTAGACCTGAATATCCTGAAATTTGTATATTCTAAGATAAAATATCAAGAAGAATCGATTCTGATAATTTTAGTTGTTATAAACATCATAAGGATGCTACGATGGCACGCTGTATTACTTGAGTAACGGACGGAGGAGAGAATAGCCGAATCAGAAGCACACACTGTTTGACTCTGTATCTACTAAACGAATTGAGATAATTGAAGTCTGTAAAAAATATCGTACTCTGCACGATTCATTCTAATGTAATAAGAATTATTATTCAAATCTCTCAAAAAATACAAATATCATTACCTGATAATAACATTTAGAGTTTGTAGCTGTACCTTTCGACACAATTAAGATAATCAAAATGTGTGGAAAGCATTGTGATCTACATACTTAGATGTAACGCGGTGAAGAGTTTCATCAGAATATCTTCAGAAATATAGATATGATCGATTGAAACTCTATACTTAATTGTATTTCTAAAATTGACTATTGTAGTAGCACAATGTTAGTTGCTGTATCGTCTGAACGGAACAAAATAATTAAAATTTGTAAGGAACATGTTGTCCAATACATTTATTAAAATCAATAAAAATGTCTCTTAGAAACTGAGCTGACAAGATATTTCTGTTTCAAAAATGAGATTAAAAGATTATCAACAATATCAAAATTCGATAGACAATGTAAATATTTGGATTTTCATTCAAGTTATTTTCTATTATGTATTGAAGCAGTTCTTTCACATCTTCAATGAAGTCTGATACATTTAGGATTAGTTTGTTAGGTTCATGGCTAGGTGGATTACACAAAAATATCTTTTCTCGTAAATTCATCTCTTAATATTATCAATAAGTAGGAATTATCCCAACCCTTAACAATAATTTTAAGTACTAAGAAAGCAACCCTTACCCAACTATTGACAATCGTACTACGTCTTGCATGTATTTTATTACACTTTACCGACCCACGTCAATTATTCTTGCATGATGATGGCACTTAAGTTTATCAACTCAAAATCTTTTCCACACCTTGACTAGAGTACCTAAATGAGACTGTAACGTGAATATGCTATTTTCGCGTTTTGTTTGTGTCGGAAATTTCTAACAGCACAGGATATTTGTCCTTGTGTACTTGGTTAAGCTACAGAAATATGTTTTTAGTGATAGACCGAAGGAAATTATCCTATTCTTTATTGCTTTTTCACGTGATCGGATGTAATTTTTCTGGGATATTTATAAATATTTTTATTTGAATCTAAACTGCATGAGCAATAATGATTTCGGTATTTTGTTGGTAATATACACAGAAATAGTTTTCCAGCGGTGAAGGCTTTTTCACAAAAGTAATACTCTATCATTGACGGTGAAAATAAACAACTTGAAATTTTTTAAATAATAATTTACGGCTCATATTTCTTCTTTTATCTATTTCGGAGTGAAATTTAGGTGATTTACTTGGAAATTTTCAACATTTTGATATGAAAACTAAATAGTCGATTCAAATCTGCGGCCAAACTTCAACCCAGATTTTGTTTACGTTAATGAATAATTAATATCAACCACCAATCATTATTGGTGCACGAGCTTTAGATTTCAGAAATTATTCTCCCGATTTTGTTTTGGAAAGCTATACATTATTTACGCTCCAAGACACAAAGAATTGGTCGTACAAAAAAATGTGTAGGAAAATTTTTATGCAAAATTAGAAGATCCATAACTTTTATTATCATCTCAATTGAACTACGAGTCGTAGGAAGCTGATTTTTTGCGAAAAACTTCATTTCGATATTTGAATGTATGCAGAGCTGTACATTCTTTACGCTCTAAGACAAAAAGGGTTGGTCGCACACAAAAATGTATTTGAACTTTTTCATTCAAAATCAAAAGATCTACACATTTTATTATTACCTTAATTGAACTACGAGCCGTAGAAAGCTAGATTTTGACATTGGAATGTATGTAAAGCTAAACATTCTTCACGCTCCAAGACGAAAAGAATTAGTCGTATATAAAAATTTATGCCATATTTTTTATTCAAAATTGGAGTCTTACAACTTAACAATCACCTTAAATAACCTACGGCTAGTAAAAAGCAAGATTTTTGCGAAAAAAAAAATTTTTTGACATTCTTCATCGTCCAAGACAAAAAGCGTTGGTCGCACGTAAAAAATGTATTGGACATTTTTTATTCAAAATTGGAAGACCTACAACTTTCATAATCACCTTGATTAATCAACGAGACAAAGAAAGCAAGATTTTTGCAAAAAAAAATATTTTGACTTTTGAATGTAGGTATGCAAAGCAAACTTTTTTACCCTCTAATGCAGGGGCCACACTTATGTCTAATGCCGTTAAGTAAGGCGTTATGTGACAATTGACATATTGTCATTGACAATGTGTTCATTATTGAATAACGCCTCAATTAATGACATTAGACGCAAATGTGGCCCCAGCATTAGACGAAAAGGGTTGATTGTACGTAAAAAATGTGTAGGACCCTTTTGGTTTAAAATTGAAAGATTTACAATTTTTATAATAATCTTAATCAACTTACGAGCTGTAAAAGCGAAATTAATGCAAAAAACTTTGTTTTATGACATTTGAACGTATGTAAAGCTATACATTCTTTACGTTCAAAGTCTAGAAAGGTTGGTCGAACATAAAAATTGTGGAGGAAATTTGTATTCAAAATTAGAAGACCTACAATTTTCATGATGCCCTTAATTGAACTACGAGCCACAGACAGCGAGATTCTTTGCAAAAAATCTTATTTCATGACATTTGAACATATGTGAAGTTAAACATTCTTTACGCTTCAAGACGAAAAGGGTTGGTTGTATATATTTGAAATTAAAAGGTCTATAACTTTTATGATCACCTTGACTGATCTATAGGCCGTAGAAAGCGAAATATTTGCGAAACAAATTATTTTGATATTTGAACTAATGTGAAGCAAACATTCATTACGCTTCAAGACGAGAAGGGTTGGACGTACGCAAAAAATGTACAGGGCCTTTATTATTCAAAATTAGAAGATCTATAACTTTTATAATTACCTCTACTGAACTATGGACCGTAGGAAGCGAGATTTTTGCGAAAAACTTTATTTCATAATATATTTAGTAGGTAAAACAATACATTGTTTACACTCTAAGACGAGAAATATTAGTCACACACAAAAAATTTATAGGACCTTATTCATTCAAAATTGAGAGAACTTTTATATTACCTTTATTGACTTACGAGCCGTAGAAAGCTAGATTTTTGAAAAAAATTTTATTCCACGGCATTTGGATGCTATTCATTATTTACGTTCTAAGACGAGAAAAGTTAGTCGTACACAAAAAAATATGCAACATTTTTTTATTTAAAATAGAACGATCTACAACTCTTACGTTACTTCAATTGACTTACGAGCCGTAGAAAGCGAGATTTTGGCAAAAAACATAATTCTATTGCATTTGAATGCTATTCACTATTTACGCTCTAAGACGGGAAAGGTTGGTCGTACACAAAAAATGTATAGGACCTATTTTATCCAAAATTGGAAGATCTACAATCTTTATATACTCTTATTGACTTACGAGTCGAAAAAAGCAAGATATTGGCAAAGAACATTATTCTATTGCATTTGAATGTTATTCATTATTGACGCTCTAAGATAAGAAGGATTAGTCGGACACAAAAAATGTATGGGAACTTTTCTATTCAAAATTGGAAGATCTACAACTTTTATATTACTTTAATTGACTTACTAGAAAGCAAGATTTTGGCAAAAACATTATTCTATTGCATTTGAATGCTATTCATTATTTAAGCTCTAAAACGAGAAGAGTTGGTCGTACACAAAAAATGTATAGGACCTTTTTTATTCAAAATTTAAGGATCTACAACTTTTATATCACATCAATTGACTCATGATCTGTAGAGCTTTTGGCAAAAAACATTATTCTATTGCATTTGAATGCTATTCATTATTTACGCTCTAAGACGAGAAGAGTTGGTCGTGCACAAAAAATGTATAAGATCTTTTTCATTCAAAATTGAAAGATCTTCAACTTTTATATTACTTTAATTGACTTACGTCAAAATCTAATTTTTTGGGGAAAAATATTAATCTATTGCATTCGAATGCTATTCATGACGAGAAAGGTTAGTCATACACAAAAAATTTATACAACCTTTTTTATTCAAAATTGAAAGATTTACAACTTTTATATCTCTTTATTTGACCAACGAGCTGTAGAAAGTAGGAATCTTGCAAAAAAATTTTATTCCATGGCATTTGAATGCTATTTACGCTTTAAGACGGAAAGGGTTGATCGTACATAAAAAATGTATAGCACATTTTTCATTCAAAATTGAAGGATCTACAACTTTCATATTACTTCAATTGACTTACGAGCAGTAGAAAGTAAGATTTTTGCAAAAAAAACGTCATTTGAAAGCTATTCATTATTTACGCTCTAAGTCGAGAAGGGTTGGTCGTATACAAAAAATGTGTAGGACGTATTTTATTCAAAATTGGAAGATCTACAATTTGTATCATAACCTTGATTGACCTACAAGCCGTAGAAAGCGAGATTTCCGCAAAAAAATATTTGAAATTGGGGAAGGAAGGTAGTGAGTGTAACTATTATTTGTTCCATAAGAAATTTGAAAAACTAATACGCTTGGCTAATACAGAAGTAGCAAATACGGTAAAAATCAAGACTGAATTAGTATAACGAAAGTAAACAGTACTTAGTAATAAATTTTGCGTTACAGTCTCTATAATTGAAACGTAGTTTGTAGTTTTACTTTTATAGAGTAGAATTAGAATTATACGAGATATACCAACAAATAATCCTTTATAATCTACAATAATATGCACAAATCTACGAGGTTAATGTACCACTTTTAATAAAAGCACAAATTCGAATATTTGTACCTTCAGGAATTTGTTATGTAAAATCTAGTGTTCGACTGCTCAGACACTAGTAAATAATCACTGAATTAGAGTAGTTTTTATGATGTATTTATAGCGCAGTGAAATCTCGTTATAACATAAATGCCAAAAGAAATATTGTCACTTACTCCCAAATTGTTCTTTGAAATCTTTTGCTTAGTGTTCGATGTGCTTTCCTGACGTCTGATTCCCAAAGACTAGTACATAAGTGGGAGCATTGCTAAATTTCATTAAAGGGGAGAATTAGCAATTTATTCCTAAAGGTGGGATTTCTAAATTTGATTTGGAAGAGAAAGTAAGGATGCATGTTATTTATGTTGTAACGAGATGCCTTATTGTATTTCGCCCGTAGTGTGAACATTTTGGGAGTAACTGATTGTTTTTTCTTTTGACAGATATTCAAGATGAACGCATTTAACATCGGCATGAAAAACAACGCATAAAGAGTGCGTTAGAAAAATTTAAAAGCTCGAAAATACGATTTCTGATGGTAAGCATCATAATCTAAAGAAAAAACACAATTACGTGTCTTATTTCATGGAAACGTTACTCATACAATAATTTTTTTAGCAATAGAAATTCAAAAAATCGATTCCTATAGACTATGCACCCATATGCTATAGACTTTTTTCTTTAATCGAAAATAAATGTTAGGGAAATATACACTGCTCATTTCTTGAACAACTGAATGATAGATTCGTCAATTTCGTAGTGCGCTCTGATGGACTTTCCTCACACTAAAGAGCAGAGCAATTTGTGATGATGTCGGTTTATATATTTTATTCAACCGGTGAGATAAATGAATGCCAAAATTTGTGAACTAAGTCAGTTGTGAATTATAATTTTTATAAGCTCGAATATCGTATGTATGTCTAGGATAATTTAAAAAAATTAGTGAGAACAAGTGCTCAATGTATGTAGAATCATCCATGCATTTGAGTGAATTTAATTTAAGAAATGTTTAATCAAAAATCACTGAATCACTCTTTAAGATTAATATTAATAGTCACAAAATTAATTTTCGGTATTTTTCACTAATTTTTTCGGGGGTTCCTCACTGATGTGACTTGCTTATGATTAGATCTTACTCTTTAGAATATTAATTACTCGTCTGAAACTTATTATCTTCACTATTGATGAAGTGAAAGGCTGGTGAACCAGTTAAGCTCAAAATTTCTTTTTCAGTAGTTAATCAAAGAGAGATGGAAATATGAACGTTGTGTAAATCTATTTCACTCACGTTCTGTCATACTTCTGCGCACACCCCAATTAAGCGAGATGGACTTATGCAACATCAATATTTGTCTCTCTCTTTAATTTGTGACAGGAACATGAGGTTTGATCGGTGCACTACAGTCTGAGCGGGAAATTTGAAAACTCCTGGCCAATTCTTAATTTTTGGATCGTAATATATAAGCATTGGAATTTGGTGCATTTTCTGAATCTTTTCCAATTAGCACCAATGAGATTTCAGAAATGGTATCTCATGGACGTTGTACTTCGAGATTATTCTGCGCTATATATGTTTTATATTTTAATATGAGTGTACCAAATATTTTCCTGAGTATACATGATTTAAATTATTTTTTAAACTAAATATTTGGTACAATCTGGATTTTTAATGTTATTTTCACTGAAGCTTGAAGCAAAACGAAACAACACATTCACAAGAACGATTTATGGATGTTAGCTGATGACAAAAAAGTTTATTGAATTTTGTTAGCAGAGATTATATATAATATATTTCTTGTTCTGGCGCACAGAAGAATCTATACAGAAAAATGTTAGTGATAAAATTATTTGTGATCAAATCAATTAAAACATGTATAAACACTGACGCCATTACGGTTAATCTTCGGTACCCATTATCGTAATACCCGTGAATGTCAGACTAGCAATATCTATTAAGTATTTTAAGTGTTAGCTGTTTAAAAAAATATTATGAAGAGTTGCTCTTGAAAACTATATGTTCGTTAACGAATGAATTTAAATATTATCTCTACAAAAATGTTACTTTTCCATCTTGATTTACGTAGTTTGTGTATTTGTATAAGGCGTACTAATTTGACAGCGTTGTGGTGGGGGAAGAAGGCCGATAGTACGCATGCCTTTAATGTCTTACACTGTGCGCACGACTGATGGCTCTGATAGGTCGCGCGCATTTTGTACCACGCGGCCTACTATCGTCTATCTCTATCTATTTGGTCCTTACCACAACGTTGCCTCACGTCGATGTCCGCGAACACTCGACTAGAGTCGTACCATGATCAGGCTCAAATCATGGCACGACAAGACATGTGTCGTAGCTAAATATTAATTAAGATACATATTGTGGACACGTTTATGTTTAGAAGAAAAACAATACCTTAAAATCTATTTAAAAATATGAGTACATAATACATATAACGGAATTAAGTATTGAATAGTACCTATTAACAACGCAGTTTAACTGTCAAAAATATGTGTTCAAAACCCAATCAGCTACCTAATCTTATGTAATATTAAATTTTAAATGTAATAAACTGTATTTTATTCACCCATCCCTCACTCCTTATATGTAATTTGGTCGAAGCTCAACTATACTAGAATGTCTATTGTAAAGAGGATAACAAAATTGTACCAGCTTAATCTATCCCAACCTTCCACTAACCTTTGATCAAACTAGAATATTTGCCCTTTCCAGTCGAAGTTGGGCAAATCCGATGCTCCGATGGAATACTAATCATAATATGGTAAGTTATGATGCTTATATTTTCAATTATTTCTAACAAATCTTCATATAACCTTCAAAGTAGTCTCTTCAATCATCAATAAAGCAACCCTAATGCGTTTTCCATGAATTTTACATCCTTGAGAGTTTTACGAGCTCTCCAGAACATTGCAATAATTGTTCACCCCCTAATATTTCCTGGACATACCTTCTGTGACTCTTTACTAATTTAAAATAGGAATAATTGGGGATTGTTTAGCGATTATGAACGTAGAAATATAAAGACGGAGTATAAAAAATTGAAATCCACGCAGGAAAAGGGGTGAGCACTTGCTTCACCCTCTAACTCCTGATATGTAGAAAACATGACAACTTCCACTAAATTTAAAAGTTTGTACTAGGTTTCACAGCTTTATTAACCAACAGACTGTAGGATTTTGCCCGCACACCTATTTTCCTGTATAGTTTACACCGCCACGGGGAAAGATTAGAGCTTCCAATTATGGTCGAATTTCGAATTACCATCTCTAGAATTAGTATTTAGAATTTGAGGGTCTGGTGGCAGATATTTTAAGCAATCTATCGATTTTTGAATGATACTTGAGCAAAAGTCTTACAAACTCCCAAAAATATTACAATGATGTCCCTTTGTCCATTCAATATGCCCGTGCTATGCTTCTTGTGGTTTATTACTACTCTAAAATGAGGAAAATAATCTGGCGATTCTAAGAAACTGAGTTCGATCGCGGATAAGGTCAAAAGTCGCAGTAAACCTTTTATACTTCAAAAATTTCGCCAATAATATACTTCCCCAGTAATCTCTTATAATCAACGGTTGGTAAGAGCATTTGTATTCATACGGACGCTTTGATATATTACCGTGATTTCCTATAGTCCAGGAACCTTATGTTCCCTGATTGGATCGGGTATTTAGTGGTCAATAGGATGCCAGACTTTATAAATACAGGGTCCTGTCCCACGTGTCGAAAAAAATACCTATTCTGGTCAAGTTTTTTGACGTAACTTACCTGATAGAACTTACGATTGAAACTAGTATCAATCGATAGCGAAGGTCAAGTACTTCAAGGAAAAACCAGGCTGCCACTTCCTGCCCTGTCCAGGAGGGCGGCAGCCACTCCATAGTGTAACCCATTTTCGTATTAAACTTTCCTGATCGAGCTTACGATAATTTTTATTTTTCAAATTGAAGCTCGAGTCTCCCTGGGCACGAACAACGGGAGAGTGGTAGCCACACTTATAATTATTAAATTTTCAGGTCCCAATTTGGAACGCAGTTGTACTTCTTTCATTGAATGTATGATTATTTTTTCTAATTGTATCTTGAGCCTTCCTGAACACGAGAATACAGAAACGCTGTCTTTCACCTAGTCCGGGAGGGCGGCAGCCATTGTTAAATACTATCCGATTTTTAGTTCCCAATTTCGAACGCAGTTGTACTTTTATTCTCTATTTTTAGCTCGAGCCTTCCTGAACACGAAAAACCCTCCTTGTCTAGTAAGGTGGCTGTCATCTAAGTGTAACGCATTTTCGTACTCGACTTTCCTCATTGAACTTACGATTTTTCTCAATTTGATGCTCAAACCTCCCTAAACACGAAAAAATGGAAGAATCATCTAGATGATGAAAGCGCATTTTTGACAGCTCATGAATGCTTGTTACTTCAGAGATTTCTCAAATTACCATCTCTCACAATTACTTGAAATCAAGCAGTTTGGACAAACTTACGAAACAGCAGCTTCCATTTAGTACTAGTTTCAAGTTGACTATTTGATAGGTACATAATTTATGCATGTACAAACTCAAAAATACTTTTTAATCTTCATTGTTTAGTTATTGACTGATGGCAGGTCGAGTGCTGTACCTTAAAATGATAATTTGATCTTTATCAAAGCTATATAAAAAAAAACACCAAAAGTAAACAAATTTTCATCCAATAATAATAATTCATTCTAATAAGCTTCAAATTCGCGTCAAACAAATCACTGAATGAATCCCGGACAGATTTGACAACTGTACATAATAATAGTGACACCGGAGGCGAAAGTTGTTACTAAATTTTTATCTACTTTAATAAATTTCAGTTGCCATATCCCTAATGTCATATATGTCTATGGGCATTGTTTCACTTGAAACAAGTAATTGAATAATTCAATCTTCCACAATCACTGAGCTTGAATTAAAGCAATTTGTGCAAACCTACGAAACAGCAGCTTTTATTTAGTACCAGTTTCAAGTCTGTAAATAGTATAGTTTCTGAGAACTAAGCGTCACGCCAGCCAGCCAGCCAGCCAGCCAAACAGCCAAAGTGTATATAATAGCGCTTTTTTCCAAAAAATGGAAGAATCATCTAGATGATGGAAGCGCATTTTTGACAGCTCATGAATGCTTGTTACTTCAGAGATTTCGCAAATTACCATCTCTTACAATTACTGAGCTTGAAATCAAACAGTTTGGGCAAACTTACGAAACAGCAGCTTCCATTTAGTACTAGTTTCAAGTTGACTATTTAATAGGTACATAATTTATACATGTACAAACTCAAAAATACCTTTTAATCTTCATTGTTTAGTTATTGACTGACAGGAGGTCAAGTGCTGTAGCTTAAAATGATAATTTGATCTTTATCAAAGCTATATAAAAAAAAATACACCAAAAGTGAACAAATTTTCATCCAATAATAATAATTCATTCTAATAAGCTTCAAATTCGCGTCAAACAAGTCATTGAATGAATCCCGGACAGATTTGACAACTGTACATAATAATAGTGACACCCGCGGCGAAAGTTGTAACTAAATTTTTATCTACTTTAATAAATTTTAGTTGCCATATCCCTAATGTCATAGATATCTATGGACATTGTTTCACTTGAAACAAGTAATTGAATAATTCAATTTTCCACAATCACTGAGCTTGAATTAAAGCAATTTGTGCAAGCCTACGAAACAGCAGCTTTTATTTAGTACCAGTTTGAAGTCTGTAAATAGTATAGTTGCTGAGATCTCAGCGTCACGCCAGCCAGCCAGCCAGCCAGCCAGCCAGCCAGCCAGCCAGCCAGCCAAAGTGAATATAATAGCGCTTTTTTCGGAAAAATGCGCTAAAAAGGCTCCAATTGTAAAATGATTTGGTTGTTTGCGTCTCAAAAATAGAGGCACAATTTCGCAAATTATTAAAAAAATGAATTGACAGCCTTTTTACTGAAATTGTTGTATTTTTTCATTATAGTGTAGGACCTACAACCCTTGCTTTTTACTTTTACCGCGACTCCTCGAGCAAGACTTTGCAACCCCCTTCGGATTGAGTTATTCTGATTATTCCTGATGAAGTCTAAAAATATAGCTACGAACTCGATCATTCTAATGACGTTTCACCTTGAAGGCTCCCCGTTTGAGCAAATTTGGTAATTTAATTTAAATTTGGGCAGGTTTTTGACACACTCGTATGTGATAGATGCCCCAGGGGATTATTTCCACATGTTAAAAGCTGTAGGTCACGATAAGAAACTCTATCTACGGTCAGTTTCCAAGATTGTTTGTTTAAATGCTTCCCAGACAATATTTAGACTGTGGAGTTTATGGGAAACTTTCAGTAATTGAATCAAAGTAAAAACTATAAAAGTAATTTTGTCAGTGTCCGATTTTGTACGGCCCATTGCGTTACGTATAAAGTTCCTAACAAAAACGAATCAAATCCGCAATCATTAATTGAGTCATCCAGCTTCCAATAGATGGCAGTACAATGCTCCTGCGCCAGTACACTTCGCCTGTGATTTATTCCGGGCATTATTCTCCTGCCGTCGACTGTCAACTGTCTACGAAGTGACCATAGAAAAGTGACCACAGCTCGTTAAGAACAAACGATTGATAGCTGGCTGAGATCTCCTGTTTTTTTCGCTGTGATGCGTTTTTGTTTTCCTTTTTTCTTTCTTTCTTTTGTTGGAGGAAACGCGATTATATAAAGAGAGTATAAAGGGATGGACGCAGCTCCGCTAGCGAATAATGGCACTACTTTACATTACTTTGCTTTCTACGTATTAATGTAATCCTGCTGACATAGGCGCCGTGCATTGAATTTGAAAAAGGGGCACAGTAAACAAAATACGAAATACAAATGCTCGAAGAATCAGATCAATTATTAAATTGTAATATTATGAATTATGGAATAAGATTTGATAATTAATAGTTGTGTTAGAATGTATTACCCCACCACTGGCATAATGAATATCGTCATATCCGTGCAGCGAACAGAACACAATAAAGAAGTCATTTCACAATAAGAGACATTAAAATACATGAAGCATTTTAGCATTTATGCTCTGCCATCTTTATTTCAAAACACCAAACTAACTTCTCCGACCGATTCGGCACCCATCGAATCAGAAGAAATAAGTACTGGCGCCAAAGAACAGTTGAATACAATATATGAATATCAATTGCTAATCGCTGGAGGATGCTTTATCACTGTTTTATGTAAATGCTGCGTTTACAACCAGAGATGACATTATAATGGATGTCGTGGAAGAGGGTGATAACAGTATTATGGGAGGAGTTGTTTTCCGCACTGCTTCATATTTAATTTTTTAGGAGGCACAGGAAAAAATGAATAGAGGGTTGTTATTTTGAGGAGATAATATTAGAGTTTCAAAATGTTCACATTTTTGTATTCATAGGATTGGGCCAATTTGGGGGCAGCAAATCATTTGCCGAGGATTTGAGGTACCCGTTTTTATGGATCATAGAAGAGGACCCTTTGTCAGCGAACGATTGGGTTTCAACAACGTCTAAGTCTCCGAATGCCTTGAACTAGAATAATGCCAAAAGTAGTCTCTAAACATTTATCCTAGCTTCCATCCTTGAAGAAGTCCTCATTTGTGAACATTATTGTGATTTGGACAGACCTGATGACCAGTCGCATTCCTTGATGGTCCACAGTTTTGATGATCCTGCATGTAGAATTTATTCTTCGCTAGTTGAGTCATAGTTCAGATCTTTGCAGAGTGCCTTCAGCTAAGACAAATGTCAATAATAGTTCTCATTTATCTTCCCTAGCTCACATCACTTAAGTTATCTCCTTTGGTACACATCAAGGGTATTTATACAGGTTTGGCAACTATTCGCGTTAACTAGTGGCCCACAGTTTGGAAAATCCTACTTGTAGAGTCTGCATGAAGTGCCTTCAACTGAGAGTGATTTTGACAGAAGGCTTCTCACATTCAATCTCTGAAGTAGTCTCTTCTAGTATACATGCCAACTAATCGTGTTTCTTGATGGTCCATATTTTGAAGACCCGGTTTGTAGTAGTTTTTGTCTAATTTTGTCATAGTCTGGGTTTTTCTGAAGTGCCTTCAATTGAGTACTCTTCATTTTCCTTCACCTAGCTTTTATCTTTGAAGCAGTCTCTTTTCGTATACATCCTGGCCGTTTATATAGACCTGACAACCAATCGTGTTTTTGTTGTTCTCCATTAGTTCCGTCATAGTCAAGTCTTCATGGAGTGCCTTCAACTGAGAGTGATTTAAATAGTAGTCTTCAGTATTACTTCTCCTGCTTCAATCTTTGAAGTAGTCTCTTCTTGTATCCATCATGGTTTGTAATACAGGCTTGGCATTTATTCGAGTTTCTTGCTGGTTCACAGCTTTGACTTATAGTGCTTTTTCTCCACTAGTTTCCTCACAAACCAGGTATCCCTTTACTCCAAGCTTTCATCTTCAACCAGTCGTGTTTCTTGATGATCCATATTTCGAAAAGACCTTGCTTGTAGTACTTTCCTCTTTTAGTTTTATCATAGCCTGAGTCTTTCTAAAGTGCCGAATAAACCCAAAAGCAATCTTCATTTTCATCCTTGAAGAATTCTTCTTTGGTCGTTCATACAGACCGGGCAACTAGTCGCGTTTCTTCATGGTCCATGGTTCCAAAAATTCTACTTGTAATACTTGTTCTCCGCTAATTCCGTCATAGTCAAGTCTCTTTTAGAATACATCAAGGTCTTTAATATAGACCTGATATTTATTCTTATTTCTTGGTAGTCAATTTACGGTACTTTTTATCTACTATTTTCGTTATAAACTAGGTGTTCCTGAAGTGCCTTCAATTGGTAGTTATGTCAATATTAGTCTCCATTCTCATTTTCTAACTTTATCTTTGAAGTAGTCCTTTTCGGTATATATTATGATCATTTATCAAGTGGTTTTGTTGTTTGATGGTCCATGTTTCAAAAATCCTGATAGTTTCGTCATAGTCTACCTTCAACAGATAGTAATGCCAATAACAGTCTATTTTTTACTGCATTAGATTTCATCTTTGTAGTAGTTTTCTTTTGTATACATTCTGGCCATTTATACAAATCTGTCAAACAGTCACGTTTGTTGATGGTCCACAGTTTCGAAATCTCTGCTTGTAATGCTTGTTTTCTGCTCTTTTCGTCATAATTCAGATCTTCCTGAAGGGTCCTCAACTGAAAGTAATGCCAATAAAAGTCAGAATTTTAATTTTCCTAGCCTCTTTCTTTGAAGTAATCCCTTTTGATACACATTATGGTCGTTTATACAGGCTAAACTAGTCGCGTTTCTTGGTAGTCCACAGCTTCATACTTGCTCCTCACTATAGTATTTTCTATATTCATAGGCTACAGCAGTACTAAAAGCAGTGGTACCTTCACCAATATTTCCTGATTTGTGTATACGATTTGCCAGAAAGGAGCCAAATATAACGCGCTCAAATCTTCATGTGGACTCCTGAAAAACAACTTAAAAAAAGAAGCTGTGCCAATCCAAGCTAGTTTGAGATTGCAAAGAAATCCTTCAGCAACTGTCAAAATGTCACATTGGGGTGATTGTTGGGCACGAGGGAATAAAAGGCATATAAGCTTGCCAGAAAAGGTAAATTACGCGCCTAAATCTTCATGTGGACTCCTAAAGAGCCACTTGAAGACCTCATACTGGGAAAACACAAAAGGGACTAAACAGGCACAGAGGCTTATCAAACCTGAGTTTCTTTAACGATCACTGCCCTTTAAAATTTGTATAAAATTAATAAGGCTGACGACAACATCTGTTAAGAAAATGAGGAGACTTCAGAGCACATTTTGTGTAATTGTTCGGCTTCAGCATTGTGTAAACTGGATTATTTCGGATAAACCTACTTACAGCAGATCTCTTGGAAGCAAAAGCCTAATCATTCCAGAGATAATCCAGAAAGGGGTGCATTGCCATCAGGACTTCCTTTAATCATACAGGTATTAAGCTCGTAGTGCCTGCTTATGATTCCAGTGCTTGACCACACATACCGACCGGAAATCGAATCAAGGACTCCTGGATTCGTATGCAATAAGCAACTGGCTTGAATTTGGCCCAAAGTTGAGCCCTAAATTTTTTGGTAGCATTTTGTGTGTAGCAAATTAAATTTGGGTAAAATATATAAAATCAAAACCTGATAAGTCTCACAAAAATACAAATTCAGGGGTCGGTTTTTACACCATCAACCTGAATAGGGCAGCAACCGTAGACACATGTTTCGTCCTCATTAGGACTCTTCAGTACGGTATAGCAACCCGCAGATAGTCGGACTTGTAGCCGCGGTACTATTAAAAGTAAGTTGGTACATGACATGCAGAGAAATTAATATGCAGCAGTGCCATCTACCATAATACAGCCGAGGTGGCGAAGTTTGAAGAAATGCAGGACACTGTAAAGTGACCTTTAAAGTTAAACCGTGGAACAGAATTTGATAAAATATATAAAATCAAAACCTGATGGTGTAAAAACCACCCCTGAATTTGTATTTTTGTGGAACTTATCAGGTTTTGATTTTATATATTTTATCAAATTCTGTTTTACGGTTAAACTTTAAAGGTCACTTTACAGTGTCCTGCATTTCTTTAAACTTCGCCACCTCGGCTGTATTATGGTAGATGGCACTGCTGCAGATAAATTTCTCTGCATGCCATGTACCAACTTACTTTTTATAGTACCGCGGCTACAAGTCCGACTATCTGCGGCTTGCTATACCGAACTGAAGAGTCCTAATAAGGACGAAACACGTGTCTACGGTTGCTGCCCTATTCAGATTGATGGTGTAAAAACCGACTCCTAAATTTGTATTTTTGTGAAACTTATCAGGTTTTGATTTTATATATTTTATCAAATTCTGTTCCACGGTTAAACTTTGAAGGTCACTTTACAGAGTCCTGCATTTCTTTAAATTTGGGTATCAGGAAGTCACCGTTTCTCCCAGCACCATTTTTTGACATATCCTTTGGTATATAAGCGCTATTTTGATTTTTTTTTCTGTGACATTTCAACCCTAGGAGAGCCAACCCCTTGACTCTATGCGTACTCTTTTTATTATCGAATCATCCTTGGAGATTCAAAATTACATTCTGTGCGACGATCTTAGATGAAGTACGATCAAGTGGCAATAGAGAGCTATTTTTGAGTTGAGATATGCACATGTATGATTTCAATGCGCTTGACCTCGTAATATTCATTTGATAAATTAGTTATACCAGTCGAAAATTGGACTAGAAACTTCTGGATTCGTGAGTCACTGACGTAAAATGAGGAGTGTGTAAACACTCAATGCCATTGGTACTTCATAAAGTTCTGGAAAATTCAAGTAATAGAACACTCAAGTTTATAGGTAGCATTTGAAGAGCAGTATAATGAAATTTGAGCATCAGAATAATTTTTATCGTACCTTTTACTTTTGTTCTTCGTAGCAGTTTCTTTGGATTTATTTGCAGCTCTTAATTTCGCACATTGTTATGAGTATAAACTTTGATGATTCTCTCTAGATTTCTTGGTCCCTCCAGTCGTTTTTTAATAATTTCCGAATTTTAGAAGTAACACAAGACTTCCTGAATACTTATTTGCCCAGTCTTGTCCCTTGCAATATTTTGTTATTCTTCCAGATTAAATTGCGAACGAAAACTTGTCGTCCCGACCAGATTAGGAAATCCAAACCAAAACGTGGAGAACTATTGGCACACTCAAACTGAAAACTCTCTTGTAGTACACAATACACGATGTATTTAACAGAGTTTAAGAGCTGTGAAATATATTGTAATGTTTATTGCTCTTAGAGGAATTGTTTATTGTTAAAATAAACACTACAATTCATTTCTTACTCACCACTATTTAACTTCAACTACAAAGCCACTAATATTCATTTACAACAAATTATTTATTTATTACACTTCGCTCTTAGCGAATAAAGCTCTGGATATTCACTACTACTCAAGTCAGGTTGTTCGCCCCTATATACTCGGATGTCCATACGTCTAGAAGTCTCTACGTCATTCTAGCAAGCTACTCGAATGTTCGACCATCTAGAAATACTTGGAAAAACTCCTAAAGTCGAATACTTCCAAAACTGGGAATTCCTAGGGAAGTGTCTAGTATTATTTTCAGGGATGCATGACTTTATGGGAAACATGTTTAAATCGCTGTACACGGTCCAAGGGTGGTTTGAAAAGCTTATGCAATCTTAACACTGGCTTCTAGGGGTAGGTTAGTTTGGTAGAACACAAACCAGTTTCTGATAGACTGGTCAGTACCTACGAGTTCCGTGTTTATCCAAAGCAAAGAAATCAAGTGATTCTCAAAATATGGATGAAGAATGTCGTGAACTGATCTAACATTAGTTTATAAAAATTAAAAGGAGATCGCTCCAGGAAGCTGAAGGAAATATTAATGTAGATTATAGTGAATCTACATTTTCGATGTTCAAACTCAAGAGATGTTGGGCATTGTGAATACATTTTAGAGAACTGAACAACGAGAAAATCATTTACGGTTAATCTGAGAAAGGTCCTTCTTATTTCAATCACCTACCAGGTTACTTATTTGGTGTTATAACCATAAAATTGATAGAATTCCACTTGTACAATAATTTATTCTGTAATACGAAGAAGTGACTAATGGTGATAACAAAAACAAATGTTTATTTTGTAAAATTGGAGCATTGATAACAGTTGGAAGCGATATATAAATTGTACCACAATGTTCCATAATTGTAATTTTCGTATGAAGGATATTTTACCATCATTTCAGCCCTTGCCCAGCGTCCCTGATTTCATGTGTTTTCGGCGAATGGAACAATAATTTAATGTCGCAGAAAACAATTTAGAATGCGTAGCAAAATCATTAACTAACCGCATCTCAGTCGATTATGCCACACCCACGAAAGAAAAGAGAAAACGTCGCATTCATTTCCACAGCATTCTAGATCAACTCAAACTAAAGCTTCGGTCTTTGTGCGCCGGCATTCACAGATCGCTAAGTCGAAAAGTCGTTAGGTTAAAAGTAACAGGGGAAAATTAGGAGGGTTTCTTTTCATGAGACTGTCAGACCGGAAACAATACATATACGCATTCATCTTCCGCTTTTCGTGCTGGTTTTAGTTGGCATTGCTTACCACATACAGAACAAAAGAGTGTGCCATGAATCGCGAAGTAATACACCGTGATACACTTGCAAACCGAGATAAAGGGGCCGTTCTTAGATGCTGAAACGCTTTTATTCAATTATGCACACTTGGATGTAAAGGATTATTAAGGAAGCAAGGAAAATCATATACAAGTAGTATTAAAACACGAATGTTTTCAGATACATGTCCTGTTCTTTTACTTACTTCATTAGAGTTCATCAATTCATCAATTAATGTGAAATACAAATTCAGGATCATCTTTCATAGTTTACCCCCTTCCCAACTCACCCCAGTCTCCAATCTTCCCAACCACCCTTCATTGACATTCATGGGCTGGGAATAAGTGTTTCTGATAATCATATCCAGTTACGAGCTTTGCTCCAACGATACACCACGTCCGTTGAATGCTGAATCTCTGAATCAGAAGCGAAGCTTCAGTTTCAGTCCTTCGGAAAACATCGATGGTAACCGAAGGACTCATACCCGCCCCGAAAGGTCCAATATGTAAAATAGAATTGGATAAGATTGTGTGAATGTCTTGTAAAGGTTTTAGGTTTATATCGGGAAGTGGAAAAGAGGAAAGGAGGTCTCTAAGGAAATTTAGGTGTTTCTTTGAATTGAATATGATTTGGTTTCAAATTGAGACGAACAAAGGGAGAAAACCAACTTTCAGCAGGTTTCAGTCTGTATTCCATACACAAATTCGATAAGTTGCTTAAAATTATCAATAATAACTCAGATTCAAATAATTTCTAACAGAAAAAGCCATTTTTCAGGAAGGAATATCTTTAATAACAAAACAAACTATGGGAGACCTAAAAATTAGTTGAATTTTTTTGTGATAGTTTATTATTGCAAAATTGAGGCAAAATGTATTTGATTGGTCCACTGCTGGCCTTGTGACGCTCTGATTGGCTAAAATGTTGAAGTAGTGGCGCGAAAATTGATAGCAAGCGATTTTGGCGCGAAATTTACATTGTGCGATAATTTGTGAAGTAAAAAGTGTACTGTATTGAATTGCAATAAATTTGTGACAATATGTAATTTAAATTCCGTTTGTAATAATTAATAAAGTAGTAAAACATGGCAATCTGCAATAATCTCAATCATCCAATAACAATAAAACAATATTTTCCTCTAGTGAGTACATTTTCAACTCCCACTTCTCCAAAACTCTTGGGGGCATAAGGGCGAACTAATACACAGCTAATAATCGAGTGTTAACACTTCCGGTTCAGTGGATGTGCACTTCGTAGGGCGCTTAGGGTGCGCGACACCACCGTATATTAGGGTGACTCAAATGACAAAACTTGCTGGAAAATATTACAGTATTTGGGATATATTTGTAAGGGAGAATAAGTCAAGGGTCTACGTCGATAATGACTAGTTAGTGACAGTAAAAACGTTTTTTTATACTCTTTAACGGACCAAGTAACTGCAAAAAGCAAACCAATGTGATTTATAGGAAAATTTAATTTAGGCAACCAAACAGCCACACGTGCATTAATTGTGGTAGCAAATAAACCATTTTATTTGAAAACAGAGTGAAGTATGTTTTGTAGAATTTATTTTTGTTATTCAGAACAACATTGTTACGAATTTCGTGATATGATTAAGTATAAATGTATTTTGTCATGCAGAAGTTCTGACAGTAAAGATAAAACGAGTATTAAATCATTAACCCTCAAAACAATACACCTAAAACCCTTTTACTCCGTGTACAATTTCCTAAATTAAATTTCCAACAAAACCCGGCAGAATAATTCCAGAAAATCCCTACTTCACCGACACATCGTTTTCGCAAGTGTGATAATTTCCAGCTCCAACAAAACTGAACAATACATTCTGTAAACGTTTCATATTTCATTTAATTTGGCGACGCCACTATCGCCCGGACGCCTAGAACAATGGCGGCGACAATGGAGCAATATCCTCCAGTTAGATGCTTTTGTTTCCTGTCCACGTTTTGAAGATAGAGGGGTGAGGGAGCGCCTTTTTCAAGGATTAAAAATTGTGAGGAAAATGAACTCCGGGTAACGAGGAATACCACCAGCGTTACTTTACTGTGTGCCTGGATTAAGGCGCAAGTACATCCACAGAATGATTCTTCGTCCCGACAAAAAATGAATGATTGTGAAACCTCTTGAGCAGTTATTGGTCCAATAAGGGCAGTGATGCGCAACAGAATGCGATGGTAAAGTGCAATTGGGGAAGAGAAGGGCAAGAAATAGTCGATGAAACGTAAGAAAAGAGAAAGAAAGAAATAAAACAACTTCGTTTTCCATCGCAATTTGTTGTGATCAGTTCGAAATGGAGCTCTTACCCTCACACTAACTTAATTTCTTATTTTATTCTGTACAATCCCAGCAAAAAAACTAATGTTTTCTTATCGACTAAGAGCCGCTATTTCAGTTCAAGTAATTGTTTCTAAGATTATTGAGCTACACTATGAACTATGAATTCAGAAGATTTTTTGGGGCCAATATTTTCAGCTTGGCCCACTAGATGGCGGCAGAAATGTTATTTTTGCTTCAGCGCTGTACTAAGAGATGGCGCAAATTGTGGCACTTTTTATCGGGCACTTTTAAACATATCAAACCGTCACTTTCAATCTGGCGTCTGCGATTTTACGCACTTTATTCATTACTTAAATAGGTAAGAATGAACGCTTGAATAAATCACTTTTTTAGTTGAATTACTTTTTGGAACAAGAAAAAAGTGTTTTGAAATATTAAAAGGGGTCTCCAAACTTTTGGGCCTAAGAGCCACACTCTACTAAGTCTTGAAGGCCGAAACTTTAATTGCCCTCAAATAAAAATAGTAATAGTTTGGAGACCTCTATTCTAAGACGTACGCAAAGTGTTTTAAAAGACATAAAGATGATTATTTTTGAATTCATTGTGTGCTGATTTGAGCTAAGGGATGAAATTTTGTGGAATACTTTTCGTGTGTGTTATTTTTGGCTTGGAATGTACCTAGATAGCCGGCAAGCGTTCTAAAAGAACGTTGAGTAGCTCGCAAATCTAATCAATTTGGAAAACCGAAGGTTTTCAAGCAATGCGTTGTGCATTTCTGTCCAAATCCGGGATTCTGATGGTTTTGGATTGGACTTGGCCAGAGCCGTACTCAAAATATTTTAGACTAGACGAGGATTAATTTGTTTAACAGACTATTACAGAATATATTAACATGAAGATTCTGCACTTTAACTGATGTGAAAATGAATTATTTATTCCTAAAATAATAGTATATTATGTTTTGATTCTTTGTTTTCAATAATTCTACTTACATTACAATAATTTTATAATTACTAGAAGCTTGCAAGGCGCCTGAGGTGCCCGTTGAAAGTGAAGAGTCGTCAGTCAAATAAAAGATATGTTTAGTACATAATAACTAGCATAACCTCAAATGTAAATGATGATGCTTTAGGTAAGTAATATTGATGAAATGGTTATCTGTATCCGAGCGCGATTCTAAATTGGTACCTGTCGAACCATAGACCAACGCTCTACCTTTGAGCCATGAACTTGGTACATGTATTCTATTTGCAAAATATTATGCACAATTTTCTGCACTTAAATTGAATGAAATATAGTTTTGAAGTATGGTAACACTTTTAAGTTCATTTATAATAGTAGAGAGTTCGAATAAGTATTTTTTAAATTAAATTAGTAATTTTGAAGCTTCCTTAGGTAATGGCAGCATTAATAAGGCCCAAAAGTTTGGAATAACTCAAAAAAATTATCACTAAAATATTTGTGTTTATAGTTAGAATAATGCTGTACTAATGATGTGAGTGTAATCGGATGGAGGAGAGAACACTTTAAATAATTTTTTCTCAATTTTAAAATTGTTGAGCAATTTAAATGCAGTTTTTTTGTGATAATCAGATAGCTACATATAATTATCATTGATTTAGTTCAAATTTGTTGCATTAATACGAAAAATGAGCCCAAAAAATGGCGCTTTAAATTTGTCTGTACGACAACGTAAGTATATAAGGAAATTTCTCTTGAATTTGATATATTCATTTGATATAATTGGAAATGCTTGTTGGTTGACTTGCCGTTTGATCTCAACTTAATTATCCTAAATCTGGGTATGTTACACTCACTAATAGGTAGAAAAAATGAAATTATTTATAAATGCAATAATGCTACAGAATATATAACAATTTTAGAGCTCGTATCTCCTAAAAATTATAAACGTAGAATAATGAACCAAACGCTTATAGGAAGCGTATACAATCCACTTTATATTGAAATCATTTTTAACCTTCAACCGTTCAACCCTGTCTGTATGAAACGGCAAATAATGCAACAAAATAGGATGAATCTGTTACACTTTGAAAGCTTATATCTTCCAAAATATATTCGTGGAATAATTTATCAATCCTCCGGCTCGAGGGATTTCCTGAAATTGAAATTCTGGTTCGCTTTTAAAAATATTTTCCCACCTCTTTTCTACATGATACGCCGTTTAAAAGAGTGGCAGACGCAATTGACTGATATGTGGGGACGTCTGGTGGAATTTTCATAAGCCCACTAGAAATTTCTGGAAGCTTCGAAAAAACTCTAGGCGAAGCACTATAAACTCGAGACTTGGTCGAGACAATTATTATGATTGCTGGTAGTTCGTATACGGAGCGCGTAAAAGTGAAAATAAATAAGTGAACTAGTCCAAATAAATAAAAAGCAGACAGTGTTACTGTGTGAATAATTGATAAGTAATGTAGTGATAATGTCAGTTATAAATAGAAGTAATTATTAGTGGATCTTTTGATAGATTTCTGAAACAGTAGTACAAAATGTTTTACCTATGTGACATTAAAAAGGATTCAATGTATTTACAGAATTAATTTCAATTGTGAGTCAATATTAGTTGACAATTTATTGGCACGGAAATTAAAGTTTTAATAGCAATTCTAAAACTAAATTTGGGTTCCAATTATATTTCATTAATTGATTTCTACAACAATACCAAAAAAAAGTTACAACTTTGTCAAAATTTCAAGAAGGGTTAAAGGTAATTTCAAAATGAATTTCAATTGCTAGCCAATATTTGTTTAAGATTTATCGCCCCGGAGTCTATAATTTTAGAGTAATTCTGGAATTGATGCCGGTTAAAAGGGTGGCCAATGCAACTGATTTATGCGCCAAGTATGTAGTGACGTCTGGTGGGATTTCTGGCAACCCACTGGAAATTTCTGGAAGCTTCGAGAAATTCTAGGCGAAGATATATAAACCCGGGACTAGGGCGAGCAGAGAAATGATTATTCATTTGTTGTTCGGATACGTAACGCGTATAAGAGTGAAAATAGCTGTTCTCCAAAGCTCACGTTTAGCAGTTAGTTCTGTGCATTTAAATGTGCACGGTATCACCTGGAAGATTAAGAGAGACCTGAGAAGCCTGCTTTAATTTTCAATGCGAAAAAGAGGATGAACTGTCGAGCAAAGGCATCGTAATTTGACGAAAGATTTTAAACATAATTTTTTCTCAAAATTAATGCTTGAAAGCTAGTTTCATGAATTTAAACGTGCACGATATCACTTGGAAGATTACAGGAAACCTGGGAAACCTGAGTTTGCTTTTTATGCAAAAAAGAGGGAGAATACTTGAGCAGTCATCTCAATTTGGTGGCAGCTTTCGAGGATAACACAATTGTCCTTGAAATTCTATCATTGGAAGATAGTTTCGTGAATTCAAACGTAGAAGATATAATTTCGAAGATCAACAAAGACCTGGGAAGCCTGCATTATATTTTCTAGCAAAAAAAAAGAATTAATTCTCGATTGAAGTCATCAAAATTTGAAGATAGTCTCTGGCAATGTTTGCCGTTTGAAACTAATGGCTGATATGGGGTTTTGTGAATTAAAACGCGGACGTTATCACCTTGAAGATGAATATAGTCCTGAGAAATCTGTATTAACTTTTCATGCGCAAAAGAAGGAGTAATGCTCAAGCAAAGCCATCGTAATTTGGTGGAAGATTTTGAACATAATTGTTCCTCAAAATTAACGCTTGAAAGCTGAACGATATCACCTGGAAGATTACAAGAGACCTGGGAAGCCTGCGCCAGCTTTTTCATGCGAAAAGAAGGATAATACTTGAGAAAAGTCATCGTAATTTGGTGGCAGCTTTCGATGATAATACAATTGTGCTTCTCATTCTATCATTGGCAGATAGCTCCGTGAATTCGAACGTGGAGGATATCACTTGAAAGATCAATAGGGACATGGGAGGGCTGCATTAGATTTTTTAGTGAAAAAAGTGTTAATGCTTGAGTAAAATCATCGAGTAACGCTTGAGCAAAGTCATCGAAACTTGATGGAAGCTTTTGGAAATAATTGTTATTGACACTTGGCAGCTGGTTCCGTGATTTTTAAACGTAGACGATATTATCTGCAATATAAAGAGAGACCTGAGAAGCCTGCGTTAATTTTTTATGCGAGAAAGAGAGAGTAATGCTCGAGTAAACTCATCGAAGTTTGGTGGCAGCTTTTGGGAATAATTATCTTTCAAAATCTATGGTTTGCATGTGGTTACATAAATTTAAATGAGGACAATATCACCTGGAAGATAAAGAGGAGCCTGGGGAGCCTGCATAAGCTTTTCATGCAAAGTTATCGGAATTCAGTGAGAATAATTGTGTTTCAAAATCGATGATTTTCAAGCGGCTTCATGAATTTAAACGTGGAAAATATCACCTGGAAAATATGAGAAATCTGGAGAGCCTGCGTTAGCTTTTCATGCAAAAAAGAGAGAGTAATGCTCAAGCAAAGTCATTGAAATTTAATGAAGGCTTTTGGAAATGATTGTTCTTCAAAATTGACTCTTGGTAGCTGGCTTCGTGAATATAAACCTAGAAGATATCTTCTGGAAGACGAAGAGAGAGCTAAAAAACCTGTTCGTGTAAAAAAAAGAGTGTTACTTGAAAGTCAACGAAATTTGGTGGCAGCTTTTGGTTATAATTGTCCTTCAAAATCTATGGACTGCAAATTGTTTCTTAGATTCAAACGTGAACAATATCACCTGGAAGATAAAGAGAAACATAAGCGTGAATTATACTTGAGCAAAGTCATCGAAATTTGGTGGCAGTTCACAAGGATAATTGGTCTTCAAATTCCACCACTGGTAGTAGGTGGTTTTGTGAATTGAAACATGGACAATATCACCTGGAAGATCAACCTGAATTCACTTTTGATACAAAAAAAAGTTATCATAATTTGGTGGACGCTTTTGGAAATAATTGTTCTCTAAAATTGACACTCAACAGTTATTTCTATGAATATTTGAAATCAGTATCCGCTTATGATTGAATAACACAAGTAATAAAATTTTGAAGGCAATCGTAAGGTAACTTGGTGTTCTGATACATTTTATTAATTTGGTATTAGATCTAGTCGTCCGAGGAAACCCAAATTGAGTGGAAATCTTATGAAGGACTCAAGGTACAAACAGAAAAAATTTCAATTCTCAGTCTGTATTTTTCAGGAGTTCATTAAGACTTGAAGCAGTGGCTCGAAATATTCAAGCTAATAAGTGTAGAAAATTAATTAGGTATTCATTTCATGCTTCTGAATCAATTGAAATAATTAAATAATCAGATTGTCAGTCCGTGTTACTTTCGTCCTTCAAATTTTTATTATATTGTTTTATGAGTGAACAAATGAAACTATAAAACAGATTTGACATTATCTGACGTATAATTTTTATGTAATATCAAAAGATTTTTTCTTGTTTTCGCACTAAAACACTGTCATTAGAATTGGTAACTGACTATTAACAACCGAATTAAACACTTCTTTCAGCAATAAATTTAAATTCAAGATTATATTATAGAAACAAGAAACAAGAATCATGATAAGAAATTTTTTCGAGGAATTTTGACGTCATGAACAATTATTAATATGAAGAAAAAAATTGAGGTGTGAACAAATGCGCGGATGCTTGATGTGTGAGTGTCTTGAGAGATGTTTTTCCCTTGGGGAAGGATTATGTTATTGTCACATCGAATATATTTCCTATTTTAGTTTGATGAGCTGTAAAGGACTAGGGAATCTAGTATTTTGATGTTGGTATGCATGCATGTGTGGTGTGCGTCACTGATAGAGGCTTTTAGTGGACGGATAAATCGCTTTGACATTATTCATGTGGACAAACAGCCGACCATCCACCAACGACGCTTGGGGACGGATCTCCCTTTGCCGCAGATTGGGTTTTATTTGACCCTTTCGTACGAAACTACACTATTAGACGATATCTCAATAGTTCATTCTAGAATATTTGAATACAGCAATGTGCAAAAATCATACTAATAATTATTGTAACCACTTGCCCGAACGGTTATTAGAGTCTCAAAGCCACTTGACATCGCTTTCATAACCATATTGTATAAAATCGCTCTCACGATGTTCATACGCAGCCCTCTTTCAAATATAACTTTTTCAGAGTCAATTGCACTTAAAACATTACATTTGTGGTTTTGAAGGGGTACAACGCGTGGCGTGGTCTTGTTGGTAAGTGTGTGCTCTGTTTTAGGACACGTGGCACTGAATGAAGTATATGCGTTCATAATTGCTGTGGAGAACAAGAAAATTTAGGGTGGTTTTGGTAGACCAAACAAATAACGACAAAACTGTATTATACAGTTACTTTTATGAAGATTACTTGGAAATTTAGTCTGAAAACTGCTCGTTTTTAAATGGTTTTATGTATTGCGGAGCTTGATTGTAAGAAATTGTTAGTAAAGGAATGTAAAATTAGTAAAAGATTTAATGAGAGGGTTGGGAAGGATGAGGAGTTTTCGTAATGAGTCAAGCCAAAAATCGAACAAAAAAATGAAGTCAAACGTTTTTATTTTAAATCATCAACTGTAACTAAAACTAAAAAATAATCATGACACAAACTTGGATCTCTTGAGATTCTGACGCCTGGTAAGAAATCGTGCAATACTAGCAGTGCTGTCTTCTTGTGTGGGATGTCAAGGGGCACTTTGTATCGCTGCGGTAGTGGAATAAGTAATAATTTGGGACTTTTAACAGACCAAAATGAAAATGTGGGGCGCATAACACTATTAGTATTGCACGATTTCTTACCAGACGTTGCATTTAAAATAAAACCATTTAACTCAAAAACATTTCAAAAAGAAGATACAATAATACAGAGAAGAATCACCCTAGTCAATAAAGCACATTTTGCCCTGCTGCCATCTAAAGATATACACAGGAAAACAAAAATGAAAGTTTACAAAACCAATCAGGCCTATTCTGTGCTATGGCTTCGAGATATGGGCTATGACAATAGTAAAAGAAGATAAGACTAACGCACTTAGGAGAAAAATCCTGAGACACATACTCGGACAAATATCAGCCTCAGATTGCGTTGGGCAAGACATGTCATGCGAATGGAAGAAAATAGTAACCCTGAAAGGATATTACAAAATAAATGGCACAACACAAGACCCAAAAGCTAGAGAGAGATGGTCAAAGAGGATGCAAAAAAGATCGGAGTGAAAAGCTGGAAGAGAGCTGCACTGGAGAGAGACGAGTGGAGAAGATAGGCTCGAATTGTGCTGTAGCGTTATAGAAGAAGATGATTTGAAATTAAACCGTTTAATTTAAAAATTTTCTTCTATTTTCATTTAAAAATACTCTTGTAATATTACTGTTAATTGGGCTACCGGGTTTCCCTCTTTTTGGAGGTCAAAAGTCGAGAACGATACAACTTATAAGAGAATGTTTCAAATAAAAAATGAAGAACAATAAATTTAGCATAAATAATGTCCTATAATATTTTTTTGTAAGTGCAGCCGATTTTGCGATAGTGCTCGGAGAAAGACTACCTCAAGTTTTCTGAATCACCTGTATGAATGCGAACAAATTGCTGCTGTTGTTCGCTGATTTTTTCAAATTAGTGCTGCTGTTGGTAATAATTGAGCCGAATTGCAGAATTTATGACTACAAGCAGGACATTGTATAAAAAAAATTGTGCCGTACTGAACAAGAGCAACATGTTCTCTAGTATTTACAATAGTATCATGTTTTTTGAGAAACTCTCACTAGCTTTTATGTGAACGAAGACGAATCCTCATCTTGAAAAAACGTGGAGTAGCCCTACAGGAGAAATGGCATAAAAATTGCACGGCACACATTTATAATAGCCGTCAATGAGCTTGCGCGTGCCTTGCATATTTGTTGATGTAAGCAATAGCTCTCAGACAGACAATCCTCCATTTTAATTCGTACATGTGTGTTACGAAACGGGAGGATATTGCATCTAGTTTAATTAGCTTGGTGCGAAGCACCGTCGTTGAAAAAGTTAGGAGCAATTGTAGATATCATACAAGGAAAAGACACCGTTTTTCATGCTACTAGAGAATTGCTAGTATCGCCATCTCTTAAAATTGTTCGAATTACTAGAAGACGTTTATTGTAAATGTGTAACAAATTATTTGATATTAAACTTCGAAGGTGGTGCGGAGAAAAGTACAGTTTTACTTAAATTGTGTTATTTTGTCGAGCATTTTCGAAAAAAACAGTAGAACTTATAAAACATTATTGGTAGGTAATTTAGTCTTCTTAATTTTTCATTTGAATTTTTTTTTGCTAGTTGAACCCTTCCCGGCATACTGTCGAAATATTTTTTTTTTTCAAACATTTGATCCAATTGAAATGAAGGGAAACCGGAAGCCAACAGTTGGTATTTAACTTAACTACATTGAAGGCTCATTCTGTATTTCTACCTTATATGAGTTTTTTTGATTTTTTCAATATCCTGCTGATCCTGCGTCAAAAGTTCATATGAACAATTTTATAGAGAATCAAATTTTCTATAATTTTTGTGGGAGACATTTTGCTGTACCTGTATTATTTGAATAATTATAGCACTATATAATAAAGTGCAGAAACTTTATTGAGTGTTTCATCAATATTTGTTCATTGAAAATTTTATTGTGATGACATTGTGTAATATTTGTTGGCCAATTTAAATTGTGTATGAAAATTGCATTCATTGTGTGGTCATTTGTAAGAAAACCTTAAAATTGATCCCAAATTTGATTTTTGTTGATTATATTTTTGGTTGGTTGCCCCTCGTTCATCGTAATATAAGAAACAAGAGTAAATTACATCATAAAGAATCTTGTTTGTAGTTCAGTCAAAAAACTTCAAAAAATGACCCAACCTTCTGAAAAATTCGATAGTTTATAAATCTTGCACATTGATTTATGGGTAGGTACCTAGAGATGAATATGTTCAATATATGCTAAGAATATTATAGGGATAATTGAAATCATATTCTTGAAATATTCTAGACTGGTTTATGACCATATTGAAGCTATATTTTTTTGGGAAATAAAGTCATATCTGTGACAAGAAATTCAATTAATAGGAAATATTTATTCTTATATAAGTACAATTGAGAAAAAAAATCACACTCATAAAACTCACAAAAATGTAGAAATACATTGCGTATTGCACTTAACTTCCAGAGTTGAAGAAATATATATGATATGAAAAAAATAAAACCATATTTGCGATAACAACAAGATACAACTGTAGATATACATTATATAATCTATTGATTTCCAATTTTCATATGTTCAGGAGCCTTGCTTAGCCGTTTGGCAATTTTTAATTCAATTTGTTTCCCTGTGACATTTCTGGCGGTATGGTTCTTCTTGGCAGATTCCTAAATGAGAAATCATTTGAAACAGATAATATTAATTATGATAAAACAATGCTTTACCAATAATTGCAGTAGTCAATTTGAATTTTTTGTTCTCTTTATAGTCCTGCCAACTATATCCAGTGGCTAATTCATTCGCAAGAATTCTTGTCATCACTCTTCTTATTAATTTGCCCACATTTTCCTTTTTAAATTGAGCCATCGGATACCTGGAAACACATTCATTCTGTATATTTACAAGGTTTCATACAAACATCAAGTGAAATAAATGAATATTCATTCAAGAGGAAGAAATAATAATATTAATGTTCATTTAAGAAATCTTTATTTGTTGGTTCAATCAATAGCCAAAATGAAAATAAAATAGAATACTTACATTTTTCAGAACCAATCCTCACACAAACAAAGAAATATCCGATACCATGTGGCTGTGATAAATAAGACACGGTGACTCACATCTTTATAACTCAACTGTAAAACTTTCACTAAAATCGGCAGAGCATTGTAATAACTTTATGCATCTTCTACAGGTCAAGATTTAACAAAAATATTCCATACATACCAAAACATTTCATAATATCACGTCATGAATGTAGTGTCTGAAAATTTTATGCATTCATTTATCATTATTCATTTATTTTCTTCTACTGCGTGAATGAGATACTCCACTACTATCAAAATTTGATAAACTTCCATGAAAATATGAAAATATTGGATAAATAATAGATATAAGTAATAAAAATATACTGAATATTGCTTTGTTCCGATAAAAGGTCAATTTGATACTCATTTGACGTCATGATGACGTTCAAAAGTCTATCATTTTTCTCAAACAGTGGGCTCCATAGCTGTACAAATTCATAAAAAATTTGATTTTATTCATGGAAAAAATATGTTGCGTTATAATTTGATGTACTTATAAATCAATGGGAATGTATGGGAAAAGTTGACATATATATAATTTTTATTTATCGAATGCTATTTAGAAACATTTTGACAAACCTCCAAATTTCACAGGCATGCGCAAAGAAAGAAAACTAGTTTCAAACTACTGAGTATTGTTTGGCCGAAAGAAGAGTGATTTTGACAAGTAAATTTGTTAAATTAATAATTTATCTAGCTCGCGATCTAACTAAAAATATTAAAAATAATTACGCCACCTATTTCACTTTACGTCAATATTCTCAAAATGTTTGATGATGAATAAGACTACCGTTTGAGTGACAATAGATCTTTGGACGTCACGGAGAATTTCAAAACCTAAAAAAAAATATTTCCAAATTGCTACGAGGCTCTTTTGATTCGCATTTTCAAAATACTTCCATTTAGTCATGTCTCAAACTACTCTAATCCATTTGAAAATTTTATGTCAATGATTTAGGTCGGACTTAGGCTAATATTCAATTAATTATTCAAGCCATATTCCAATAATCAAGTAATAAAATACATGCATATTTAAATTAGATAGATGTGAAATTTTCCGGTCTTAAATTATTTTGAATAAAGAAATTAAGTTTTTGCAGAAATAAAAGAATTAAAGTCTAGACAAAAGACTTTAGGAGCATAAAAAAATATTTTGAGTATTTTTATATGCTCCCAATAATTCACTAGACAAAAATGTTAAACTCATTCCACTTGTTTTTTTTTCCTCCGACGAAAAATGTACATAAAGTACGGAAATAAAAGTTAGATATAATTTTTCTCATGAAATTTTACGATAATTGAGATCTGTTTTTATATTGGGTTTGTTGGAATCTAAATTCTTGTTTTGGTTACAATTGAAGTCGTTCATCTCTTTCATCCTAATCTGTTATAACACAATCATAAATGTCTCCATTGGCCTCACCACCAACAATCGGTTTCAGTTATGAATAAAGTTTATAAGGCTAAGCAAAATTGAATATAACATGAATATCTATCATATATTCTACTAAGAATATACAAAATGTGATAATCTTCGAGTATTTGTATCAAATATTCTAGGAATAATTTAGATAGACTATTCTCAGATGATCCATAGTATATACGAATATGCTATGTATATTAATTATGAATATTCCAAGAATAAGCAAAATAGGATATTACCAGAAGATTTATAGGCTGTTGGAATATACCATGTATATTTCGAATATCCAGGGCATTCACAGGACAACTAGAGAATATTCTCAGGACGTTATTGCTATCTGGGCGTTGGTCTGAGATGAAAGTTGATTATTTACATAATTGAAGCTCATCAAATTTGCAATAAAAATTACCATTTGAATTTTTCTTGAATTCCTGATGGTTACCGTGTTTAGGGCACTGAAAAATAGCGTTTTTTGAAAAAGTACGCTAGCAAGGAGTAATATAACATTACTAATAATATTTGACAATGGTGTAACAATTTATTCATCAGACCAATTCGAGGAATTAGTTTATTTTAGTTTCGGTACTTCGTTATTTTGTAGCTAGTAGGCGTTCTTTGAAACAAAATTTTTTGGTCGTGACGTTTCTTAGCATTCGTGGGAATTCTTAAAGGTGTTTTGCATAGTAGACGTATAACATGTTGGACATAATTGAGGTATGTTGTGCGACAAAATTCTTGGTTCACTTTCTGGTGTAACGACAGTTGGTTTGAGGGAAATCAGTTTGTTACTTTTAGCTAGTATCATATTGTACCACGCAAGCGTAGTTTTTCAAAAAACACCATCTTCTAGCGCCCTAAACTCAGTAACCATTAGGAATACAAGAAACATGTAGAGGATCATTTTTGTTTTAAATTTAATAAGCTCTAATTGCGTATATATTTAACTTTCATGTTAGACCAACGGTTCTCCAGATATTAACGATAAACCAAAAAAAGTGCCCCGTTTCTGCTGATTGCCGTTAGAGCTCACCTTATATTCATGAGGACTTTTGGTATATTTATCCCTGATAAGTTTGCAAAGTTTCAAAACTTCCGAATTTTTTTGAAGGTCAAACCTTGTTTTGACTGAACTATAGGCTATGTGCAAGGGGGTGAAGTTTGAACAAATATCGATGCGAGCGCTCATGCTGAGCACCATTGTAAGCTTCGAACTCCATTTTTCAGAATATGTCATTGAGCTGTCATTGAGCATTGTAGTTTGAAAGTGAAAATAATTGCATAAAATCATAGGAATACGCTTGTTCTGTTTCAGGCTGTTGTGTTAAGAATGATTCAAGTGAAATATAGTTTCATAGGTTTCATGTATGCAGTTATAACATAAAAAAACGAGTGAAGTGGATCAAAGCGGTAAATTGAGTATTATCTGTCTCTCATTATTAATCTATATAACAAAGATGTTTGTAATTCAATTGTGAGATTGGAAAAATTCATAATCGGTTTGGGATTGATGAATTTACCTCTATCTCTAATTTGTAAGGTGTTTCAGTGATAGAAGTTTGTCGGATGCACTTCGCAATAATTTTGTTGTTAATATTGTCAGCAACATATTCTTCAACATTTTAATGTGGCAAAACTTATTTCACGCTTTTCTTCAATGCTTCCTCGGTAGAAGGGACACAGTGTTTGATACATACAAACCCGATCCGCAAGATCATGGGTGTCATAATTTGAGGTTATCCTGTCAATTTGGACGAATTAAGGCGTTTTATCTAATAGGTACGTTATAACTGAAGAAAAAAATACTCAAAATAAATAATTTCAACGTACCTTTTATGCTATGCAAGTTATATCATACGCACACAGCTGAATTAAGAAATATTAGTACATTTAAAAAATTATAGGTATGAAACAATGATAAAATGGGAGTTCAATCGTTCTCCATTGCTCCCTAGAGGCGCTAGTAGACTTTATGTACGTAGCCTATTTCCAAAAATTGGTGCTTGAAGATGACATATAACATGAAAAGGCGGAAAGAGTAAGAACGCCTCATGCGTAAAGTGTCAAACGAGTTGTAATTACAAAAATCATCCAAAGAAAAGTTTCATGTTGTTTGCTATAATTCTTACAGTCATCAGAAAACTGCTATAGTCCGCAAAAAGTCATCGTTGCTTACATCAAAAACTAAGAATGATGTTCAAGAAGGACCAGAGAATGATGCCAAAATAAATACATGGAATCGATAAGACAAATTGCATGATTATAGCTGCGCCCATCAAATTCAATTGACTTTTACACCTCATACCTTGACATTCAATGTACTATAATTCTTTAACTAATCAACATACGACAAAGTGTTCTGCATAAAAATGATAGCAAATTTAATTTACAATGAAAAAGTTAACATGCATTTTTAACGCAGGGTTAACAGATTTTGAGAAAAAGTGGAAAAACAGAATCTACTATTTCTAAATCAAATTTTTTGATGAACTCGTCGAAATTGAGAGATAAGGTGACTTCAGAAGGATAAACGTCAGAAGATATTTCGAAAAATTTAATTAAATACCTCCGTTTGAATAAGAAATTCATGTTTGCTTCAATGTTAATCGCTTAGAAACTGTTCTATTAATTACCGTCCCATTCATCTCAGGATATTTGTATTTTAGCGGCATTTTTAAAGACTTGGTCAGTGGTTAGTTAGTCAGGTGACGATAGCTCAGTCATCGTCGGTAATCAGTAGCGGCTAGGATGAACACAGGTCCCGTAATAGGGTTAATATACCGACAAAGCATTAGATGTAGCTACCGAAATAACTGAATTTATGATTTAGGTGTTTATTTGAAAGCAACGGGTAATTATGTACAGAATGGTTGACTATAATGTATTAGAAATATTCTTTTGAAGTTACTACTGCCACATTTATTCAAGAGTATGAATTATTAAGTAAAAATCAATCAAAAACCGCCCTTATCTGTTCAAATCTCTATTAAACAACCCTCTTTCAAAAATCATGGCATGTTCTCATCAAAACATGTAAAACATGTTTATTATCCACTTTCTCCCGAGAGAGAATCACTCCTTTCTCTGTTGATATTAAAAGCATCTTTTTCCCAAGGGAATAACGGTTCTCTGAAAGAGAGGAGAGAGCGTCGCGACGCTTCATTGGCTGCTACAGACGTTAATATGGAATAAATTGGCGTCCGTTGCCGTCAGGACGAATCCACGTCGATGAAATTATGTGCGCAAAAAGTACACCCCTAAAAAGATTTAGGAAGAAGAGGGGTAAGATATGATTAAGATTTGATAGGTGATGGAACTTTATACTCTTGTTGCATAAATTACTATTATAGTTATAAACATAAATACTCAATAAAGTACGTAACTGAATTCCGGCTCCCCCTAGTACGCCCATAACTCCCCGTCCACCCTTGACAAAAGCAAATGATGTATAAACTGATTTTAGTTGCAAAAAAAAAGGAAATAGAACATATAGTAATTCTCTTTACAAGGTTAGCAGTTATAGCCACAACTTATACTGTGAGCTGTTGCCAGCGTAGCGTTTCTGTTCTCTCAAACGCAAATTTGGCCTCATTTAAGTGGAAGCTTAATTCTTATTTTAGTTAATTTTCAGTCATGCAAGACAACCGAAATTTTATGACACTGTAACTCGTGAACCGTCAGATAAAAATTATATGTGCTCATTACATTTTTTATAGATTCAAGCTTCCTCTACTTTCTTCCAATTAGAATTTTTCAGTTGGATAACTTTTATTGGCAAAAAACAAAAAAATATAGATTTAGGTACCTTCCGCACCATCTAACTTTTTAATTATTGACTTTACAATTACGAATTGTACCAAAAAAATGTGTTTTTTAATCATCTACATTTTTTATCTCAAAAGTTTGTTCCTCAGATGAGCTGTATTCGAAAAAAACCGATTTGAAGATGTTTTCAAGATGGCGGAGCTCGCTCAAGGAAAAACCGCGTCAATTTTGTTTCGCTTACATAAAACAATACCCAAAATGTTATTAATTCGAAAATGTGGAATAGCCCAATTAATTATAAACTGATTTCTCTTAATAAAGCACTTCGGAACAATATAAGTGCGTAGCTCATGTAGGGGTGCGAAAATTGTGCTTCCATTGTACTAAACTACAAGTATTACATTTAAGTAGTTTGGGCGATTAACAGAAACGGCGGGATTTAATACACATACTCACATGTGGGTTACATTGTACTAATGTGTATTGTATGTCACTAAGTGTGAGTGTAGATACAGTGGCGTACAAAAATATTTTCGAAGAGGAACAACTAAAAGGGGCTAATTCAATTTTTAATGAATATTTTGCAAAATTTGGGGCGAAATTCGGAAGTGTGCGGCATCAGCGAATGCTGAGACCAAAGGTTGAAAATCAAAGCGATTATAATTGTTTTTCATTTCATAATACTTTTTCGAATATAGGGGTGGTATCCGCATGCCTTAATAAAACTGTTTGTGGAGATCTCCGCCTATGTGTCTGATCAAGGGCGTAGTTTTGGAGGGTAGCAACCACCTCCACTTGACATAAGCAAGGGTCGTTCAGAGCGTGCGCTATTAATGCGATATAATAGACCACAGTTTTCCCATGTTGAATTTATTACAAGTAATTATTGCTATGTGGTCCTCTCTTCACCCTGCAAGCAAGAGGCGGAGATAGTGGAACAAATAAGGGTGACAGAGATGCATGATGACAGTGTCACCGTGACAAATTGCATTTGAGCGCGAAAGACGAATGGTTTTAGAATTTAGTGGAATTGTCTTGTCTGTAACACAACTTAAACATGACAAGCGCGAAAACTCAAAAGTTGATTTAATTGGAAATTGATCTTAAATTGAAGGTAAAGAAGTTGTCCTCATTATGTTGTGATCAAGTGATAATGTATTGGAGGTTAGATTATGTTGATTTGCCAAATAATTCAAAATTAGTGTTTGCGTAAATATATTGACATAATTTGTAGTACAATTGGCGGATATATGGATAATTTAATTCAAAATACATTTTAATTATTTATTTTGGTTTGGAAACTGCTGAAAATTTCAGATTTCACTGTCATTATAAATAACTTATTTTTTGAAGTATTGTAAAATGATTTAATCATAATAAAAAATTCTATACAATAATAAATTTGTATCCTGTGAATAAAATGATTGAATTATCAGGTAATTCATCATTATATATAGGAAAGTAGTTTAGAAGCAACTCTCGTTACGTTGTTGTATAACGAGCAACATACACTTTTCTGGAGCACACTAGAAGGCTCAAATCGTTAAATTTGGACCAATTTAATATTTAAAAGTTACTTGGTATCAAATAGCATCCAAACTTTAATTTTTTTCCGGATTCTTAAACTTTAGGGTATAATCTTGAAATATTAAAAAAAAATAGGTACAGTTCTATCCTTAAGAGGGCGAAAACGACCCCTAAATTTCAAAATTCATACTGACCCAAGTATTAAGGGTTGGTTATTGAAAAAATTGATCTATATGTTTTTGAGGTCGCTAATTATGAATTTAAAGTCAGACATTTCAAATTTGCGATTGCACTCCTAATAGGGACTATTAATAAAAGTACAATGGAAAAATTTACTTCTGTTTTTCTTTTGAGGAAATGGGGATTTTTTCTTTCAAGTTCTTATATTTTAGGTTATGAGAAAAATGGTTGCTTTTATTCATAGAAGGTTGGAAACCACCCCTAAAGTAGAAAAACATATGTTTAACGAAGTACTTGGAATAATTTAATGAAACTTATATTATCCATGTTTTTGGGGTTGTTGATCACAAATATGAGGCAAAAGTCGAAAATTTTATTTTGCACTTTCAATATGGCTGCTATAAAATGGGTAGAATGTATTGAAATTCTACCGCTAAACTAGCAATATCGTAATTTGCTAAAGCTAAAGTCATCCAAAGAAAATATTTTAAAGGTATTTTAGTTCCCTTTGGGGTAAGGTAGGTCAAAATAATATAAATTTTGTCAGCTTTCTATATCTATAAGTATATTAATATGCGAAAAAAAATCTTTCGGCCCCTTTTTTAAGCATATTGCTTGCACGAAGGAATGTGAGATTTGGCATACTTAAAGAATATATAGAGAATATGTGCAGAAAGCAAAAATTATATACAGGGTGTCCTATTTTAATCTATATATTAATACCTGAAGAGCAAGCTTTGTACCCCTTTTCAAGCTTATTGCGCGCAAGATCGAATGTGAGGTTTGGCATACTTGAAGTTCATATGAAGGAGTGCAGAAAGCGTAAGACATATACACGATGAACCATTTTAATTTCACGACATGAAGAGAAAACTTTGTATTGCGCACACGAATTAGGTGAGTCTTGATATATTTAAAGTCTGTGTGGAGAAGGAAGTGCAGAAAGCAAAAATTATATACATGTGTCCTATTTTAATTTTACGTGAAGAGAAAACTTTGTATTGCGCGCGTGATGGAATGTGAGATTTGGCATACTTGAAGTTTATATGGAAAAGAAGTCAAGAAAGGTAAAAGCATATACAGGTGTCCCATTTCAATTTTACGTGAAGAGAAAACTTAGTACCGCGTGCACGAACACGAAGTAATGTGAGACCTAGCACACTTGTGTGGAGAAGCAAGTGCAGAAAGCTAAAATTATATAAATGGTGTCTCATTTTCATTTAATGAGAAGAGAAAACTTTATGCTTCGCGCGTAAAGAAATAAGAGAGCTGGCATACTTAAATTTTGTATGGAAATGAAGTGCAGAAAGTTGAAAGTATAAACAGGATGTCCTTTTCTAATTTTACGTGAAGAGAAAAGTTTGTACCGCGTGCACAAAGAAATGTGAGATATGGAATACATCCTAGCGAAATAGTGCAGAATTCTAAAATTATATACAGATTGTCCCATTTTGATTTAAAAAAAAACTTTGTAACGCGCACAAAGGTATGTGAGATTTAGCATACTTGAAGTTCATGTAGAGACGAAGTGTTGGGGGCTAAAATTATATACAGGACTCCTATTTCCAATTTTACGTGGAGAGACAACTTTTTATCGTGTGCATTAAGGAATGCGAGATTTGACATACTTGAAGTTTATGTGGAGAAAGAATACAGAAAGCTTTAATTATATACATGATGTTCAATTCTCAGCTATCGCTGGAAACGATATTATTTTTTACTGGAATATATCGAAAAATATAGGAAAATGACTAAAGAAAAATGTAATGATTTCTTTCTCCTACCGATGGTTCGGGAGCGTCGAATACCAAGTTAATGTTAACTAGTTACCAAGTTATTGTTACCTAGAATGGAAGATTAATCTCAATAACGTTCAAAATTGATGATTTACGGTCGAATTTCGACCACTGGGTGATAACTAGTTCATCTTAAATGCGTCAATTGAAAGAAAATAAAAACGTTGAGCAGTAACTCCAAATACTTCATCCCCCAAGTTATCAACTTTATCCTAAAAAGGGGATGAACAGTATTTTGCTAAGTTCATTATTATTATTTTCAAGTTTTAGTTAAATTCAGCTCAGAAGCCTTCTTGCTGCGTTATTCAACTTTGCAACAAAAATAAATAATTATTCCAAAATTTTTCATAATACATGAAGTGCATGTTTTTTCTAGATAATGCGTTCGTTGTGGTCAAAAAATTTAATCGTGTGAAAACTAGTTTGGACTAATAAAAAAAGACTGAAAAATAACTTTTTACAATTTGCAGTTTACTGGAACTAAAAACCTAGAACATTTTTGTGTGAAAAATCCAAATTTTTCCTTCATCTTCCTTGTGTCACTCTCGATTTTAGAGATATCAGAATTTTCCAAAACATAAATACAAGCTACTTGAACGCGCTTTAATTTGGTGTAAAGTACATGTTGAATTATTTTTTTTGCGTGAATTACTAATTTTTTCGTGAAATTTTTTTTCGCATTTGTCAAGTTTTTATTGTTTAAATAAATAATATGACTCTTCTAGGTTACGAAAATAACCTTATAATCGCTGTGCGATGAGTATTTTTCGAGATATGGACGTTTGAAAAAACATGTTTTTTGACGCCAAAAATGCCAAAATTTTCCATTTTTTCCATTTCTTCTCCATTATCTCTGAAAATATAAGTGCTATGCAACTGGCAATTACTATAGTCGATCAGCTAGACATCAGGAAATCTATATTCCAAATTTCAAGACAATTGAGCGACAAATATAGATTTTATAGGCAAAAGATTGAGAATTGGTCATCTCTGAAAAGTGAAATCAAGGCTATACCCTTAATAAAAAGCCGAAATTTGATGAAAAATATTTTCTCGCATTTTTGATGTTTTTGGTGTCAGAATAAATACTATAACTTGTCTAGATCAAGAAAATAGCCTTGGAATTGCTGTATTTTTCGAGATTTCGACGTTTTAAAAAAATTTTCTGCACTTAAATCGAATGTAATGTAGTATTGAAGTACGGTAACACTTTTGAGTTTATTTATAATAGTATAGAGTTCGAATATATAATTTTTTAATTGAATTAGTGATTTTGAAGCTGACTTAACGTAATGGCAGCATTAATAAGGCCCTAAATTTGAGAATAACCCAGAAAAATGGTCACTAAGATATTTATGTTTATAGTTAGAATAATGCTGTACTAATGATGCGAGTGTAATCGGACCGAGGAGAGAATACTTGAAATAAATTTTTCTCAATTTTTAAATTGTTGAGCGATTTTAATGCAGTTTTTTCGTGGTTTTCAGGTAACTACATATAATTGTCATCGATTTAGTTCAAATTTGTTGCAATAATACGAAAAATTAGCCCGAAAATGGCGTTTTAAATTTGTCTGTACGACAACGTATAAGTATATAAGAGAATTTCTCTTGGATTTGATATATTCATTTGATATTATTGAAAACGCTTGTTGATTGACGACCAGTTTGATCTCAACGTAATTATCCGAAATCTGGGTGTGTTACACCCACTAATAGGTAGAAAACATGAATGATTTTAATTATTTCAAATTTGCAATAATGCTACAGAATATATTACAATTTTAATGCTCATACCGCCTAAAATTACAGTCGTAGAATAATGAATTAAAGGCTTATAGGAAGCTTATACAATCCACTTTATATTGAAATCATTTTCAACCTTTAACCTTTAACCGTTCAACCCTGTCTGTATGAAACGGCAAATAATGCAACAAAATAGCATGAATCTGTTACACTTTGAAAGCTTATATCTTCCAAAATAATAATCGTAGAATATTCTGTCAATCTTCCGGCCCAAAGGATTTCCTGAAATTGGAATTTTGGCTCGCTTTTAAAAGTATTTGCCCACCCCTGGTCTAGATGCTCATATACTATTTTAATTGAGATCGATTGAGCGGCAAGTGCACTTTACTTGATGATTTTTTTCAATTTTGCGCATAAATTTAGAATTGTTTGTAGTTGAATTTTGAAAATCAGTATTGAGGAATGTTGCAACTTAGAAATGATGACCTACTGTGTTCATAGCAACCGACTGGACCGAAAGCGCACTTTACTTGACAGATTTTTAGAGTTTTCTGGATAAATCCAAAACGATTAGCCGTGGAACGATAAAATTTTGTGTTTGACTATCGTATTATTACATTTAGAAATTTCATCCGCAAGGTTAGTACAGTTATCTTATTTGAGTACCACCACAACTAATGTTGTGAGCTGTTGCTAGCGTAGCGGAATGTCCCTGTTTCTTCAAACGCATTCCCGAACTTGGTCCCACCGGCGTTTTTGGATGACTTTATTGTTCTCTGACATTTCTGATTTGGGATGAAACTCACCCTAACGAAAAAGCATCCTTATTTCTTTTAAATATTCCGTCATTCCGTAATTTATTATGTGTAACAGAAAAGAAGAAATATTTTTATATACAGTTCTATCTCAACTATACAAGATACAATTGCCAAATTTCCAAGTTAATTATCAAATGCAAAATCGACAGGTATAGAGCTTTATAATTCAGATCACGAAATAAACTTTGAGTATCTGGGAGGCAATGCTATAATTTCAGGTATCAAGATTGCTCCAACAACCGATACAAGATAATAGACAACTGCACTTCTATTTGGGCTCATTATTATGTATAATACGTCCTGCAAACTTGCCGTGACGTCATCAAGAAGTTTGTTCCACTGAAATTATGCACGAAGATGGCACTATACTAATACATACCTCGTATTTTGGCTGCCAAATTCTGATTATTTTTGTAGAACGTAAGATTGGTTTGATTCAATGATTTGATAGCAGTTATTATATCAAATAAAGTGAGGATATATCACAAATATTCTGCTACAATTTCTGCGTGATGTCGTAGTTTGGATTGGTAGAAAATTGGCAATTTGCGGGCAATCAACGGTACACAACTCGGCACAACGCTCACTTGATTGCCCCGCTTGCTATTCATGGCCTGGGACCAGTGCCGTAGACGAAGGGGCATCATGAGCGCACGTGACGTGGCTGTCTAGTTTCACAACCCAATATGGAGATTAAGGTGTTTAAAGTAATAGAACTGAAATAGTAAAGATTCATATTCATTTTTAACATTTATTATCAAGAATATGTTCTTGTGAGACCATAAATCACTATTCTGATTAATAGTTACCAGCCTAAAAAATTCATTTGTTAAGCAATCAGATACGGCGATGCTTTTCAAATGACAAGGGAGATAATGCAAAAGAGCTGTCTTTCGTTTAAACAATTATTGTGTTTTACCAGCCAACATGATCTAAGATTAATCTTTTTCGGTTTGGGAGTCGACAGGGCGCCGTTCAAAACAAGCTACTTTAATTCTTATTCTCGAAGACATAAGAGTCTTAAAGCGATTCATAACTGTATACAGAAGCTGTGGTGTAAGTGGATTAAGTCTGATGTTCACCTAATGATATTTTTAAGTAGTAGCCTATTTGGATACTATTTGATTTGAATTATAAATGTAGAAAGCTGACTTTGGTTGATAGGAGAATCTTGAACTCGGATCGTATTAATGATTCGAGGCAGTTCACTATCGAATTAGATAGAGTAAATTTTAAAGAGCAATAGTTCTGTCACGTTGCCTTATCACAAATGGAAATGCTTGAATGATTTATCCGTCTCAACTTTGGTGCATAATATACTGTTAATTTGAGCCATGAAATAAGTATTTGTCCATTGTAGTTTAATACCGTTTTGAACAATAAGAGAATTCAATCCATTAATCTTGTTATTCTCTCCAACTGTATCTAGTTTAAGAGCAATAAAACTGTAGACTTCCGATCGGTCATAAAAATCTCCACCCAATTAATTAATTTATTTATAAATAATTCCATTTCCTCCGGGAATAAAAATGTAAATCGCGTGGTTAAGTATCATTACTCGCAAATAAAATCCTCGCCAACTAATAAGACATCAGAACATGCGATTGTTTGAAGTTATCGCCATGTAATCGGAATAAATCCCCGACAATCAACGCTGCGAGACAGTAAAAATCACCGATCGTGTGAAGAGACACAGCGAAAAGTCATAAACGTTCAAATTACTTAATTAACTCAATAACCTTGGTTGTCCCGCGGTTTATACCTGGCACTTAAGTATCAAAGCCCCGTGCTAACGACACTCAGGATGTGCACACACTTATCAACAGACATTCAGAGACGAGAACGAAAGATCTGTCACGATATCAACTGACATAGCACAATTCAATAGCGCATACAAGAAGAGAATGCGACTCTTCAATGGAATGCATTGCCTTTGCGAAATCATCAAAGATATTTCAGATCTAGAACTAGTGACTATGTAATGAGATCCCACAACATTTTCTGCCACTATTCTCGAGGGTAGTTCAAAAAGTTGTTGGCCTAATAAAAAAAAGGCAAGGTCTCCGGAAAATAGTCTTGGAATTTAATACATTTTTAATACCATCAGAATAATAGGTTTCTTCAAATTGGGGCAAAAAATCGCTGAGAGCTAGATTTGGCGAATACCAGCATCCAATGATATCTTTTTGTTCCCTCACAACAATAATTTACTGGCCGAAAATTGGAAAGTTTACAGAACCAAGCTAACCGAGTATAACAAAATAAAGCTGGACGAGGCCCTTAGAGGAAGCACTAGAGGTACTGGAAAGTGCTAAGCTCCAAAGAACTCTGATTAAAGGAAAAGGAGGTAACCTGGAATCGACAGGAGAATACGTTACTCCAAACTCATTTTCTTGAGTTGGTTATTCTGGATCCAAATTTGGTAAAGTTTTACTCAAGAGCTAAAAAGGATGACTGGATACTTGCCAATCAATCAAGCGGTAAAGCAAGCATTGATTTTTACCATTTAAATCTCCAGGGAAAGACGTAGCAGCAGCAGGAAATTACGCCTTTCGACTTTCCAGAACTAAGAACTTAACGATAATGATGATTACATAATAAGCAGCTTTAAATATCTGAAGTTGGGTCCCAATACATCTATATTCCACCAGTTTGTTTTTGTCGCTCAGAATGTAATAAAAAAATATGAATAACATATGAACGAAGAAGGGCAATTTTCCAATTTCGTTTATGTAGAGGAAGACATCAAACGGTTATGCAAAGCTGAATATCTCGCATTTCCAGAAATGTGTCGAATACAGATTGAAAATATTTGCATATCAAAATAACGCGTATGGTGTGCGTGCTTCCACCCTCTTTTCGAAGGGGCGTCTCAACTACCCCCAATTTACAAAATGAAATGTAAACGAATTTTTTTTCAAAGGATCATTCTATTTGAATCAATGGTATATCCATATTGGGAAGATTATAATAGGGAACAAGCACAGAATATATCTTCCAAAACGTCAGAGTTTGAAATTAATTATATTCAAATTAAGATATCTTCTTGGTTTGAAGTACCAAAGTGAATTATGGACTCATGGAGCTCTTTGATGATGCAAATACAGATGGACCAATTTAATCATAATGCCTACGGTGGCATAACATCTGATTACAAAATCTGTGCGACAGCACCAAATATGATCCAGAATATTGAAAAAATTGAAAAAATTGTGAAACTATTAGGAGTACCAAATTGCAGGACTGTACTGATGATCTATTTTGGATAGAAGAGCTAGAGAAGAAGAAGGCTAATTGCAGGATATAACTACCAACCATATTTTAAGATGCAGGCTTGAGATTGATCACAAGTTCAATCAAATCTACGAATATCTAAGAATACTTTCTAAAATTCTCAATTCAGTTAAATAAAATGGGCTCTGAAACCAGATCACAGCTCGCTGATAATGAAATCATAGAAAGATGCAACAATCAAAACACTTAAGTTGGCTGAATGGTTCAACTCCAAGCGGCGATTCCAAACTCGGCACATTTACAGGTAGAATCTGCTGACTCCCCAACTCGGCACATATGAATACCTGCAGCGATACCCAACTCGGCACACTTGCAGATAGTTTTCTATGATAATGAAATGACTCAGGTACCTAAACAAAAGGAGAACTAGGCATTCTAATGTTTTAAAATGAAATAAAATCAATTTTATTATAAATGATATTTTAGGCAATTTCAGTGCGATCGTGGATTAACCTTTTTGTCGTTGATACTCGATCACTGGACTCGCCTATGGTATGGAAAAATGCTTTGCACTTTCGATTGACACAGCGCCACTTCACTTCACCAGATATAATTTTCGATTTAATTTACTGAATTTATGTTGCTCTACAATCAGTAGTGTTTTACCACGTTGGCTAGTTATCTCGCGCATTGACATCTTTGAAATAATTGATTGAACTATTAGATTGATAATAGATAGCTATTGAACAGAACATTTCAATTTATATTTTCTTAGATGTTAAGCTGACAATAGTGGTGGGTTTTTCTGCTAACACCTGTTTAAGATGTGCTGAATTCGTCATAAGGATTACCAACAACCCTTGATTGATGTCCCATTGGGAGATTAAATGTGCCAAGTTGGGGTGTGCCCCCACCAAGAAGCATATAGAAAAGAAGTGTTGAAAATAATGTTAAACCAACTTAGAAGACTGTATTGAAAAACAGAGAGGAATAAAGAGAGATTGTGTAGGAAAAATATTTATAGGTAAGAATTGGCCACCATATTTTGAGATAAAGAGCTTAAGTTTGATCTCAATTTTGTCATACTTCATAAAATCTGTAGAGAGCCAGGGTAAATTATGAATTCATAGAGCTCTCTAATGATGAGGGCATATCATCCTTATAATGGAAAACATAAATATGAAAAAGATACTGCTTTGAAGTAACTAGGTGGACGATCGAGAAGCAGGTGGGAAAGAGAACCTGAAGGACTATAGTGAGGAACAGAAAGGGATGCAGAGACATTGTGAAGGAAGCGCATATCCACCTTGTGTATAAGAGCTTTAAAAGAAGAAGACTGGCAACCACGTTTTAAGCTTGATATCAATTTCAGTCAAATCACACCAGTTTAAAGTGCTTTTCTGGGGGCGTACTATTCACAAATACCCAAAACTATCTCTTAAATCTTCGGACTAGTAGAGAAACTAGGATAAACTATGAACCCAAAGAATACTTTGATGATAAAAATAGAGATGTACAATCCTAACATATCCAGTGCATACTCAAAGATATATTGGATCCCTAAAGTTCCTGACTTAGTGTGAATATATGAAATAATTGGAGAGCCCGTGAGAGACTCTGAGCTCGTATCCTCGAGGCACGAGTCTAGTGTGCCTACAGGATAACCTAGAATTGGATATAATATTTAAATGGATGAAAATACGAACGTCAACAAGAGACTCAAAGCAAATTCTGTGTCAATTCTCCAAAGAAGATGACCTAATAGCATATGGAAAGGAAGAAAGTAGTTGAAAAAGATATAATAGTACCAAATTTGAGTAAAAGCAGCGTATATTCACTTGTTATTTAATCAGCTGGTCTTGTTGAAAATCCCTGTACTGTGATTATTGTGCCTTCTGTATCTACTCCTCTGGTAGGAGTCTTGTCTGTTCCATGATTGTAGGGTCTTTAAATCTTCAGATTCAGGTATTTAAAGACTGAAAGTACAGTACAGTAAATGGTATGCAGTGACATATCACTTTTTAAGGAGTTCATACTCTTCTCCACAACTCCTGCATGTTAGTTTCTGGCTCAGCTACAATGTATGTAGTTGTTTATCCATTGCACTATGTCCTTTATGATTCCTGTTATTGATTTGAAATTCTGCCTACTCATGAGGAATAGGCTATCAGTCCTTTTCTTGGATGGTTTATTGTTTCTAATTTGGTGGTTGTGTCCAATAGACTTAATGCTATTGTCGAAGTAATGTGTCAATTTCCTCTTCAACTTTCTTTGTTCAAATTCTTCATTCAGGTTGTAGTCCAATAAATGGTTGATCTATTCTTTTTTTCAGCAAGTTGATCCGAATGCTCAAACAACGAATTTGCTTGAGTTTATTTCTCGTTTTCATATGATTGTCTCTGTGAATGTAGTTTATGACTGGTATAGATTTTGGAAGACTCTAATGCTTTTATAGTGACTTGACTGTTTATGGCTGAGGTCTAGTTATACAATTTAAGTTTATATACAGTTTAGTTGAATCAAGTTTATTTTTTGATTATTTCTGCAATTGTAGCCTTAGTAAATAAGCTCGGTTTAACTAAACTCTAGATAAGCTTAGATTATACAACCGGGTCCAACTAAATTCTTCTATTGTTTCAGTTTTTTCCAGGAAAAGCTGTACGCTGATCAAAATCGAGTGCATTTTTGTATAAAATACTGTCGCGTTTGTCCTGAGTTTAACCAATTGATTGTGTCCTAGTCCTTTTGGTCCATGTTCATTTGATCTGATGGTTTTGAAGCAATCTGTATGAATCAATATATCTTTCTTCATAAGAATATTTATTGGTTTACAATAAGGTATTACTAATCTGTAGGTTTGAAGAGTATCATCCGAATGGTTGGCAATGAAAAATCAACAAAATAATCAAAGGAAACGCAAGTTTCGACGCATCTAAGAGGAAGAACAGAAGAATATAGAAAAGAAAATTTTTGAAGAAGGTGTGAAACCAAATTAGAGGACTGTAGCGAGGAACAGAGGAATAAAGATATATTGTAAAAGAAGTAAAATCCGAATTGGATAATAGAGCTATGCAAAAAAAGGAATATCTTCAATTTACGAGTAGCCATTACACTTCAAGATAAAAGCCCAAATTTGATCTCAAGTTCAGTAAAATTGACATCCGATTTTACATTTTCACACTACCTATAGGGAAAAACAATATTGTCCTCACTTTGACGTCTGTCTGGTGTCTAATGTTTCGTGTTTTTGCTTCTCTCCCTTGAATTTTGAAGATATAAAGTAACAGGCTACCATGAAAGGAGAACTAATTTTTTTGATTGGTTTTATGGCAATTAATGATTTAATGAGCAATTAAGGCACATTTTAGAAGTGAGGGTAATGGGAGCCGGCGGGCAATAAAAGTAGGTATATAAATGTGTTTAAATCATTCACAAATGCCCGAAACGTCTTCATGAATGTTCGACTGTAATGACTGGTCGTTGCCAAATGCTTATCGACACGCGTAAAGATAACATAAACAATGTACGAATCTCTAACTTATTTATCAGAAGAATTCAAAGCAGGTGGAGGATCAGGACAAGGAGAATCTTCAAGTCCTTTATTGTTCAGACTATACATGGATGAAATTAATATTGAATTGAACAAAACAACAATAAAAACTGTCATAGGATATTCAAATTTAAAACAATTAAAAATAGCAGTCAACAAAACAAAAGTAATGATAAAAGCCAAAGAAGAACAATTGAAAATACAAATAGATAATAAAATTACACAACAAATCCAAAGCTTTAGATATCTAGGAAGTATAATCGAAAATAAAGAAGGGTACGAAGATGAAATAAATAGCAGAATACAGGCAACAGTAGGAACTTATCATTCAATAAGCAAGGCACTATTAAAACACAAAACAGTCAACAAAAGAACGAAGCTGACCATCTACAAATCAATAATACTATAAATTCTGCTACACAGCTCAGAAACATGGATACTAAATAAAAGACAACAAAGTAAAATCACAGCAGTAGAAATAAAATGTCTTAAAGCTATAGAGAGGGTAACAAAACTAGACAAAATTAGAAATGGAAAGATTAGAGAGAGATTGGAATTTCAGTCAGTAATGAAGAAGGTAGAGCAGAAACAATTGGGATGGTATGAACATCTAGTTCGACTCGAGGATAGAAGAAAAGTAAAAGAAATATGGAAAGCAAGAACAACAGGGAAAAGAAACCGCGGCAGGCCACGGAAAACATGGGACGATGTAATACAAAAAATAATAACCAAAATGAATGTAATAAACAATAGCACACGAGCTATTAAGGAACCGGAACGGGTGAAGAAAATTCATAGAAGACAGCTGAGCAAAGCAGCCTCGATACCCAATGAGTAATAAGAAAAATAATTCCTTTCGAATAAATTTTGCTTGCAAGAAAAATATATCCACAAAAAATGAGTCATGAAATGAACCGTCGCTAATTTGATAATTTTTTGACACATAGCTTCTTCATAGCATCACCTGCATCAATAATTATTTTGTTTTTATATTAAAATTACCTTTAGAGGAAATGATTCAAAATTGCTTCCATAATTAAAACTCCCGCAGAATAATTGAGAAGGATGTTGAATTGTCATTCTCAATAACAAACATGCTGACCGTGTAAATACATTAAATTTTAATTTAATCTAAAAGAAATTAGAAGCCAAGCCTGTTCAGGAAATGAGGGCTCGTATATTGAATCGATACAAGCTGAAATTTAAAAAAAACAATACACTGTTGTTGTGTTAATGGTTTCTTAACGGTACTCAATATTTTTCCTCCTCCATTTATTCAACGCACATCTTTTAACAGTAAAATCAAAAATGATATTTACTTTATCTGTTTTAAGATAAGTGTCTTTTCAACCTGTTGAACAGAGATGAGCATCGAAGTGATGTTTTATCTCCTCATGGATTAAGAGACTGAGAGGCAGAGAGGACCAGCTTTTATCTTGACAATTAATCTGTTTGAGATAGCGTTCAACTCTAATCGATTTTCTTTCAGTATGAATTGATTGCGACTGTCTTCACATTGAAATTTGATTGTACCATCTTTTTACTAATCAATTGGTTGTCGAAATAACAAAAATTTTATATACATATAAGAAAAGTTCGACCCTGTAATGTTCCTAAACATCCACTCAATTCAGACCATAATCACAGCAATTTACAGACTGAAAAAATCAATTCCAATCTTGAACAGGAAGTCCAGTACTCCCAGTTCGATTTCAGTGGCATTAAAACATAAAATATACAATCAATGTAGACGATTACATTCGCCATTATCAAAAAAACCATCTCTAAAACAAACTAAAACCATCGCGAGATATTCCCTCCAAACCACAAACCTACGTGCTCAATTTTCAGTAAATTGTCTGGTCGGTAAAACAAACAAATGTTTTATCAGCTACTGGACTTACAGGTTGCCTTTTTACCGGCAATTCGATTAGCGAGCGACCACTGAAGAAAGATAGCTTAGGATAGGATGAACTTGAGTAACGAGATTATTTGTATTTGTTTAGGTCGAACACACAAACAGCCGTGTTGGAATCCTATTGGAATTTCTTAGTGTTTCTTCAATGTTTACATTACCACTTTTCATGTTTGATTTGCGGGAATATTTCGTTTTTGATTGGATGTGGTTTACGAGAGGTTTTTGTTGGGATTTATTTACTGAAATATGAAATATTTTTTAGGCACTTCAATGTAATGATATTTTTTGCTCAGTTACTTAAAATTGGAAATCAACAATTTTCAACATCTACATTTTCAATTGGAGTACATGTCTTCAGCAATCATCAGCAGAAACTTAGGAATTAGGGCATAAGATCGTAGACTGATTGGTGTGCAATAGGGTGGTGATATGTCTCCGCGTTAGCGCCTACTAATGATGCTAAAGAATAGAAAAGAATGACTGATATAAATACAAAGATGGAAACGATATTTTGATGAATATACAGCTTTGTTGTTTGGAAAGTGAGAAGGTTCGCTTTTTTGATAGTGTAACAAATAGGGATGCATGAAAAGACAAGAAGATTGAAGGAAGAGTATCTGCGGTCGTCAAATTCAATTTAATCTTGTATTTGTTCCAAGGGATACGAGTAGTAGTGAATGCTGGACTACAAAAGTTTCAACGGAAAGTGACTACTGTGGAGACTTTCAGATATTAGAGAACATCAAATGGATGGAATTGGGTGCGAAAATGTAGTTGAAAGAGATATGTTGAAGTGAAAGATTGTGTTGAAGATTGGTATGGTAAGTGAATGGATATGATTTTTGGATTATTGTTTGAGTAAGGAAAATGGACGAGTTTACGAGGGTAGTTTGGGTAGCTGTCAGCCTGAGTATAATGTCCTTGTAATTCAGTATATTTAGTTCAACGATGCTCTAACTTTTTAATATCATCAGAATAATAAGGTGCGTCCAAGTCTGCTAAATAAACGTTCGTCTTAGTTTCGAACTCTTCATTCGAAGTGAATCTTCGCCTTTCTAGCTATTTCTTTGAGTTAGAGGAAAGAAAAAATCGCTAGAAATCAAATCTAGCGAATATGGGGCATTTGGAAACACTTAGAATCGAAGTTTCTCGAGTTTTATCGCAACAACGCGAGACTTGCCTGCAAGTGCATTACCATGGTGAGATAGCACCTTTTTTGCCACATGAGGACGTTTGACTTTGATTACATCATTCAATTGGTTCAGTGATGAGAAGTAGTAGGCCTCAGTCATAGCTTTGCATTTTTCCAAATAGTCTACGAGTACTACATCATGAGAATTCCAGAAGACCGTTGCAATAACTTTTCCGGCACATGGAATTGCTTTGATTTTTTTTGGCCCACTTTCTTCTGCTTCAATCTATTGTTTGGTCCTCTGCTTTGTCCTGACGTGTACTGAAAAGCCCCAGATTCTTTTAAAGTGATGAAACATCAAAAAAACTGCGTTTAAATAAGTCTAGACACTTTTAAGAAATGTTCTGCGTACACAAAATATAACGTAAAATAGGGTGTACGCGGTTTATCGAGATGTTTACATCCTCATCTATTATGAAATTGTTGATTTTCGCGATTCGTCGGTCACGACGGTTTTTGACCGTCCCGTGTGTTCATCATCCTGGAATGATGTACATCCACGTTTATATTCAACTATCCAATTTTAAACCATCGAAAATCAACAAGCAGATTCTTTCAATGTAGAATCTTACTGATTTATTATCTCTGTTAGTCTTGAATCCCAGAAGACTGTTGCTATGACTTTTCCAGCAGCTTTCCCTGCTCCAAACCATTGTTTGGGCTGCTGATTTATCTCTGGCGTCTACTGATGAATCCAAGATTAATCCACAGTGTTGAAACTTTGAATAAACTAAGTGTGATTGCGTTCAAATCAGTCTAGACACTCTTGAAAAATGTTCAAACGAATGTGTTTTTTGATCGTCTGGTAATAGATGTGGCACTCAGTGAGTTTAGTGAGCTTCCGCATATCCAAAACAACGTAAAATGTAGTGAGCGCGGTCCATCAAGATGTTTACAGCCTTAGCAATTTCTTGAATTTTCAGCCGACGATCTTCCAGAATGAGATTGTGTAGATTTTCGCGACGATTTCTTCGGTCACGGCGATTTTTGGGCGTCCCGTGCGTTCATCATTCTGGATTGACGTATAGTCACATTTAAATTCAGCCGCCCACTTTTTAACCATCGAAAATGAAGAAGCAGACTCTTCTAAAGTAGAATTTAATTCATTTCTCATCACTGTCGGTCCTAAGACAGCACGAACTTTAATTTTATGCATTCCATAAGACACACAAAAATCGTTTATTTATCGTCACTGTTACAACAAATTTACTGAGTACGCAAGCCTAGAACTTTGTACAGCGCCATTTAGATGTTTTACTTTATTGATAGACCTAACAGCATTATAGTCACACTAGCGATGTGTTTGCCTTCGGCCGAGAGATTTTAGAACTACCCTCGTATTTGGATGGGATTAGAAATACAGATAAAGCAAAATGCTTATGTAAGAAAAACATGCAAGTGTGATGATGACGTCAAGAACTACGATTACATTCTACCGCATGTGATATAAACACAGTGCCAAAACTTGGTTTTATGAATGGAAAATTGCTTCATGTGTTATTCGGATTCTTTTGCAATTGCAACAAAAAAGATGGAAGTATGCAAATTTTCTTCACTCAGTTTTAGAGTCTCCTTGAATGGTACTCCACTTGTCAACACTATGAAATATTTATTTTCAGGACTTTCAAAATATGCTTCCTTGAAACTGCGAGAGAAATAATTATGGATCAATGAATTAGGAACTAGATATGGACAAACAAGATCTATCACTATTCCAAAACACAGTTTGGTATCTTTATCCATTTTGAATGAAATTGAATGTTTTAGCTTTAACATTTTTGGAGGTTCATTCTTTCATTTATCAACGCAAAATTGATGTTTTCCGAAAACCTAACTTTACTACGTGTTTCGCATAGTTATGCGAGACAAAGTACTTTGTTGCTCGCTTAATATATCATCATAGTTACAAAGATTGATTGCTTGTCAAACTAAAAATCTTATTTTATCCCTAATCAATCCAATATTTAGTTTATACAGATAAAAGTTGATACGATATTGTACCTATACGTAATAGGAGCGTGAATTAGTTCTTTTGTTTCCTCCTTTGCCTCACATTCACATTCATGATCGAGCGACAAAACACAACTTTATGAGATGAAAATTGAGGGAACAGATCATTGAGTTATCCGCATAGAACTCGATAGAGACGTTACCCGAAAATGCTACAAGGAAAAATGTAGTTTTCTTTCATTTCTACAAAGGCGAAGGCTACTCAAAAAATAATGAGTACCAAGATAATGAGAGAACTCTTGAGGAAATAGTAGATTGTTTGACAAGTAGCGAAAAGTGAGAGTTTACTAGCAAGTGTAAATAGTAATATCGCTTTTCTTACGTGTTGAAGATGCTATTTTTTTGTATACTTGATCGAAAAATTTGAGTGGAAGACGCTAAGAATAGAAATAATTTTCTACAGAAATACTAATCAAGGTTGCGTTCTTGCAAAAACGTAGTAACGGTTTTAACAGCTGCCAAGCAAAAGCATAGTAACAAATAAATAATAATGAAAATTAATTTGTCAGAAACGTCAGAAGCTGAAGATTCTCGCGAAATTCTGGATGCAGCTAAAGAAGCGACTTTACATTTGCTTCCAGCGAAATCGAGAGAATTTTTGTTTTCTTATGTGTTTAACCTGTAATTTTTTCTTAATTAGGTCAAAGCTGTCATTTGGGCGCGTGTCATGATGCATTTTACTTACTTGTACAAAGTAACAAGTATCCATTTTGACTATTTTTGGCTTGATGTCGGTACGTATGTTCGTGCGTGCGTTTGCATGCGTACGTGCATTCATAACTCGCAAATATCAAAAATGGTTGTTGAAATTTTGTATTTAAGGCTGGTATAGGATCTAGTTGTGCACCTTGCATTATGGTTCCAATCGTTTGTACCGGAAGTGCACTCTACTTGAAACTTTTTTCGAATTTTTCTAATAAATCCAGAATGATCAACCGTAGGACGTTGAAATTCAGTATTTTAACTTAATGTTGTATCAAAATGGTCATCTGCTATTTTTGTATGAATCGGCCAAGCCAGAAGTGCACTTTACTTGAAACTTTTTTGAATTTTTTGCATAAATCTAGAATGATCAGCCATAGTATATTGAAATTTCGTATTAAGCACTTCTATAACATCTTATTGTACATCTTGCATTATGATTGCGATCGGCTAAGCCGGAAGTGCACTTTAATTGAGATTTTTCTTAATTTTCCGCATAAATTCAGAATGATCAGCCATAGGATACTGGAATTTAGCATTTGAAATTGCTGTAGCATCTAAATGGTCATCTTCTATTTTTGTAACAATCGGCTGAGCCGGAAGTGCACTTTATATGACAGACTTTTTGAATTTTTCGCATAAATTCTAAACAATCAGTCGTAGAATATTTAAATTTTGTATTAGGCACTTTTATAATATCTAGTTGTACACCTTGCACTATGATTGCTATCGACTAAGCCGGAAGAGCACTTTATTCAAAACATTTTTTGAATTTTCCGCATAAATCCAAAACGATTGAACGTAGATTGTTAGAATTCAGTATTTAGGACGATTATACCGTCTAGATGCTCATATCCTATTTTTATTGAGATCCACTGAGCCGGAAGTGCACTTTACTTGACAGTCTTTTGGAATTTTTCGCATAAATTCGAAATGATCAGGTGTAGAATATTGGAATTTGGTATTTCAGTCTGCTGTAGCATCTGAATGATAGCCTACTATTTTCATAACAATAGACTGAACCGGAAGTGCACTTCAGTAGGAATTTATTTTTTAATTTTGCGCATAAGATCAGAGTTGTTGGTAGTCGTAGAATTTTGGAAATCAGTATTTAGGAATGTTGTAGTATAAGAATAATGGCCTACTGTTTCCATAGCAACCGACTTGTTTTTTTCCAAATTAAGGAACAATGAAATATCATTTGGAATCTGAAGTTTAGACTATAGTAGTTGCATCTTTGATTCATTTAAAAGAGCCAAAGTTTTTGCGGATGTATGCAAAGTCGAAGTATTGTGAGGCTACAAAACGTCACGCAAACCAGTCCTTACCAACTTTTCACGCAATTTGTTGAAGACTTTGGAGAGACAGGCTTCAGTGTACTAATCTACAAGAAAATTACTGCGAGTGGACCGCTCTTTCTGGAGAAAACAGCAATTTACTTCTACGGGGAAATACTTTTGTGAATTTTCATTTAAACAAATTGTAAATCCAAGATTTGTCACCCCTTAGATGCCATTCAGTCAAATTTACAAGGCATGAATTCGATCCAGTCTACTTGTACGCTTTTTTTTGCATCGGGGTCAGTAAACTTCAGCAATTTTAATTACTAATAGCTAATGCTAATCTTCCAGGTCTCTGTTCATTTCAGGAAACACCGTTCACGTTTAAATTCACAAAACTACCTGCTAATCGTGGAATTCGAAGGACAATTATCTCCCAATCTGACACCAAGCTTTGATAACTCTGATGAAAAGTTATTCCTCTTTTATTTTGTTGAATAATCAATGCTAGACTTGTGAATTTTAAAGATTTGTCACTCTGTTCACCTTAATGCAATCTTTTTGAAAATGCAGATGTAGAGTGTCAAATGAATGGATTTTTGATAAGTGTACTAATGTTGAAGGGGTGCATGCCAACTTGATTTCGAGAAGAAAGTGTAATATGTATATATGTATGTGTTGATGCATTTTGGATATGAATTGCCCGCAGGAAGATCCTCCACGAAATTGGTCAATAATAACAGTTGTACCTTGCACCTTGCGTACTTCCATTTGCCCATCTATATTCTTACAGCTGTACTACCATGACCAATTCGTCCTCAAATCCGTTTGCACTTTTTTACTTTTTAATCACAAAAAAAACAACACCATATGCAATCGTTATACCCATAGCACGATTACCTACCAGAAAAAATTACCATCAATTATTTTGTTATTTGTTATGATTGTTACCAAGGCTACCAATATAAATAAAATGTTTACTGAGGGCATATAGTTGCATGGTGTAAATTATCTGGCTTTATTTGTATAACGAGAGGATATTGTTAATGGCGGTTTTTTATAAAATTGGAATTTAGAAAAATTATTTCTGTAACGCTTAACGGAAGCAAAAAATTATGATGAATATTGCTAAAGAGGAAAATCCGCGAGTGTGGAGTTATTTTTTGTTGTGTGTGACCGCAAATTTGTTATTTATTTGTTGAAGTCAATACACCGTTCATTTTAATATGTTTTGGAGTGATTTTTATTTTTGTATCTCTTTATGAATTAATATCCAACAAAATTCTTATTCAGAGTTTTTTAATGACTCGTGCATTGAAGGATCCATAAAAATCAATGTTCCACACGGATGGAATTGCGAGTTACATTTCTACTAATTATTATTAATATTGAAAATATAATTCTTTCTTATTTCAATTGAAAATAAATTTGCTATAGTATCAACAATTTAAAACTATGTTTATTCAATCCTGCCATGTGTACACCCTCACATGCCCTCCATTAACATCATTACAAGTCATTGGTCCGTGGTTAGCATTACCATTCACGGTGTAAATTGAATATTACCCCATTGATTGAAGGGTGAGCACCCATAATAGGTAATTACCCATCAGGGAAGGTTTAATATTAACTGAAGTGAATTAGATACAGTCAAAGGTGATTTATTGTGTTTATATTACACATTTCATTGAGAATATGAGTAATGTACGAAGTATACGGTATGGATAAGTCAATTTAGTTTTGTTTGGTGGCAGCACTGTTTATAAACAAGATGGCGAATAGTGATGCAGGAAGAACATAAAAGAAATGATTAATTTAGTTATATATCTAATTTTCCTGCTACGAAAATCCATTTGATAAAAATTATTAATCATATTTCATTGGAATTTGATGTGAAAACTATTTATTTTTGTATAAATCGTTCTTAAAACTATAATTCTTGATTGGGTGCTACTAAATTCGATACATGTATAAAATAAAATATAATTGATCTAAATTGAAGCTTATTTGATTATGGAAGATGCACAGTTGTAATATTTTTCGATTTTTCGGAAGGTAGGCAGAAAATTACAGCATACCCAGAATTTCTTGTTTTCAATTGCTTTAAAATTTACTAATTTCAAGATATCTGGACTACGAGGATCGAACTTAAAAAATTAGGAAAATGTCAATTGTCCAGAGATTGAAAAAGAAACAGAGAACTAAAAATAATTGCCAAATATTTTAGAGTTAGTGGCCCAAAAATTCTTAATTTTTTAAATATTATCTTTTGAATGTTGCAATTTTTGTGTTATACTAAGGAATTTAGACCAAAAGTCAAATAATGTATAAGAAGCCTAATTTCCAAAATCCAGTAATGCAAACTGTCGTACCTCTCGATTAGTGGTGATTTCCAATCATACCCTCAAAAGCTAGTAACTTTTGATAAAATAGCATGAAAAATGATTTACTAGCGGAAATTGGATCAAATTTTAAAAAGAAACAGAAATTCAGAAGTCTTTTTCAATTATTTGAAAACAAAATAAGTATAAAGTAATACTACATTTACATGAATATAGGTAAAAAATAAATGGAAGAATCATCTAGATGATGAAAGCGCATTTTTGACAGCTCATGAATGCTTGTTACTTCAGAGATTTCACGAATTACCATCTCTCACAATTACTGAGCTTGAAATCAAGCAGTTTGGGCAAACTTACAAAACAGCAGCTTCCTTTTAGTACTAGTTTCAAGTTGACTATTTGATAGGTACATAATTTATGCATGTACAAACTCAAAAATACCTTTTAATCTTCATTGTTTAGTTATTGATGGACGGGAGGTCAAGTGCTGTACCTTAAAATGATAATTTGATCTTTATCAAAGCTATATAAAAAAAATACACCAAAAGTAAACTTTTCATCCAATAATAATAATTCATTCTAATAAGCTTCAAATTCGCGTCAAACAAGTCATTGAATGGATCCCGGACAGATTTGAAAACTGTACATAATAATAGTGATATCCGCGGCGAAAGTTGTAACTAAATTCTGATCTACTTTAATAAATTTTAGTTGCCATATCCCTAATGTCACATATATCTATGGGAATTGTTTCACTTGAAACAAGTAAGTGAATAATTTGATCTTCCACAATCACTGAGCTTGAATTAAAGCAATTTGTGCAAGCCTACGAAATAGCAGCTTTTATTTAGTACCAGTTTCAAATCTGTAAATAGTATAGTTGATGAGAACTCAGCGTCACGCCAGCCAGCCAGCCAGACAGCCAAAGTGAATATAATAGCGCTTTTTTCGGAAAAATGCGCTAAAAAATATGGTAAATTATTATAAACGCTGCAGTTTTTCGGATAATGTTATGGAATTTGCACTAAATATTAAATATTTGATTAGAAATTGGATTTCCAGGTTCGTTTTGAAATTAAAGCCATACAAACTCCGAAGATTTCCCAAAAAATATGCTTCTTGTTTTTTCTCGATTTTCGATGATTTCAGTCATTGCTTTATGAAGTTGTGAATGATTGTAATATTTACTGGATCTCTTCCAAAAATAGGATAACTTTTAATTTTATCAAAGTTGGAACAAATTATCTCATTTGACAAAAATTTGCAATTGATGTTTTTACAGATTCCTTATGGTAATTAAGGTATCAAGGGTGTTTAAAGGATAATAATGCCTGAGGCCAACAGTGTACTTTTCGAGGGCCTCTGTACCGAGGCGTGTACGTTGACCGTAGACATTATCGTCCGTTCAACTCCCGTGGTGCCTGCAATGTTCAATGTCCGAATAATGTACTATTCCAATCAAAATTTTTAGCAATTTATGTTCTGTCATTGTGATTTCTGTCAGAGAAATTACTCTAGTTACTTGCTGTAACTAGGAAACTTATTTGTTACTTTGCAAAATAATGTCCTCGGATATTATTTGTTACGTAATTACACTGGAATCAGTATTATTATGACAACAATAATGAATTAATATGTAAGCGCAATTTGATTAAAGAATTAAATAAATTTCCTTTTTCAGTTCCCATTTTTAATATTAAATTTGTATTCAATTATTGTTTATATTCTTTGTATAGTCTTTCTTCAATTGGGACACTTATCCTGTTGGAATGATTCATTTAAAATATAATAAAATAAAATAAAGTCTCTCAGTGAAATTTTGTAAAAGATCACATACTCTTTGTGAGTTCTGTGCTTCATCGAATAGTGTGATCAATTTTCAGATATCGTCTGAAATTCTTATGTTACAAAGGCAAGGCTGAAAAATCTAACGAGAATTAAGTAACCAAAAACATCTAAAAAGACAAAAATTAGGAATTCCCTAACAATGATATATTTATATCTTTTCCTATTTCTCAGCGTTTTTTACCTCTTTTTAAAATTGTAACTAAATTGATATTATAAGGAGTTCAGTTACTGAATATCTCTTTAAATTCTTGAGTTACAGAGCAAAACAAAAAAATTGGCAGCAAAACCAAGAGTGCATCTGTTCAGATTGAAACCTTTTCAGTACAAAATACTCTGCTGAATATTGATAAACATTTTTTATAACAATATCTTATTAAATTGAGTCTTAAATGGACTATTTTGAATTGAATCGTGAATGTGATTTCATAAGTACCTACTCAGTTTAATTTGTTTATATCTAATCATTTGAACAAAATATTTCGAGAATATACTGAGAATTCATTACAAAATACTCTGCTGAATATTGATAAACATTTTTTCTCATCAAATTGAGTCTCAGATGGACTATTTTAAATTGAATCGTGAATGTGATTTCATAAGTATCTGCTCAGTTTAATTTGTTCCTATCTAATTATTTAAACAGAATATTTTGAGAATATACTGAGAATCGGACAGATGACTCTCACGATGTTGCTAGGTAAAAAATGTTTGTAGAAAAATTTATTGATAAAATTACACATACAATTAGATTTTAATGAGAATTGTTCATATATCTGGCAAATTTAAATGAACAGCAATAGGTTTCTATTCTGACAGATAACCAATCAATAAAATAAAGAATCATCAAAATTTGTGAAGAATTGCTATTTGAAGCGTGTCTTAAAGTGGACAGAATTGAGGACAGAAATGCATGTAATTCTTTTAAGATTTTAGGTCATACTAAATGTTTGAAAAAAATTTAATCTGGTATCATTGCTCAGAAAAACATCTTCTTTTCCCTAAAAGTTATATTGGCAGTCAATTGTTTGTAGATTAATCCAAATTATAATCACTTTTATCGTTAAAACTCAAAACTGGAGCGTTAGTCGATGATTAAATTTACACCGCGGTGCGGTGGAATATATCTGCTTATAAATGTAGCAATTTTCAAAATAACAAAATAAAATTTCTTGGACGAAAGGTGATTATTATTTTTTTTTTGATATACAGCCACACAAATTTGGAAAATTGTCTTGACAAAAAATATGTCTCTCGTTTTATTCCAAGTTTCTCAAATAATGAATATAAATATACAACCAGATTCAGTAATTGGAACGAAGAAAATGTAATAAAGTCAAACTAATTTGGGGCAATCAATTTTGGAAATAATCCAATTAGAAAATATCTACGTGTATAAATTGTTATATTTCCTATATTGTGAAATTAAATTATTGTAAAATAACATATTATGAATTTATTTTTATTTCCTGGCTATTATGATAAACACAGTTCCGCTTATGACTTCAGACATACATACATCCATTCAAATAACTTAGCACAATTTTACACTGGATGCACTCATTGCATTTGTGTGTGTGTTTACGTATGTATGAATCAACTGCGGTACAAAAACGATGTTCATCTGATAAAATAATTGGATTTTTCCTTTTCTCTGTCAGTCTTACTTTGAGTAAGCTTTGACTTGAGCATTTGTTCCGCAATTCTTTGTTGTTTTGTTAAGTCACTACGCTTGGAAGAAACCATTGTTTTGAATGGATTCTATAGTATTCGCAAAATGGAATATTTGATAAAACCTGATCCCATCAAAAATTGAATGACAAAAAACAGGCAGCAAATTTAGTTTTCAAAGCACACTAGATTGAATGCGGATGGTAATTGTGGATTAGATAATTATAATTGTGGGAGAATATCCGGTGCTCGGTATGTTTGTTATCGCTGGAAAATCTGAAAATCGCGCCGGTGAATTAATTTCGTGTTTAATTGCTTTTGTGCGCGCTATTTGCAAACAATCACTTTTTTATTTTTAACGCATAGTTTAATCTCATTCCTATGATAAAATTCATTTGAATATTCAGCTTTTTAATTCTACTCGAATAACAAGATTATAATTAATTGATAGGATGCCTGAAATATATAAAAAATGAGAGAACTACAGTTTGTAGTTCCCAGTCTCTTACAGTTTGTAAGAGTCCCTACTTTTAAACACATATACAACCGTACCGATCACCGTGGCCCGTGAAAACCTACTTGAGTCTTTCAATTTTTGTGTAAATTCATTAAGGGGGGATAACCGAATCTTTCGATACTATCCGACCATCTTTCATGCATGGCCTTGCCTACCCTGTTATAACGAAATCATTATAACAAAGAAGGGGTAGTAGAAGAGCCCGCAAACTCTGGAGTTTATTGCCTGCCCGACGGGGACTCAGCAGGACTATTTATACACAATACGGAACGAACGAACAGCGACGAATTCGCAACAAAATGAATGGAATAGGGGCCTTCCTTGTAATTTTTGTTAGGCAAAAATGTACAAGTTTTTGTCTTTCCAGCGATTTTTGCATTATATGTCTTCATTTGAATCAAAAAATATTTGTTAGACATATAATATCAGTAAACTATTTACACGAACAAATAATTATCTGGTTGTGAACTCAAATCATCGCTGCTTCTCTGAAATCCTGTCAATTTAGTCTTAAAACTAGCTGAATGAGTGTGGTTAGGCTGAAATCAAAGAGTGAAGCTGTGAAAGAAGTTTTAAGCTGAAAGAGAACTAAAACTAAAGTTATTAGCTTACAACTAGAGCCGAAAAGAGCTAAAAAAACATTTTAATACATGTGCTGGAAAGACAAAACGGCTAGAAAAATAATCACTCACATTTAGTCCGGATTCTGGCTGCAGGATTGTTTCTACCATTGTTCTGTTGAGAAGCTGCCAATGGATCTGTAACAATAAATTTTAATGACGAAATGTGCATGAAATTGAAAACTAATATAATGGGCTACTTTATCACCTCTAAATTTGGTGATTTTCACATCGTGAACAATGTGTAAACTCACTTGTTATGCATCCAAACTTTCACCACCTCACAAATGCTTGGTACTTAATTTGGTAACCTAAATGTAGGCTTCTGTGGGTTTATGTTGTTTCAATAAACATGTAATTGAAAGATGAAACAGTGATGTACCTGATCACATTCAAATTTGACGATTTACACTTCGCAAATTTAGCATAAACTAGATTTTTTCGTATTCCACCTCTGTCATTATATAAGCGCATGGTAATTCAGTTCTATCCCCTAGATTTAGGGTTTCTGTGAACAAATGTCACTCAAATGTGCATTAAATTGTAAGAAGAAACAGTAATCCTGTACTATTTTGAAATTTGATGATTAACACTTCGCAAATAGTGCGTAAACTAGGCGATCAAGTTCTACCACTACAAAAATATATGGCAGTCAAGTTCAGTGACCTAAATTTAGACTTCTGTGGACTCTTGCTGCTCAAATATGCGTGAAATTTGCAAATGAAACAATAAATTATTCCATCGCAACTGAACTTGGTAATTTTTACATCGTTAACATTGCGTAAACTGAGCTTTTACGCCTCCAAGTTCTACTACTACAGGAACGTGTAGAATCAAGGCTTTTACTGATTAAAGTTGTTCAAATATGCATAAAATTTGAAGATGAAACAGTGTTCAACATTATCACATCCGAATTTGGCGATTTACAAATTATGAATATGATATAAACTAAGATTGCTCTATCACCATATCAACGAAAAGCAGCTCAGTTCTGTTGGCTAAATTCAGGCTTCTCGGTATACATGTTGCTCAAATATACGTTAAATCAAAAAAAGAGATAGTGAGTCTTCACCACCTCCAAATTAAATGATTCACACATCGCAAACAAGGCGTAAACTACGCATCCTAGCTTTACCACCAAATAAATGGATGGCAGTAAATTCAGTAACCTTTATTTAAGTTTCTGTGAATTCGTATTATTCAAGTATGCGTCAAATTCAAACATGAAACAATAAATTACCTAATCATTTTTTCATCATTAACATTAGGCTTTTACGCATCTGCATGAATGAGTAGAAGTTAAGTTCTGTCACCCAGATTCAGGCTTCTTCAGACTCATGTTGTTTAAATGTGCATGAAATTTGAAGACGAAACAGTGAATCACTTCACAACATCTGAACTCGTGACTTACATATCGTAAATAGTGCGTAAGTTAAGTTTTTTCGTATTCCACCGCTGTCATCTTACACGCGCGTAGCAGTTGAGTTCTGTGACTTGATTTAGACTTCTGTGAACATATATTTTTCTTCTAACTTTCAATATATTGCTCGAATGAGAATAAAAATGAGAAAAGAAACAGTGAGTCTTTGTCACCTCTAAATTTGATGATTTACATATCGCAAATAAAGAATAAATTATAGGCGTCCAAGTTCTGTCACTACAAAAAAGCGTGGCAGTCAAGTTTGGTGACCTCAATACAGGTTTCTGTGAATTCTAGTTGTTCAAATATACATGAAATTGGAAAATGGGACAGTGAATTTTTCTATCACTTATAAATTTTGTGATTTTCACATCGAAAACAATGCGTAAACTCACCTGTTATGCATCCCAACTTAAGCAGCTTACAAATGCTTGGTAGTTAATTTGTTAACCTAAATGTAGGCTTCTGTGAATTTATGCATGTTGTTTTTAGATGCATATAATTGAAAGATAAAACAGTAAATTACTTGATCACAACTAAATTTGGCGATTTATGCATCGAAAATAGAGCAAAAACTAAGTTTTTTGGTACTTTACTTCTGTCATCATATAAAAGCGTGTAAGTTCAGTTCTGTGTCCTAAATAAGAGCTTTTACGAATTTTATGTTGTTCTAATAAGCACGAAACTCAAAAAAAGAAACAGTAAGTCTTCATTACTTCTAAAATTGATGATTTACACATCGCAAATGATGCGTAAACTAGACATTCAAGTTCTATCACCACAAAAAAGCGTTGCAGTCAAGTTTGGTGACCTAAAAGACTTCTCTGAATTCTAGTGGCTCAAATATGCGTGAAATTCGAAGGTGAAACAATATGTTACTCTATCACATCCGAACTCGCTGGTTAACATTGCGTAAACTAAGCTTTAACGTACCCCAACTGTACTACTGTCTGACTTCTGTTGTTTTAATATGCGTTAAATTCAAATATGGAACAAAGGATCACTTTATTACATCCAAACCTTACGATTTACACAATGAAAATAGGACATAAACTAAGTTTTATCGTATTCCACCTCTATCACGATACAAAAACGTAAGAGTTGAGCTCTGTAACCTAAATCAAGTCTTCTGTAGACTTATGTTTTTTTCAGCCCAAAGAATCGCTTTTTGAGCCTGTCATTTCAGTCTGAAATGTTTTTTAGGCAAATGTACGATTGAAGACGAAGTTAGATTTTATCCATCAAATGTTGGCACTATTTTTTATTATTTATAACTGAAATATATGTCTACTCTTTATTTCAACCTTGTAGCACTCAAACTCACCAATTAAACTAAAATAAATCTATGCATTATTAAATTAGGGCATTTGAAATTCGAAATAGTCAAAAATTAGTACTACCTTAGAGGTCGGTAACCCCAAATTTAATTTTTGACTTACATTTCAACTGTACTGATGGAAAATAGTCAAATTAGTATTATACAGGGTTGAATTGAAGGGCAGCCATTATTTTACTCCAAATTATCACTATTTGGATCATTGTACAATTGAAAAAATAGTTGGGATTTATCCAGCAAATATTGGCACTATTTTTCATTATTCGTGTTTATCCTTTATTTCAACCCTGTAGGGCTGAAATTCACCAACAAAATTAGAATTAATTGATGCATAATAAAATTAGGGCATTTTGAAGTCAAAATGGTCAAAAATAAGTATTATTTTGAAAGTCAGCATCCTCAGATGTTGGCACTTTAATTTTGACGATAAATTAATATTTTTTTCCATATTAGTACTATGTATAGGGTTTAATTAAGGGATGACTATTATTTCAGCCTAAAATATCACTTTTAGGGCCTGTCACTTCAGCCTGAAATATTGTTTGGACAATTATACGATTGATGACAAAATTGAACTCTATTCATCAAATACTGGCACTATTTTTTATTATTCGTATCTGCAATAGATGTTCACCCCTTATTTCAGCCCCGTGGAACTCAAATTCATCAACTAAACTAGAATAAACCCATGCGTTATTAAATTAAAGTCAATATAGCTTAAAATAAGTACTACCTTAGAAGTCGGAATTTCCAAATGTTTGCACTCTAATTTTTGACTTGAATTTCAACTGTAATAGTTAAAAATAGTCAAATTAGTTACATGTAAGGTTGAATTAAGGGGTGGTCATTATCTTTGCCTAAAATGGGCCATTGTCAATTGGAAACATAGTTAAGCCTTATTGATCAAATATTGGCACTATTTTTCATTATTCGTGACTGGAATGGATATGTATCCTTTATTTCAACCCTGTAGGGCTGAAATTCACCAACAAAATTGGAATTTATCAATGCATAATTGAATTAGGGCATTTTGAAGTCAAAATGGTTAAAAATAAGTATTATTTTAGAGATCGGCATCCCCAAATGTTGGCACTTTAATTTTGACATAAATTAATATTTTTTCTTATATTAGTACTATACAGGGTTGAATTAAGAGATGACCGTTATTTCAGCCCAAAATATCACTTTTTGGGCCTGTTACTTCAGCCTGAAATATTGTTTAAACAATTGTAAGTTTGAAGACAAAGCTGGACTTTATCCATCAACTATTGGTACTATTTTGTATTATTCGTAGCTGCAATACATGCTTGTTCATTATTTCAACCCCGTAGAGCTCAAATTCACCAATTAAACTGAAATGAACCCATGCGTTATTAAACTAGGGCACCTGAAAGTCAATATAGCTTAAAATAAGTACTACCTTAGAGGTCGGAATTTCCAAATGTTTGCACTTTAATTTTTGACCTAAATTTCAACTGTATCAATGAAAAATAGTCAAATTAGTATTATGTAAGGTTGAATTAAGGGGTGACCATTATTTTTGCCTAAAATGGGCCATTGTACAATTGAAAACATAGTTGGGCTTTATTCATCAAATATTGGCACTATTTTTCATTATTCGTGACTGGAATAGATGTTTATCCTTTATTTCAACCTTGTAGGGCTGAAATTCACCAACAAAATTGGATTTAATCAATGCATAATTAAATTAGGGCATTTTGAAGTCAAAATGGTTGAAAATATGTAATACTTTAAAGGTCGGCATCCCCAGATGTTGGCAATTTAAATTTGACGTTAAATAAATATAAATTTTATTCATGTTAGTACTCTACCATGTTGAATTATAATTGACCGTTATTTTAGCCCAAAATATCACTTTTTGGGCCTGTTACTTCAGCCTGAAATATTGTTTGGACAATTGTACGATTTATGACAAAATTGAACTTTATCCATCAAATACTGGCACTATTTTTCATTATTCGTAGCTGCAATTGATGTTCACCCCTCATTTTATCCCCGTAGAACTCAAATTCATCAACTAAACTAAAATAAACTCATGCGCTATTAAATTAGGGCACTTGAAAGTCAATATAGCTTAAAATAAATACTACCTTAAAGGTCGGAATTTCCAAATGTTGCCACTTTGATTTTTGACTTAAATTTCAACCGTACTGGTAAAAAATAGTTGAATTAGTATTATGTAAGGTTGAATTAAGGGGTGGCCATTATCTTTGCCTAAAATGGGCCATTGTGCAATTGGAAACATAGTTGGGCTTTATACATCAAATATTGGTACTATTTTTGATTATTCGTTACTTGAATGGATGTCTTTTTTGCATTTCCATCCTGTAGGGCTGAAATTCACCAACAAAATTGGAATTAATCAATGCATAATTAAATTATGGCATTTTGAAGTCAAAATGGTCAAAAATAAGAATTTTTTTAAATTTTGGCATCCCCAGATGTTGGCACTTTAATTTTAACGTTAAATCAATATAAATTTTGTTCATATTTCATTCAATAAACATTATAAGGCTTCCTGTCCATTGGAAGCGGAAAGCTGCGAGATCGAATTCGTCCGTATACGCACGAATAATCCAAATGTGTAGTTTGGGCTTTTAGAGGGAAGTCGCGTTCAATAGGCCTGTATCATTCGTCTGTATTCGTCCGTATTGTTGCGAATTAGTGCGAATTATGCATTGACACTTGGACAACATTTTTGTGATTCAGGAAGTCTTGAATCAAAAAATGAATAATGCTTAATATATGAGTTGTGACCGGAGAGTTATAAGACAGAAGACCGCTAAAAAAATGACACCGGATTTCTTGGGCATGTAAATTAAAGCTTCATTTGTGCTTCATGTCGTAAGCAGGTTGTTTTTCGGCAGATTCGTCGGTTTCGATATTAAAAAACGAAGCAAAGCGCTTGGGAGATTCATGAGCCTTCAGCTTCAATAACCAACCAGTTCATCGCAAAAATTTGTCGTTTTATGCGTTCTGATTGTCACTTACAATCAGAGAGATGGTCAATGAACTTTATTTGAGTTTTTACACGGTTCAACTAATTTAAACATGCGTCGGGTGTCCACGGAATTCATTCCAAAATTGTTGTCAGACGCGCAGAAAGATCACTGGATTCAAGTCACCCAAAAAGTGATTAAGTGCTCGTACAAAATTTTGAAATGAGAAAAAATTGAATTCTTCTTTCAAGAGCTTCACCTCAATTACTCGAGTATCGTAATACACCATAAATATGTTAAAAAGGCGGTTGTGATTTCGTGGAACCCACTTCCGAAAATTACAATACAAATTCGACTTTACCCACCATATAATCAGACAAAATATAAAATGATAGTCACCCCCAACCATACTAATGTCACTTTTAATATTGTTACCTTGTATTTAGTGACCTACCCCTCACCCATCTCCCCCAAAATGGCCCTCAAATGGGCTGAGTGCTCAGTAATCGCCACATGGAATGATACACTTATTCGGCAATCAGAGAAACTAGACATTATGTTTGTAACTTAAAAATGATTCGAAATTATAAGTTACCAGCAAGGCAGGTAGCAAAAAATGTCCCCCTGAATTGCCATTTTATTTTAGAAGTTAAATGCAGGTTTAGAGGTTTTTATTATGACGAATGAGGGATGGACTCAACAAAAATACAAATTGGAGACTGCATAACATACGTTTAATCAACGGAATTATTATATTTGTAGGGTAGAATATACAAAAGTAGATCATAAATGTTTCAAGATTGACATTTCACTAAAAAATGAGTTTATCTTCCAAAAGTTCCTGCATAGAATTACAATCTCATGTCTAATGAAATGTGATTGTTTTTAAGGATCCTGGGATTCTTATACTTCTACAATTGGATTGGATTTCAAAATGTGCAAAAAATTTATTAAATAAAAGTCTAACCGGAAAAAATTTGAGCACATGTGTCATCCATAACGAAACATCTGATATTTGAAAGTTTACTTTTTCCGACAAAACTACAAATTACAGCGATTGCCTTCCCCACAAATGACCACTAAAAATCGTCTCCTGACGATCAAATGCACCCAGCCGATCCTCTTTCAGTGATAAAAACTCACTTTCATCTTGGATTTCACAGAAAATAATCACATTTCATTATCGACTAATGGGTATTTAAGTACCAACCTGGTAAAAGAAAAGGCACAATTCATTCATATTTATAGTCGATATGAAATTAGATTTTAACAAGTCGAAATAAAAAAGTTGGAGGCAAAAAGAAGACGAAAAGATGGTCACTGTTGTTATTAAATAAATTAAAGACGTGGTTTTAGTATATTAAACTGCCGTTTGTGGAGCTAGTGTCGCTTGGAAGTGGTTTCCAGACTAACGACGGAATTCGGGGGCTGCAACACAGGACCGACTTGAACTTTAATCAAGCCCCAAATTTTTCAATTTATCAGTTTTCTCCCATTAAATTATTTCTGCAAATCCAGCAACTGCAATCTTGTCTCAATAAATAACGTCCAATTGAATCGATTTATAGAAACAAGGATCATCTTCACCTAATTTATTGTTACACGGCCCTGTTCTAGGCACATTATAAACCCCACTTAATGACAGCTGTCACTAATTCGAGTCATTCGAAATTTTTGTCCACGTTTCAAATAAAATTATATCCCAAAAAAACAGGCTTCATTTAGTTGTAGCTTCACTTCGTTCAGCTGTCCATGGGTATTGCAAATTTACGATCCATTAGGACATTGGTTCTTGTTGCCTGATAAGAATGAGGGATGAAGAAATGGTATTGGTGTTGGAGAACATGGAAGTAGATGGAGATTAAGCGGAAAAAGGTGTTGGAATGAATGGTTTATCAGCATTTGGGAAGGAAGCTAAATTAATCATTTGGTTAGTTTATACTAAACTGAATGACTTTTGGAATCATATTCAGGATAAGAAGGTTGTGAAATGAATTGAACTTATTTAAAATTGCGCAACATAACTGTTACATCCCAACATTTGTCTTAAAAAAATTCCAACCGCAATAGGAAATTTGGAGCTACTAATTTGATCTACATCAATTCAAACAAATATCTTCGTCAATCTATTTCCTTCTCAAAACCAATTATTCATCATTTTACATTTCTGAATAATTTCCCACACAAAAAAACTTCAAAAAAGAAATGAGGAACACAACAAAACTATTTGTATAATTCAAGCGGTTTGCGGTTTCATCGATGAGTCTCTTCTCTATGATAATCACGTTGGCTTTGGAGATCAGGGTAGAAGATTTGACTGGTGGAGGGTCAGGGGACTTGACGCCAGACCGGCGGCTAAGAGGCGCCTGGTCACCGCCCCCACAAAATTAGGTGAAATTAGGCGACCGTGTTCTGATAGAAGGTAAACACACTTCAAGACAGATCCAGAGGGTGAGAGTGTCTTTGTGGACCAGGGGTGGATTCAGAACAGTATTTCACAAATAAAGATCAAGGAGGTGCCTTTGACCTATCAAAATTTAAATATTATGAAATTTGTTATATTTTTTTGAACCAAAGAAATAATGATAATCATAATGTGGAGTTGGATTATCACTCATATTTTGGCATCATATAGAATCGTTCGTCAACTGTTTTTTTAAAATAAATAATTTGGTTCTATTGTGTTTGGTATCAAATTAAGGCTCTTGTGGAGATAATTGTAGTAGAAGTGTCAAAGAGCATATCTAAACCCGATTGTCAATTGTTTCTTTCTCAAATCATTGAAATGATGTCTAGTTTGGTAGCAATTTTAAGCTCTCGGAAAGATAGGCTTAGTAGATATCAAAAATAAATAATTAAGTAGTGGAATCCACGTAACCATCGTCAAATTACATTTCTGGCGATCAAATGTCTACACTCTAAAATCTAGAAAAGGAGTTTCCATTTTCAAAAATACTTATTTTATGTACGGACTAAAAAATAATCACCATCTGTCACTTTGACAAAGACAGCTGTCACTTTGACAATGACAGCTTTCACTTTGAAATATGCGATTAATTGATACGACACTCTAAATTTCTAAAACAGCGATGAAATTGGTCATAAAATTTATGGTCGGGGAAGTACTGTGTGGTCACAGCGGATTTTTTATCTTACGTAGAAAGTTATGTTTTTGAGCAGTGGTTCAACATCAGGTTCCATGTATAGTAGGATGAATTTGCAATCCTCGAATCCTTGATAATTATTTATAGAATATCGCAGTTTATGAGTGGATTGATTCAATGCTACGAACGACCACAGAGAAAGAAGACCGACGACCGAATATAATGCCTGCGTACGTACCCTGTTCAGCTAAAACCGGAAAGTTTCAGTACATAAAGTTGCTGGAAGAGTTGGAATTCCATTTATGAATTAGCTCGATCAATTCTAATCGACCGTTAAGAATTGTTGGAGCCCTCTGCTCATTGGGTGCTTAGAGTGTTGTGCAAAGTTCGTAAATTAGAAAAGTAGACGCTGCAGTTACTATTTCAAACAAAATTGTCAGATCCAACTTACCAAGAAGTGAATTTCAGTGCTTAAGAGAAATAAGGAATAATAAGGATATTGTTGTTTTACCAGCTGATAAGGGCAAAGCTACAGTCATCATGAATAAAGAAGATTGCATTAAAAAAGCAAATGACTTACTAGATGATGCTACCTACGTTCAAGTTAATAGTAATCCACTTAGCTCTTTAAAATATCAAACAACTAAACTTTTGAAAGAATCATCTTTACCTCAAGATATTCAGAAAGAGCTTATTCCCCAAGATCCTGTCATTTCCAAGTTTTATGGTCTTCCGAAAATTTATAAAAAAAGATGTTCCCCTAAGACCTATTGTCAATTCAATAGGCTCAACAACATATGGATTAGCCAAATATTTGGATGGTTTGTTGAAGCCGATGATTGGTCATACTTCATCATTATGTCAAGGATTCCCGACATTTTGTGGATTTGATTAGTGATATGACATTGACAGATAATGATTTACTTGTCAGTTTTGACGTTTCATCTTTATTCACGAAAGTACTTATCGTCGATACTCTGAAATTATTAGAAGATCATTTTTCATCTGATATTGTCAAGCTTTTTAAACATTGCTTGACTTCTTGTTTCTTCATCTTTAATGGTAATTTCTACAAGCAAATTGATCGTGTCGCCATGGGTTCCCCTATTTCTCCTTCTATCGCTAATTTTTACATGGAGAATTTTGAACAAAAAGCTTTAAACACTGCTATGAAGAAACCTACTGTCTGGATACGTTACGTTGATGATGTATTTGCTGTTTGGCCTCATGGTAGAGATGAATTGAATGTTTCTTTCAATCATCTAAATATGCAACATGGAAACATTAAATTCAGTATTGAGGTTGAAGAAAATAATTGTCTTCCTTTTCTGGACGTTTACCTGGAGAAACAAGATAATGGTAAAATTATCCATTCTGTATATAGGAAGCCGACCCATACAAATCAATATTCACATCAAATCACCATCCTGTTCAAAAATTTTGTACTATTAAAACTTTATATCAGAGAGCCTCTTCATTATGTCATCCAAGTAAACTATCTGATGAAATCAAATTTTTAGATGATGTTTTCTTGAAGAATGGTTATAATAGAACACAGATAAAGAAAGCACTTGGACAGAAGAATTCTACGCCCCCTGTTCAAGATCCAAATAATAAGAAGATATTTGTTACGTTGCCTTATGTAGCTAATATAACGGATAAAATTGGAAGACTTCTACATAAATATGACATAAAAACTTCATACACTTCCAGTTTAAAAATTCGAAATCTTATTGGTAATGTCAAGAACAGATTTCCTCTACAGTATCCAGGTATATACAAGATTCCTTGTCAATGTGGCAAAGTAAATATTGGACAAACCAAGAGGACTGTAGGAACAAGATTGAAAGAGCATTCTCGTCATATAAGATTGAGCCATCCAGAAAAATCTGCAGTGGCTGAGCATGCTATTCAAGAATCACATGGCAGTGACTTCAAGAATTCGAAGCTTCTGGCTAAAGAGAACAATTGGTTCAAGAGGCTTATAAGAAAAGCAATTGAAATAAAAAAATCACCAAATAATTTGAATTTAAATATAGGTTATGAAATTAACCGATCATGGCAACCAATCATTTGTTCATAATTTCAAGTTATTTTTATCTACGAATCTACTTGCAAGAGTTACTTCATCACCACCTCCTGAAGATCTGTGGATGGTTCAGTTATGCGCCAAACCAAAAAGAGTAGAGCCAGATTGACCTAGAACCACAAGGAGTTGACAATTTCCCTATTTAGACCTTCATTATTATCTCCTAAATAGTGTTTCATCAAGACAAGATTTCTTGTCTTGATGACCATTTCTTGTCTTGTCTTGATTTTCAAGACAAGAAAATAATGATTTCTTGTCTTGCCCATTTCTTGACGATGCATTTCTTGTCTTGTTTCAAGAATTCTTAATATTTCTTGATCTTGACTTTCAGGGGGAATCCCCTTTCTCTATTGTTTCATCCAATCTGAACACTTAGTTTAGCGTTAGTGTCTACCCTTTATCCTCCCTGTCAGTTATGTTATGGATCAATTCTAGCAACGTTTTCCAAGATTGCCACCAATAGAAATAAATGAAAAGTCTGTCATTTCAATGTTTTAATCAGTATTTGCAATTATTATCATTATATGATATAGCAATGTTGCTAAGAATTAACTACTTTCTTAGAGTATTGGGGATTCTACCAATACATTCCTCTTCTACATAAACGAATAAATCACCCGAAACTGACGACATATGCATTCGATATGTATCAAATATTTGTTCTGAAAATCATAGTCACCGATACTTTTTACTCCCCCGAATAGGTTTAAATTTATAAATGAGCTTTTTTAACTAGAAAATTCAGAAAAAGAGACTTCATTCCCAAAAATACTTGTATTGTAGGCCGCCATCTGTCACCATAACAATAACAGCTGTCATTCAGACAATGACAGCTGTCACTTTGACAATGACAGCTGTCACTTTGAAAATGACGCTGTCACTTTGAAAATGACGCTGTCACTTTCACAATGACGCTGTTACTTTGAACTGTCAGTTTGACAATGACAAATGTCACTTTGGAAGTTGGCATGATACTCCTAAATTCATGAAACAGTGATGAAACTGGCCATGGAATTTTTTGTCGGGAAAAAACTGTGATGACCACAGCAGATTTCAATATTTCAATAATAGAATAATAAATATGCAGATTTGAATAATTAATTGTCAAGATATCAAGATTTCTTGACAAGAAGTCTTGATTCTTGATAGTACGTTCTTGTCTTGTCTTGGAGAATAAAAAACAGTTCTTCTCTTGGTCTTGTCTTGATTTCAAGACAAGATCAAGACAAAATCAAGACTATTTCTTGATTCTTGTGAAACAGTACTCCTAAAGACCTGTGGGTTTTGAATCATCAACCACAGGCAGAGCTCTACGATCCTTTTAACTAATCTAGTCACTATTTGTACTTTTATTTTTGTTGTCTTGATAATTTTGTTTATTTATTTTCATATTTCTTTACACTTGAAAAAGGCAGCACTTTGCTGTCGAAACGTTGTGTTTCTAATTAATTTATATAGAACTGATACATCCAATAAAACATATTCATTAAAATTGTAAAAATTTCACCACCGTATCATAGACGTGGATAATATCTGATATATTAATATGAATTCGGGAGCAAAACGCAATAAAAAAAATGATTACTCCAAAGATCATCCAGACTTAAGAAATCAAAGTGGATCGCTGAGTTAAATAAAGTTATTGTCACCTTTTTCTGGTACAACGAGTAATTTCGATTGACGTACAAGGACAAACAACATTCCCAGCTTTCTATTATGAAGTTATATTGAAAATAGGGAACAAACAATCTTCATGAAGGAGCACTTTTCATCATGATATTGTCCTGCACATTCCAGTTGAGGAACAAGGGATATATCAAGGAGCTTTCGTTGAGAAATTTTAAGTCATCCTTCTCATAGCCCAGATCTCATCCTGCCTGTTTATTTGAATTGCTAAAATAGGAAATAGGTTGAAGAATAATGAATAAACAGCGAGAGCCACAAAGGAAACAGAAGGCAGATCACAGAGGAAAGCGGCGCGTCCCAATTCCTGCACTTTTATCTGTTCGAATCCTCAACCGGAACGAATTTGTGCCATATTTTTCTGTTGGATGCCATCGATCTTGCTTCAGTTACTGATTTTCCTCTATTTTCTAAGATTCCTTCTACTATCTCATCCCAGGTTTTCTGAGGACTTCCTCTTCGTCTCCGCCCTTGCGTTCTTGATTTCCATATCTTTTTCACAGGTCTATTGTTTTCCATACATATTAGATGTCCATACCAACTTAGTTGTTTTTCTTCAATTTTCTTTTCTGCAGCTTTTATATTAAGATTATTCCTTATATTTTCACTTCTAATTTTGTCTAGATTGGTTACTCCTTGTACTCTTTGCAGGTATTACATTTTCATAGCCTGTATTTTACTCTTAAGTATTTTTATTAATACCCACGATTTACTATCATGTAGCAGAACTGCCTTGTATATTGTTCTATAGACTATTAGTTTCGTATTCTTCGATATATATTTGTTTGATATTATTGTCTTATTTATTGCCTGGAACATTCTTGCTGTTGCCATTATTCTGTTGTTGATTTCTTCCTCAATTCCGCCTCCACTCTCTATTATGGACCCAAGATATTTGTATCTTGGTACCTGTTCTATTTTTCTTGTATCTTATTTTACTTTTACTTCTTTTTGGGATCTATCTATTACCGTGCACTTAGTTTTGTCGGTATTTATTTTCATGCTTCTTTTCTCAAGTGCCTTCTGCCAGAGATTGAGATTTGTTTGCAAGTCTTTTTCGTTTTTGGCAAATGCACAATGTCATCCGCAAATATGCATTCGGATATGTCCGTTCTTTGAAGATTCAAGAAACCTACATTATACAATTTTACTTTATTTCTTATCTTCTTCAATACTTCATCCATGAGAGATATGAGTAATAGGGGACTAAGTACTCCTTCTTGTCTCAAACCTTCAACGATAAAACAAATATAAGGGACAAATTGAAGACTTCTAGATTCTCGCTAGATTCCAAACTCGATCAGAGCGGACGAAGTCCGCTAGTTGGGTTAAGCTGCAAAGCACCGTCAGTTGAAAATAAAATCACCGTTTCAAGCTACGCGAGATTTCGCATGTCGAGCTCGGTCAGAGCAAGCGGAGCCCGCTTGTCCTATTTGGTGCAAAGCACTGCCGGTTGAAAACAAAATCACTGTTTTAGTGAGCTTTGAGTACAGCTATCTGAGGCTTCGCGAAGTAACTTGAATGTGTCCATAATCCCTTAGAAGAGATCTTGTGAAAGAATCCGGAACAGGCTTATAGCTATATATTCCACCTGAGGTTATGTGGAGGAACTCGTTCGAGGAAAGGACTAGGAAGATGTGAACACTGGATGGAAATTTTCCATTTGGATTGAAAATTATGGAAGCTTCAAAAACTCGTTTTGATCATATTATTATAGATAAAATGAAATGAATAGATATCAATCATATATTCCACCCGATACGGGTATAACAGACACTAATCGAGTGCACTTGGTAGATCAAATATCAATCATCATAAAAAAAATGGGATTAGTTAATGACCATTAGTAAATTATTGAAGAGTAACTTACAGTATGAAGTCCTGGAGAAATCCTGTCCTGGTCCTGTTCCACAGCTCCCTGGAACAAAATTTATTGTTACATTCAATTTTCTTGATCATATTACTTCATTTCAAGATATAATTGATAAATAGTGCATTATATAGTTTTCTTGTTAGATGTTAGACTTATTTTTAAAACACTAGTGACATGATACATAATTTTTTGGAGGTGCAAGGAGTAAACATGAAATTAGTTTCGATTGCTATAACAAAATTCATGGTTTATCCTATTTTGAATGAATAGTGCTCAGTCCTCTCTTATATTACCCAGAAAGATATTTTTTTGGAATAATAATACATTTTCTTCAATAGTTTTGCTCAAAAGTTCAGCAAATAAAATCAATCGATGATAAAAAGTCTAATTTTGGAATGACGTAACGTCAGGAAACCAAGCAACATGTTATCGAAAACTGTTGAATTATTTAATGATTACCAATGATGTAAGGATACTAGGCCAGTAAAGCATCCAAATACAAAACATTCCTGGATAACTATTCATTCATATAATGTCACCCTTAAGATTGTCACCTTTATTATAGTAATACATCGATTCAGTTCTCAATTTGAAAATAACACCTATTTATTCGAGCTCTAAGTAATAACTTACAACTTATATACCATATAATACCTCTAAAATTACATCCAAGTCATTCATCTATCTACACCCACAAAAAAAAACCAAAGAAAAAACAAATTCCACCCCTGATCGCCCCTAAGGGCTTCAACAACATTCATTCACTAATTCTCTCTCCGAAGTCTACCTGTTGAATGATCCCAGCAACCTTAGGTAGATAAGCGAGCTTTCCCAAAACAGTCATTGATAAAAAAATTACTATCATTGTAAGAAATGTCTTTTAGTTAAGAAAAAAATCTCTCATCGTGGTTGGCCTCCCCTCAGGCTACTATATCTGAAATGTCGAATTTGGGATAATAATACAGATTTCGGTAAACCATTTCCGGCGATTTTGGGCAAATTTAGGGAATTTGCTTTGTTTAAGTTCCGCCTGGCATCATGCTGCTCAAGAGAAATTAAAGACTTTTGGGGAAATTAATGGAATTGATTTTATTGTGGGTTTTTTTGGGTTTCTACGAATTTCTTTTGGTCATATGTGTAACGGTACATTTCAGACTTTTTGAGAAATTGTTTTTTGTTACAAAAATATCAATCGTGGGAAAATAGATATAATTAATTTTATGAAATCAGGAGACTGTATTTCAAGTGGAATACAAGAAATTCATCAATTATCTTTTGTAGAGTTTGTCACGATTCTTTTATGCTACCCAAATTAAAGCTTTGAAAGTATTTCATACAAAAATTTATCAATTGTACAATAATTGATGTTAGAAAATAGGGAATAACATAATGAAGAAATTGATAATTAATATAAGAGCAACAAGAATAAATTAGCTCTACCAGATGACACCATTCCAGGCTTAGGTAACCTTCCAACCTATAAAGTATAAACCGTTAAAATTAAAAAGCACCATCTCGCCTAACTGCTCATTCAAGTCTCGAACATAACACAGTCGTTATGAGCCATAGCACTTAATAAACATCGAACAAGGCACGTTATGTGTGTATAGATAATAGCTTGTGATCAATCACTAGATCGACTAGAGTGAGATGATGTCATCAAACTCACATGCATCCAAGAGAGAAAGAATGATTGTCAATGTCGTGGGCAGGCGAATTAAGGTACCCCATCCACGTAAGGAAGAAAGATAAGAAGAAAGAAGACATGGCTCTCAGGTCGCGATACTTTGCCGACAATTAGGAACGTTTAACACGAAGGGGCGCGTCGATTTTATAGCCAGACTGTCGCTGTTGTCTTTGTTTCAAAGATGTTTTGTCTTTTTTGTGAGTATTTTGTTTTATGCGGTCATTGCTGTCACGACTCACACACCTAGAAACCGACAATTGAGATGGAAGACGAACTGCTATCCACATTATCCTCCAAGTAAATACATTTCATCTAAAGACTCAATAAGTTAACTCAAATCTTAACACTGGAAACCAAGAGATAACTGATGAGTATAAGGATTTAGATTCATTCTATTTCATCGGCAGGAAAAGGTTTCACTTCAATTTTTCAGTACAAAAAGGAGCATCTTTCCATAAAACAGTGACTAGAGAATATTTGACTTCACTATAAATTGAAATTATCAGGAACGTATTAAAAAAATGGTGATTTAAGACTTCACAGAACTTCAAAGAACATTTGGAAGGGTCCAAATTTCGTTAAAATGATGAGGTACCAAGTCTAGACTCTATTTGTATAAAAGGACCTTATTTGGTTCATGCCAGGTCTCTGCGATAATTTCAAGTCAGGATAATTTCATACGACTATCATAAAAAAATGGAAGAATCATCTAGATGATGAAAGCGCATTTTTGACAGCTCATGAATGCTTGTTACTTTAGAGATTTCTTAAATTACCATCTCTCACAATTACTGAGCTTGAAATCAAGCAGTTTGGGCAAACTTACGAAACAGCAACTTCCATTAAGTACTAGTTTCATGTTGTCTATTTGAAAGGTACATAATTTATGCATGTACAAACTCAGAAATACCTTTTAATCTTCATTGTTTGGTTATTGATTGACAGGAGGTCGAATGCTGTACCTTAAAATGATAATTTGATCTTTATCAAAGCTATATCAAAGAAATACACCAAAAGTAAACAAATTTTCATCTAATAATAATAATTCATTCTAATAAGCTTCAAATTCGCGTCAAACAAGTCATTGAATGAAGCCCGCACAGATTTGACAACTGTACATAATAATAGTGACACCCGCGGCGAAAGTTGTAACTAAATTTTTATCTACTCTAATAAATTTTAGTTGCCATATCCCTAATGTCATATATACCTATGGACATTGTTTCACTTGAAACAAGTAATTGAATAATTTGATCTTCCACAATCACTGAGCTTGAATTAAAGCAATTTGTGCAAACCTACGAAACAGCAGCTTTTATTTATTACCAGTTTCAACTCTGTAAATAGTATAGTTGCTGAGAACTCAGCGTCACGCCAGCCAGCCAGCCAGCCAGCCAGCCAGACAGCCAAAGTGAATATAATAGCGCTCTTTTCTGAAAAATGCGCTAAAAAAAGTAGTAAGCAATAAAAATTTGTTAATTCAAAGTATATTTCCGGTTCATGCTAGCCGCTCATGCGCAAACGTCTGAAACAATATCTAAATTATATTTTCAAACAAAAACAGGCTGTAATCATCAGAGCAATCTCTCTCACACTAATTCCTATTACCAGCTCCAACTAAAAATTAATTGTGTGTTAAAATATAATTTGTGATTCCGCATGAATTTTTTATGAACACGTATGGCGTTCATCGTTGGATGATTTCCCTAAGAAGTGCCGTTTCAGAGGCGCACAGCCATTTTTACAAAAAGGAATCTTTAAATGTATGATTTCAGAAGTTGTTGAATAGAGACGACTGGCTCAAATTGATTGCTGGTTGAATATATGTACTATTGATATTGAGCAAATGGTACTTCAATAAATTAATCGTGTGAAATACACAACGTGGTTGTTTGGTATTCATAAAGAGTCGAGCAATTTCAAGTCCTGCTCTGATTCTTTACTTACTAACCTAATATCGTTTGATTTGATCCAAAATACCAATAAATATTTCTATCAAATACAATTTTAGCTCAATTTATGCCTACAAGATTTATTTGATATTATTTAAGAGTTACCTTTCATGAACAAGCAGACGAAGCCATTTTTCCACGCCAAATTCAATAGAATCATGAATAGCTAAATATAAAAAAAAAAAACACTCCTTAATTGTGAATCAAGTAAAAAGTACCTAAATAGATATAGAAAAACAACAAAACTACTCTGATTTGTAGATATTTCAGACATTTATTCACAAATAAGTTCACTTTAGCAACACCGAAACATTACTGATATTACCTGCTCGGTTGCAACTGGTCAAGACGCTTCAACTTTGAGTAATGCAAACAAAAATTCATTTATTAAATGATATAAACACGCGGCTAATTCAAATTGAATATTCAATTCATTTTGATTGTTCAAATATTAGAAAAATCATATTTTTGACACATGATACCAATAATTTCAAATAAATTTGGATTGATTTTTTTTTGTGGTTAGTAGATGACTATTCAATTTATTTTGAATTGGGACAAAATTTGATTGGATTCTAATATAATTTGAAAAGAAATGAGTGTATTTCAGAAAGAACCTCATTTCCAAATTAGGATCAAGATTTTAACAAGAAATAGTTGAGAGGGGGATTATTTCAAAAATCACAAGCAACTGTATCACATTTAAGGTCATACAAAAAACATGTTTTTAAGCTACTGCTCAAGATTACTGCGGGCCAGTACCATTAATTTAATATTATTACTTTAAATCCGCACACGTCCTCTTCAAGAAGTTCCTCATTTCATTGAACTATCTCTCCTGAAAAACTAGGTTCTTCTCAAGCAAATTTTGTACACTGAATGGTTTTTGATAAGAATGATTTAACCCTAGTGTGATATGAATAATATTTAAAGTAAGAAGAAAATTGAAGTCTTGTATCACACCGTTCAAAAATTTTTTATTTTCTGTTGACCCGTTTCGACTACTGAGTAGCCATCTTCAGAACCGGGAGAACTATGTAACTACAGGATTCAAAATATGGTTCAAAGTTTCAACGTAGATAAATGGTTAAACGTATAACTTGTATAAATAAAATAAAATATAAATGAATTTGTAGAAAATAGAAGTGTATATTGTAAACAATTCTTGAAATAATCAAGTTATACGTTTAACCATTTATCTACGTTGAAACTTTGAACCATATTTTGAATCCTGTAGTTATATAGTCCTCCCGGTTCTGAAGATGGCTACTCAGTAGTCGAAACCGGTCAACAGAAAATAAAAATTTTTTGAACAGTGTGATACAAGACTTCAATTTTCTTCTAACTTTGAATGGTTTTTGATGTTGAAATGAATTGAAATTGATGGAACTTCGGAGTACAACACTATTTGCTTTCAACCAAATTTGGCACGCGAACAGCTCCAGTTTTGCAGATGGTTCGAATCAAAATATTATTTAGAATTGATTTTATTTTGCTGATAATTCAAGCACAATTAATTGTGTTTTGGGGTGAAAGATGCCAAGTAAGCAGAACTTGATTTCACAAAATATTCCGCTTGAACCAATAGTTGCATTTCAACCAAATTCAATATAGTGCTGACAACCACTACATCGTGAATGATTGGAACCAAAATTGATCCAAATCAATGGTTTCTGGAAGCGAAAGGTGCACACTAAGTCAAGATTTCTTTCAGAAAATACTCTACTTCAAAATGATCATATTTTCGAGCGAAAGGAACCGAAGCTTTCTTTTAGTAAATACTCCGTATGCACCATCGGTTGCATTCAATCTAAATCAGCAAGTTCTCTGGCTGGACCACCTACTGCATTCCAACTAAATTTGGCACACTGGCAGCTTTAGGTCGTAGATGATTTAGTCGAAAGATTGATTAAAATCAATAGTAAGAAAGAAAAGTGCAATTTCAGCCAATTTCTCTTGCTTCCAACGAACTCTCCGCCCGAATTTCGATCAAATTTGGCGTAATGTCAACTATTATAGATGGTTTAAGTGATAAGATTGATTGAAATTGATCATGTTTTGCAGCAAGTGGAGTGTAGTGAGCAATGTCCTTTTTGGATGACTACTCCGCTTGAATCGATAGTTGCTTTTCAATCAAATTGACCACACTGGACATTTTTATATCGTAGATGGTTTGGGCCAGAAGATTGATTAGAATTATTGGTCTTTTAGAGCAAAACGTGCCTATTCAGCCAAGCTTTCTCTCAAAAAGTTGTCTATCTTAGCCATTGATTGAATTCCAACCAAATTTGGCACACTGGTAATTTTATGTCGTAGATGGTTCTAGTCGAAAGATTGAATGAAATTGATAGTATTTTGAAGCAATAAGTGCATTCTTAGCCTAGTTTTCTCCCAATAAATTCTCCGCCTGAACTAATATTCGATTTTTAATCAAATTTGGTACACTATCATCTGCTATCTCATAAATGGCCTAGATCAAAGGATTGATTGCTTTGAAGAGAATGTAATGTAATCAGCAACCGTTCTTGGACAAGTGTTCCGCTTGAACGAATTGTTGCATTTTGACCATTTTTGACAATTACTGTATCGTAGATGATTTGAACTTAAAGACTGATTGGAATTGATGGTTTCTTGAAGTCAAGCTCTCTTTCAAAAAATACCTTACTGAACTATTTATTGAAATTGATCGTCTTTTGAAGCAAAAAGTGCAAATATGACGTAGCTTTCTTCTAGCATATATACTGCAGATGTACCATTTACTGCATTTAAACCTAATTTGGTACGCTGAGAACTACTTTATAGTATATGGTTAATTCAAAACAATGATTAAAATTGAGGTTGTTTTATATTAACTCTTTTCCAACAAATATTCCGCCTGGTTGTATTTGAGCACTAAATTTGGTTTTTGAAAAAATTCAGTCGAATCAATAGTTGATTCAAAGCAAAGTATACGTAGATAAGGAAGCTCTCTTTCATCAAATATTTCAACTAAACTATTAATTGCTTTTCAGCCAGATTTGGCATTCTGGTAGATACTACATCGTAGATGGTTTGATTTTTAAGATTGATCAGGATTATTGCAATTTTGGAGCAATCAAGCTTTCTTTCTTCAAGTTTATTTCCTGAGCTATTAGACGTGTTTCAACAAAATTTGGTACCACATAGTAGATGATTTTGGACAAGAAACTGAATTAAAATTCATAATGTTTTGGGATGAATTATATTATATATGATATAAGTGATCATTTTTATTTTGAAGCGGAAGATGTGCAGATAACGAAGCCTTCTTCTAATGAAAACTGCAGCTGGATCATTGATTTTTCGACCAAATTTGGCAAATACAGATAGCTAGTATTAATATTCTCAATTCTAATCAATAATACTGTGATTTCAGAGCGAAAGGACATAACTTTTAACAAGTTGACGTACTAGACTACTGGACGTACATGAATCTTCCAATTTTGGTATACTGGAAACCACCGAAGAGTAAATGATTTCGGACAAAAAACTAAATGACAATTAATAATGTTTTGATACAAATCATGTCGTATATTGTTAAACCGAAGAATGGATTGAGATTAATGGTTATTTTGAAAGATGCGTAGATATCGAAGCTCTCTGCCAACTAATACTCTAGCTGAACTAAGGCAAATTTGGCACACTGGTAGGTACTGCAACGTAGATGACTTAATTATGAAAATTGATCAAGACTAATGCAATTTTAGAGTGATAGGATTAAGGCAATTCAAGCTCACTTGAAATACTAGACGTAATTCAACTAAAAACTGGAAACCACTACATAGTAGATGATTTCAGACAAGGAACTCAATGAAAATTGATAATGTTTTGATACGAATTATATCCTATATGGCTCAATCAAAGAATGGATTGAGATTAATAGTTATTTTGAAGCTAATGATAGGTAAGTAACGAAGCTCTCCTTTAACAAATACTCTAGTTGAACTCAACCATATCTGGCATTCTGGTAGATACTACATTGAATATGGTTTGAGATTAAGGATTGATCAAGATTAATGCAATTTAAGAGTGAAAGGACTATAGCAATTGAAGCTCTTTATCTACAAATTTATTTCCTGAACTAAAGGATGTTATTCTACCAGATTTGGTGTACTGGAAACCACCACAAGGTAATAAACTGAATCAAAATTGGTAACGTTTTGAAGCTAATTGTATCGTATATGGCTCAATCAAGAAAATTCAATAAGTTTGGTGGTTGTTTTAAAGGGAAAGATGCGTAGATAACGAAGCTTTTCAACTAATACCTCAGCTGTAGTATTGGTTGCATTGCAATCAAATTTGGCACACTGCTAGTTACTATACAATAGATGGTTTGTGTTCCTAGATTTATCAAAATAGATGCATTTTTGGAGCAAAGTCTTCTTTCAACAAGTCTACTCCCTGAACTACTGGACGTATTTCAATCAAATTTGGTTAAGCAGAGACCACCACATATTAGATGATTTAAAAAAAGAAACTGAATCAAAATTGGGTTTTTTTCGATGCGATCGCATCAAACAATTCGTGATATTGTTGGCTATTCAGTTATTTTTCCAAAGGGGTGTTATTTGTCGATTTTTCTCTTCTTGTACGCCCATGGGTAAATGTGAGTGTGTGCGTGTGAAAAACGGATATGCGATAGCCAAGTTGCTTACAAAACAGCGTTAATAACAGTCAGTCACAGCTATTAAGGCATTGCTTGCTGGCTTAGCGTTGCTTACCACTTATGTACATATACATACGAGAGCGTATTGGTGTGTAGTGCATGTTCACAACCCTAAGTGATCCTAAAAGAGATAGTAATGCACGGTGGAAGGCCTTACAGGGTCGTAATATACAAAATTATTCCTAATTTCACAGCTTTGGTCAATCTGAAGAAATTCATAGCCTTAACTGTCGAATACTAACTTATGTGTAGTATAACAAAATATATGAATAATGTATTGTTGGTTAATGCTCACTTGGCATTTCTGAAAATACTGTTTTAATTTATGTAAACAAGAGATGACAATAAAAATTCGTTAGTCTAATTTCCATCCGATTTCAATCTCCTACAAACTTGTAACAGTCTCAACAAGCCAGTTAGTGGCTGAATTGATGCTTATTATTTAAATTAACACCAAAAACCAACACCAACTATATTATTACCATACAAAATTCAGCATTATTATATCTTGTTCACGGTATAGTTTGCATTGTTCTTCAATCTGGTTACCGTCAATAAAAGACAAAAATTTGAAGAAACCAACAAGAATATATCATAATCATCGAAGTAAGCATCATCTTAAAGCACTTCCTCAATTTAGTAACAATTACTGAAGAACATTATTAATTACGAATACAATGCGTTGTATGTCGCATTCATTCGTAACGAACGCAATATAACCCATTTTAGAAAACACACATGAAGACTTTATCTCTCAGGTTTTTAGAGGTGAGAATAGCCTACAAACTTTATAAATAAATGTAAATTATGTATGAAAAGGCTGCGCATTCGCTCATTAAGTTTAATAATTCGTGATTAAGATCCTGGCCGACGATTAGCACTAAATTGTTCTCATTACGGCAATTTTGTATTTCTAAGTTGCGCATACATTAGACGGTTGCTGAGCAAGCTTTCTGATAAACGAGGCTTTGTGTGTGTGTGAGTATATGATGAGGAAGAACAGGAAACTGTGTCTTAGTGACGCTCAAAATGATCCACTGTGTTAAATGCTTCACACGCTTAGAGAAATTGACACTAATTTTGAAAAAGATTCAGGAATTACAAGCTCATAACAAACTCCATTATTTAAATTTGAAATGAGCGACATCAGATTGTCCATAACCCAAATATTTAAGTGAATTCTAGCCAGGCATCTGTAACTCCTTTCAATTCTTTAAGATGAAATTGACACTAGAAACCTTTTGCTTTGATATGAGAAGAAGATTCGTATTGAATTATGCAAGGTTATCAATAATTTAGCACTAAATTTATTGTAAGAATGCATGAATTCATTTAAAATCAGCTCGATTAACTGTACTAGCTTAAGAGGGTTACTTTGGAGATGTTGAGAACTACGGATGAAATTCTGATGTCTTCGGATAGTACCTCGAAATGTATGGTTCAGTACACCATTCTGAAACGCTAGGAACTTCGGTTAATATTCTCGTATTTCGGTGAAAAAGAAAGTGGGGCTTTTGTATATACTCCAAAACATAATAATGTTTATTAGACCTTCGAATGATATGGTCAAGAAGACTACTTCGACGATGTCGGAAACTAAAAGCTCCAGTCAATATTTTCTTGAGCTGGAATTCTCGTATTTCTGTTTGGTCCTTCATTACTATGTAAAATGGGAGAGATCATCTTGACTTTTGGAAGTATCCGAACGACTTAACATGTCCCTAGCTATTAGATCAACAGCTTCTCAATGCTCTTCAAGATAGAATCACAATTAAAAGTTTGCTGTTTTCATATAATATCATTGATAAACTTAAATAAATGCTAGCTAGGGCTTTCTACCGATGCTTAACTTTGACAGCCCTAGGAAACTGTTCTAAGATATCAAATCATTAAAGTTATGGTCAGTACTTTCTTGTGGCTGCAATTCTTGAGCTTGGATACATAAGTACATCAAAATATATGGTTAAAGGAGACTACTCCGAGGATATTGAAAACTAGGAGATTGGAGCCAGGATTCTCCTATTTCTATGTCCTTATTTACTAGATCTACAAGTCTACAACTACCTTCTGTTGTTTAATATGGAATCATAGCTAAAATTTTGTTGTTTTGGTATGATAAGAAAATCCAGACTGGAATACGAGAGGCTATTGAAACATTTGTAAAAACAACTTGTTGAAATGCACGACTACGTGGAACATCTCCAAGGATTCCTGTTCATACTCAAGGAGACTATTTCCAAGATGCTAAGAGCTAAATTCTTGAGTTTTCTGCACTACCTTCCGAAATATACCTAATGGAGGAAACAATACCGAAGATGTTGGAAACTGGGATCTTCGATTAATATATTTTGAAACCGAAACTTTCGTATTACTTTGTGGAATTCTACATGATATGGAGGAGTGAGCCTTGGCTTCTGAAACTTACTTACTGTCCTTTGAGATGTAATCACTACTAGAAGTCTGTTATTTTGTTATGATAAGAAGATCCAGACTGGAGTACAAGAGGCTATGGACACATTTGCACTAAAAATCTTGTAGGAATGCATGACCTCATGGAGCACCACCTAGAAGACTTCTTCTAATATTCTGGGAGCTGAAGGTTACGGTTATTATTTTTATAGCTGACATTCTTAAGTTTTCTTATAGCACCTCGCAATATATGATTGAAGAGATAACTCCGAAGATGTTGTAAGCTTAATGCTTCTATGAATATTTTTGGAGTCGAATCTTTTGCATTTCTCTGTGAAACTTCATATGATATAGCATAGAAGGTCTTGGCTCTTTTTAACGAAATCTGCAACTTCTCTCTGTCCATTAAGATGTGATCACTACTAGAAGTATTTTGTTTTGATATTTTAAGAAGATCTAGATTGAATTACAGATTGTTATTGACAAATTTACACTAAGAAACTTTTAGGAGTGCACGACTTCATTGAACAACCCCTAGGAATGCTGTTTATACTCGAGGAAGCTATTTCAAAGATGCTGGGAGCTATTTTCGAGCTATTCTGCAGCACTCCACAAAATATGATTCAAGATACTATACTTGGAAGATGATGGAAACTAGAAGCTTCGGTAAATGTTTCTTGGGAGCAATTTATTTGTGGGACTCCATATAATATGAAGGAAAAAGTCGTAAAAGCGGCATAATGATTCATCACGCCCCTATTTACTAAATCCGCAGCTTTTTTCTTATCTTTAGGATGTAATTACAACTAGAAGTCTGTTGTTTTGATATGATAAGATTCATATTGGCATACGAGAGGCTATCGAGACTATTAAGCCCTGTTCAGATGTGGACTCACAGAAGGTTTTTTGAAGCAACAAAATATTTTTGAGTCTTGGCCGTTCACACGTGTAGCTTGTTTGTTGCATCAAAATGTATCTCTTCTTCCACTTTTAAAATAAAATCCTCCAAAAATTGATTTACTCCATTGGTACTTTTGTACTAGATTATTCAAAAAGAATTTATATTGAATTATTGAGAAGATTATTCTATTTATAATATGACGAAAAACTGTTTCTGAATGATTAGAGTTTGAATACTACTAATAAAATTCTCAGAAAATTCTTAAAAGACTGTAAATATTCTGTTCTCAATTCTTTCATAGTGAATAAAGACTCTCTCTACATATCCTTTATTTTTTAACCCAGTTTTTTTTTTGTATTGTTCTCAAACTCGTTTCCAAATCAGCAATAATTAAAGAAAAAAATGTATTTGCTTTTCTTTTCTGCCTTTTACACATTCCAAATACGATAAAAGAATAAAATGATGCAAAAAACAATAAAAGTCAAAGACATAGATTACCATGAAGTTATCAATGAGATGAGGAAACGACAACGCCCACTTTGCAAGGCTCAAAATAGCGGCGCCTCTATTTGACAAGCGACTCAAATTTTTCTCTTTTTCTTAAGACTCAAATTCTGAAGTGAGCCCTATGTGAGTCCACGTCTGAACAGGGCTTTAGTATTTTCATGACTAAAATTCTTGTGTTTTCTGGCAACACCTCGCAAAATATGATTGAGGAGACCAAACCGAAGATCTTTGAAGAATATGGTTAAGGGGACTACACTAAGAAGGATATCAGAAACTAGAAGCTTCAGTTGATATTTTTTGGATATAACATAATGAATCACCAGCCCTCTATTCACCAGATCTATAGCTTCCCTATGTTTTTTAGGATGAAATCACAGTTAGAAGTTTGTTGTTATATGATTAGAAGATCTAGGTTGAATTGCAGAAGGCTATCAACATATTTGCACTAAAAAACTTGTGGGAAACACTCACTAAGATGCCTTTTTTTTGCTCAAGACTATTTCTAAGATGCTAAAGAATACGGTTCGTATTTTCATGACAAATTCTTACATTTTCTGCATCACTTTGCAAAATATAATTGAGAAGACCATTCCGAAGATTTTAGGGACTAGCAGCTTCAATAAATATTTTTTTGAAGCCGAAATTCTCGTATTATTTTGAGGTACTTCACATGATATGTAGGAGAAGATCTTGGCTTCTTGAAACAGCATAATAACTCATCACACCTCTATTCACTAAATTCGCAACTTCTCTATGTATTTTAAGATGTAATCATAACTACAGAAGTTTGTTGTTTTGATATCATAAGAAGATCCAAACGGGAATACGAAAGGCTGTTGACACATTTGTAAAAAGAAACTTGTAGGAATGCATGACTTCATAGAAACCATCTAGGATTGCTTTATATGCTTAAGGAGACTATTACCAAGATGCTGAAGGCTGAAGGCTACGGTTAGTATTTTACATGGCTTGAATTCTTGAGTTCTTCGGCAGTACCTCACAAAATATGATTGAGGAGACTACTCTGAAGATGTTGAAGACTAGGAGCTTCGATAGATATTTTTTTGAAGTCGAAGTTTTCGTATTTCTTGACAACTAGAAATCTGTTGCTTTGGCATCATTAGAAGATCCAGACTGGCGTACGAGAGGCTGTTGACTCATTTATACAAAGAAACTCAAGGAGACTATTAGCAAAATGCTGGAAGCTGGAGGCTACGGTTAATATTCTATATGGCTTAAATTCTTGAGTTTTTCAACATTTCTTCGCTAAGAATTATTGAGGGGACTACTCCAAAGTTGTTGGAAACTAGGAGCTTCAGTAAATATCATTTTGAAGCCGAAATTCTTGTATCTCTTGGTTGAGCATTATATGATGCAAGGTGCGAAAGTTTTGGACAATAAAAACAGCATCATGATGCACCACGTCTTTATTTACTTGATCTGCAACTTATCTCTGCCCTTTGAGATGTAATTACAACTAGAAGTCTGTCATTCCGATGTGATAAGAAGATCCAGACTGAAATGCAAGACACATTTCCACTAAGAAACATCAGCAAATGTTCCTAGGTACAATATCAAAGGTTATATTGGAAGCATTTCATATGATGTGAAGAAGAAAGTCTTGCCCTCTAAAAACATCACAATAATTCATCACGCTTCTATTAACTACACCTGCAACTTCTCTAAGTCTTTCAAAATTAACTCTGTTGTTTGATATAAAAAGATCTAGATTAGAAAGAGAGATGCTATTGACACATTTGCACTAAAAAATCTTGTGGAAATGCTCGAATTCAAGGAACACAGAATAGGATTTCTGTATAAACTAAAGATGACTTCTTTGGGGATATTGGCTGGAATTCTTGACTTTCCAGGCAGCACTTTCTAGACAAAATTAGGAGCTTTTGATCAATATTTTTTTGAAACCAAAATTATCCTTCTTCTAGGTAGTAAGTCAGATTATATCTAAGATAATGACTTGATTTTTCAAATCGATATTGTAACGTGCGAAAGTGTCATAATCCGTAAAAATAAAATAAGCCATGAATGCGGCCCTGTCTGGGCAGAGCCTTTCGTCTCTTTGTATCGCACTGCACGGTCGAAAACTCTAGTAATGTGCTCTCGAATAACCTAGAATATTTTCAAAAACGGACATCTGTATATATATGAGCAAACGATCTGACTGGGGAACTGTGAACAGTGAAACAGTGAAATAGTGAATATTTAGTGAGTGATAAGTGTGATAAATAAATAAGTTGTTGAAAATAAATATCTGTGGCTTTGTTGTTGAAGAATAATAGTAGTAAGTGAGAAATAAATTGTATAATGTTTGTTTGGTAATACTTCGAAGAATAAAACTTTCATTCTTTTTTCATTTATCAAATAGTGATTTTTATTTAAACAATAAATACCTCTTTAAAAGCAATAAACATTACAATATAATGTTTATCGCGTTCTTATTCTAGATCTGCAATTTCTCTCCGTTCTTGAAGATGGAATCACAAAAAGAAGACCATTATTTTGTTATGATTAAATGATGCAAAAGACTATCGATATATTTTCATAGAAATTAACTAACTCATAGAAAATAAGTTAAGATTTCTGTATATGCTTAGGAGGCTTGCTCTATTAGAGCTACTATATTCTTTGGGTTTTTGGACAATACTTCCTGAGATATGGCCAAGAGTACTACTTAGAAGAATTTGCAAGGTGATAATCTTGAATTATCTTGCAGTACTTCATAAGATATTATCAAGGGGGTTATTTTGAAGATTTGAGGAACTTAAGGTTACAGTGGTGTTTTTTTGAGGCCGAAAGTCCTGTATGATCTCCAGAACTATCAGCTGGTTCATTATATCTACATCAATCAGAGATAAATTCAGAATGTCAAGGCTGACCATGGCAGAATATATGGGAGATCAGAAGAATGACTTGACAATGACCACAAATTCCATATGCCACTTTGAAATCTTGAAGAATCATTGAAAAATACTGTTCATTAAAATCAATTATGCGATGTGAAACGAGTATTTATTTCTTAGTTCAGTTCATAATAGAAACAATGCGAAAAACAGTACATAATAATCACAATTGTATGAATTAAAAGATAAAAAAACAAATGTTAATATTCTCGGAGATAATTCAGTTAAAAAGTATGATTTCATGCACTGTAATTCTCTTACAAGTTTATAATAACAGTACAAAGCAATTTCTCGATATTATCTATCAAACACATATAAACTCAGAGAGTAGTACATTAATATTCACCTCATGCTTAAGTAAATTGAACGAAAATTCTATAATACATTAATAAGTACGTTGAAAGACAGATGCGCCTTAACAACCATTTCCCAAGATTATCTCTAATATTTTCCCATTGATATCATCCGATTAATAACAGTTTAGAACGGTTTATTATCAACGTATAACATATCGCAATAGCCATGGCTAAAAACAATAGAAAAAAAAGACAATCGGAACAAATGAAAAGCCATCACGAGTACCATAAATACCAGCCGTGCACATAACCTTAATAACATAGCGGACTGTCGGTAATATCGTTCTCTGCAGGATTGGTTCCAACATCTGCGCTATCAATTCTATCTCTGAATATAATAAATTGGCTTGAAATATCACGTAAAATTATTAAATACAGCATTCAGACATTCTTTTACTTATCTTATTTCAATAATAGCTTTTAAGGCAGTTAGTCAGTTGGATAGTGGCCACAAAGTAACGGTACAAGGATAGGAGATTCGTTTTGACGATTGTGACAGTACGATTCTAGTGTGTCATTTTGTCATTACAGCAGTGAGTGCGGCCAGCTATTATAAAGCCACTCGGTGTGATTACCGCGTGGGTAAGTGAGGTTAGGATCGGACCGGGCAAGATGGCGGCGGACGGACCAATGGCGGACGCTGGGCTGTAAGCAGGTACAAGCAGGTTCAACTTGTGACTGTGGGAAGACCGATTATTATTTTGTGTTCGTATTTTTGTACGTGCACAGCTCAGACAGCTCTTTATAGTTTTAATATACTGTCGTGGAAATATCATTCTCTTGATGAAATGCTTGCTCGCGCCTGAGCAGGGACGGATTACCCACAATTCAGTTTTTCTGTTGTTTATAATTAAAAGCATTTTATTTCATGCTATTAAAACCTAAATCATAATAACAAAAAACAGTTCTGGCATTAAAATGCCTCTATTTATTTTTTGGTTCAATTCGTGTGAAAAACAGAGTCCAGTCCTGTGGCTCCAGGCCAAAAGTACAATTATACATATAAATGACATTTTAATTCCAGCAGTTCCCATCAGAGGGACAAGAAACAATAATGACAGGTCCACAAATCGTGTGCTCAGTTCTGCGGTCACAAAACACGAAAATTATACTCCAAATAACATGAAATAATACAAGTCCGTCCGCTTACATTAAATAAAAAGCGGTAATATAGCAAACAAACAACGAAAGAGCACACGACATATGAAAAGCAGAAGCTTCGAATTTGAGAAGTGGGATATTTAAAATTTTACTTCAGGGTTTAGCACATCAGGCGCAATTATTTTGTCGTTTTGAGGACTTGCTTTTCAGTTGCGGAATATCAACATACTTTTATTGTAAATTTAAATACTCTACCACAAATCAAGCCCTGATATAATTATTTCTAATTTTGGTGGAAAATTGGTGGTTTGAAGCGATCAGGTACATTAGGTACCTCGAATAGACCCTTCTGTTGCTTTCCATTCACAAGCAGATATTTCCTGTGGCTGTTGACAGTAAAAACCACCTCACACAATGGAATAGCGTGCGCCTTGTTCAACCTCAATCAAAGTATGGTATTAAAAATGAATGTAACAAAAGACCAGCGGTCATTTTTAATTACACTCGATTGTGGGGGAGGAAAAATCAGGAGCTGCTGATTCACGACAAAATTGATTGCAAGCAAAGGTGTTTACAATGTAATTTTCATTACTGAATGAATTATTTTATATTATTAATTAACAATAGTTTTGAATCCAGGTTCCTAAGCAGAGTTTTTTCAGCCTATTTTAGCCAAAGTTCATGCGCTAGAGCTCCTTAGTCAAGTTTACTAACCAGAGACTCCTATGTCATGGCGTCTTATCAAAAGTTTCCGATTTGTCATTCCTAATCCAGAGATTATAGTCTAACATTATTAAGTCGACGTTTCTGAGCAAAGATTCTTGAACAAAGGCTTTTAAACTAAGATACTTAGTGCTTAGTGCTAAGCTAGAGCTTTTTACCTAAGTTTAACTAAGTTTCTGATCAGGAGTTTCTGTGTCAGGAATTCTGGTCTTATATCATTAAAACAGAGTTTTTTGAGCCAAGATACTTGATTAGAGGTCTCTAAGCAACGATGTTTCAGCCAAAGTTCATGCGTCCAGAGATCCTTAACTAAGTTTACTGACTAGATATTCCTATTTATTACTTTCTGAGCAAAAATTTCTGATTAGAAGCTCCTGAGTCAGGAATTTTGGTCTAATATTATTGAGTCAAGGTTTCTAAGTGAAGATTCTTGAGCAGAGGTCTTTAAACAACGATGTTTCAGCTAAAGTTAGTGCTCCAACGTTCTTCAACTAAATTTGCCAACCAAAGACTCTTATGGCATGGATTCTAAGCTTAAATTTCTGATTAGGCTTCTTTGAGTCAAGAATTCTGGTCTGATATTATCAAATCGAGGTTTCTAAGTGAAGATTCTTGAGCAGAGATCTCTAAACAACAATGTTTTTACTGAAGTTCATGCACTAGAGTTTCTTAACTGAGTTAACTAACCAGAGATTCCTATGTCAAGCCTTCTGAGGAAAAATCTTTGATTAGGAACTCCTGAATCAGGAGTTCTGGTCTAATATCATTAAGTCGAGATTTCTAAAAGAAGATTCTCAAGCAGAGGTCTTTGAACAACGATATTTCAGCCAAAGTTAATGCTCTAGTGTCTCCCAACTAAGTTTACTAACCAGAGACTTCTATGTCATGGCTTTTAAGCAAAAATTTATGATTAGGATTCGCTGAGTCAGTAATTCTGATCTGATATCAAGTCGAGATTTCTAAGTCGAGATACTTGAGCAGAGGTTCCTAAACAACCATGTCTTAGCCAAAGTTTATGCATCAGAGATCCTTAACTAAGTTTATTAACCAGAGGTGCCTATGTCATGTCTTCTGAGCAAAAATTTCTGAATAGGATTTCCTGAGTCAGAATTTCTGGTTTGATATTATCAAGTCGAGGTTTCTGAGTTAGGATTCTTAAGCAAAGGTCTCTAAGCAACAATGTTTCAACTGAAGTTCATGCCCTACAGTTCCTTGACTAAGTTCACTAAGCAGAGGTCCTTATAACATGGCTTCTAAGCAATAATATCTGATTAGGAGTCTCTGAGTCAGAAATTCTGGTCTAAGATTATTGAATCAAGATTTCTAAGTGAAGATTCTTAAGCAGAGGTCTCTAAACAATAATAATTTATGCGCTAGAGCTTCTTAACTGAGTTTACTAAGCAGAGGCTCCTATATCAAGATTTCCAAGCAATAATATCTGATTAGGAGTTTCTTAGTCAGGAATTCTGGTCTAATATTATTGTATCGAAGTTTCTAAGTGAAGATTCTTGAGCAGAGGTCCCTTGACAACGATAATTTACTGAGTTTACTAACCAGAAATTCTTATATTATGGCTTCCAAGCAATAATATCCGATTAGGAGTCCCTGAGTCAAAAACTCTGATCTAATACTATTGCATCGATGTTTCTAAGTAAAGATTCTTGAGCAGAGGTCTCTAAACAACAATAATTTATCTGCTAGAGCTTGTTAACTGGGTCAACTAATCAGAGGTTCGTATGTCAGGGCTTCTATGCAAAATTTTTTCATCAAGAGTCTCTGAGTCAGGAATTCAGCCTAAGTAAAGATTCTTGAGCGGAGGCTTTTAAGTCAAAACCAGATTAACTTATTGTCTCGAATGTATGTAAGTAATCAAAAACAAGGGTCTAAGCTCCTGATCCAAGGTTCCAGAACCAAACATCCTGATCAAAAACTACTAAGCCAAGGTTTCCAAACAGTTTTTTGAGCCAAGGCTCTTGAATAGATTTCTTCAAGCAGAGATTTCCAAGTTAAAAGGATTGATCAGCATTTTTCGAGTCCAAGCTTCCTGAGTCGAGACTCCTGAGCTGATTTTACTGAGTTTCGTGTGAAGATTCATGATTCAAAGTTCCTAAACAGAAGTTTCTGAACAGGAATCCTTTCTCCAGATCGTTTGAGCATTGATTCCTGACAAGAGTTTCCGAGTAAAGTTTACTATCGAGACTTCTAAGCTAAACTGAGATTCGAAAAAAGATTGATGAATTAAGGCTCTTGAGTTAATGTTTCTGATCAGAATTCCTTTGGTCGAAGAGTTTAGGTCTAAATTTCAGAGCAAAGCTCTCAATTAGAGACTACTAAACCAAGGTTTCTGATTTGTGATTCATGATATATTTTTTCTGAAAAGAATTACTGCGAGATAAGATGCTTTCCTAATATAAATAACAGCTTACTCCAAAAAGAGATATTCCAAATTGAAAGAACTAGGCAAAAGTATCTGAACGAAGATTCCTGAGCAAAGATATCTGATCAGCAATTTTTGAGTTCAAGCTTCCTCAGTCAAGACTTCTGACTCAAGTAAAGATTCATAATTCAAGGCTCCTAAGCAAAAGTTCCTGACCAAGAATTCTTTCTCCAGATTGTTTGAGCATTGATTCTTGAGCAGGGTTTTCAAGTAGATGTTACTGTCGAGACTCCTGAGCTGTCTGTACTAAGATTCGAGTGAGGATTCATGAATTAAGGATCCAGAACAAATATTTCTGACCAAGAATTCTCAAGTCAAAGTGTTTTAGTGTAGGGTTCTCAAGTAGAGGTAACTGGACCAAGATTTCTGATTTGAGTTTAATAGGACAATGTTTCTGGGGTGAATTATTGCTGAATAAGGTAATTTATGGATCGAGACTCCTAAGGAGATTCCCAGACTGAGGCTTTTAAGTCAAGTCTTCTAAGCTAGGTCATTAAGTAGTCTTATATGCCGTGGCTCTTGAGCAAATATTTCCGATCAGGAGTTTCTGAGTCGAGGCCATTGAACAAAGGTCTTGAAGCAGAGTTTTGTAAGCCAAGACTTGTGAACTAAGCAATTTATTATGAGTTGAAGCCCTTGTAAATGCTCCCGATCAAAAGTTTCTGAAGTGAGGCTCTTGAGCAAATATTCCTGACCAAAAATAACCAAATAGAGGTCTTAAAGCAGAGATTTTGATCTGTAGCTCCTGAACTGAGCAATTTTTTATGAGCTGAAGTCCTTGTAAATGCTCCTACTCAAAAGTTCTTGAGCAGATATTCCTGAGCCGGAACAACCACATAGAGGTTTCTGAGTCAGGATTTATGAGAAAGATCGAATGAGTAATAGATAACTCTATGAACCATCAAGAATTCTATATGAGGTATGCAAACTGCATACAGAGTTGAACTATTGCTTTGAACATAAATACAATCAAAATAAAATTCCTGAACCGAAGTTACTGAGCCAAGGCTCCTAATTCGAAAGTTTTGATTCAAAGTTTATAAATAGAGATTTTGAGCAGAGGTTTTTGAGTCAAGGCTCTTGTGCATAGACTTTTGATCCAAGTTTTGAGCTACGGCCAGTAAATAGAGTTTCATATCACGTGGCTATTGAGCAAATGTTTCTGATCAGGAGTTTCTGAGTTTAGGGTATTGAACACTCCAAGCAAAGATTCCTGAGCTAAGGTTCCTAAGCTGTGGCTTCTGAACTGAAGTTACTGAGCAGTTTTTCATGAGTTAAGGCTTCTAAGGCTTCTGGTGTAAAGTTCCTGTGCTGAGGCCTTTAAGCAGAGATTCCTGAGCAGGAATTACCGAACAGATGTTTTTAAGTAGGTCAAATGAGAAATGAATCACCAAAAATTCAAGATGACGTATGCTTATTGCAGGTAGAGTAGATTCATTGCTTTGAACATAAATACTACCAGAACCAAATTCCTGAACCTAAGTTATCGAGCCAAGGCTCTTAATTCGAAAGTTTTGAGTCCAGATTCATAGGTTTTTGGGCTAAGGCTCTTAAGCAAAAACTTTTAACTCAAAGTTTTTGGGCTAAGGTCTCTAAGAGAAGTTTTCTACTCCGTGGCTCTTGAGCCAATGTTTCGGATCAAATGTTCCTGAATCGAGGCTTTCAACACTTCAAGCAGAGATTCCTGAGCCAAGGCTCCTGAGTTGAGGCTTTTGAATTGAGGTTACAGAGAAGTATAGACTTTGATGAAAAGTATTTGAGTTGAGGCTCTTGAGCAGAGATTCCTAAGCAGGTGTTCCTGAGCGAATGTTAATAAACTGAGGCTTCTGAACCGTGCCTCTTGATCTAGATAATGCAGCAGAGTTTTTTATGCTGTGGCTATTGAAAAAATGTTTCTGATTAGAAGTTCTTGAACAAAGGCATTTGAACAGAGGTTCGCTGGCATTGATTTCCAAGCTGTGGTTCCTGAACAATGGTTTCTGAACAGAGCTTACTCAAGTTGTTCATGAGCCGAGGCTCCTGATTGAAAGTTCTTGAGCTGAGGCTCTTGAGCAGAGATTCCTAAGCAGGGATTATCAAGCTGATGTTACCGCACTGAGGTTTCCGAGTGAAGATATATTAGGCAACGTTACTTAAATATATTTAATTTTTTTTTTCATTGATTGAAGTAGATGAAAAACTTGATCAGTCAACATTTTTTGCGGTAATCTACTTTTCGGATAGCTTTTATGAGCAAAATGAGCTAATAACTCTGGTTGCCTCCAATTTTTATTTTAATCTTCTACCTCAAGGATCTGTACTATCGCCAGTCCTTTTTAATTTATTCTGCAGAGACATGCCCAGTCAAACAGCAGGCACAACTCTTGCACAATACGCAGATGACACTGCTGTATTATACAAATCCAGGAGTACTGCAATTATCACGCAGCGACTCCAAACAGCAGTCACCAAACTAGAGGCTTGGTTCAAAAAGTGGAGAGTCCACGTAAATGCAGAAAAAAGTGCTGCGGTTTTATTCACAAAACGACCACTAGAACCCGAAGGCAACATTCAAATGTTCAACAGTAACATCCCATGGCAAAGATCCAATAAATATCTAGGCCTTACAATGGATCGGGGCATGACGTGGGCTCCACATGTGAACATAATCACTCAAAAAGCAAATTCACTCATTGGAGCACTATATCCAATGCTAAATCGACGAAGTGCATTGTCACTGACAAATAAAATAACGATTTATAAATCGATCATCCGACCAGCCATCACATACGGTATCTCAGTATGGGGATACACCGCAGACACAAACATTAACAAGTTGCAAATATTACAAAATAAAGTCCTCAGGATGGCCACAGATGCACCTTGGTTCATGACAAACCAACAGCTCCATGATGATCTCAGGATCCCATCAGTCAGAGAGTTTGCTCTAAAAATTTCGGATAAGTTCTACGGAATGCTACCGGATCACCCAAATGCCAGCGTGAAGAGGCTGGCCAACTACGACATAGATGAGCCATCACGCCATAAACGGCCAAAACTCATCCTCAACCGTTGAAATTACCCAGTTAATTAGGAAAATTAGCGCCAAGAAGGCGTTGCACAACAGTGCAAAATTTAAAACAAACCGTCCGCAATAATCCGATAAGAGAGGTGAGGGCTCAAAGCCCGGTACTCTCACAAACCCATTAGGATCAAGGATCAAGGAATCTTGGTCTTCTTCGTGGGAAGAATCGTCAAAGGACATAATTCTTCAACAACTGCAATCTTTCAGCTGATAAGGGTTCTAATTGAGGGTAAGAGGCAATATCACGCGATCGGCAGTTGTAATGTGTGACGCGAGTTCCTGACAGTCGCCTGGACACTTCCGGTTCGGTCTGTCACACACTAGGGGACTGTCTAACACTCAAAGCATGGAACAAATTTTGAATGATGAATTGAATTTTGGTAATGAATTAAATGCATGCAAGTTTACACGGTTTTTCAAAGCTTATGGAACGAATTGTAATTCGTAACGATGATATGTATACTTTGAGTTAGCTTAGTGTTTGATAAGTGATCGCCTAAAATCATCATTACAAAAGTTGAGGTAAATGACTCTACTTTAATGTTTATTTACACTAGGTTAATTTTCATTTCACTATGACGCGTAAAGAAAAAACATGTGAATTTTAAACAAATTACTCACATTTGCATAACTAATTTAACTTTATATAAGCGAGGCTGCAGTCCAACATGAATTTGTAGATAATATCGCTTTCCGGAAGAAAAGTAATTTAAAAGACTGCTTCTTAAATAATTCATAATTTATACAAAAATGTGACGCGATGAATAATTTGAATTATATTCATATTTGAAATAGAAAACAAGGAGTATGTCTTACACTGGAACACATAGAGAATTTCACTTTCGTTTTTGATTATTGAAGATAAGAAAGGAAGTAAGATTGTTGATGGTTTTGTGATGAATTATCACATGCTAGCAGAATCACACAACGTGAAAATTAATCACAAATAATTGGTAGATTATGCACTGAGGCTGAAAAATCTTTACAGAAGAATGATCACATTTTTTAGGGTAAACCACATCAAAAAGGACAAAACTATTAGAGGTGCATATTATGCAGAGTTGTTGGACTGATTTGAAGCGAAAGCGGCCGCATTTGACAAACATATTTGTTTCTTCCACCAGGAAGAAGCACCGAGGCACAAGTGCCCAAAATTCCGTGAACTGAAGTACGAATTGGTTCATCATCAACCATATTTGCCAGATTTGGCCTCCTTCGACTATTATTCATTTACCAACTTGAATAAATCTCTCAGTAGTCAGAAATTTGGACCAAACTAGGAAATCATCGCTGAAACATAGATTAATTTGAGGGCTTGGACAAATAGAACGATTCGGAAGACATCGAAACATTAGAGAAACGTTTTCCTAAGTGTATAAGGCTCAGAAAAGACTATGTTGAGAAATAAATTGAGTTTTGCTAAAAAAAAGTATCACATCTTGTCCAATTGGACTAGTTTTTGATCGCCCCTTGTATATGAATCTTACGTGGGTGTTTCTTTTTGTGCTTCTGTTCAATGCACCTAATATCAACTTTTGAGGCATGTCCTTGAATAATAAAATTCGTCTTAACTCGGAAACCAACAATTATATCCATTTATTTCTACCAATTTTTTATTTTTGCGCGGAGCAGCTGCTAAATCATTGTAAGTAACTCAAAATTTAAAACTCATTGTACTTGTAAAACGCATGACAATTCTTTTCTGACAAATGCACACATACTTGTCGCTAATTACCTGGTCGAGCACTCTCACCGGTGTTAGTTGGTTATCCGTAATGATCTGACCGGATATGTGTCGGCCGGAAGTGGTGAGAAAAACGCCATTTTGTACGCTAGTTGACTTTGCTTTCGTGCAGTGTGCACTGTTTATAGTAAATAAAATACACACTGGCTAACCGCTTAAATTCTCAACAGATAATCACTTCTGGCAATCCAATAAAGACACCAAATCTTTCATCAATAAAAATTATATTTTAAGACTGAGATCCGAAAAAAAAAGTAGGAGATATCCACAAATCGTCATCGATTCATGAGATAAATTGTTTTTCACCAATAAACTTTTGTCAAAAAAGTGAATATAAACCCAAAATTCAACAAAAAATCGTTATGAATCTGAACTTCAAATCTCCCACCAATCTAAGCGATTGTTAATTGTTCCTACAATAAACTTAACCGGTGTAACACATGACCATGTAAATATATAACCTGGTCGTTTTTTCGACTGAAAGATCTTGCGATAACATACAATACTCTACTGTTATCATCTCGCCGATCTTCTGATAACAGACATGTGTTCATTTTGCGGCGGAGGGCAATGAGGGGTTACCGGAAAAGCCTGCGGGTGGAAGGGTGGCCGGAAGTAAAGTACGTGAGTGATCTAATGTGTTGTGGTTGACGGTTAATACTACAGGACTTAATGATTTGTATGGGTTTGTGGCTTGGATATAGTTTAACGAGATTTAGGTGAATTGATTCTGTAGACAAACTTTTTGAAATTCATGCGAAATCAGGAAGAACACGAATCAATTTCCTGTTTTTGAATCAGTTTATTTCTGTGTAATTATAACAGGAGAAAGGATTCAAAAAGATCTGACAGGAATTCAAGGAACATCATGATGAATCTTCACAGTCGTTTCAGTGGCGGGACAGAACCAAAATTAGATGTGGGCAAGGTACATTTTGCGAGACCCTCCGGCGACGCAAAAAGCAATGTTATAAATTAAAAAACAGTTGTAACGTAGCCTTTTACTACTAAATTTATTATAATATGGACAATGCAAACTAAACTATATTCTTAGACTAAAATTGAAGAAACATAAATTTCTTGCTTTCAGCTTCACTAAACTTCTTGATAATTGTACCGTAATTCAGCTTACATGCTTTATCTGCTTCAATAGATAAAACTGCCAAAGCTGAAAGTCTTTCCTGACCTATCATACTTCTCAAATAATTATTTACCTATTAGTTTTAATTTCGAAAAGTTCCTTTCGGCGGTATTGTTAACAAAATCGAATAGACTATGTAAATATTTGCGTAAATTTCTTTCAAGTTATTTTCCATTATGTACTGGAACAATTCTTTCACATCTTTAATAGAGTCTGGTACATTTAGGATCATAGTTTGTGATTCTTTATACAATTCGTAAGGTTGAAAGTCACTACTTTCACCCACTCACAGGACTGTATGTAAATCTTGAAAGTTTTATTATTTGCTTTCTCTAAAATCACAAATATTTAATAATTTCTAAAATAAGAGACCTAAATATCCTAAAATTTGTATATTCTAAGATAAAATATCAAAAAGAATCTATTCTGATAATTTTTGTTCTTATGAACATCATGAGGATGCTACGATCGTACGCTGTATTACTTGAGTAACGGACGGAGGAGAGAATAGCCGAATCAGAAGCACACACTATTTGACACTGTATCTCCTGAACGAATTGAGAAAATTGAAGTTTGTGAAGAATATAAGATTCTTTGTACGATTCATTTTAATGTAATAAGAATTATTATTGCAATATCTCTAAAAATGGAAGAATCATCTAGATGATGAAAGCGCATTTTTGACAGCTTATGAATGCTTGTTACTTCAGAGATTTCGCAAATTACCATGTCTCACAGTTATTGAGTTTGAAATCAAGCAGTTTGGGTAAACTTACTAAACAGCAGCTTCCATTTAGTACTAGTTTCAAGTTGACTATTTGAAAGGTACATAATTTATGCACGTACAAACTCAAAAATTCTTTTTAATCTTCATTGTTTAGTTATTGACTGACGGGAGGTCAAGTTGTGTACCTTAAAATGATAATTTGATCTTTATCAAAGCTATATAAAAAAAATACACCAAGAGTAAACAAATTTTAATCCAATAATAATAATTCATTTTAATAAGCTTCAAATTCGCGTCAAACAAGTCATTGAATGAATCCCGGACAGATTTGACAACTGTACATAATAATAGTGACACCCGCGGCGAAAGTTGTAACTAAATTTTTATCTACTTTAATAAATTTTAGTTGCCATATCCCTAATGTCATAAAAATCTATGGGTATTGTTTCACTTGAAACAAGTAATTGAATAATTTAATCCTCCACAATCACTGAGCTTGAATTAAAGCAATTTGTGCAAACCTACGAAACAGCAGCTTTTATTTAGTACCAGTTTCAAGTCGGTGAATAGTATAGTTGCTGAGAACCAGCGTCACGCCAGCCAGCCAGCCAGACAGCCAAAGTGAATATAATGGCGCTTTTTTACAAAAAATGCGCTGAAAATACGAATACCATTACTTGATAAATAACATTTAGAATTTGTGGCTGCACCTTTCGACTCAATCGAGATAATCAAAATGTGTGTAAAGTATTGTGATCTATATACTTGAATATATTGCGATAAAGAGATTCGTCAGAATATCTTCAGAAATACAAATATGATCGATCAAAATTCAATACTCAATATTATTTCTAAAATTGACTATTGTACGACCAAAATGTTTGTTGCTGTATTTTCTGAACGAAACAAGATAATCAAAATTTGTAAAGAACATGTTGTCCAATACATTTATTAAAATCAATAGAAATGTTTCAGAAACTGAATTGACAAGATATTTCTGTTCTAAAAATGAGAATAGAAGATTATCAACATTAACAAAATTCGATAGACAATGTAAAAATTTGAATTTTTATTCAAGTTATTATGTATTGGAGCAGTTCTTATACATCTCTGATAAAGTCTGGTACATTTAGAATCATAGTTTGTATTTCTTTATACAATTCGTAAGGTTGGAATTCATTAATTTCACCCATTCGCAGGACTGTGTATAAATTTTGAAAGTTTTTTATTATTTGCTCTTACTAAAATCACAGATATTGCTCAATTCCTGAAATATGGGACCTGAATATCCAGGAATTTGTATATTCTAAGATAAAATATATCAAGAAAAATCGATTCTGATAATTTCTGTTGTTATAAACATCATAAGAATGCCACGATCGCACGCTGTATTGCTTGAGTTAACGGACGGAGGAGAGAATAGTTGAATCAGAAGCACACACTGTTTGACTTTGTATCTACTAAACAAACTGAAAAATATCGTATTCTGTACGATTCATTCTAATGTAATACGAATTATTATTAAAATATCTCAAAAACTACAAATACTATTACCCGATAAATAACATTTAGAGTTTGTAACTGTACCTTTTGACTCAATTGAGATAATCAAAATGTGTGGAAAGTATTGTAGTCTACATACTTAGATGTAACGCGACGGAGAGTTTCGTGAGAAAATCTTCAGAAATACAAATATGATCGATTGGAACTCAATACTCAATAATATTTCTAAAATCGACTATTGTACTAGCACAATTTTTGTTGTTGTATCTTCTGAACTAAATAAGATAATTAAAGTTTGTAAGGAAGATGTTGTCTAGAACACTCAATAAAATCAATAAAAATGTCTTGAAAATTGAACTGACAAGACATTTCTGTTTTGAAAACGATAATAAAAGATCATCAACAATAAAAAAATTCAACAGACAATGTGAATATTTGGATCTCATTCAAGTTATTTTCTATTATGTATTGGAACAGTTCTTTCACATTTTTAATGAATTCTGGTACATTTAGGATTATAGTTTGTAATTTTTTCTTGCTCTTACTAAAATCACAAATATTGCTTAGTTTCCAAGATATGAGACCTTAATATCCTGAAATATTCCAAGATAAAATATATCAAGAAGAATCGATTCTGATAATTTTTGTTGCTATAAACATTATGAGGATGGTACGATCGCGCGCTGTATTACTTGAGTAACGGACGGAGGAGAGAATAGCCGAATCAGAAACAAACACTGTTTGACTCTGTATCTCCTAAAGAAATTAAGATAACTGAAGTCTGTGAAAAATATCGTATTTCGCACGATTCATTTTAAGGTAATAAGAATTTTTATTGAAATATCACGAAGAATACAAATACCATTACCTGATAAATAACATTAGGAGTTTGTAGTTGTACCTTTCGACTCAATTGAGATTATCAAAATGTGTGGAAAGTATTGTGATCTATATACTTAGATGTAACGCAAAGGAGAGTTTTATCAGAATATCTTCAGGAATATAAATATGATCGAATGAAATTCAATACTCAATAATATTTATAAAATAGACTAATGCAGTAGCACAATGTTTGTTGCTGTATCTTCAGAACAAAACAACATAATTATAATCTGTAAGGAACATGTTGTCCAACACGTTCAATAAAATCGATAAAAATGGCTTAGAAATTAAGCTGACAAGATATTCCTGTTTCAAAAATAAGAATAAAAGATTATCAACCATAACAAAATACGATAGTCAATGTAATTATTTTGATTTTCATTCAAGTTATTTTCTATTATGTATTGGAGCAATTATTTCACTTCTTTAATGAAGTCTGGTACATTTAGAATCATAGTTTGTGATTCTTCATACAATTTGTAGGATTGGACTACTACTTCACCCACTCGAAGGACTGTGTGTGAATCTTGATTTTTTTTTTATTATTTTCTCTTACTGAAATCACAAATATTGCTTAATTTCTGAAATTTGAGACCTAAATATTCTGAGACTTATATATTTTAAGAGAAAATATATCGAGAAGAATTGATTTTGATAATTTTTGTTGCTATAAACATCATGAGGATGCTACGAACGCACGCTGTATTACTTGAGTAACGGACGGAGGAGAGAATAGCCGAATCAGAAGCACACACTCTTTGACTCTGTATCTCCTAAACGAATTGAGATAACTGAAGTCTGTAAAAAATATCGTATTTTGCACTATTCATTCTAATGTATTAAGAATTATTATTGAAATACCTCAAAAAGTACAAATACCATTACCTGATAAATAACATTTAGAGTTTGTAGCTGTACCTTCAACTTAAAGTGTGTGGAAATTGTTGTGATCCACGTGATGGAGAATTATTATTTTCTAATATATGTATTGAAGCAGTTTTTTCACATCTTTAAAGAAGTCTGGCACATTTTAGGATCATAGATTGTAATTCTTCATTCAATTCGTAAGGTTGGAAGTCACTACATTCATCCACTCGCAGGACTGTATGTAAATCTTGAAAGTTTATTAATATTTGCTCTTTTGGTATAATTTTGAATTCTTTCAAATCATATAAGAAACCAAAATTTGGAAAATTTTCATTTAATGACATAAATATTGAGGCGAGGCCGCCTATGAGTCGATTAAAACAATTTATTGATGGTTTGGACTGTTTAGAGCGACCACATCAATGTTGAAAGCTCTGGACGACCATTTGAAGCCATTACTCCAGCAATCATTGATCAAATTTATGATGGACCATTAATGGTCCATTTAAAAATTAATTTGATACAAAGATATCACAACTTTTCTCCCGATTTGGTTCTTTTGTTATCCTATTTCATATAAGCAAGATGATCCTTTAAATTAATTTGAAGTGGGTTAAATTGTTCACGGTATAACTCCAAGCCTCTTCGTAAGATTTGCGTTCTTGGAGCCATAACTCACAGTTCTTGTCGGATGTTTAGAATGGTGTGCAAGCGCAGTGATATCTAGTTGTTGTTAGAAGAGGTATTTAGATGTTAATTTAGTGCGAATGAGAAGTTCCCAAGATACTTGGACAGTAAGACAATAGCCGGGAGTCAAGCTACGTTAAATACAGACATTTTACACTCCGGCGAGCAAAGTGTTCGTTGTTTCGCTAGCTCACTGTACTAGGCTTTTCTTCGCTGCTTACTCCAGGAGTAGAAGATACTTGAAGATAACACGGAGAAAAGGTAGGGAAATTGGGGTATGAATCTTGAAAAATATCAAGGAGAGCACTTCTAGGGCAGTTTGGGTTCTACCATAAATTCATATCTAAGGATAATGGTTTAACTGGTTTGTTTTCTTGTCTAATACATTTTCGAAGCATGGTCCCTCGTTTTGCAGTTGTATTCATTGAGCCAAATGATGTTTCGATTCTTGGTTGACTTTTTCATAGTGTTTTAGGAATGAGTAATGTGTTTCTAATCTTGGGGCTCTTTGAGGATAATATTTTGACAACCAATCAATGAGATTTCAATAAAACAGTTTCATCTTGAGCTTTTTGGGTCCCAAATGAATATTTTATCCCTCCGGTCATGGTTTTGCTGTTCTTCAGGGCTGGTGTGTGTGAGCTTAAATGTAGCCGAGCATCTGAGATCCCTATCTCGCACGATTCACTTGTGTTCTTGCTCGAAGTCCGTTACGAGTGCAAGCATACAATTAATGCTTACTTATTAAACCTAGACGTTTTTTCACAAGGATTCTCTTATATTTTTCTCTTTTAAATAGCAGTTAATTGTCTTTGAAATGTCTTGTGGGTTAAATCGAGCTATAAATGATTTTTGTTTTGTAATATGAATCAACTTTGATGCTGTGCTGCTGTATGGCATTGCACTTTAATTGTAACAAAGATAACAAGTAGAGCAATCCCTCTTCTGTCCTGAAATGCAGTGTACTGTCTCATGTTCAGAATGCAGGCATGTTTAATAATTCAGAAAAAAAGCGCGCCATTTTTGGATTATTTTAATTACTATTTCAATTCCGCGGACAATAGTTAATGAAGCTTTATATGGAAGAAAACAAAGCGATTAATTTCGTATGAAATCTCCCATTCCTCAGGCCACAGGGCGCCAAATTAGGGTCGGCCGGGAGTCGGCGGTAGCTAGCTAATTAACGTTTAAATTCATATTTTATAAATAATGTATAACATAGGTGGATGCATAACACAGCTCTCACAGAGAACATAATTATCCAATTCACATTAATCAAGAGAGCGAAATACATTAAACCCATTAGCGTTAATGGTTTTATAATTGTGTTAGTTCCAACTACAGCCGCGTGGAGCGCTTCTGTGCCGCTGGCACTAAAAAATGAAAACCCGCAGGAGCGGTCATCGAAATGACAATGATTCTAGTGTAAAGCCTGTTGTTATTAACTAATCATTATTTCTATACGTATTTATAATGGTTTTAGTGTCTCCTAAACAGCAAAAATTGCTTTGCTTCTGGCCTTACATTACTCAGAACATAGTTCTGCTTCAATTTGATTGTAAGTAAATCTTTATTTAACTCCTAAAAGTCATTATAGACATCATACATCGTATTAAATCATTTTCTATTTCGCACTTTTTCTACCCATTCATTTTCCTCATTTACCACAATCATTCCTCAGTTAATTATGACATCCTCTCCATCCATTTCCCTCCTACTTCTTCCTTACACATAAACCCATCTCTCTTACTTCTCGGAAGCATCTAAGTTTACTCTCATGACATTAAACCTTACAATGCGTTCTCATTACCGCGTATAACTCACTGTAATGTCCCACACCAACATTCATAATCACTTGCTTAGTACTGTATAACAAGGTCTCAGATCTAGTGACATCAGACGTTAGAATAAGTGATGGTAGTCTTTATGGTAGAGAATTTAAAGAGTAGATTTGAAGGAGAGGAATGGATGTTGAAGTGGGTAATTTTCTGGTCGACTGTTTTTGGAAATTAGAACTTATGATGTTTGTTTATTTTTAATAACCGGATCTTTTTAATGAATTGTTGTTGAAGTTGGTATTGGATTCCCAATATTAATTTGTTTTGTAGTAACATTGAGGGACTATAGGATAAGCAAGAATAACAACAATTCTTTGACAATAAGATTGTCTTTCCAGATATCCCATGACTATTTTGTTCTTCAAGCAATACATATTCAGGACCTAGTCCTATAAAATTGTTGATTGTGGATATTTTTGAAGATGGAAGCCCTCCTACAAAGCCAAACATTGCTCCATCAATGGTATAAGATCTGAGGGTCATTATCCCTAAATGAGAGATGAGCATTGCTCTGGATGAACCATCCAACAAAAAGACTACTCAGCAGAGGTTCTTAAGACCTTTGAACACTTGATGAGTCACTGCAAGCTTCTATCTCATTGTGACAACTCCTCTGAAGTTGAGACCTCAAAATTGATTGAACCAAGTCTTTAACCTATACCATATTCTTCCTCAACCTAAGATACTGAAACTGGTGATTGTGGACATTTCCGGAAAAATGAACGATTCTATTGAGGTTCAGACAGAAGAGAAGTCCGATAGGTCCTGCTAGGGAACAAGACTCAGTGGACACAACCATCAAGTTAAAGACCGGTAATCTTCTTCCTAGATGAACCATCCACGACATGTTTTGAAATAAGAACTATTATATTGATATTTGGGTAACTGGAACATTTCCCCTAGAAGGACATGAAATCCAGTGGAGCAAGTCAGAGACAAGCAAGATTCTTTCTGGATAAACTATCCAAGAAAAAATGAGTAGCCACTCCTAGTGAGTAAATAGAAGGTCAGATTAATAATAAGAACTGAAACGGGTTACTCATCGAAGTCTAGAACTATTCTGTTGAGGCTTGGGCCAAAGAGGAGCCCAACAGATGATTGAAATATTACTTCTGCTACTCAAATCAGATTACTGTATAAGAAAACAAGACTCAGTACTGTGAACAAACATTGGAGCTGGAAGAAGAACCATTCAGCCGAGGTTTTGGAGAATAGGAGCCAAACCGCTGAGCTGCAAGTTTCTATCCTATAACAACAACTGCCTAAATCACTCCTCTGGAATGACAATCATTCTCTGGCAATAATAGAACCATTAAAACTGAGTTCCTTATCATAGTTAGTCTATTTGGTCTTTTAAACAGATGCTACGACTATGTGGGAGAAATAATGAGACTGACAACACTACGGGCAATCTAGCACCAGTGTGTTTGCTCTATTTGTCTGAAAACGTGTGTTCACCACTTCCAGATACTCAGTCCGAGTTTTAGCCCACATGTAAATTTCGAGAGCGTTATCAATTTAGTCTTTTTGTTGTGTATTAACGGAATGGAACAGCGAAATTTACAGCCACGTTTTGCCATCAGATTTTGTGTTAAACTTGAGAGATCCACGAGGGTGATCTTTGAAAAAGTGGAATAGGCCTATTGGGAGCATTCCTCATCAAGAGCACAAGTTTTTTGCTGGCACAAATCATTTTTGGAAAGTCGAATATATGTACGTTGAAGATGAACCTGGCCGAGGGAGACCTTCAACTTCAAAAACTGACGAGATTGTCGAACGTGTGAGGGTTTGTGCCAAAATGGTGCCAAGAAACTTTCGACCTCAAAAAGTACATCTGTTGCTCCCCAGCGCTCTGTTCATGTGATCTGAGTCCTTGTAAATTTTTCTTTCCACGAATTTAAGAATTGTCTTAAACGGACGAAATTTTGGGAATCTGGAGAACATCCAGGAGAATGTGACCCACATGTTAAAGGCCTTACCAGTTCTTCAGCACTGCTACCAAGACTGGAAACAACGATTCCACTAGTGTATAGCTGCCCAAGGAAACTTATATGAAGGGGACAATATCATTGTTCAAAAAAATTGAAAGTTGGCAGATCAAATATTGGTCCTATTATATCCTAACGATGACTTATTGAACGAAGCAAGACATTTCCAGAACCTTTATCTGTGTCATTCACGATTAGAGACTCCTTTGAAGACTCTATTAAGGAAAGCCAATTGGACACAATCCCTAGGTCAGAGAAAAGCAAGTCTCTTTCTGAATAAATCACAATTAACAAGTGGTAGGTCATTGCTTGACATCTAAAACTAGCGGACATAATCTTTTAGAAGCAAAATCTGCACCTGAAGACTTCTTTAGATGGTAAGGACTCCTGTTAGACGAGTATAATACGTCGTGAGGTAGCAGTACCAGTACAAGGATTTCTGAAAGACCACCCCTGTTCAATTATCTGTTCTGCAGTAATTAACTACAGGATAAAACATTGCGCAAGCTTAACCAAGCATTGGATCTCTATCTGTGCCATTCACGATTGGAGACTTTTGAAGACTCTATTAGGTTTTGACCAGAGAGAAGCCAAACAGGGAAAGATCAATTAGACACAATCACTAGGTCAGATGACCAGAGAAAAACCAAACAGGGGAAGATCAATTAGATACAATCACTAGGTCAGATAAAGCAAGTCTCTGTTTGAATAAACCGTCTGAGAAAAAGACAAATAGCCTATTTTCAGGATTAAGTATAATGTCGAACTACTGGCAGGACTTACAATAAACATGTAGTATGTCATTGCGTGGCATGTACTGTTAGCAGACATAATATTTTAGGAGCAAAATCTGCACCCGAAGACTTCTTTAGATGGTCAGGACTGCTGTTAGAGTAGTACAATAGGTCGTAGGAATTTCCAGAAGACCACCTCTGTTTAATTATCTGTTCTGCAGTAATTAACTACAGGATGAAACATTGTGCAGGCTTAACCTAACATTGGACCTTCATCTGTGCTAGAAAGGCTTAGCCCAGAGAAAAGCCAAACAGGAAAAGATCTATTGGACATAATCAGTAGGTTAGAGAGAAGCAAGTCTCTTTTTGAATGAACCGTTTATATGAAAAAGATGGATAGTTACTTCCAGGGTCAGGTACAATTTCGGAATACTGGCAGAACTCACAATGAACACTTGCCATCTGCTGTTAGCGGGCATAATCTTTTAGGAGCAAAAATCTGCACCCAAAGACTTCTTAAGATGGTCAGCACTCCTGTCAAAGGTGTACAATAGGTCTTAAGATGGCAGTACATGGATTTCCGGAAGACCACTCTTGTTTATTATCTATTTTACAGTAATGAACTACAGAATAAAATATAAAAAGTAAAGCGAAGGATCCGTTGATGATTATTAGGTATAGGACAAGGCCTTTCGAAATCCAGTTTCAGTAAAGTGGATTTCGAAAGGCCTTGTCCTATTCCTAATACAGAATAAGACATTGTGCAGACATCACCAAGCATCGGACCTTTATCTGTGACATTCACGATTGGAGACTTTTCTAAAGACTCTATTGAGTCTTGGACCAGAGAATAGCCAAACAGGAAAAGATCAATTGGATACAGTTACTAAGTCAGAGAGAATCAAGTCTCTTTCTGAATAAACCGTTTAAGAAAGAGACAGATAGTTACTTTCAGGATTAAGCATAATGTCGGACTACTGGCAGGCTTTACAATGCACACGTGGTAGGTCATTGCGTAACATTCACAAGTAGCAGACCTTCAACTATGCCATTCACGATTGAAGACTTTTTTGAAGACTCTATCAAGGTTACGACCAGAGGAGAGCCAAACAGAAGAAGATCAACTGGACACAATCACTAGGTCAGGGAGGAGCAAGTCTCTTGCCAAGAAAAAGACGGATTGTTATTTCCAGGATTGAGCACAATGTCGGACTACTGGCAGGACTTATAATGAACATTGCGTAGCATCTACTGCTAGTGAACATTGAGGAGCAAAATATGCACCTGAAGACTTCTTTAGATGATCAGAACAACTACTATTTGATTACCTGCTCTGCAGTTATAAACTACAGGACAGAAAATTGTGCAGGCTTAGCCAAATATTGGACCTTCACCTGTGCCATTCGCGATTGAAGACTTTTTTACAGTCTCTATCAAGGACTGGACCAGAAGAAAGCCAATCAGGAAAAGATCAATTGGACACAATCACTAGGTCAGAGAGGAGCAAATATCTTTTTGAATGAACCGTTTGAAAAAAAAGACGGATTGTCGCCTTTAGGATTGAGCACGATGTTGGACTACTGGCAGGACTCACAATGAATACGTGGTAGGCAACCAAAAGTATGTAATCTGCACCTGCAGACTTCTTTAGATGGTCAAGACCCCTGTCAGAGGAGTACAATAGTTCGTAAGGGATGTCTGGATGACCACCTCTGTTGATTAATCTGTGCTGCAGTAATAAACTACAGGATCTAACATTTTGCAGGCTTAACCAAACATTGGATCTTCATCTGTGCCATTTGTGATTTGGGACATATTTAAATACTCTAGAAAGGCTTTGACTACAGAAGAGTCAAACAAGGAATTGGAAATGTGCTCCAGTAAGATCAGTGACAAGTAAGATCCTTTCACATCATCAAGATAGCAACGAATGATGAGTATGGACCACGATTAAGTTGAGCTCACTATCTAACAAAGATAATACGTGAAATAATCCTGCTTCTGTCCAAATATTAGCTGTAGCATTCAAGATTGATCTTGGATAATTCGCAATTAATCTTGTAAACTTTTTATGTTAAGAATCTTTTAATAAAGTTAATTGCGTACACCTCATCATTCTTCAAAACATGACATCCGTGTGTCACTTCCAAGTTATCTAACAGCTTGCGTGTCAAAATAACAATAACACAATGACGTCATCGTCATCATCATTAAGTGAAATGGTACAGTTTCTGTCGGATCAGTGAGCTACGTTACTTACTCCGAAAAATGAAAGTATCATTACGGTTAATGAACACGGAGTAATTTTTATGTTTGACAAAAAGATACTTGTTGGGAACAGATGACGATTGAAGACAGTTTTCAGTCTTGAAGAGCAATAAATCACTTGTTCTTGGTTTGGTTGTCCTCCTTGGATGGTTTCTTACTAACTAAACAATAAACCAGAAGCTGGAAGCATTTACTTTGGTATTCTAGCTACTTGTCGTTTTCAGAGCATAATACATTTCTCTGTAATGTATGGCTTTATGTATTGCGAAACTACAACAGCACGAGTTATAGAAGATTTGAGAGAAGCTAATTCCGCATTTCAAGCACTTTGAATTTAAATTTGCGCAATGGATACGGAGATTAAACTGTGTAATTGTTTCTAGTTTAAGTTTGATGAATTTTTAAATGCTGAAGGAAGAGTTTGACTCAAATTTTGGTTGTTGAAATGCTTTATGAATTTTGGTACCTATTGTTTTATTGTCAAAATTTGGAATAAATAATAGCATTAATTATTTCCTTATATTTGTATCCTCGTTCCTCATTTAATGCATAATATAATATTTTATTGTACTAATGTTGAAGTATAAGTGAATATTGTTTGATATTCAACTGCTTTTTAATGCCTAGTCATTTATCATCACCATAACAAAGCAATGCAATATTGCACACGAACAATCGCACATCTCAGACTCAAACAAATGAATTATTCTTTTCTTGGTGTTACATATTATTATAATTAAATGCAGTAGTTCTTAATGTGTTTCCTCAATTTAATAACGTTATGATGAAATGGTTGCATTCCTTAATTACTTTAAACGAAGCATTCAAGAATTGTGTAGCAATTCTTGAAACAATTTTTACTCAACGAATTGTTTAAAGCAAATTAATGATATTAATATTTATAATATCGATGCAATCATAAGGATGAGGAAATATTTTGTTGTAAGTTAATGCATTCGATTGTAATTCCAACAAGGACATCAACGATTCGAGAAGTTCCGTTCTATCAATAAAACTGAAAGTTGAATTGGAGAATAACTGACTTACCACACCAAAATATCAATACTTCTATTCCCACAGAACAGGATCTTCAATTGTCCTCTGATTTTGACTCTGTAACAAACAACAAATATTATACTCAGATTTAAACAAACTATAACATTCTACAATAGGAAGGTATTATTTGCTCTTTGTCCTACAAAAACGTCATGCGTAATAAGGTCGTAGAGCATCAAATTTTCTTCAAGAATATATAATATTAAACTTTTAAATTCAATCGATCATTCATGTGGAAAGAAGAGCACTATAGTGTCTGATGGCTATACGAGTCCATCGTCAAGCACCAAGGTTTGCTGAGCATAGCAAAGTCAGTCGATATACATTTCAATCAGGAGAAGTCATAACTGTGAAGCAGTAAGACTTCTTATCAAATGTCCACAATAAAAGTCGGCTGATAACATGCTGAAGGTCAAACTACAGGCACATGAAATCGGAACACTTCCAGCCCAGAACGATGCTGACGACCTCATTGCAGACACGGCTGTGAAGTTGTCAAAATCAACCGCTGTTGCTGTTATTGGTGAGGACGTCGGCCTAAAAGGCTTGTTGATGGCCAGGATACCTAGTGACTAAAACATAATTTTCATCAAACCTGGATGTAGAAAGATAAAAACTTCATTGGTTTCTACCCAGGAGCTTCAAAACATTTTATTTCTACACGCCTTTACTGGGTGTGATACCATCTCAGCCGCATTCCGAAAGAATAAGTAATGTATTTGAAATCTCCAAACTTCCAGGAAGCTGCTGGTGTTATCTAGTACTCTTCCTCAACCAAAGATTATATATGGGAAGCTAGAAAAAAGTGTATGTTGAAGTGGTAAGGACCCCATTTGGAGAGAAATCTCTGAATGCTTATCGTTACCAATCCTTAATTAAATCAGTTGTCAATATCAAATCAGGCATCTAGTGCCTCCCACCAGTTGAGGGGACAACGAAACAACATCCTTTGAGTATATATCACCGAGTTCAGATGTATGGGTGGGAGCTAACTTCCAATAAATTTCTAACTCCGGTGAACAGTCAGCAGCAAGCTGCACCGGATGAAATATTAAAAATTATTTTTTATCGATACACAAAGGATTGTGCCACCATCAAATGCGAATGCAAAAAGTCATCTCTCAAGTGCTCCCCTACCTACCAAAACTGCAAGGAGAACTGTCTTAATAGGAACCCCTTCTTGGACAACGGGGATAAAGACAAATATATTGTTCCTCTGTCAGTCATCCTCTGTTGCTGTTATTGGTGACAAAAATGTATCCCCTTTTTAGGTCTTTATAGCCAATATTTATAAAGACATTTCGGTAGTTTGTTATATATCTTCCATTACTCCTCACTTCCCTACATGTGCTCTAATTTATTTGATCTACTTTGATTAGGTTTTATCTATTGTTTGACCTCAAACTTACTTTGTAGTTCTTGGCTCCGCCCACCTCACACCTTATGATTTGATTGGATATTCATCTGGTATTTTGTATCATGTTTGTAGTTATAAGATTTGTTTTCTGCTCTGATTTATTGTACTCTGAAAATGGTAGCTTTGCTACTGAAATGTATATAAGTAATTTTGATAAAAAGTGAAAAAAAGATTGTATTGTTCTATTATTGTAATCTTCATGTAGCTCACCTCAGTGTTTACCAATTTACTTAAATTCGTTGAACTGTTATAATCTGAATCTTCATTCTGGTCTGTAAACCAGTCTTTCATAACACTTATTATTACTTTATTGTGTCATTCCAACTGTTTTTCCAGTATAATACTTTATTTTTGTTTAAAAAAATTGAAGCAAAATTAATTCTGCTGATTACTGTCATCGAAACTTTTGGGGTTGAGCTAGACCAACCAGTTGTTGCTCCTTTAACTGTTTATTTTTCTCTGGATCAAACTGATGAATTCAAATCTCTACACGATCAAAAAATCAGGATCAATCTTTTTTGAAACGACCACAAATCAACTTGGATGTTGCGACTTTCAGTTGGTTACGGTGATTTGGAAATCCATCCAGCTGATGATTTTTCGAACCTAAATCATGATCGTTCGTAATATCTAGAATCAATCAATATTCGCACTATGAAAGGCCTTCTCAAGACAACTATCTTCAAGGAAATGATGAGGCCTCATTTTGTTCTTGATTTTGTTTAAAAGAACTCTGCCTTCAAGAACTTTATGGGGTCTTATTTCTTACAGAGCTCTTTTTAATACTGAAAGAGAAGAGTAAATACAGAATCTAGTCAATATATGGTCAGGAAGGCCTTCTCAAGACTTCCTTCAAGGATTTTGTGAGGTCTTATATCTTAAAAACTTCTTCATAGCTCTGTAAGAAAGAAAGCATTACAGATCCCTAGAAATTGGTACAATATTTTGAGGGGATATTGAGAAAGCTTCTGTAAGGCTTTATTCTTCACAAAATCCTTGCTAATCTTATTAATAAGAAAGATATTATAGAACCAAGTCAATATGCGGACTTTGACAGGAGTCGTAAGACATGAGGTTTCTGTGAAGCCAAGTTCTTCCTTTGTCTATAAGAAAGGAGGCATTGGTAAATCTAGTCAATATATGGACGATGGAAGCCTTCTCAAGATATAGTTACTCTGCCTTCAAGGATTTTGTAGGATTTTATCTCGTACAGAGCTCTTTCATATTCTGTGAAAAAGAAGGCATTACAGAATCTAGTTAATATATGGACAATAAAAAGCCATTTCAAGACCTAGTAACTCTGCCTCCTATAACTTCATGAGGCCTTATTTCTTACAGAGACTGATTTTTAATTCTGGAAGACAGAAAAGCCCTCGCAAGACATAATAACTTTTTCTTCAAGAATTTTGTGAGGTCCAATATCTTTCACAGTTCTTCCTACTTATGTGAGAAAGAAGGCATCACAAATCTCTAGATTTCCTGCTAATTCTGAGGCCTTATTTCTTACAGAGTTTATTTTAATTCTGTGAAAGAGAAGGTATTACAGAATTTTGTCAATATATTATTATTATTATTATTATTATTATTATTATTATTAACATACACTGCCCTACAGGTAATACCCAATGAATGGACAGGAGAAACACATTAAAAAAAACAATAAAGTGGTACATGTCAGAATAAAAAACATACAAAATAAATAAATAATAAGTTATTGAACAGAATTAAAAATTTACAAAATAAATAAATAATAAATTACTGAACACATAAAATAATTTCTTTGGCAAAGTCCTTTGGTTCCAAAAGAAAAACATCAACATCGGAAAATCTTTTTTCAAATGTGTCACACATTCGGTGGATGGGAGAAGAAGAAAAAATATTTGTTCGTGGAGTAGGTAAATAGAAAGTACGGGTACTGCGAGTGTTGATGGAAGGAGAGTAAAAAGGAATTAGACTTAGACAATGAGGATCATCAATTTCCCCGTGAATTAATTTATTCAAATAGCGAACCGCGATGATTTCTCGATTCACATTGAGTCTCCGTAAATCAAATATCTCAAGTAATTGATTATACGACACCGAGTTGTCTGGATAGTGGCCATTAACTCTAAAGTAAATAAATTTAAGAAATTTTTTCTGTATATTGTCGATACGGACCTGATGAGTTTCATAGAGAGGATTCCAAATAATACAACAATAATCCAGCTTGGATCGGACGAAGGAGAAGTAAAGGGTAAAGATAGGCGCAACATCTTGAAAGGCCCTAGTACTTCGGATGATAAAACCAAGCATCTTCATGGCAGCATTACATATATAGACAATATGATGGATGAAAGTTAGTTTGGAGTCAAAGATGACACCAAGGTCTTTAATTGTCTCACAACGCGTTAAAAGTGTGTGGTTAAGTGTATAATTGCAAGTGACAGGAGAGGTGCAGCGTGAATAAGACATAACATGGCATTTGTTTGTGTTTAAGGATAAATTGTTGATGGAGCACCAATTCCAAAGGCTGATCAGATCATTTTGAAGTATGATACAGTCATTTTGAGATGAAATGGTATTGAAAATTTTCAAGTCATCAGCAAATAATAAATAATTACATTTTAAGATTTCAGTTACGTCATTTATGAATAAAATGAATAAGAGAGGGCCCAAATTTGATCCTTGCGGGACTCCAGATGTTGCGGTAAATGGATCGGATTTATAACCAAGGAATTGTACATAAAGTTTACGATTACTAAGGTAGGAGAAGAGCAAGGATATTAAAGATGATGAAAAAGAGAAAGAATGGAGTTTACTGATCAGGATGCTGTGGTCAATTCTGTCGAATGCCTTCGAAAAATCAGTGTAAATACAATCAACTTGTCCTTTATTATCAAGAGCATTCGAAACAAAGTGAGTAAAATGCATGAGATTATTTGTAGTGGATCTTTTTTCCATGAAACCTGATTGAGCAAGACTAATCTCATTCTTAATTCTAGGATATATTGTGGAATAAAGTATTTTCTCAAATATTCTACTGAAATTAGATAGGTTAGCGATGGGACGATAATTCAAAATAGAACTAGTATCGCCGCTTTTGAAAATAGGAGTTACTCTGGTGGTTTTCCATACATCAGGGAAACAGTTAGTTCTGATGGACAGGTTGATGATATGAACAGAAAAACCTATTCAAGACATAATAACTTTTCCTTTAAGGATTTTATGAGGTCTTACATCTCACAGAGTTCTTCTTAAGAAAGAAGGCATCACAGATCTCTAGAATTTTCTTTTAATTCCAGAACCTTGTCAATATATGAACAAAAAAACCTTCTTCAGACATAAAAACTCAAAGAGTTATTCTTACACCTGTAAGAAGAAAGGCATTACAGAACTCTAGGCATTGGTATATATCTTGAGAAGATATTCAGAAATCACCCAACCGCGTTGTATCTGTCCTTTCCAGGACTCTGTGATTTCTCACAGAGTTCCTGCTAATTCTTCAAGGAAGGAGGTATCACAAAAATCTACTAAATATAAATATATATCAATAAGGCGTTCTTTAGACACTCTTTTCATGAAGACTTTTTGAGGTTTTATTACGTACGAGTTCTTCCTTATTCTGGAGAACAAAGATATCACAGTATATGGTCAATATATGGACAATGGAAGGTTTTTTCAGGATATAATTACTATCCCTAAGGACTTGATGAGGCCTAAATATGAACAATGAAAGGCCTTCTTGTTAATTCTGGAAAATAGAGGGCATCACAGATCACTAAGTATTCCTGCTAATTCTGAGGCCTTATCTCTTACAGATTTCCTTTTAATTCTGTAAGAAAGAAGATATTACAGAATCTTGTCAATATATGAACAAAAAATGGAAGAATCATCTAGATGATGAAAGCGCATTTTTGACAGCTCATGAATGCTTGTTACTTCAGAGATTTCGCAAATTACCATCTCTCACAATTACTGATCTTGGAATCAAGCAGTTTAGGCAAACTTACGAAACAGCAGCTTCCATTTAGTACTAATTTCAAGTTGACTATTTGATAGGTACATAATTTATGCATGTACAAACCCAAAAATACCTTTCAATCTTCATTGTCTAGTTATTGACTGACGGCAGGTCAAGTGCTGTACCTTAAAATGATAATTTGATCTTTATCAAAGCTATATGAAAAAAATACACCAAAAGTGAACAAATTTTCATTCAATAATAATAATTCATTCTAATAAGCTTCAAATTCGCGTCAAACAAGTCATTGAATGAATCCCGGACAGATTTGACAACTGTACATAATAATAGTGACACCCGCGGCGAAAGTTGTAACTAAATTTTTATCTACTTTAATAAATTTTAGTTGCCATATTCCTAATGTCATATATATCTATGGGCATTGTTTCACTTGAAACAAGTAATTGAATAATTTAATCTTCCACAATCACTGAGCTTGAATTGAAGTAATTTGTGCAAACCTACGAAACAGCAGCTTTTATTTAGTATCAGTTTCAAGTCTGTAAATAGTATAGTTGCTGAAAACTCAGCGTCACGCCAGCCAGCCCGCCAGCCAGACAGCCAAAGTGAATATAATAGCGCTTTTTTACAAAAAATGCGCTAAAAATCCGTTCAGCTGATTATTTTGCAAGCCCAAATCATGTTCGTTCGTAATACCTAGAGTCTCTACTTTATATTTCAACCAAATTCGTAAATTTTTCGAAATTATTTCATATATAGTACCATCATTCTCTAGGATTAACACAAAATATGTCTTTTAGCAAGGTTTCTTCCTTTTTTTCACTTCGTAACTCAATGGACAACGTAAAAAACTCATTTAGAGTATCTACTAGATATTTCAGCCTGAATTATTGTTTCTTCAAAATTATTTCATGTACTGAGTCAATATTTTTTGGAATCAGCATGGTTTTTATCATTGACATCGGTTTTCAAATTCGCAATCCTATTTATTTAGTTTATCAATCATGTCACCAATGATTAATTTGATGGAATTGATTGATTTTCAATTTAATGTGGCCTGAAACTTTGGGTTTTGATATTTTGTTTAAACTAAATGCCGAATTATTCTTCCTAGCAATCACACTGGTTTTTATCAATTGAAAATGGTATGGGGCATGATATTTTTGATGAAATCAACTTGATGATATAAACAGAGATGTAGTTATTATAATTATCTGAAAGTTGTAGCCATTTAAAATGAATTGAAGCCATAAGTATGCTGACTTATTATCTGGGAACTGAGACAATTATCCACTACATAAAACAGTTCATCACCTGATAATACAATAATAAATAAATCATCAAAAGTTTGGCAATGTTTTCGTGAAAGCTATGTAAATATGTCAAACATTAAAAATTCACACTATGGAATTACATGGCTGAATTGCCATATTTTGAAACAAAAGCTATCGTCGCTATGTCGACACTGCGATTACCTCGCTACAAAGAGCCAATTAAATATTAATAACAGAATTAAAATAATTCTATAATGAATTCTTGACTTTGTTATCGAAAGAACGAAACAAGATATTTGCAAAACCTTCTGTGATGAAACTTTGGCGTTCTTGGACGATATTCAATAAAGAAGTCCAAAAAAGGTTACGTAAATGTCTGCAAAAACTTTGTAGTCAGTTCAGGATGGTTCGCAGTATATCAAATGTTGAGGATCTCTGTCAGCGAGTTTAAAAGACTCGTTATATTTGAAATGAAATTATTCTTTAGCGTTACCCAACGATTCCGGTGATTGTTAAAGTAATTTAAATCAAAATTAGTCTGTTAACAAGCAATGTAAGCCATAGCTGGTGTTTCGTCTACTGCAGACGATATAATTTTATTTTTTGCGCATTGTTAGTCTGAGTTTGTGGCTGTAATTTTGGGATTTGGAGAATTAACTGCTAGTTTGAGCTTAATTCGATTTAACAAATATAAAGAGTTGTCGTCATTCTTTGAGAAACATATCAAATATGTTGAAAATTCTACTCATTTCCTTTTCCAATTTGAAATTTCCTCTTTCATGTTTAACATATCTAAGGCAGTGTGCATAACTGAAGCACTGAAGCAAGGATACACCATTTAATTGCTGCTAAAGGTGCCTCTTCACGTAACGCTAATTATTTTACTTGATATCAAGAATACAAAAGTGAAATTTAATGGTTATCATTATAACATATTCGTTTTTACTTTTATATACACAAAGAAGGACAAAAATGCTAATAAGTGCAATTAATACAGTCCGTAATTATAGATTATTAATTTTAACACCGTTTTGTTATTTTTTATCATATGTTAAACTCCCAATCAAGTACAAATTCAAGGAAGTTGATAAAGGATTCTATCCTAATAAATCTGAAATGTATAAAGTGAGATTGATAGATGCCATCTTCACTATTTCTGTTGTAAATCATCACCGTGACTTTTGACAAAAATTCCAGGAAAAGTATTAGGATTCCAACTTTTCCTTTTACATCAATTAAAGCACTCAAGAATTATAATTACACATTAGACATACATATACACACGCGGATATGTTATGTTATAATATAATTCGCTCTTTTATTATATTAAATGCATTCGTTCATGCTCTGATAGTAACAATTTCGTTTTCTGAATCGTGTCTAGCTCACTTTCACTGATGGCAAGTAAATTTGTGTACATTATTCTAAAATGTTTAGAGCAATGTTGTCTAAATTAAGATCCAAAAGACAGTTACTTTCTTAAAATTACACGAAAGAACAATTTTTAAAATGATTAACATTAAGATTTTATTGTGATGGAATTTTGAATCCATGTAGTAGGAAACAAAACTAATATATTTGAAAATTGGTGTATTTTATCTGCAAACAGCAATAAGCGCCCTCTTAATTTATTTAATACTCACAATGACTTTGGAAAACCTTATTTTTGACAAAATTGGGAAGTTCTGTAATAAATAAGGCCTTACAGAATCTCGAAAAAAAGATGAATGTTCAGTGAGCTGAGAAGGTCTTTTAATGTTCATAAATTGGTGTAAAGTAGTGTGATGACTTCTTTTAACAGAATTACGAAGTATTATGTGAAAAATGAGTCCATCAAAATCCTTTGTCTTGAGAAGCCCTTTAATTGTTCATATATTAACTAGATTCTGTGATGCCTTCTTCTTCACAGAATGAGAAAAATCTCCGTATGAAATAAGACTTCACTAAATCCTTGGAGGCAGAATTACCATGTCTTGAGAAGGCCTTCCAATATTCATATATTGATTGGATTCTCTAATACCTTCTTCCTAGCAAAATGAGGAAGAATCTTGTATGAAATGAAGCCTCAGATAATCTTCATGAGAAAATTACTATTTCTCAAGGACGCCTTTCAAATTACTAACATTGGCTAGAATAATTTAGTGTATTATGTAAAAAATAAGGTATCACATGAAGAATTCTTAATGTTTTCCTAAGATACTGTAAGTTCTGTAATGCCTTCTTTCTAGCAGAGGTAGAAACAACTCTTTGACTTATAAGACCTTTCAAAATCCTTGGAGGAGAAGGTACTATGTATTGAGAGAGCCTTTCTGTTCATATATTGACAAGATTCTGTAATACCTTCTCTCTTACAGAATCAAAAAGAACTCTGTAGGAAATAAAGCTACAGAATTAGCAGGAATTCCAGAGATCTGTAATGGCTATTTTCTTACAGAAGTAGGAAGAACTCTGAAAGATATTGGATCTCACAAAATTCTTGAAAGAAGAATTATGTCTTGTGAGGGCTTTTATATCCATAAATTGACTAGATTACAACATGCTCTCTCTCCTCATAAAGTTCTTGGAGGCAGAGTTACTATATCTATTGAGATGGGTTCTCATTGGTCATATATTGACTTCCTCTCTCAAAAAATCTAATCCTTATCTGCAAAGTTACTATGTTTTGAGAAGGCCTCCTCATGTCCATATATTTACTAAATTTTGCCAGCCTCTTCTTTCATATAGAGAGAAGAAGAACACTGTATGGTATTAAGCCTCAGAAAATCCTTATAAAGAGAGTTGCCATGTCTAAAGCCAACGTATCAAAATCTACATATCGACTAGATTTTTGTAATATCATTTTCTTCCAGAATTAGTAGGAATTCTGTGTTTTTTCGAGGATACGGCTGTTCACAAAGACTTTTCATTGTCTTATTGAGGTACTGTACCAATATCTAGAAAACTGTAATGCCTTCTTTCTTACAGAAGTATCCATACATTGACTAGATTATATAATCTCTCTTTCAGAATTCGAGAAGATTCTGTAAGAAATAAGGCCTCACAAAATCCTTGGAAGTAGAGTTATTAACCACATATTGACATGATTCTCGATTGCCTTCTTTGTTAGAGAATGATACAGAACTGTGTACAAAATAAGGTCTTACAAAATTCTCATGAAGAGAATTACCATGTCTCCAAGAAGCCTCCCAAAGTTCGCATATTGACTAGATTTTTGTGATGTCTTCTTACTTACAGAGTTAGCAGGAATTCTGTAAGAAATAAGGTATCACGTAATTCTTGAAAGAACAAGTATAGCGCGTTAAGAAGCCTCTTCAATGTCTTCTTGAGATACTCTGTGATATCTTCTTTTTTACAGAAGTAGAAAAAGCTCTGTAAGGTTAAAGAATTAACAAAAATCTTTGAAAGAAGTATAATATCTTGATAGGATCTTTCTATTTATATAGGTATTGACGAGATTTTGTAATGCCTTCTTTCTTTGAGAATTATAAAGAAATCTGTACGAAATAAGGTCCCACAGAATCAGAATAATTTTTGTTGAGAAGGCCTTCCATTGTTCATATATAAGGTCTCATCAAGTCCTTGAGGACAGTTATTATGTCCTGAGAAGGCCTCCCGTTGTCCATATATTGACTATATATCGTGATACCTTCTTTCTCCAGAGTACGGAAAAACTCATATGAAATAAAGCCTCAAAAAGTCTTCATGAAAAGAGTGTCTGAAGGACGCCTTATTGACTAGATTTTTGTGATATTCTCTTTCTTACAAAATTAGCAGAAACTCTAAAAGAAACTGCAGAATCCTTGAAAGGACAGATACAGCGCTTTCAGAAGATTTCGAAATATCTTCCCAAGATACTATACCAATGCCTACAGTTCTGTAATGCCTTTCTTCTTACAGACGCAAGAATTACTCTTTGAAATATAAGGCCTCATAAAATCCTTGAAGGAAAAATTATTATGTGTTAAGAAGGTTTTTCTGTTCATATATTGACAAGATTCTGTAATTCATTCTTTCTTAGAGAACCAAGAGAAACTCTGTAAGAAATAAAGCCTCAGAATCAGCAGGAATTCTAGACATATGTAATACCTTCTTTCTCACAAAAGTATTGTGTAATATATAAGACCTCATAAGATCTTTAGAGGAAAAGTTACTTTGTCTTAAAAAGATTTTTCTGTTCAAATATTGACAAGATTCTGTAATACCTTTTCTATACGGAATAGCAGGAATTCTGGACATCTGTAATTCTTTCTGTCTCACATAAGTAGGAAGAACTTAGGATATTAGACCTCACAAAATTCTTGAAGGAAAAGTTACTACGTCTTGCGAGGGCTTTTCTGTCTTTCAGAATTGGAAAGCACTCTCTGTCAGAAATAAGGAATCATGTAGTTCTTGAGGGCAGAGTTACTAGGTCTTGAAATGGCTTTTCATTCTCAATATATCAGATTCTGTAATGCCTTCTTTCTCACAGATTATAAAAGAGCTCTGTACGAGATAAGATCCTACAGAATATTTGAAGGCAGTTTAACTATGTCTTAAGAAGGACTTATTGTCAATATATTGACTAGATTTACCAATGCCTTCTTTCTTATAGAAAGAGGAAGAGCTTTGTATGGAATAAGACTTCACAAAATCCTCATTTCGAAATATTCCTGTCAAAGTCCGCATATTGACTTGATTCTATAATATCTTTTTTATTGATAAGATTAGCAGGAATTTTGTGAGAAATAAGGCCTCACAGAGTCCTTGAAAGCCTTAAGAAGTTGTCTCAAGATATTGTACTAATTTCTGAAGATCTGTAATGCCTTCTTTCTTACACAGCTATGAAGACTACACAAAATCGTTGGAGGAAGTATTGAGAAGGCCATTATGACCATATATTGACCAGATTCTGTATTGAAATCTCTCTTTCAAAATTAGAAGAGAACTCTGTAAGAAATAAGGTCTCATGAAGTTCTTGGAGGCAGAGTTACTATGGCTTTTCATTGTCAATATATTGACTAGATTTTGTTATGCCTTCTTTCACACAGAATTAAGAACTCTTTACAAAATGAAGCCTCATCAAATCCTTGAGGATAATTATTATGTCTTGAGAAGACCTTCCATTGTGCCTTTTTTGTTACAAAATGAAGAAGAACTCTGTAAGGCATCGCAAATCCATGTCCCAAGGACGCTTTCTAAAGTTCACCATCGACTAGAATTTTGTGACATCTTTTTTTTTACAGAATTAGCAGGAATTATGTGAGAAATAATCCTCTACTCATTTCTAGAAATCTTACAGAGGTAGAAAGAACTCTATAAGATACAAGACCACACAAAATCCTTGAAGGGAAAGGTACTATGTCTTGAGAAGCCTTTCTGTTCATTTATTGACTAAATTCTATAATATCTTCTTTCTTTCAGATTAGACAGAATTCTGTAAGAAATAAAGCTCCTCAAAATCATTGCTGTAACTTAATGATGCCTTTCAGTATTTAATGCTTTTTTTCCACAAAACAAGGAGGGTTTCTTCAAGGGATGAAGCTCCACAGAATCGTAGATTCTTATTTATTATTATGTTATAATTTCCTTTTGAGAAGCAAAATGCAAAGTAAGCTAATGAAGATAAAAGTAATTATTGAAATTAACCTCGTTATTATCAATGCGGCAATAATGCAAATTCTTCTTCTCCTTCCTCATACACACGTGCGTCTAATACTTACAAAGTTTAATTTCTCTTTGTGTTAATTATTAGAGTAATTAAATGAATTGTTTAGAAATAATGATAATTAATATTACGTTTTGCACGGCTGATGCTTTCAGGAAGACCTGAAGTAAAAGTGTTTTGTGTTCAGTTTAGAATTTGGCTATTGTGACGAAATATTGTGTTGTAGCTTTAGAAATATTTGAGTCTTTGAAAAGGTAATGAGTGTATGACAGGTGAGTTTTAAAATCTGTTGTGAAAAATTAGGAGCTGTAATATGAACAAAAGCAATTATAAAATAAAATAGAAATCTGTTTTGTTGCCTCATAAATAATTTCAACGAATATTTCAACTGAAAGCATAAATATTTTTCTTGCTTTGTCATTAGAGTTCCGCATTTTTAAACGCTTACTTATTCTGACACCAGTTTTTTTTTTGTGCACTGGTTAGACTTTTGTGAGGCTAATTTGAGCTCTTCATAATAAATATATCCTAATAGACATATAAATGCACCCTCTTGTTGCAACTGCAACCCCAAATCATCCCTCTATGTGTCCGCAATTCACAAATAAATTTATTCGAACATTTGTCAACGAAGTTGTAGAATTAGGGGAAATAAATCCAAATGCAGAGACTCAGTAAGGCACAAATTTAGTAATTTAGTACTCCGAAAAACTTGTCGACTCATTTTAACAGCGAGACAGCAGGGTTGAAATTGTAACGGTGCCAGGGCTGGCGAAAGAGTTCTTCACTGAAGAACACACACCAAGTTCTATGTGAAGTTCATTTGAATTGAAGGAGCTCATTAAGACTAAAAGTAAACTTGATAAACATTGAAATGGATGTGCACCTTCAAACAAAATAATTCATAAATTATTGAACACTTTTCGTAGTAGCCATTTGGATACAAATGATACTGAACGTCCTAGACTACTGTTTTTTGGGATCAACAAGAAATAAATCTCATCGATCCAATTGCAATAGTTTAGACTATTATTGTACATACTAGAAATCGATATTGAGTTATTTGACAATTAGAATGGAACACGTGTACGATTGGCTTACAAAAAACTGTACCAGCTCACTTCCCTAGAGTTATCTGTAAACTTGATATCTTAACTAGAAACCAACTTGTCTCCTATCTACCAAATATGGCTCCCAGGCTCTACCATTTGTTTCTCAGTTTGAATAAATGGTTTGCAGAGAAAGAATTTCCTATAAATCAGACATATAATTCGAAAGGTATTAATCATCAACCAGAGCAACGTTGAATATTCATTTAAATCGATAGAGTACAAATGGTTGAGAGGAAACTCAAAGTTGCGATCAAAGGATATCTCCTAGAGGTTGAAAGAAAGCTTAATGAACTTCAAAGTGGATTTGTATCATCGATTAGAATAGATTGAAGAGATCGTTAGAGCGCAAATGACGCTGAACGTCCTATACAACTGTCTTTTGGAACTGACAACGACTAATTCTCTTAAATTCAACTACAATATGTTAGAGTAATAATAGACATTCTAAGTATCGATAATGAGAAGTTTGGGAATTGAGTCTGGTAGAAAAACGACACACAAAAAGGCCGTTTCCGTAATAGAAATGCAACCCATCCTTTGGAGTTGTGATCACAAAATTGATGGAGTTGAGGTACTGACTCCTATTTACTGGATCTAGGTTCTTCAGTTTACTATTCATTTATTATGAATAAGCGGCTAGTAATGAGAAGACGAAGACCTTTTTCTCCAGCCGAGAAGGTTTAAGATTTGTATGGCAAACTCTGGTTGACTACTCGGAAAAGAGTGAAACTATTATGTAGGTGCATATATCATGTCTCTATGTTGGACCTTCTGGAAGCCATAATGTATCAAAAGGTTCACGTCTTTACCATCATGATAGTGCACCAATTCACTAAAGTCAAAATTGATGGAATCAAAGTACCTACCAACTTGTTCCACATCTCTTATTTACTGGATCTAGCTTCTTGAATCAACTATTTGTTCCTTATGAAGAATAAACAGCTGATAGTTAGAAGGCAAAGAGTTATCTTCTAGCCGAGAAGATTAAAGCAACTGTCTTTTTGGAATTCGTAAGAAAAACTATCGTTGACTACTTAGACAACTATAGGTGCATATCATACATTTATATTACACCTCTTAAAAGTCAAGATGTGCAAAAAATTTCCACGATTAGCTCACAATATTGTCCTTAGCCATAATGATAGCGTACTAGTTCACCATCCCGAAAATTGATGGAATTGTGGTACCAACTTGCCACATCTCTTACATACGGGACTTAGCTTCTTGAGTCTTCCATTCGTTTATTCATATGAATCAATAGTTTATAAAAAGAAGCCACTAGTTTACCGGTTCCAAAATTGATGAAGACAAGATATCAACTAACTTCACATCTCCTATTCATTGGATCTAGCTTTCTGCATCTACTATTTGCTCCTTCATATTCATGAATGACAAGCAGAAAGAAGAAGTTTCTCGAGGAAGACTGTTCTCTCATTTGATAGTCTATTATTTGGAAATTTTGGTCGCAAAGAAGCAGAGAGGAGCTTTTTTCTCAACGAAGACCGTTTCTTGAACCAGGAAGATTAAAGCGACTGTTTCTCGAGTCTCCACATCGTCTATTCGAAAAATGGTAGAGCTACGCATTACTATTAATCCACCTTGAAATCAAGTAGTAGGGAAATAATTACGAAGGGTCAACAGAAAGATCTTTTGGCATTTCGACAACGCATCAGTTCGCTCACATGAAGTTTCAGCAGCAATATTGATAGAGTTGGAATACCAATTACATATCAAATTTGGTTTCCTGGATCTTATATTTGTTTCTCAATATGAAAAAATAGCAAGCAGGGAGGAGATTTCTTCCCAGCGAAGCCCGTTCCTTCAGCCGAAATACTGAAGCTACTATCTTCTAGAGCTTGTAAGAAGAAATTCTCGTTGACTGATCGTTATTGAATCGCTTGAAAACAGTTTGGGAGAAGTAGCAGTACTAACTACATACCAGATTTGGTTCCCTGAGTCTCATTTACTCCCAAATATGAATAAATTGCAAGCAGGAAGGAGATATTTTCAGCCAGGAAGACTGAAGCACTGTCTTCTGGGATTCACAAGGAGTAATCTTCGTTGACTATTTGAAAGGGTAAAACTGTCATAGAAGCAAATTGGACCGCTTGAAAACAAGTTGGAAAGAATGAAGAAAACGTCCACGAATGGCCAGCAAAAAAGTTTCTTGTCACATCTTCACCATATGGAGTTTCAACAGTGATGTTGATAGAATTACAGTCGTTCGCCGGCAACTCGCCAGCACAATATTTGGCGTTTCTCTAACGTATCGCTAGCTGAGTATTCACTGGTGAACGACTGTGCATACCGCTGTTAGAGTACCAATTACATAACAGAATTGGCTCCCTGGGTTCATAATTTGCTCTTTAATATGAAAAAATAGCAAACAGGAAGGATATTTCTTCCCGGTGAAGTCCGATTCTTCAAGCAACTATCTTCTGGGATTCGCAAGGAATATTCCTCGTCGATTACTTGAAAAAAGCTTTATCCTGCGTCGCTATTGGACCGCTTGAAAGTCAGGTTGGAAGAAAAACGTTCATGAATGACCAGTAAAAGTGTCTGTTGTCATTTCGACAATGCACTAATTCTCTCACATGGAGCTTAAGCAACAAAGTTATTAGAGTTAGAGTACCAACTACATAGTAGATTTGGCTCCCTGAGTGTACCATTTGTTCCTAAATACGAATAAATGGCAAGCAGGAAGGAGATCTCTTCCCAGCAAGGTCCGTTCTTTTAAGCAACTATATATGAAGAAGGATATATCCTCCTTCGTTATAGGACCACTTGAAGGCCAAGTTGCAAAAAACGTCCATAGTTGGCCCAAAAAGCTCTTCTCTCAACATTCTAGCCCAATCCTCTAAAGTTGTGGTACTGAAATTGATGGATTTAAAGTACCAACTTGTTTTGCATGCTTCCTACTCTCCAGATTTGTCTCTTCTTAACTACTACCTGTTCCTTGCGGAAAAGGAATTTTATTCAAATTATGAAGACGAATACCTCTTTTATAATATACAGAAAAAATTAATGAACCAGAGTAGCGTTGGACGAAGTGTATGAGTTCAAATAAAGATTATATTAGGAAACAAAAGTAAGATATGTCAAAGAAGCCAACCATTTATATTTCTAATCGATCTTCCCAAACTAAACTGGTACGTCTAATATCGACAGCATCACTAGAATTTCAAGAAAAGGAGAGGAATCAAGGATATCCTAGACTCTTCCTGGAGCAACTATCTTAAAAAAGAGCAGGTAATTCACTTCCATTGAGAAGGCAAAACATTGGTGTCATATTGGAACACTGCGCAATGGAAACTCGAAAGGGGATATTCGAAAAGTGATCTACGAGAAAAATGTGTGGGTGCCTCTGGTCTAGAGCAAAAAATATTTGCAGAGGTTATGATGAATTAAAGACTGCTGGTATCCACACTATTTCATCGACGGGGCGTTCATCAACAAATAGCTCGATATGGACACCAAATGGTGACTGATCAAAAATCAACGTTTCGCCGGTAAACGGCTGTGAGTACCGGCAATAATTTTCCTTAAATCAGAGGAGTGTAAAGAGAAATTACGAGCTCCAGCCCTAAAATTGACCTGTACGTCCCTGAATTAGGTCTACCGGTGTCTGTCTCCCGTCTACAATTCAATCAGATAATCCAGAGTTTTATCTAAATTCGCAAGCACTAAATAAATAATTAGTGCGAACAGGCGTTATTGTCCCCGTCGGCAAGTGCGAAAATGGCACTTACCGACCGAGCAGGGTCCTACATTACCGACATTAACAGCGAGCTGGTGTACTGGTGTTCACTCGAGCCTGACTCGCTTTATAAAAGATGCTTAATTTTAGTCTAATTGTTACTGCGACACCATCTGTTTCCTTTCGTTAGTGGAGGGCACATTGACGGCTGTTATTCTGTAGGTGGAGATGTAGAAATAAATAGGGAATAAAATTACAGGGGGAGATCAACACTGTAGATACATTCGGAATTGAAACAGATAATTAGGAACTGAGTTTTCTGGAGACACAAAAAATCCACGTTGAAATTTATTCTCTACACCACTGAATACCGCTTCGTTCTATATTAATGTCGCTTGAATTATTGAATGGACTAGGTGTTTTTATCGACTGTAATTTGATGAAGTTATAGTTGATTGTTCAGTATTTTTGCTTTTAACAGAAAAATGATACTTTTTAAATGGTAATTGCAGGGGAATAAATTGAAATTAATAGAATAATGCCCGGAGACATGCGTAAAGTTAATTTAGATATTTTGTATGAGTAAATAGTTTAAATAAAGTGAAGTAGAATAGTTGAAATGAGTTAAATGAGTTTTGAAGTACGTTTGGTGTAATTTATGTTCGATTAAGGGTGGGTTAACAATATGAAGTGACATTTAGTCGGGTATCATTCCACTTAAAAACTTTCATTTTATTTTAACACAAAAATATTAGAAGTTGGTGAGCTATCAAGTAGAATAAAAATCTGACGTGGACATCACGTGACTCCCTTGTTCATCATTGAATATATTTTTTACATTTAGTAATACAATAATCAACATAGAATTCTAAAAATTTCGACCTATTAGTGGGTGTAACACACCCAAATTTTGGATAATTAAGTTAAGATTAAACTAGCCGTCAACCAACAAGCATTTTCAATAATATCAAATAAATAAATCATATCCAAAAGAAATTTTTTTATATACTTATACGTTGTCGTACAGACAAATTTAAAACGCTATTTTTTGGGTTGATTTTTCGTATTATTGCAACAAATTTGAACTAAATCAATGATAATTATATGTAGTTATCTGAAAATCACGAAAAAACTGCATTTGAAAAGCTTTATAATTTAAAAATTGAGAAAAATTTATTTCGAGTGTTCTCTCCTCCGTCCGACTACATTCGTATCATTAGTACAGCATTATTTTAACTATAAACATAAATATTTCAGAAATAATTTTTTGGGTTATTTTCAAACTTTTGGGCCTCAATAATGCTGCCACTACATTGAGAAAGCTTCAAAACTGCTAATTCAATAAAAAAGAAACATATTTGAACTCTCTACTATTATAAATAAACTCAAAAGTGTAACCATACTTCAATATCACATTTCATTCGATTTGAGTGCAGAAAATTGTGCATAACATTTTGTTAATAGAATATTGTACCAAGTCAATGGCTCAAAGACAGAGCGTTGGTATATGGTTCGACAAGTACAAAATTAGAATCGCGTTCGGGTGAAGTATGTGCATTTGTAACTCGCAAATCTTAAAACCCGTCGAACGGATAATGTTGAAATTTTGTATTTGAAACTGGTCTAAGATCTAGTTGTGCACCTCGCATTATGGATACAATCGTCTGTACCGGAAGTGCACTTTACTTGAAATTTTTTTTGAATTTTCCGCACAAATCTAGAATGATCAGCAGTAGGATACTGAAATTCAATATTTGAAATTGTTGTAGCATCTTTATGGTTATATTCTAATTTTGTACCAATCGGCTGAGCCGAAAGTGCACTTTATAAAATAGATTTTTTGAATTCTACATGTAAATATCTAGTTGTACACATTGCATTATGATTGCGATCGGCTTGACCGGAACTGCAGTTTACTCAAAAATTATTTTAAATTTTCCACATACCCTATTTTCATTGAGATCGATTGAGCAGGAAGTGCACTCTACTTGACAGTCTTTTGGTGTTTCTCGCATAAATTCGAAACGATCGGCTGTATAGCATTGAAATTTGGTATTTCAATCTGCTGTAGCATCTGAATGATTGCCTACTATTCTCATAACTATCGACTGTACCGGAATCTTGAGAATCAGTATTCAGGAATGCTGTAGCATAAGATTGATGACCTATTGTTTCCATAGCAACTGATTGGACCCAAAGCGCACTTTACTTGAATTTTATTAGAATTTTTTTGATGATGTCCACGTCAGATTTTTTATATGTAGATTTGATACTTCTTTCGTCTTTTAAATCGAAATCAAAGAAAAAAATCTGTAGTGTGGACTCGAGTATCAATTTTGGACATCCTTATCAATTGCAATCAAACATTGGTTTAGCAAAACGTTAAATATTTGTTTAGAAGTTGGATCTTCAAATATACAAAATATTTCTTCATGAAAAAAGCTTGTTCTTCTGAGATAGAAAAGGTGGATCCTAGAACGTTTGAGATTCAGAGGATAACAACATCCTCTGAATCTCAAACATTGTACCCTAATAATAATTTGTGGCCACTTGGATCTATAATGTGGATTTGTTAACGTTGAACACAAATTGGTTTAATATAGTGTTTTGAAGTCCGTACAAAATCATTAAGGGAGCACCACCCCGATTTTGAATCAGTAGCTTATTATCTTGGAAGTAATTAAACTGCGTTTCATTCAAATTGGTTCAGTACTCTGTGCCAAGTAATCGTTTCAAACGTGCAAGTAGTTTTATTTCCAAGAAACAGATTGAAGATGAACTTTATATGGTAAACTTGTACCTTCGATTGAAATGGTTTCAAAACTTTTGGAGTGGCCATCCCATATTACCACAATTGACGAACATTCTAGACGATCTCCAAAAATTTGATGGTGCTACGTGAGCATCTCGAGAGAACGCTATCAAATATTTTGCATCAGCATCTGAATATGAGGAAGCTGTCCGCAATATGGGATCAACGATTGCTCAACGAAATCACATAGTTGTTTCAGTGAAGAACACAAGATTTTAGGTATCGTTTCGTCACTAAATATTAAACATGGATATATCATCACACGCCTAAGACCAAAGAGTAGCTCAAATAATAGGTTGTCAGCACAGGAACCAAAAAAGCTGATTACTGTTTTTTCAGCTGGAAAGATTTTGGGGCAAGGAATAATTTTCGTGCAGTATTTGAAGAAGGATGTATATGCCTGAAAAATGAGTTTCAGAAGAAACGTCAACAAATTTGTTTGATATGTTCTAAGGACGGTTTGCAGCTTTTTCAGCAAAATGTGTAGAACTTGAAGTGTCATTTTGTCACTGAGGACAGAACATGGATACATCATCACACGTCTGAGATCAAAGAACAGTTTGAACAATGGGTTAATAGCTTTTGTGGCAAAGAATAATCTATAATCTTCGTCAATTATTTGACGAAAGATGCACTTTATGCATTAATATTGGACTGTCTGGAAAAGTGGAAATCAAGTTCAGAAAAAAAAATCCACGTTTGACCCACAAAAATGTCTATTAATGAAATCATGTAACGTATCTTAAAGACGATTTGGGGTTGTTCCAGCAGAGTTTGTAGGACTTTGAGCATCGTTTCGCCATTGTAAAATATGAATACATGTTCACACGCCTGACACTCTAAACTAGAGACTCCCAAACATTTTGCTCTTCGTAGACCACTTTCAAAATTTTACTGCGATTTCGGTGAGCCCCAAGTCCTTTTTCGTGGATCCCCACTTACAACTTGTGAACCCCCAATTTTTTTACCGGGTACGTAGACCCTCGTCGAGTCTCCTGTGGACTCCAGAGGTCTACCAGGACCACTTTGGGAATTACTGGCTCTAAACAATGTGGTGACAGCGGGAAGTTTGTAAGTATTAAAAAGGCGAAGAACAATTCTTTATTCAGACAGGTTTTGTTATCTTTTTTTTTTGGGCCAGAAGCATATGTAACACTGCCTGGAAATTAAAGTTGTAAGAAAAACGTCTACGGTTGACCCACAAAAACTTCTGTTAACGAAATCGTGTAACGTGTTTCAAGGACTGTTTTTTGTTCCAGTGAAGTCCACAAAACTTTAGGCGTCATTTTGTCACAGTGGACCAAACATGGATACAGCATCACAAGTCTGAGACTTAAAAACAGTTCAAATAGGGGAAAATCTGCTACTGCTTTAGTCAGAAAGGTTAGTACATCGTTTATTGGATGCAAGAAACATCTACAATTGGTTCACAAGAATATCTATGTATGTAATCGTCCACGGACAACGGTTCGCAGCTGTTAAAACGTAGTCTTGTTACTGTGGTTGAAACATGAATAGACCATAAGTCGCTTGAGACCAATGTACAGTTCAAACAACAAGATACTAGTGGCAAATCTGCACCAGAAGAATCGGAGGATCTGCTTTTACTCAGGAAGGTTCTATCGTCTTTGGAGGATGATTTGCAGCTATTTCTGCAAAATTCGCAGGACTGCGAACGGAGTAACTTGGACCAGAAAACGGTTCAAAAAATCGGCTGCACCAAAAAAGTGAAGACCGTTTCTTCAACCAGGAAAGATACTGTAACGTGCGAAAGTGTCACAATTCGAAAAAATAAAGTAGGCCCTGAATCCGTCCCCGTTGTCTGGGTCAAGCGAGGCTCGAGAATAACGTAAAAATTTCTGGATGTTTTGTTTCTGTATATATATGGGCAAACAACATGACTGAAAAACAGTGAATAGTGAAATGGAGTGAATATTCAGAGCGCGATAGATAAATAAGTTGTTGAAAATAAATATTGATATACTGCAGTTGAGATTCAATGGTAGTGAGTAAGAAATATATTGTATTGTGTTTGTTTTAGTATTACAACGAAGAATGAAACTTTCATTTTTTTTTATTTCTTAAATAATGACATTTTATCATAACTATAAGCAATTCTTTGTTAACTGTATGACAAAAAGTGTATATTATGCATTGTTATTGAACAGCTTGGAAACCGAATTACTGGCCTACAGAAATTTTTATAAACGTAATCGTTCTTGAAGGTTTGCAGCTATTACAATAAAGTTCGATGGACTTCTAGTGTCTTTTTGACACTGTGGACAGAATATGAATGTACCTGTCACTAAAGAACAGTCCAAACGACATGCTGCCAGCACAAGGTTTGCATCAAAGTAGGCGGCTGTCTTTTGATCTCGTTTGAAGTAATTCTCAATAAATTCTTTAGAAAAGTAGGACTATCGCAAGTGCATTAAAAATAGTGTTATTAGAGAAATCACGACAACGCTCCAACTTACTTCTCTGAAGTAATGGTCGTGAAATTGATTGAGTAAGGGCTCCAACCCCTTATTTTTCAGATTTGGGACCCTCGGACTATTACCTGTTCCGCACATTACGAAAAAATGGTTGGTGAAAATTTTACTCAAACTAGAATGTAATTGCGGAGACAAATGCCTATTTTGTGACTGACTGGAACATTGTTGTACTCTAGTACAAGTAAGAAACATGGTCTTTTAATATCAACTATAATTAATAACTCTGCCATATCATTAGTAGACAACAGGTTAATATAAAAATATCAGTTAATTTTCCAGATTTCCGAATCCATTTTTCAAATCAAGTCCCTAATTACCTCATCCAGTAGCAAATAAAATTTAAAAAATATCACATCCAATGGTCTAAAGATACTTCCAACAATTAAAACTCAAAAAATGATTAATTACTCCTCATCGTTGTATATCTCACACCTCCTGCTATTAAAATTCCTTCAATTAAGATTATCCTCTGAGAAAATGGGCTCAAAACTTCCTTCTAAACAGTCAATCTAATAAAATCACAACTAAGGCCAGCCCATAAAATAAATACTCACAGACGCCTAACAGTTATACTCCCTCTCTCCATTGGCTGGGCGTTTACGATCCAAGCTCTCCTATTGGCTGCACCCTATTTGTGGAGTGGGGGCTGTGTGTCGTAGAGGGGGGAGTCAACATGGCTGATTTACTGGCGGTTATCCTTCGAATAGGTTTCTCAGTTTAGTATAATCTGATACTGCGGGAACTCAGTATGTGTTACTACTAAACGAAGCTATTACCGTGATTTCTACTGGGCTATTAACGGTACCGACGGAAGTGACATCTCTCAACAATATAAGAAATTTGAAGAAGTGATATATAACTTCAAGGAAAAGTGATTTTCGTGGAGATACAACAGTGACAGTTCGAATAACAGTGCAATTTCAAATACTTTGGACGTTTTTAGTGGTGAAAGTTTTTTTTATCGTAAAACTTTAAATCCGGAAGGATGCTCCGGTTAGCGTTTTTGCACCTTCGGTGATATCTCTTCGGCGAGCATCCCCAGCGTTGAACTTCCTCCAGGTGCTTCTTGACTTGTGTCTACTCTGGCGTCGCGAGCGCAAATTAGTGTTATGACCGTTCAGGACGAGAGAGTGTCAAAGGCCATGCCGCAGACCGCCTCGACCAGATCCCGGTTCATGATAACAGATATCTTGAGTGGCGGTGGCGGAGGAGTAGCGGCTGCTGCCGCAGGCGGCAGGAGTCCTTCACCAGGACCTAGGGATCTGTCTCTACATGCCTCGGCACCTCTGCATCAATTGCATCATGGGGATAGCGATACGGATAGCTCTGGACATCCGGACACCAACTCGGTTTGCTCTAACGGTAAGTTTTTTGATTTTAATTGAACTAGAAGCCTCTATGGTATAATACTACTTGAAAAATATTACTAGGAAACTAGAAATTCATCAATTCTAAATTATCTATTAGGTACAATAGACACGTGCCTATTAAGAGCTCCTTGCTTTGACGATCTTTGGACGTTGGGGGTACCCAAGCATTTCTCTTATTCTCACTTATTAAAAGGCTCAATTAAATATTAACATGTTCTAATTTCGACCCGAATTTATTATTTTTTTCATCATAAAGTTCAGTGATTCAAAGTTTACCGCCATTTCTTTATCTTGAGCAGATCCCATAAATACTTTTAATGATATAGAAATAATGAATCTTCCGATAATAATAATCATACCAGGATAGGAGAAACTAAAAACTGAAAAATAATCAAAATACAGCTTTTAAACTTTGAAATAGTGAGTGAGCTGGTGAGGAATCACTGTCATCTTCAATTCATCGCTGAGACAAAAATCAAACATATAGACTAATAATTGTACACGACGCATCATCGATTAGTGCTCTAGCCTCGAGCTCTAACGATAGAAGTGATCTCAACTCTTTCTTTTAAGCTAGGGATCTTTTAGCCCAATATTTCAATGAAAATAAAAATGTCAGTTACACTTGGAATTTAATGACATCCCACTTCTGAAAGCTTGATAACGTTGAGGTAGTCAAATCAGGATATGTTTGCTGGGGCTTAAAACTCAACAGGAGCCCCATTTTAAGCGCATTCGTGAAAAAAAAACACTTTGATTAGGTCTGGCTGGCTGACGTGAGTTTTCAGCTCCCGTCAAGGGCCACACAACCTCCTCCACTAATTACCAAAGGTCAAGATCTTAATTGGCCGTTGGATAAAACTGATAATTGTTTTGTATAATTTACTTTCATTGTAAATTTATCAATGTGATCAAAATAAATATCTGATTGGATACCGCGGGCCAGATTAGAGGTGTTCGGGGGCCGATATTAGCTTGTGGGCCGTATTTAGGAGACCTCTGCTTTGAACAAAAATATCGTTTAGATTTTTCCAAATATTATGATCTTCTGCCTTTAAAAAATGGCATGCTTCTCCGCCCTTAACTCTGTCCGCTTGAAGGTACGCTACAGAACCTGATTCCTCACTAATTTCATAGATTTTTCGTTCTGTCGATTAATCAACTATCAGAGTACAATTCAATTGATTTTCATCATTATTTGGTGAATACTTTAATTTTAATAAACAATTTCCTCCCAAAATTCCCTTCTACCGTGAACTATACCTGTGCAATGATAACAGTGCAATTTATATAACTGTTAAGATTATTCGACTAAATTTTCATATGTTGTTCATGAATCTCTCGCGCATTGAATTGGCCCTTTTTTGTCAATATTCGAATAATTAATTAATGGATACGTGCTTTTCAAAGCCAAATTTCACATTAAAAAATCCTTGTAAAGTATGTAATAATATTGAAGAAATATTCTGCTGTGCAGTTTTGTACATATTTCAATTTAACACTTGAAACTGAATGACATTTTACTCGTGAAAGCTTGGATACGTTAGATGTTGTCGAATCAAGGATGTATTTGAGTTTGCTGAAGCTTAAAGCACAAAAGGAGCCCCATTTTAAATGCTATTTTAATTTATCCACTCTGGCTGTCTGGCTGGTTGGCTTGACGCTGAGTTTTCAGCAACTACAGCACTTACAAACTTCCAACTGGTATCAAATCAAAGCTGCTGTTTCGTATATTTGCCAAAATTGCTTGATTATATGCTCAGTGATTGTGGAATTTTCAATATGAAGAACGTAAACAACCGAACTTTTTGGATTTATTTGTGACTGTTGTAACTAAAGTGGATAAAAGAGCCGTGCAAACTTTAATACATATACATTCAAACCAAACAAATTCATAATAAGACCTCAAGCGTTCAATAAACTACTTCAATAACAATTTGCAACATAGTGTCATTTACCTCGTAAAATAAACAGTTGCAGTCTCCTTGTCTTAAAGTTGAAATTTTGTGTTTTGAATCCTGTGATAAAAACTAAGATTATCAATTAATAATCCAGCGGAGATTCGGAAAATAAAGAGTTCTTTTCCAGATTTTCGAGGTCTTTAATTCATTGGAACATACAGTTTCGACATTTGATTGCCGGAAGTGTAATTTGAAGATGGTAACGTGGATTCCCCTACTTAATTATTTATTTTTTTAACTTAAAATTAGTACCAAACTAGATATCATTTAAATAATTTGTGAAAGAAACAATTGACAATCGTTCAAATCTTCTCTTTGACCCTTCTACTAGAATTATCTCCTCAAGAGCTTTAATTTGATACCAAACACGATTGAGCCAAATTACTTATTTTAAAAGAACAATTGACAAACGTTTGCGTATGATGCCAAAATATGAGTGATAATAATTCTAACTGCACATTATGATTCTCATTATTCCTTTGGTTCAGAAAAATATAACGAATTTATGATAATTTGAATTTTGATAATAACAAATGAACTGCTGATAATTTTGGGAAATGTTTCTTATTAGGATTAGTTTCAGTTATTTCATATTTTATGATAAATATCACCGTTTATAAAATAAACGTAAAAACTAAAAAGTTTCATCAATAAAGTTGGGGTACCACTGGTTGAAAAAAGTTCATTTACGAACTTGAACCTAGATTTTTGATGAAAAATGTAAATATAAAATTTCAGTCAAAAATTCGTACGCGTTCTCAAGTTATCGTGCTTCCAGACAGACCGACAGACCGGACTTTCTTCAAAATCATGTTTTTCGGATTCAGTAGGGTCTAAAACGTAAAAAATTAAGGGGTATTATGGACAAAAATCTATAAGCAAACAAAATTTTTGAATAAATAAAATAAATATGCCACACGCATTCGAATTGAAGATAGTGAATTTAAAATTGAAACTTGGTGGTATGTAGATCTGTTTCTGTGTTAAATAAACACGGTACACACAGCAGTCAGCTAATAGATGCGTTGTTTCGAAATCTATGTGAAAAAATACTCAACTCAAAAGACGTTTAGTTATTATTGTTAGAAAATAAATAATAAAGTGAATCCGATTATAAGTCGACTTCTTAATTTACATATTTATGTAAGTATAGGAATCAAGATATTCTGTCTATTTATTTTTTCTTTCCTAGCTCGACAGTTTCGTCTACACCTTAGCCATCTTCAAATGCAAAAAGAATGGTGCAGTTTATTTAAAGTGATAAAAGATCAATTTTCATTCTGTCATTTGTCTCAACCGGATAATATGGATGCTTCTGAGTAAATGCATTAAAAAATAAATCAAATGTTCATCGAAATTCATGTATAATATGCAAATTACACAATTTTTTTTGCTCTTGAAGATGGCTAAGGTGTAGCTAAACCTGTCAAGCTAGGAAAACAAAAATAAATCAATTAACTGAACCTCCTGATTCCTATATTCACATTCACAATTCCAGTCAGTTTCAACAATATTATCCTTACATATTCATTTTTCGCCAACTGTCAAAAAACATGATATTTTTGTATTGTTATGGATACGCAAAGTTCGTGATTTTTAAATATGTTCATTTTTTCACTAGTGAAAAAATAAATTCTGCTTTTGCACACTTAATCTAATATAATTCAGTTTAGTAATGCTACAAGGATAGAAACAAACAGGTATTCAACAAAAAAGAAATATAAATTTGTACACAAAACTACTCATTTTTGAATATAAAAATTAATTGTTGACAGTTCTTTATTTATCAAACAACAATTGCGCATACTTTTGGCTACAATACTTAGGTGACTGCAAATTAATTATAGTTTGTACTTTTTTCCTACATTTTACCGAATAAAACAATAATTATTGTTGATCTATTATTTTTTGACACGAAGTGATTGTATTTTGTTGCGCTTTTGAATGAATTTGTTACCTCGACCTTACGGTCTCGGTTAAAATTGACATTCTCACGCGCAACAAAAAAAAAACAATCACTTCGCAAACTTGATACAAAAATAACTAATTTCTTATTCCCGGTTTTATGAACGACAGAGTAATTTACATTTCGAGCAAATGAAATTTATTCTATCAGATGACAGTGGATTATTTGACAGCCATGATTCTGTTGTCGAGTTATCGTAACGTAACTCAAATCTTTACTCAATCTTTAAAGTGACAGAAAAATTTATTTGCCTTGATACACTTCTTGACAGTTTATCTACCTATGCAATTATCACATGGTGCTTGATGATGGATGGATATCCTTATTTCATTATTGTTTAAATGTCTTGCTGGTAGCCTCTAGACCTTTTAACAAAATTTACAATACTTTTTAGCAAAATGTTTCTTTTATCACTCTAGTTTTTGTGTTGTTGGTGGTTTGTTGACATCACATACAGTTTTGCGTAGCCTCGTACATAATATTGACGGTCAATTTTGATTGCCATGCAAGAACTCGAAGATACTTCTTGCAGAGTGACGTGTTGCTCTTAAAATCACATGCAATTATGGCTAAAATACTTTCTTTTCATAAAAATATTCTTAATACTGTTTTTTTCCATAATTACACATTCGCGATTGAAATACATTTTAATATGGTGTTAATTATTTAAATTAGTCTAGTATATAAATTCTGTCTTACATTTACGGCTAGTCTTTTGAAACTTCCGGAGTGGGAGCAAAAAAAGAAAACAGAAATTTGTTTTCTTATTCAGAAATTGATAATTGAGTTAATTAATAATTCATCACAGCAACTAATTATGGAATAATTTATGAGCACGATACAAGTTTTAAAATAGTGATTAATAAGACATTTGCGGGCATTTTTCAAACTATTTTTTGCGGTTGCGTTTAGAGAAAAATATTTTTTTATCACTCCCGTAACTGGAATGTCGTTTACGGATTTGTATAGCACTTGATTATATTACAAACAGTGGGTTTTAGCATTTCTAACATGTAACTGATTGGTTCGAATTTTCGTATACCAAAAATAATATTAGGACCAGAACAAATGAATTACGAAATAGAGGAGGAATTAAGACAACTGGAATAATTAAATGTTATAGTCAAAGAATAATAGTTCATTGACAAAAGTCAAGTTCACAATGCTCATCAACGTCAATAACAAATATTGAAAAAACCATGATATCTTCTCAATAACATCACATGAATTCATCCAAGTTGCACACAACCAAACTATAATTCATTTATAAATTATCTCTTTTACCTACATATAGAAATGCTATATTAAATTACCATGTATTACCTACATGATAATAGTCCAACATTCAGACAGTAATTGTTGACAATCATTTGTTCCGTAAGGGAAAATATGAATGACTATAAACGAATCTTCCATTTGTCCATTGTCATCAAGGCTAATTCATTGAAAATGACATTGTAAAAATATTTCAAGTTCCACAAGAATACGAATTTAATTCACAAGAAAAGAATGAAACTACGACAACTGTTTGAGTATAAATGAATTAGGTACCGATGTGTTGAACAACATGTTCCTCACTTTTAATTATCTTACTTCGTTCAGAAGATACAGCAACAAACATTGTACAACTACAATAGTCGATTTTAGAAATATCATTGAGTATTGAATTTCAATTGATCATATTTGTATTTTTGGAGATATTCTGCTTAAACTCTCCATCGCGTTACATTTAAGTATGTAGATCACAAAACTTTACACACATTTTGATTATCTCAATTGAATCGAAAAGTACAGCTACAAACTCTAAATGTTATTTATCAGGTAATAGTATTTGTATTTTTTGAGATATTTCAATAATAATTCCTAATATATTAGAATGAATCGTGCAGAATACGATATTTTTTACAGACTTCAATTATCTCAATTCGTTCAAGAGATACAGAGTCAAACAATGTGTGCTTCTGATTCGGCTATTCTCTCCTCCGTCCGTTACGCAAGTAATACAGCGGCGACCGTAACATCCTCATGATGTTTATAGCAACAAAAATTATCAGAATCGATTCTTCTCGATATATTTTATCTTAGAATATACAAATTTCAGAATATTTAGGTCTCATATTTTAGAAATTAAGCAATATTTGTGATTTCAGAAAGAGTAAATAAAAAATTTTCATGATTTACACACAGTCCTGCGAAAGTAGTGACTTTCAAACTTACGAATTGTATGAAGAATTACAAACTATGATCCTAAATGTACCAGACTTCATTAAAAATGTGAAAGAACTGTTTCAGTACATAATTGAAAATATCTTGAAAGAAATTTACCCAAATTTACATAGTCTATTCGATTTTGTTAACAATACCGCCAAAAAGAGCTTTTCGAAATTAAAACTAATACAAAATTATTTGAGAAGTACGATGGATCAGGAAAGACTTTTAGCTTTGGCAGTTTTATCTATTGAAGCAGATATAGCTGAACACCGGTACAATCATTAAGAAGTTTAGTGAAGCTAGAAGCAAGAAATTTCTGTTTCTTTAATTTTAGTCTAAGAATATAGTTCAGTTTGCATTGTCTATACTATATTAAAGTTAGTAGTAAAAAGCTGTGTTTCCACTGTTTTTTATCCCAAAATGAATTAGTTGCACTGCTGGCAACTTATAAATAGAATAATTCACACTTTATTATCTCCATCTGCACCTATTAATCTTCATTCTTCTCCATTTCCTCTCTTCTTCAATGATATCTTTTTCCCATGTCATTTCTTCGCGTGTTCGTGTACAACTGCGGCTTGAAGCGGACAGTTAAAGCAGTTAAAATCATCATATTCTCGCCAGGTACTTTAACTGGAGTTACTCAGGTCTTGCTTGAGCTTAGTTTATCGTGAACGCAACGGAAAAATGCAATTATCTTTTGCATGTGTGCGATTTAAGTATTGTGTTTTGCGTGCGACTTGCGACGAACGTTTTAGATTTCATCAATGATTTTACCGGCAACGGATTTTAGAATTGTTAGGTGGAACAGCTGACGTTCATTCAACAGATTTGCTGGTCATTTCCATTACAATCAATTAATAAAGAATCTTTATTGATCTTGCTTCTTCCATTACAAACATCTAAAAATTGAGACCCACATACTACCCACATTTTCTGTTCTACAACAGTTGTGGTAGTACCCACAATAGCAAAAATCGAAAACATGTTACGCAGAAAATGTCTATGGAATATAAACATAATTTATCTTGATTCTAATATGCTACCTTGCGTTTTATTTGTGGTTGATTCTCAATCAAAATGTAAAACTATATTTTTCAGTGACTGAAATAATCAATTAAGAAAGTATATTAACACTGAAATGCTCTTTTTGGTACGAGAAATCATTGACAAATATTGGTCCATCCTCTAATAATCTACAGTTACTCTGCACATTGGATACAATCCTAACGTTGGGTAATGACCTAATGACATACCACAATGTCGTTGACACTTTTCCTTCATATTTTTTAATGAATTAACAATAAAATTAAAACAAAATACCCAAAATGGGGCAAATCCCTTCTTGGATGTATTATTCTAGATAATTTTTCTGGCTACGGCAAAGAAAATAGCCTCTCCAACACTGTTTTAGAATTTGCATATTCCATTACCAAAAATCATGTTGGAACGAATGACATTCCAAAAACTCATTCAGAATTATTCCGTATGCCGTTTAGAATGATTCTGTATGACATTAGAATCATTTCGACGAATTAGAAGCTGTTAGTTTGGCTACTACCTTGGTTACTTCCTAACAATTCAAGTATTAATATCTGGATTTAAGTTTGACATTTAATAATTTTTTAAGTTTCCTCTGAAATATTGGTGAGTTTCCAGAACCTTGTTAGAGAAAGTATAGTCTACAACATGTTTGGAATGGTGTATTCCACACTCGCGAACCGTAATCCGTGCCTTTGGCTCGGATTACAAATTTTTCGCTCGTTCAGAATATAGGCCATTCCAATACTTATTGTAGAATATACTATTATTTACCTCGTTAATCTGTGATCTCGACCATGTTCCTGATAAGATGTGGACAGAATGATCCAATCAAATAACGAAGAATTTTGAGTTATCTCTTTCTTCCAAAGGGACTAAACCATTAACCATATAATTTGCCATATTGATGCCAAAACTTCTTTCTTGATTTACCAGATCTAACTTTACTATAGAGTGTTCTATTCAGTGAACCCGACTTGGTCCACCGAAATATTATTCCCTTCCACTAGTGGAAGGAATATGGAGCAACACCTCGAACTACATGTTGTCTTGTGAGCTCATCGAATAGAACTCATCTTTCAATGCTATCTCCTTTCCCACATTCAAAGAATATAGAACAGCAACTCAATGTACTGCCTGATTTGACTATGACCCCACCTTTCTCCCAAAAAATTATTTATGCATGCGAAGCTTCTCAAGCCTAGTTATTGTTTTACTTTTTCGAATGTTCCTTCGTTTCTGGATCATAATACCTAATATCCATTCGATCTAAGTAGCTGGATGGAACCTGTTCAACCTAAAAACCCATTTGGGATCTTACGGTTCTCTGCCGTTTTTAATTGGTGTTCAAAATTCAAGATTTCTTGCCCATGAAGACAAGAAATGAGACAGCTTTTCGTCTTGACAATTTTTTAACTTGTTTAGAATATTCTCATCAGTTTTCGATGGCCAAATACATATTTCATCGGAGAGATAGTTTAAGACCTCACTACTCATAGAAACTATAGAAATTGGTTGAATTCTGAATCAACCGAAAGCTTTATATACCTACTCGAATACGTCGAGGATAAGACCAAACAAATAAAACATATAATAACTACAGATATTTGTGAATACTTGGTATTAATTAACACGAGAGAATTCCTAATAATTGTTTCGAAGAACCAAAAACTAATAAACCAAATTATCAAGTAAGAAAAGTGGAGGGAAAGAATGAATAGAGCAAACATTGGAAGACACACCGGAATAAAAAAATGGAAGAATCATCTAGATGATGAAAGCGCATTTTTGACAGCTCATGAATGCTTGTTACTTCAGAGATTTGGCAAATTACCATCTCCCACAATTACTGAGCCTGAAATTAAGCAGTTTGAGCAAACTTACGAAACAGCAGCTTCCATTTAGTACTAGTTTCAAGTTGACTATTTGATAGGTACATAATTTATGCATGTACAAACTCAAAAATACCTTTTAATCTTCATTGTTTAGTTATTGACTGACGGGAGATCAAGTGCTGTACCTTAAAATGATAATTTGCTCTTTATCAAAGCTATATAAAAAAAAATTCATCAAAAGTAAACAATTTCTCATCCAATAATAATAATTCATTCTAATAAGCTTCAAATTCGCATCAAACAAGTCATTGAATGAATCCCGGACAGATTTGACAACTGTACATAATAATAGTGACACCCGCGGCTAAAGTTGTAACTAAATCTTCATCTACTTTAATAAATTTTAATTGCCATATCCCTAATGTCATATATATCTATGGGCATTGTTTCACTTGAAACAAGTTATTGAATAATTCAATCTTCCACAATCACTGAGCTTGAATTAAAACAATTTGTGCAAACCTACGAGACAGCAGCTTTTATTTAGTACCAGTTTCAAGTCTGCAAATAGTACAGTTGCTGAGAACCCAGCGTCACGCCAGCCAGCCAGCCAGACAGCCAAAGTGAATATAATAGCGCTTTTTTCCAAAAAATGCGCTAAAAACCAATGAAAACTTGTGGAACATCAGGAGCAAAGTATGACATGGCAAAAAATAAGTGAACTACTCATAGCCTTCGGTTTGATGTACATACTTTTTGCATCTGTAAATACATGTTTTAGAATGCGTTGTGCAGGACTGATGGAAGTTCCTCTTTTTAAATTTGTGACCCAATTTCTTGTGGAAGCTATGAAAAGACATCGGTCGGTATTGTCACTTCTTGCTCAAACTCTACTTGAACAATCATTGGAATGAATTTTGATAGCGCTACAGTAAAAACAATGAGATGAAGAAAAAATAGTGTTTCGGACTTTAGGAAGAAGAGGTGAATTTTTGAGCAATAAATGACCGACCATGTGATTTCGTATCCATTTTTAAACCGATCGATCATTTATTGCTTAGAAATTCGAGCTTTGGCGCTTATGTTTCGATTCCAACTTCTTCGGTGTCTTCTACAATCATTTCCTCCAACAGCACATAATTCTTGCTAGTCTTTTTCATTGTGTGATTTACCATGTTTTACTTCTAAGATCTTCTCTAATAATACATTTAAGTAGCCTCTAAAACCAGTCTAATTTTTGTTTGGTATGTTGTTATACTTTTATTTCCTTTAGATATTGTTTGTTCTCAGAAAATACTATTCAGCATTGCTTCTCTCCATGATTTTGTCTTGTTTTCCGTGATTTTCTACATTCATTGACTGTAATTTCATCCTAAATACTGAAAGACTCAAGTGGTAGAATTCAAGTGGTAGTACCTAAGTGTGGTGAAAACCGGAATTGTGAATTGATCGCAACATATTTTGAATCTAAAAAAATAGAATATAAGGAAACACAAAGTGTGACAAAATTACAGGAGAAAAGAAATAAAGAGTCCAAAGCGTCTGCTATTCACACTGTTCTCGCAATTTTATTCAATTACACGACCGGTTCCGGCCACTTGGTGGCCATCTTGAAAGTGGTACAGGCTGAAGCCAAGATAAAATTACTTGAAAACTAAGAAGGACATTAGAGAAAATATGATAACCAGCCAACAAAGTGTGTATTCTTTGATTTTGTTGGTTAGTTTTCATATTTTTCTCTGACGTTCTGTTTTGGTTTTTAGGTATGTATCCCTTGCTTCAGCATATTCCTGTAGTCGTGTAGTTGAATAAAATTACGAGAGCAGTATGAATAGAAGATATTTCGGAGTTTTCATCTTCAAAAACCATCCCAACAACCAAAATTGCTACCCGTACCACTTGAATTACTACCCTCACAACTTAAATTTTTCAGAGTAGCTTCAAATCTTGTTATTAACTATGTATACAAGAATTACCATCCTTTCTTCACTTTCTATTAAAATTACTTATGTATATTTCAGTAGCAAAGCTACTATCTTCAGAGTACAATAAATCAGAGTAGAAAACAAATCTTATAACTACAAACATGATACAAAATACCAAAAAAATATCCAATCAAATCATAGGGTTTAAGGTGGGTGGAGCCAAGAACTACAATGTAAATTTAAGTGAATACAATAGGCAAAACCTAATCAAAGTTATGCAATAAAGATTATCCAAAGGAGACATTATGTAATGCAAAACCAAAATGAAATAAAGTAAAAATATAGAGTTTGAGGTGGGCGGAGCTAAGAATTACAGTGTAATGGTAAATTAAGATCACAGGGAGAATTAATCAATGCAATTTAATAAAGGGTTATCCACAGGAGACAGATCGAGATTCAATAAATAATTTTTGTTTTTTTTTCATGAATATAGCTTCTGACATGTTTAATTAACTATAATAGTTGCAGTTTCTCCGCAATTTCAAATTATTTCCTCGAAACTTGTGTCCTGTTTCGAATTTGTACACGTTCCTTAACCTAAGGCTTTCTTATGAAACATCAAATTTACAAATATTTTTTGGAAGGAGAACTCCAGAAAGCACTTTTCCTCTTCATTTAGTCTTGATAGTCAATAGTTGACATGAGTTAGGATTAGGATGCTTTCTTCTTCTTCTACTGATTCTGTGACCCTTTAAGGCTTTTCTATTTCTTGCTACTTTCTAAAATTACACACATTCACTTTTTTCAAATCTTTTTCCACATCATCAATTTCTGTGACTCGTCCCTAACACTTCAACTTTTTGTCCATCCTGCTGTCTTCCATTTTGGTTACATAACCAATCCAACTTGATCCTTGTACTTTATAGGTTCAACGATATTATGTTCATTGTATTCATTTGAATTTGCCAGCCCTTACAAAGATTTTTTTTTCTAAAAGTATCAATGCTTGGTTTTAGCTGTCTTATTAGTGTCGCATAGATAGTCAATTCAGTATTAGTAGCTCAGAAATCAACTTCGTTGAGCTTCTTCGTATGAATTATTATCTGCAGTGACGAGAACTTCCAGATGAAAGAATTTGATATTATTTGAAAATGATAACAGGTTTCCTTGATTAAAAGTCTGGTGTATGTTAGATAATGTCAGCAGTCTCTCGATACATGATACAAAATATCTAATTAAATCATAGGGTTTGAGGGGGGCGGAGCCAAGAACTACAATATGAGTTCAAGTGTAAATCTAGTTGAAGCTCTGCAATAAAGATTATCTAAAGCAGACATACGTGATGCAAAATACAGAGTTTGAGGTGGGTGGAGCTAAAAACTACACAGTTGCAGAACTGTATCAGACCATCGCAGTTAAACTCCGTCTATATAGAACACTTCGTCAATTACTTGGGAGATCATTATTGTCACGGGTGGAGTTGGCTGCACGAATTTATGCCTTCATCGAGCGCAGCCAACTTCAGCCTGGACAATAATGAAGGCTGTTCCGTGTTTGTAGCTCGATGCTGAAGTATCTCAAGCTGAATTCATGCAAAAATTATTTTTGCTAATAATGAACTGCGTATCCGTTAAATTAGAAAAATTATTTTGCGTGGAACTAGCTTAAATATCTATCACAAAGAACAAAAATGTTTGTGAGCAGCGCACAATAATTCGTTTCCAAGTGGATTCCAAAAAAATATTTCAGCTTTGTTCTTCTAACGAAGAGTTCAGGCACAAATTATTGAAGCTAAATCTCACAAAAACTTGTAAAACGAACGGGTAAACCTTATTATCAATGACACAAACATACTAATCTGTCAATTATCTCGTTCGGTGTCCAACACAATTTCATTCATGTCTAGAAAATCCTTTCAACAAAAGCATTATAATTACGAATATTACATCCAAATCGTATTACACATACATTACAAAAGTTAAATTTAAGTAAAAACCTATTTATTGTTTATTGTAGACATCCGGCACATTGTACAAGCACGCAAACCGAAACAACTGTACGTAGGAAATAGACAATTTATTTGTGCGTTCATTATTTGGATTTCACAAATATGGATATTGTAATATCAACAAAATATTCCAAACAATTGCAGAAGCAACAAAACCATGTGGTTCATTCCTCAACATCAAACAATATTATCATTTTTAATTGTGTTGGCGGTGACGAAACGCGTTATTAACTAATTACCACTTAATTGCATACTATAATTGTTTCGCGTTCCATTGTTTCTGTAAGTGATGCCACCTCAGATGACGGAAGACAAGTTTTGAGCGCTTTTGTCGACTTGAAAGATGTCACCTAGGAAGCGATCTCAACTAAACAATTGTTTTATTGTTTCGTTTGTTTTAACAGTGTGACAATTATCTGCTCCAAGAACTCTTGATTCTACAGCCGCTGTTATGATGTTATATAATAGTATATTTATTTAATTAGGTTTTTTTAACCATACTATTTTTCTGAAAGCAATTAGTTTAAAGTTAATCTTTCAGTTCCGGTTATTGACAATAAGCTACCTTTGATGATTGTATTTAAAAGTCAAACCAATATTAGTCTCAATCATGTCAAGAAAGCGAGACCGTCAACATTTTACACACAAAACCTTTTATCCGTTCCATTCAGGCTGTTGTCCGACGTCCAGTCAACCCAATTTTTACTTGAATGCACCACAAATTGAACTAAATAGCTGTAAATAAGAGGCTTTTGGAGCGATTAGATCAATACCGAAGTATGAAATTGATCTTTTGACGCTGAATGATTTTAATATTCAAGGTTTTCTCCGAATAGAATTCGAACGAAAAACAAACTCATGTTAATGCGATTAAAATTAGGGGATTCTAAGTTATGCAGGCTTCATTTACAAAAGTGTTACTTATATGCATTGACTATATGTTGTAGTGTATACTTAGTAAATTATCTTGTAATGAGGCACCTGTATATAATTGAATGAGAGGGATAGACAGATTAACATTTCTAGAAACTACTGGATGAGTCATCATCAGATATACAAAACGTTTCGAAGAACACGAGATTCTTCTAAATATTTCAAATTCACCACAACTCTATTAGGTCTGCGTTTCGACCGTTAATGTTCCTTTTCTAATTTCTACCCTCTCATCTCGAAAAGATTTGATCCTAATCTGAGTGTTATTCAGAAGTCAGCGGATATGCGATAAGCAGATTAAATAAAAACTGGTCAAACATCGAACCAAGAGGCAACAAGAGCGTGCGCTTATATTCAACGACTGCAGCGACTCCAGAGTTAATCCGCGTCACTCAATGTCACCGGTGACATTTTCTGCCTTTACTGTATGCTGACATACTCTTTGACACCTTGATTATGTTTCAAGATGTACCTAGGGGAAGTTATTGGATTCCACAAATCAGTTTTCGTGGTCTAAAAAATAAAGATTCTGTTGAACACGAAAAGTCCATTCGATTATAATTACAGCAATAAAAATTTGAATAAATCGGTTGTTAACGTTGAAGCTCAACTCGGAGTAGACGAGCTAATAAAATCAAATAAAGTTTAATCTCTCGAATCTGTGGTATCAGATCACGCCAATGAACAGCACACATCAATGTCAGATAAGGAAAACCAGTAGCGATTTTCAACCACGTCGAACATTCACAAAAGACGATGAATGAAGAGCAGGTAAAGATGAACAAAAATTAAATTTTCACACAAAAGAACGAAATAATAAATGAATTGATAGTGTGCTGAAGAGTTGAAGGATCTAAAAGAGTCCTGAGACAATAATGAGGTACAAATCTTGATTAAAAATGAGCTATTGCTAATTTAGTGCAACAAAAATTATTTTTTTCAATAGTCTGGGTACTTGTGAACAATTTTCTACAGGCTGTCATTTATAGAGAAGATACTTACAGCTGTAAGCTTAAGATACTTGTATTTAAAACTCCCGTATAAATAGCAGCCTGTAAAAAATGGTTCCCTTTTTCCTGCCACGAGCGCCTGATCCTCAAATGATGCTCCTGATCATGAACTGTTTTCGGTTTTCACGTTACATCTACCTTCTGGAGCCTGCAGGGCTCACGATCATTTGAGGCAGTTTCAAGCAACCCACAATTTATTTACATCAATGCCAAATTTGATTGCAGATGATAAATATGAAGAAAAATAAAAGATAGTAAACAGAATACAGCAAACTTATTGAGACATTATTTAAAGTGGTTTGAGTGTGTGGTGAATATTTGAGGGCCCTGGAAGTGCCCCAAAACAATATAAAAGAGCTTAATATACTTGGTTTATGATCATAGATGTCCAGTGAATTTTGATAATTTGATTCAATGAAGAAGACAACAGCAAGAATGATTTTTTTCCGAATGGTGATCACAAATCATTAACTGTCCCACTTTTGTAGTCTACAGAGATCATGAAAGGGTGTTTTGGACAACCTTAAAGTCAGATGGATGATCTGGTCAAGAAAATCCAGTCACGTCGCACATTCACAAAAGAAGACGATGAATGAGAAGCATGTAGAGATTATAAGAAATTGGCCTTCCAGTCAAAAACAAGATGGTAGGCAGATCTAAATGAGCATATTAGGATTAGTTGGTGGTGTGGTGGATAGTTGAAGAATCAGTTCTTGTATTTATGATCCTAAAGGCTCGACAAATGTCCAATAGCAATAATTTTTCTTCCTAAATGATCCTCCTAATTCTAATAACGTAACAACGTCTTACTCTTGGAGCCTACAGAAATCACGAAGATAGGTTTGTTCATTTAAGGATGTTTCGGGCAACCTAGAAGTGGAACGTCCGATTTTCACATATATTAATGTCAGATGGATAATCTGGTCGAAAGAAACCAGTAGCGTTTTGTGGTCGAACATCCACAAAAGAAGACCATGAATGGGGAGCAGGTAGAGATGAGAAGAAATTGGCCTTCCAGTCAAGAACAAGATAGTAGACACATCAGAATAAGCATATTAGGATTAGTTGATGATGTGGAGTAGTTGAAGGATCAGAAAGTCTCGAAACAATAAGAATTCGGTTTAGATGTAAACAGGAGGGTGTAAATCTGAACTAAAGAAGAGTTTCATCTAATAACCGTAGTTATCACAAGTTCTTTACAATCCCAAAGGTTCAACAAAAAAAGGCTGAATGATGCTACTAAATCTAATAACGTAAGAATGTCTTACTTTTAGAGCTTACAGAGATCATGAACATGGGTGTGCCCATTTAAGGGTGTATTGGGCAACCTTGAAGTGATAATCTGATTTTCACACATATTAATGTTAGATGGATAATCTGGTCAAGAAAAATCAGTAGTGTCTAGTGGCCAGGTCGAATATCCACAAAAGGAGACCATGAATGAAGAGCAGGTAGAGATTAGAAGAAATTGGCCTTCTAGTCAACAACAAGTTAGTAAACAGATTAGAAAGAGAATATAAGAATAGGGGATAGTTGAAGGATCAGAAAGTCTCAAAACAATATGAATTCAGTTGAGGTCTTAAGTCATGTAAACAGGAGGGTGTTAATCTGAATCAGAGAAGAGTTTTATCTGATTACCGTAGTTATGGCAAGTTCTTCATGATACTTAAGGTTCAACAAAAAAATGTTTGCTACAAAATGATGCTCCTAAGTCTAATAACCTAACAACGTCTTATTCTTGGAGTCTACAGAGATCACGAAGATAGGTCCGTTCATTTTAGGATGTTTCGGACAAATGAAAAATGATTTATTGATGTCAGATGGATAATCTGGTTAAGAAAAACTAGTAGCGATTTATAGCCACGTCACACATTCACTAAAGAAAACGATGAACGAGGAGCAGGTAGAGATGAAAAGAAATTGACCTTCCAGTCAAGAACAAGATAGTGGGTAGATCAGAATGAACATATTAGAATGAATTGTGGTGCAAGGGATAGTTGAAGGATCAAAAAGTGTCCCAAAACAACATAAAATCAAAGTAGAGCTACATCGAATTACCGTAGTTATAACAAGCTCTTATATTCATAATTTGGCACACTAAAAAAGCCATCTGCAAAAATGTATCTTTTTGAACGATGCTCTTAGGACATGTAATAATTGAGCTTCATTTTAGGCTGTTTCCGGTTACTTTAAAGTACCTAATACAGCCAATTTTTCATACATCAATATCATATTGATGATCTCAGAAAGAAAATCCGATAGCAATTTCAAAAAACTTTAACAAGAGAAGACGATGAATGAGGAGCTAGTAAAGATGAATAGAAATTGATCTTCTACTCTAATATAGGATAGTTTACAGATAAGATTAAGTATATTGGAAAAATATTTTGGTTTGGCGTAGAAAACGGTAGAATGATCTAAAAGTAATTTTATCAAAGAGAGAGATCGTAGAGATTTCACGTTCAAATTGGAGAACATTGCAACTGAATTGATGATCCTGTGAATCTAAGTATTGTTGATATTTTGGACTGCTATCTAGTTCATTTGGAACCATCTCTTTGGGGCAGGAAAGTGCTAGGGATTTCTTGAAGCAACAACATTCGCCATTTCTTTTGTCCACATCCAGAAACCAGTATTCTCGGGTCTTTTGGTGAAAGATGCAGCCTTCCTCTCCTCCCAAGACTGGCTAATATCAGTTTTCCCGACGATGCGTCCACACCATAAACAGCAGTGCGCTTGGCACGATAGTTCACTCGAAGAAGACTCTCCTTGTCGAATTGCCAATATTTTATTTTTCTTAGGTAGTGTAATTCAAGTTTTTCGGACAAGTCATTATTGTGCCACAACCAACAATGCGACACTTTCAAAAAAAGGACTACTTTTGCTGTCAATTCTTACCTTGAGCTCTTCCTTTTCTTCATACTTCAAGCACCTTGCTTTCTTTGCATATTTCGATTATTCTGGAGGTGCCTGGATTCCAGAGCTTTCATGAGCACTGTCTTTGGACTCGCAGCTGTATGAATCGTTCAATCTTTCCGTCACCGATGCCGTTGATCAAAGACAATATGCGACATCTTTCTACATGCAATCACTGTCAGATCTTCTTTGAGAAACTGTGTATGGTGTCTACTGTCATATGTTCTTCTCTGAATTGCAGTCTGAATTCGGAAGTCAGCTTTGTATAGCCCAAGCGCTCTTGTTTCTAAGAGGATTGTTAACGCTGTCTCCTGGAACATTCTGCTAGTACAATTGCTTTCTGTTCCTTGCTTGAGTAGAACCTCTTAATCTTAAAGCCTGCAAAGATTATGAAAATAGGCCTCATTTTGTATTGTGCCTCAATTCGGATGCCAGCTTTCTATAATTCAAACCCTGGAAGGACCCTTAACGCTGTCTCCCGGAGCATTCCACCAGTACAATTTCTTTCTCTTGTTCAAGTCATTATTGTTTGAAATTAATCTAAATTAACTATAATATTTATTCCAGGACTTTTTACTTCTGAAGCTTGCAAAGCTTACGAAAATAGGTTATCTCTGGTTAACTAGAAATTCGTAATGTCGATCATATTGCACCCGGAAAAATTACGTTTGACGAATGAGACTTCTAATTTATCGACCAAAACCATTTTGAATATTTGTTCATGTCCCGTGCAAATCCATTTTAAATTTGCTTGTGTTGAGCATAACGAGCATTCTCAAACAAATTCATCGTCAAAAAAGTGAATTTCCTTTCTCCATGGTAACGTGAAAACGAGCATCGGCGTTAACAATTGCCTCGCGTGCCAGCCGCAGCCAACTCGCCGAAATCATTTGAATATCAAACCGGCATCAAATATAAATACACTAGACGTTTTGTAAGGTGGTGTATATCTGAGGTTGGGGATCTCAGGACGCCGCTTAATAGCGTTTTATGAATAGAGATCGCCCCCGCGATTAGATAGACCATATTAGTGCCGTGTTGAATCGACGATCGCCGAGAGTTATTCGGCTTTAATTAGTCTGACACGGGAGGGCATAGCGTGAGGAGACCACGTCAGGTGTAATAGTTTTTTCGATTGCTCCGTTTTGTCTTCGTGAGGAAAATTTATTTTTAAATCCCGCAATATTTCCTAATTTACAGCAAGTCAAAACCGCAGATCACTTTTCAAAAAAATGTTTGTTATCTAAATGTGATCGCAGTGACATCAACCTTCTAGAAATTCCTCCACAGTTCAATCAGATGAAGCTGTTAATGTCCTCAAACTCACAAATTAGGAATGTTGCGTTTTTTATCAACAAATTCCAGAGTCGCGTGTCTCGGTGGCATTCTTAGTTTTTATTCTCGGGAAGTTGACATCTCTTACAAAGAAATGTCATTTTGAAGTATTAAATATTAAGGCTGATGGCTTCATAAAAAGTTGAAGAGGTTTAAATTGGACACTGGATTAAGTTGATGTTTTTCGAGTTGAATTTTTGTGGATGAGTTTATTGCAAACTTTATTATACTAACAAGAATAAATTTTGTAAGTATTTGATTTTCTGGAAGAAGCACTTCAATCTCATGATAGGTACGAATTCATCAGTTGATTTTTGTTGAAAAGAAATGATGTTTAGGTACCTTACAATCATCACTTCTAGCTTTCTGCATCTACACTAGAACATATTTGTGCTGTCTTTGAAATGATTCCCATGTATTTACAAATTGGAGTTAAATGAAGCTTAACGTCAAATTTTGTGAACTCTTGAAGGACATCTCTCTTATACACACATTTTTAAAGGAAAAACAAAGAAGTTATTTTTTTGGAAACTCAAATTTTTTGAAGAAACACCCTATTCTTATGATTGTAAAGAATATATCAGCAAATTTTTGTTGACAAGAAATAATGTTCAGGTACCGTACGATCATCACTTCTAGTATTCTGCGTCGACCTCTATAAAGAGTTATTCAGTAAAACCGACGAATTGAACTCAAAAATAGGGCTTAGATTTGACGCTGGAGAATCTTATTTAGAACTTTAGAAAAGATATCCACCTTATGGCATCATTTTTGAGAGTATAAGAGATTGAATATTTAGAAGAGGCACTGCATTCCCATATTCAAATTTTCTAGGAATTTAAATTTTTGGAAGAAGCACTCAATTCTCATGATTGTTAGGAATATATCAGCAAACTTTTGTTGAAAAAATATGATGTTTAGATACCGTACGATCATCATTTCCAGCTTCCTGCTTCAACCCCTAAGGGAATGTGTAATGATTCCGAGTAATCAACGAATTGGACTAGAAGAAGTTCAGTTTTACTTCGTATCACGTAAATTCTGTGAACGATTTCATTTCGCACTTTTGGAAAGGTTCTTACTTTATCATACCTTCTAGGAGAGAATTGGAGGGAGTGATTAATCAGAAATTCAAATTTTTGGAAAGAGCACTTAATTCTTAAGATTGTAAGGAATATATCTCCAAGTTTTTGTTCAGAAAAAACAATGTTTAGATACCGTACGATCATCACTTCTAGCTTCCTGCTTGAACCTCTTAGAATGTTGTTACTGTATATGTAATGATTTCGAGAATCAATGAATTGGACTAAAACGAGGTTTGGATTGAATATATCACATGAAATTCTGTGGACAGTTTTATTTCGAACCCTTTGAAAGGTTCTTACTTCATCATACTTCTAGGAGAGAAATCGAGGAAGTGATTATTTGGAAATTTAAATTTTTGGAACAATCACTCTATTTTTATGTTTGTAAGGGACGAATCAGCTAATTTTTGTTGGGAAAAAATGATGTTTAGGTATCGTACGATCATCATTTTCAGGTTCTGCTTCAACCTCTGAGAATGGTGTTGCTGTATGTATAATGATTTCGAGTAATCAACGAATTGGATTGAAATTTGGATCAGTTTGACTTTGTATAACATAAATTCTGTGGACGATTTTATTTCGAAGTCTTGGAAAGGTTCTTACTTTATCATACCTTCTACTTGACTGTGCAAATTAATTTGGACAAAGTGAAAAATCATTTCCTTCAGAAAACCGTGCCTTCCCCGCCACACACTTTTCAGTAAGACGCACGTTCTTCTCCCATCAGAAATGACCTTCTGCAGACATCCTAGCACTGACTCCATCAAGCAAGTGCAAATGTTCTCGAGTTCATCATTGTGCCAACACACCTGAACTGCATCACCCATCATACGTTCCTCTGTCGTACACCCAAACGCCTCGTCACAATACTCCACAAGCCCTCAATGTTATTCATGTTAGGTGAATTTCCAGGCCAATCAAGCATCCTGATTTGATCCTCTAGCACGAAATTCTTAAGCAGTCTCAAACTGTAACAAGGAGCCAAGTTGCGCAGAAATGTCTGGTCGAAGGCTCGCACGATTAAGGATCCTACGGCGTGATATTCCGATTTATTCAGCCGAATTCATCATCCCTCAATCAGGAACTAAGCTTCTTGCGCCATTTGCCGTAAAAACGCCCTTCAGCGGGTGTTTTACATGGAAATATTATGCCGCAAGATCGTCCCTGTCACAATTTAGAACTGGTGTAGGTCCCTATGCTGGAAAATCAAATCAAAGTTCCTGATTGGTCCATGAATTCACCCAACCTAAATCCTATCGAGAGCCTGTGGAATATTGTGACGAAGCGGCCAGGCAAGACGGATTGTACGACAGAAAAACGCATGACAGACAATGCCACTCGAATGCGTTCATACGATGATGAACTCAAGAACACATGTACCAATCCAGCGGAGGTAACACCAAAACGTCTGCAGGAAGTCATCTCCGCCAAAGGAAGACACACGTCATACTGAAAAATGCACTGTAGACCTATGGAGCCAACAAAAGCACAGTTCTCTGAATGAAGCACTTCTCACCCTGTCCCAATTAATTTGCACAGTTTAGTAGGAAAGAACTCGAGAAAGTGATTACTCAGAAATTAAAATTTTTGGAAGAAGCACTCAATTCCTATGATTGTAAAAAATATATCAGCAAATTTTTGTTGAGGAAAGATGATGTTTAGGTACCGTACGATCAACACTTTCAGTTTCCTAAAACAACCTCTGCTAATACTGTATATGATCAATGGATTGAACTGAAACGAGATTTAAATTTGACTCTGTATCACATGAATTTTGTGGAGGACTTTCTCTCGAACTCTTGAAAAGATGCTCACTTTATATCACTTCCTAGAAGAAAACTTGTGGAAATAATTCTCCATAAATTCAATTTTTTAGAGCAAACATTCGATTTTCATGATTGTCAGGTATATATTAGCAAATTTTTGTTGAGAAAAAATGATGTTTTGGTACCGTACGATCATCATTTCCAGCTTCATGCGTCAACCTCTAAGAATGTTGTTGCTGTTTACGTAATGATTTCAAGAGATCAAACTGGACTGAAACGAAGTTTAGATTGGACATAGCATGAACTTCTGGAAAGATTCTGACTTTATCACACTTTCTAGAAAAAGGCACGTGGAAGTGATTTCATAGAAACTCACATTTCTGGAAAGAACACTTCATTTTTATAATACTAAAGGATATATCAGCAAATTTTTGTTGGAAAAAAATGATGTTTAGATACCGTACGATCATCATCATTTCTAGCTTTCCGCGTCAACTTCTGATAATGCTGTTGCTGTACATGTAATAATAGGTTAAATTCAACTGAAATAAGAATAAGGTTGGACATTTATATTACGTTAAATTCTATAGACGAGTTCACTGTGAACTTTTGAAGAGATTCTGACTTTACCACACCTTCTAGGAGAGCACACAAGGAAGTCATTTCTCAGAAATTCATATTTCTGGACAAAGCACTCCATTTCCATGTTTGCAAAGAATATATCAGCAAATTTTTATTTAAAAAAATTGAGGTTTAGGTACCGTACGATCAAGTTTTTTGTGTCGACCATTGAAAATGTTAACATTATACTAACTAAGTTTATAGGGTTGATTGCATTAAATGAACAATTTTTGCTTTGAAATCTACTTGTTGTTCCTAAATTGGTCCCATGTTAGCAGAAACAAGGGTATTACATAAGTAAATCTTGCGAAAGTTTCACTAAATGGGAGCTTAGTTTTCTCCTACAACTAATTTTCGACAGGTCAGGAAAAATACGCCAAATAATTATGCCTAAAAGGTGTAAAATAATTTTGAATCAAAAAACGGCTTAAATTTGAGGCCAAAATGTTTTATTGAGTGATTGTTGCTTGTGAGGAGCAAAGAAGTCTGTCAATTTATTTTTCTGTTGACTGTAAACAGTTCGAATCAGAACCGCAGCAAATATAATAATTTATTCATGTCGGTTTATTACCAAGATCGGGTGCTCACAACTCAATAATAATTCAGGTTTAGTGAGCAAAAGGCGCGATTACATCGGTAAATATTTGATCGCGACCACGCTGTAATGAGACATCATATCACGCAAGGTGTAACCTATAACGCTATAGTCTAACGCATCTGGTTTTTAAATCACTTTTTTCTACTCAATTTTATATCGAACGCGATAACGTTATAATAATAGCATTAGTTCAGTTCTTGGCTATCATTTTCTGTATTAAAAATGAATTGATTCGTTTCTGAGAACTGGAGATTTGATTAATTCGTTTTGTATTGAGTTATTGATGTGCGGTTGAGGGAATAATAAGTTTTGATCAACTGAAATTATTTCTTCATATTCAATATACAATTTAATTAGTTAAGTGTAAATGACAGTTTATTAAAACAAACGCATTTACATAAAAATTAATCAAATCGAAATCTCGTATCAGGCGACCGAATAAACCGTTACAAATTGCTAAAAAACTACCCGAACAAACCACAAAATAAAAAAATTAATGATCAATACAAACACACAATAATTGTACACCTACATGATAGATATCAGTGCGTTTGTAAGTGCGTATGAGTGCGTGAGAGAGACAGCAATAGAAAAAGAGTGTGAGAAAGTAGGATAGACTGAGAGTGTGTTGATTCGCAGTCCACGCAAACTACTCATAATATAATTGGGCAATTACAATACAACCCTTGTCGCTGCACGCTATGCTACAAGTACACCCCTTAACACGCACGCTCGCCGCTAGAGGCGCCAGCGTCGTGACGCCAGCAGCGTCGCTTTTAATTATGATTGAAATGTTAATAACATGCGCGAATTGTTAGTGTATTTACTAAGAATTCACACTTTTTTTGATATTTTTATTCAAGTGAGTACTTATTATGCGTATGAATGCGTAAAGGTGGAATGCAACCGTTAAACGGTACTGGAAAAGTGAACTAGGCCTGCGCATGCCGTTTAATGCAACGCAAAGCCACGTTGTCCCTTGTAGCATTCTTTTTACAGTCTTATGCTCCTAAGACGACATTGCGTTGCTCCTTAATTGCAGTTGACTATTTTTCCGTTATTTGTGTAACATACACGAAGCTTCACTCAAATTTACAAACTTTCAACTTATTTTGGGTCAAAAATGCTACACACGTTAGTATAGATCACAAAAATTGGAGCTAGGCTCATTGGTACCATGAATGAAGACCTCTTCTATAAAATCTCGGGCAAGCTGGTCATGATTTTGCTCTAATGATTCTTTGGCAAATGCTTTTGCTTATAAAACTATCTTTTCATTATTCTGGGGTGGTATTTACTAATAATTACTCAAATTTACAGACCTTCACCTCATTTTATGTCAAAGAATGTGACAGGCAGCAGTAAATCCTAAAAAATGGAGCTAGACTCATTGGTATCGCTCTTTTACAACATCTCGGGCAAGCTACTCATGATTCCGCCCTTACGGTCTTTTGGCGGATACTTTCGCATTTGAAAAAACCTAGCATCATTTTCTAATTACACAATCAACTGTCATTCCATATCAACAAAGAATTACTCAAATTTACAAATCCTTGCCCTTTTTGGATGAAAGCATATTATAGACAGCAGTAGATCACAAAAAATGGAAGAATCATCTAGATGATGAAAGCGCATTTTTGACAGCTCATGAATGCTTGTTACTTCAGAGATTTTGCAAATTACCATCTCTCACAGTTACTGAGTTTGAAATGAAGCAGTTTGGGCAAACTTACGAAACAGCAGCTTCCATTTAGTACTAGTTTCAAGTTGACAGTTTGATAGGTACATAATTTATGCATGTACAAACTCAAAAATACCTTTTATCCTTCATTGTTCAGTAATTGACTGACAGGAGGTCAAGTGCTGTACCTTAAAATTAAAATTTGCTCTTTATCAAAGCTATATAAAAAAAAACACCAAAATTAAACAAATTTTCAACCAATAATAGTGATTTATTCTAATAAGCTTCAAATTTGCGTCAAATAAGTCATTGAATGAATCTCGGACAGATTTGACAACTGTACATAATAATAGTGATACCCCCGGCTAAAGTTGTAACTAAATTTTTATCTACTTTAATAAATTTTAGTTGCCATATCCCTAATGTCATATATATCCATGGGCATTGTTCCACTTGAAAATTGAATAATTTAATCTTCCACAATCACTGAGCTTGAATTAAAGCAATTTGTGCAAATCTACGAAACAGTGGCTTTTATTTAGTACCAGTTTCAAGTCTGTAAATAGTATAGTTGCTGAGAACACAGCGTCACGCCAGCCAGCCAGCCAGCCAGCCAGCCAGATAGCCAAAGTGAATATAATAGCGCTTTTTTCGGGAAAAAAGCTCCTCACGATTTTGCTTTTACAGTCTCTTAGCTGATACTTGAACATATAAAAAGAACTGTCATTGTTTCCTCATTGCAGTCAACTGAATTTCCATTATTCATCTGTGTATTATTTACAGAAAAATACTCAAATTCACAAACCCTCACCTTATTTTGGGTCAAAGCTTGTTATATACAGCAGCAGATCACAAGAAATTGAGTTAGACTCATTGGTCTCGCGGAAAAAATTTATGTAACATCCTGAGCAAGCTGCTCCCGATTTTGCTTTACGATCTTTTTGGTGGTGCTCCTACATTTAGGAAGAGCTTTCATTGTTTCCTTATCGCAGCTGACTTCGATTATTCTGTGTGATATTTACGGAGTATTATTCAAATTCACGAGCATCCATTTCATTTTAAGTTAAAACATGTTCACATATCATTATGGTCTCAAAATGTTTAGCTTCATTCAATGATATCGCGCAAGAAGGTTACTTCTTCAATATTTTGAGCAATCTGCTCATGATTCTGCTCTTTCAGTCTTTTAATTGGTATTTCTGCATTTGACAAGGGTTCCGAATTGTAGTCAATTGTCTTTTCATTATTCTGAGTCATATTTACGAAGTATTACTCAAATTCAGAAACCATCACCTCAATTTATGTCTCAGAATACTGCAGATAGCAAATTACAAAAAAATGAAGCTAGACTTATTGATACTGTGGGAGAAATCATTTTTAGCGCATTTTTTGGGAGAAAGCGCTATTATATTCACTTTGGCTGTTTGGCTGGCTGGCTGGCGTGACGCTGAGTTCTCAGCAACTAAACTATTTACAGACTTGAAACTGGTACTAAATAAAAGCTGCTATTTCGTAGGCTTGCACAAATTGCTTTAATTCAAGCTCAGTGATTGTGGAAGATTGGATTATTCAATTACTTGTTTCAAGAGAAACAATGCCCATAGATATATATGACATTAGGGATATGGCAACTAAAATTTATTGAAGTAGATAAAAAGTTAGCTACAACTTTCGCCACGGGTGTCACTATTATTATGTACAGTTGTCAAATCTGTCCGGAATTCATTCAATGACTTGTTTGACGCGAATTTGAAGCTTATTAGAATGAATTATTATTATTGGATGAAAATTTGTTTACTTATGATCTATTTTTGTTATATAGCTTTGATAAAGATCAAATTATCATTTTAAGGTATAGCACTTGACCTCCCGTCAGTCAATAACCAAACAATGAAGATTAAAAGGTATTTTTGAGTTTGTTCATGCATAAATTATGTACCTATCAAATAGTCAACTTGAAACTAGTACTAAATAGAAGCTGCTGTTTCGTAAGTCTGCCCAAACTGCTTGATTTCAAGCTCAGTAATTGTGACAGATGTTAATTTGTGAAATCTCTGAAGTAACAAGCATTCATGAGCTGTCAAAAATGCGCTTTCATCATCTAGATGATTCTTCCATTTTTTACAATATTCACACAAGTTGCTTATGATTGTACTCTAAATATTTTTGTGAATAAAAGAACATCCTTTGCTGATTGCAGTCAACTGCTTCCTCTTATTTTTCCTAAAAGCCACTGAACCTGCTATAAACATCATCATGATCATAAAATATATAGCTACATCCAATGGTATCGCTGGAGACGACCACTTCTGCATTATGCTTATGATTTCGCCTTTACAGTTTTTTGACTAGTACTTCTGCAATTAAAAAGACTTCACATTGTTCCCTATTTGCAGTCAACTGTTTTTCTATAATATTGATGGAGCATTACTCACAGCTACATACCTTTATTTCAATCTAAATTAAAGTATGCTACAGAGAGCAGAACATCACAAAACGTAAAGCTACATTCACTGATACCGCAAGAGAAGACTTCTGTTTCAATATCTTGAACATGATGCTCACGGTTTATCGCTTACAGCGCCAAAGTTGGTGCTTCCATATTACTAGAGAAGAGACCTTACAATGATTCCTTAATACAGCCAACGTTATTAAAAATAATTTGCATCATACTTCCAGAACATTTTTTGAACTTTTAAAGCATTAAATCAAAAATAGGCACTTTTTCACTGGCTCGACCTATAAATATAATATAAAGTAATTGTGATTTTTGACAGTTCAAGATTTTGATGCATCTTTACGTTTTAGACCCTACTGAACCCGAAAAATATGATTTAAAAAAAAGTCGGTCTGTCTGGAAGCACGATAACGCGTACGAATCTTCGACTGAATTTTTATATTCAAGTTTTTCAACAAGCTGTACCCAAACTTTATTGACGGAGCTTTTTAGTTTTTTGCGTCTATTTAATAAACGGTAGTATTCATCATGAAATTTGGAATGACTAAAACTAATCTTTGAATGATTTGGCCCAACATTCTCCAAAATTATCAGCGGTTCATTTGTTATCATCAAAATTTGAATTATTATGAGAATCGTTATATTTTTCTGAACCAAAGAAATAATGAAAATCATGATGTGGAGTTGAAATTATTATCACTTATATTTTGACAACACATGCAAACGTTCGTCAATTGTTTTTTGAAAATAAGTAATTTGGTTCTATCTTGTTTGGTATCAAATTAAAGTTTTTGTGGAAATGATTCCAATAGAAGTGTCAAAGAGGATAGGTATTTAACAATTATCAATTGTTCCCTTTATAAATCCTTCAAATGATGTCTAGTTTGGTATCAATTTTAAGCTCTCAAGGAGATAAGCTTAATAGATATCAAAAATGAATAATTAAGTAGTGGAATCCACCTTATCATCTTCAAATTACAGTTTCGGCGATCAAATATCGAAATAGTATGTTCCAATCAATTAAAGATCCCGAAAATAAAGAAAAGGACAAAGGACTCTTCATTTTTAAAAATACTTATTTTATGTAAGGACAGTTTTCACTTTGAAATATGCAATTAATTGAATTAAATTTCTGAAATAGCGATGAAACTGGCTATGAAATAGTCGGGGAAGTACTACATGGCCACAGCGGATTTTCTTGGCTCAATTTTGTGGAAATTCCTTTAGAATCACACCTTTTAGGGCAAAACAAGATAAGGTTATTTTGCAATAAATAGAATTTCTGGAAGAAGCACTTGATTCTGATAATACTAACAAATTTGTCAACTGATTTTTGTTGTAAAAAATTATTTTGACGATCAATTATCTGGGCGGTTTGTCATCATCAGCTTAGTATATAGAAGTTGGGATATTATTACAATGTTGGTTAAATATCGAGTTAATTTATGAAAAACATTAAAATTTGAACGTTAAAGCCAGAAAAATACTACCACTCTTGCTTTAATGTCTAGATTGTAATGTTTTTTCATGCATTAACCTAAAATTTAACTAACAATGAAATAATATTTGAACTTTTACATAAGCTGATTATAGTGGGCCGAAACGTCCAAATTAAACCAAATTCTGATTTATTACTGATATCTGATTGCTTGCCACTCATCCTGATTGTCAAATTCTAAATAATTGGATCACCAATAGATGACCTCACGGTCATTAATTACTTTGAGCTTTCTGCATTGATCTCAAAAAATATTGATGTTGCATATAAAATAATTTCGATGGAACAACAAATAGAACCAAAACGAGATTCTAATGGAACATTAGATGAAGTTGATTAACACCTTTTAGGATAAAGAACAAGCAGTGCACTCTCATAAATGTAAAGAATATATTAGCCAAATTTTATTGGAAAAAATTGAAGTTCAGGTACCGTACAATCGTTATTTTTAGCTTTATGAGTCTACCATTGAGAATACTGTTGCTCTGGTTGATGTTGTGGATTTATTTCATTTATTCTAATTCAAGCATATGAAAAATCGTCATTAAAATGAATTTTCAAATGTCTCAATGCCGACAGAAAACTGTTGTGAATAGCAACAATCAAAATTATTCTGTCGTATAGGATTCATTCGACATTTTGGTACAAATGGTAATTATAAATGAAATTTGGGTCCATTATTATGATTTAAAAGGCTGGTTTTTCCCTCAAAAAGTTTCTCATATACTGAAATCACCAAGGAAAGCTTTTGTTATCGTTTTTTTGGGACAGAGATGCTGTACAATGTTTGTTCAACTACAGCACGTGAACACATTAGGGAAAAACGTCAAGAAAAAGGTTGTCCTTTCACAACATTCGATTTTTATTTGTTCAAAAGCAAAATTTGATTCGTTCATCAAAGAATTAATTATTGTTTACAATTTGAGTAAATACATTTAACTAATATTTTCCACGGGATTTCGATGTTTATTCTTATTAATTATATGTGGAGTTTTTTTTTACATTGTTATTTCTAATGATTTTAATTGTTCCTGCTGCGAAAGTTTCATTAATTATGGATTTTAATTCAAAATATAATAAGCGCTAATTTGATGTTTTACTGTGTGAATTTTTGTATGAATTATCACACAATTACACACAAAATAGAGAAGGCATTTTGTGTTGTTAAGTGTTTCGTTTAGCCTTCTGAACAGGCATAAATTTTGAGTCAATACAAAGTTTAAAATGTTAATTGTGCCTACCTTTCCGTGCCTGGCCGATTTTACATCCTTTTTGGAAGCGCTGCAACAAAAAGAGTCAATTAATAACATTAATTAACAGTAATAATTATTTTTTCAATCATTGTTAGGACTTTCCATTCATTAAGTAAACATATTTTAACAAACAGAAAAAACACTTTGCACAATCATTTTCTAAAGGCAATTATTGTTTTTAAGGATGGTTTTTGTACTTTCTTTACATTTTAAACAGAATAATCAAATAATTATCATGAGTAGGTACATCTACAATCAATTTTTATGTGTAAAGTTTTTATGTTTGAAGAATTGAGCACTCTTTGGAACATTCAACTTGGATGAATACATAGTGGTTTCAAATTGTTATTCAAAGATTAAAATTATTCTTCTCAATCTGTGCTGACAAATAGTCTCTTCTATCTTTATCCCGCGGCGCCTGTCCGTCGGCATCTCAGAGTGGGGGAAGTTGATTGGATCGACGCTTCCTGCATCCTTTTTCCTTTTACTCCTTCCATTTTGTTCACGGCATCCTGTGATTCGCTTACACGTCCTTCCCCCAGTCGACGCTTTGAAACAATGGAGGATCCGGACGCCAGACGAAACAGCGTCGATGCTCGAGATGCAGGGAAGATTTAGATTTATTTACCCTGCAAATGGGGGCCTTAAATGCAGACTCAAGAAAAAAATCTTTGTGCTCCAATAATTCAAATAATTATAGTCTGCAGCATTTGTTTCATTTGAAATATGAATTGATTGAATGCACTTTGCGACAATCATTGGATTCGGTCATTGTTCCAAATAATGGTGTAATTCCGCCATATTTCAAGATTTCAGCACCCACATTAAAAGGGCGGAGCCCTCACGAACCACCGCTTGATGCAATCTTTATCTTGTCGTGCTCTTCCACATCGTGACCCGCGATCCCCTGAAGTCTACAACGTTTAGCATTCTCCACTATTCTCTACAACCCAACAACAGTTGTATAATCAAAGTGCGCCGTGCATCGACCACGACTTCGCTTTGAATGTTTAATGAAGTGAAACGAAGTCGAACGAACCACCCATAAAGGCTGTGTGGCTCCTAGCGGAGTCTGCGATTCTGTTGGGAGAGGTTTTTCTTTATTTTGTTGTAAGGCAAAATGGATCGAACCGTACTGTTAAATATCAGTTTATGGAAACTGCAATTTTGATGCACCGGAGGGATATTACGTGATTTTGTAATTGCTGGGGATGAGCTGATCCTATCGGTGAGAATGAACAATTTTTTTGAGTTTGTTTTGATGCTAGAAAGATCATTACTTATGTTCTGCACAAATATAAAGTTAATTCATAATAATTCTAGTCTTCGCCTGTAAAATATCATTGGAAGTTAGGTATGACACACAGCACGTGAGGACCATAAGGTCTGCAACCCCTAACAAACTTAGCCACTTTACGAAACCCTATATGCCGTCAGTTTCCGTCTCTTGAAACATATCCACGTTCCTTTTCCTCCTTTCCTCATCTTTCCTCCAGCGGAGCGTAGTGGGAGGAAAACTTTCGTCAAACAGAAGGAAAAAAGATTTAAAAGTTTTTTATTTGTCGTCCCAGGACAAGCGACTTACGTTACATGCCTGGCTTTATTGTGTTTTATTCCATTTTAAAGTCGAACAGAATAGGAGACCTGAACGCTGAACTGCATTACTGAAACTTTCAAATTGTTGGATGGAGCTTTCTACTGAATTTTATTTGTGATGAAATGTTTTACGGGGACTTAAAGGGCCTAAAATTGCGCAATATAAACCCAAGAGCTTGCTCTTCAAATATTTTAGCAATAATAATGAATCAGATACGTGCATTTCAAAAGTGATTGATTTGAAGTCCAATATGTTTTCGTGAAATTGAGTATATAATCAAAACAACCTGATATAATGCTGCCGAAACAACTGCATATCGAATTACAGTGTCTAACTCTTGTAAAATTGACGCTTGTATCAAATATCAAAAAAAGTATCACAAAATTATTCTTTCTGAAGAGCTATTATAAAAAATCATGTAACCCAACCTCACAATTTTGAGCAGCCTTAAAAATCTTTTGGTTAATAAACTGCAATTGTTTTTGTTGCAATTTCTTCTCTTTTTGTTTCAGGGCAAGCTGGTGACGACTCCCTCAATTCCTCAAAGAGTTCCAGCGGTTCACTCAGCAAGAAACAGAGAAAAGCGCGCACAGCATTCACCGATCTACAATTACAGACATTAGAAAAGAGTTTCGAACGGCAAAAGTACCTTTCAGTTCAAGATAGAATGGAACTGGCCGCTAAACTCAGTTTAACCGATACGCAGGTCAAGACGTGGTACCAAAACAGAAGGTAAGAAACAGCTTCTCTAAACTCACATCTAATGAATATAACATCATGCCATGAACTCAAAACTTTTGGTGAACATAGCTTGATATGGTCTAAATTACCAACCAACCAACGAGCAAGGCCACAAAATTTCGTCAATTGCCTAAAAATATATAACTACAAATGTAACTTGATGATTTAGGCCGGAAGGTTGTTAAATCAGATCAATTGGCGATGCAATATGACTTCATTAGTCATATTAAGCCGGAAGTACTCCAAAAGTGTTTCGTAATCAGATTGAATGTTTTTCGACAGTGCTAAGCAATCGTAGTTAACAATATTTGTTTTCTAAAAAACCAAGAGTCGAGACGACATTAATTCTTTCAAAGCGATTTGACAAATACTTCCGGCTAAATGTTGTTAGTAAGATCATAAAACATATATTTTCCTGAAACATAACGATATTTCTTGAAAAAAATAGGATATCTACATCGCATCATTAATCAATCTGATTTGATAACCTTCCGGCTGAAATTACTCAATAGGATCTGCGGACCTTTATTTTCTATATAAGTCTGGAAAACATAGGTGGAATGCAAGATATATATCTTTTTGAAGTGATCCAATAAATACTTCCGGCTAAATTGGGTTTGTCATACCTCTTTATTATAGAAATACATTCATTTGTCTGTTACGTATGTGGTGTTCATCATGATGTTCTATGTTCAACAACCTTCCGGCTAAAATTGATCAGTTATACCTATGGATCAACAATCCTATAAAAAATAGGCGGAATGTAGATTTTTTTTTAAATTGAGTGAATCAGATCGAGATATTATATAAAAATAAGCTATTCATCTAATACATCATAACACTTCATAAAATTGTTTCATGGATGAATAAAACGTCTACATCGCATCTTTGACCGCCGTTAAACTCAATCAGATTTGAAGGTCCATATTTCTGATATAATTGTATGCAATGTAGGTAAAATACAAATGAAATACTGTTTTAGAGTCATCTAACAAGTACTTCCGGCTAAAAAGGGATTGTTACACCAAGATATTATGACGATACATTTGATTTTCTAATACATACATCGTTTTTATGATGATCAATACCGCATCAACAACAAAACTGATTCGATAACCTTCCGGCTGAAATTGTCTGTGTATTTGGAAGTCCATACTTCTGATATTATCATACGCAATATAGGATAAAATTAATGAAATACTATTCTGGAGACGTCTGAGAAAACTTCCGGCTGAATAGGGTTCGACTGATCAAGATATTAGAATACATCAATTTTTATGGTACATACATGGATTTCATGATGATTTTTGTGGAGGAAGTTCAACAGAATTAATTCTATATCCTTCCGGTCCAAATTATTAATCAGACCTCTAGGTCTATATTTCAATATAATTTGATGCAAAATAGGCGAAATACAGAAAATATGATCTCTTAAAGTCCACTTGGGCTAGTCAGACTAAGATTTTTCATAAAATCAGTTTTTTACAATGATGTTTCACAACGGAACTAACCTTCTGTCTTAACTCTCTTGGTCAAATCTTTGGGTCTATATTTTTGACATGATTTTGTGCAACATTAGCGAAATACAAAGGATATTTGACAAATCCTTTCGGCTAAATTCGGTAAGTAGATTTTGTGGACATAGTCATTGCTCTTACACATCTCAATTGCATTGAATATTAACATAATTTGATAAATGACTATCTAAAATCACTCAGTCAGTCCTAAAGGTCCATACTCCTGATTTAATACTGTGCAATGCTAACTCAACTTTTTAAGAGTTTCTGATTGGTATTTCCGGCTGAAAATAATTTTTGAGATCAGGATATCATGAGGAAACGTATATTCCTAATAAAATTCTATGCAGTAATAATTCAATGTTCATTTGAGTGATCTGAAAGAAACTTCCGGCTTAAAATGCTCTTACAGACCAGGATATTATAAAATAACGTATATTTCTGATATAATTCCATGAAATACGAATTCAAAGCATTTTTTTGAGTGATCTGGTAAGTATTTTCGTCCAAATAAAAATTTTGAAACCTGGAAAATATGAGAAAACTCAATTTTAACAATATTTGATGCAATACTTACTTAAGGTTTTCTGTGTAATCTGATAAGAATTTTTGGTTAAAAAAGATTTTGGTAGCAAGAGCTATTGAGAAATCGTGTATTTATATTGAAATTCCTTGCAATAATAATTCAATGTTCATTTGAGTGATCTGAAGAATACATCCGGCTCAAAATGCTTTTACAGACCAGGATATTATTAAGTAATGTATATTTCTAATATAATTCTATAAAATACGAGTTTGAAGCTTTTTTTGAATGATCTGGTAAGTACCTCCGTCTAAAAAAAATTTGAAACCAGGAGAGTATGAGAATCGTATATTTCTAACAATATTTGATGCAATATTTATTCAACGTCTTTTTGATTGATCTGATAAGTACTTCCGGCTGAAAAAGGTTTTCGGGAGTAAGATCTATTGAGAAAACGTATATTACCAATATAATTCTATGCAATACTAATTCAGTATACTTTTATGAGATGTAATGAGTACTTTTGGCTAAAAAACCTTTTCGAGAACATAATATTATGAGAAAACTTATATTTCTAGAATAATTCTATGCAATACTAGTTCTAAGCTTTTCATAGATGATCTGGTGAATACTTTCGTCTAAAAAAATCTCAGAAAATATGTGAAAAGGTATATTTTCAACAATATTTTATGCAATATTTATTTAATGTATCTTTGAGTGATCTGATAAGTACTTCTGGCTAAAAAGGGTTTTTGGAAGCGAGATCTATTAGGACAACGTATATTTCTACCATAATTCCATGCAATACTAATTCAATGTACTTTTACGTGATCTGATAAGTACTACCGGCTAAAAAATATTTTCGAAGCCATAATATTATGAGGAAACGTATATGTCTAAAATAATTCCTGGCAATACCAATTTAATGTTAATTTGAGTGATCTTGATAGTACTTTCGGCTGAAAAAGGTCTTTGATTTCAGGATATCATAAAAAAACGTATATTTCTGATATAATTTCATGCAATAATAGTTCGATACTAATTTGAGTAATTTGATAAATACCTACTATCGGCTATAATGAGAAACGTTTATTTTTGATATAATTCTACGTAATACTAGTTTCTTTGTGTGATCTGATAAGTACTTCCGGCTAAAAGAGCTTTTCGAGACCAGGATAATATAAAAAAACGTATATGCCTAATATAATTGTATGCAATATCAATTCAGTGTTTTTTGAGCTATCTGATGAACACTTTCGGCTATAAAAGATTTTTAAGACCAGAATAGTATGAAAAAGCGTATATTTTTTCAATACGTGAATTTGAAATGATATTTTTTGGGGGAATTGTTCACCTATAACTCATCAATAACAGGATACCTTTTGTTCTTATCACTTGAGTGACATAAAAAATTAGAATATTGGCGCCAAACTGTGTCGAAAATCTCTGAAATAAGGTCTAAAAACTGTCGCTATGAATTAGAATATGATGTAGGACTCATTTGACAATCTAAAATAACTCAGTTGGATATTATTCTGTGTACACAGATAAAAATCATAATATGTCCTTTTAGAGCAGTCTGATAAGTACTTCCGGCTCAAATGGATTTGTCAGATGTAAATACATATATTTTCTTAGTATCTACACGCATCTCATAATGGAGTCCAGTGAGGAAAGTGATCATTCATACCTCATCATCTATATTTTACTATTGATATGTTCAATTTGATAACTTTCCGGCTTAAATCAGTCAGTCAGACTTGCCGGTCTATTTTTCCAATTTGATGTTATGAAACATAAACCAAAGATAGAATATTCGTTTTTTCAGAATAGTATGGTAAAAAAGTTTCGGCTTAATTGAGTTAAATCACTTTTTCAATAAAATTCTATATACATTGGCGCAATACAGATATGTTCTTTCAGAGTGGTTAAATGGGTACTTCCGGTTGAAATGAGTTCGTCAGATGAAGATATTGTGAAAATACATATATTTTCTAGTGCACGCATTTCATAATGATGTTCTGTGAGAAAAGAAATCATTCATACCATATCATTTATATTATAGGTCCTATTGATAAGTTAAATTTGATAAACTTCCGGCTTAAATCTGCAGGTCCATATTTTTGATCTAATTATATACAACGTAGGCCAAAAATGAAAAATCTGTACTTTTAGTGTAGTCAAGGGAATACTTCCGGCTAATTTCACTTGACAACCCAAAATTATTCAGTGATCTATATTTTCAATATATTTCTATGTAGATGGATGACATTCAAATATGCTCTTTTAGAGCGGTGTGATAAGTACTTCCGGCTCAAATGAGTTTGTTAGATGAAGATTTTGTGAAAATACTTATATTCTAGTAGTACACGCGTTTCATAATGATGGTCTGTGGGGAAAGTAATCATTCGTACCACATCATTTATATCATACTATTGATTAGTTCAATTTGATGACCTTCCGACCCAAATCAGTCAATCAGTCTTGCAGGTCTATATTTTCAATCTATTATTATAAAACATAGGCCAAAGATAGGATATTTGTTCCTTTAGGGTAGTCTGGCAAGTTCTTCCGGCTTAAAACATATAATTGTCCAATATATCACTATGATGGAAACAGGGAGAGTAGAGCAAGAATTTGATAACCGTCCGACTTTAATGTTACAGTTAAACCTGTGATTTATCATTTCTAATATATTTCTGTGCGTTATGTAATTTATGTATTGATATTTTTCGCGAGAGTCAAATTGGGATTTTGGCCTCCTTTTTCTTATCCATAAATCGATTTTTAGTTATGTTGCTACACCAAGTTATACCATCTCAGAAGCAGAATTCAGTCCTAAACAGTCACTTCTATTATTTAATTTCTTTAATGTACATGTAAATCAAAACTTGCCTGAATTAAAGTTCTTATCTTGACCTCACGATACAATAAATAATTCGCGGATACGAAGAATTTTATCTACAACATAGTATTAATAAGAAAAAATGAATTACCTCTCAACGCATTTCAGCAAAAAAGTAGAAAATTGTATGCTACAATGTAATTTTTATGTCTATTTACTTCTGGTAATAAGTAGATGGATATAAAATTTTCATAAATCGCAATAATGACTGAACTGAATGTATAATTTAATAGAATAATAATGCACTAGAGTGTCTTTACTTTTAGATGGTTATAGGAAGTAATGCGATTTGTTGATAGAATCAATAATTTTTTCATGACGAATATACTCCACTTCCACTCATATTTGAACATTTTTTTTGTCAGATTCCAAAAAGAATTAGTTTCAGATTAAATTAACAATTAGAATCACATTAGCGTTGGATATTATCCAAAAAATTTGCATAATTCTTGCTTTCCATTGTTTGAATCCCATTAAACAGTTGAGAATACTTTAATTTGAATGAATTAATATAAATGGCGAGTTCTGCAGCAATTAAAATTACTAAACGAGAACAATAATGATAAATAAATGATGATGATGTTGACGAATTTGAATTAATCATTGCGAGTTCTAATTTACTGAAATCACGTGAGGTGAGTGCCTAACAGCGAATTCTCATGCGAAACGAACAAGTATATGAAACATAACCTATAAATTCACTGAATTATACAGTATTTCCTTGAAATTCTCCCTAAAAATCAATGACTTCCGATGATATTTTGGATTATACTATCATACTGTAGATTTCAACATGAAAAATATGTTTCTAATATACATATTTCTATCAGAATTTGAATTTTATTTGCTGAATTGACAAGTACTGATTTTTATTATTATAGCGATAAAATACCTAATAATGAAGTAGAAAATGTATGCAGTTATTTTAATTGATACGAAAACTAATTAAGACATATCAAAGAGTGAGAATAATTATCAGATTAAAGATACTTTGATACAAGACATTAACTGTTAATTCAATGTCACTGTAGATTGAAAGATTGAATATTACCTGAAAGAGATATCAAAACTGAATAATAAGTCATGAGGCTTGAGGCGAATTCCTAACTCCGTTTTGACATAAATTTTCGAGATGGGAAGTAACCCTTTATCATAGTTTATTATGAATTAGATATTAGAATTTTGACCAGGGGCGTACATTTCGAGTTTAATATGATTTTAATGCTCTGGTATTCAGATTAAGATGATGATTTGGAAGTGTGGGTGGGTTTAATATATTAATAATAACTTCAAATCTGACATAAGCTGTCTATAAAATGCATTTAATAATAGATTTTTTAGTATTGAAATATTTTGTGGTTTTTATCTAAACTGTCTGAATATTACTTTAATATATATTTAATAACATGTTTATTGCTTTTGAAACATAATATTGTTATTAAACTGCTTTATAAGGTTTGGTAGTTCTTAATTTGACCTCAAATTGTTGTTAGCAAAAACTGTAATTTTGCTAAATTATTTTCAGATTTGAAAACTATATTAAAATCTAAAAAACATTAGTTTTTTGTAGAGATTTATTCGAATCCTAATTCAGTCTCTTGAAGAAATAATTTTGACTCAAAAATACTCATGAAATATTGTTGAATTTATTACCATATGTCGAGTCGTTTGGTCAAACGCTGCAACTGATCGATTCCACCCAAAAAACGTCTCATCTGTCTTAGGGAACCCTGGAAGAATTATATATTCGTCGTTTTTAGAACACTTCTCTTTCCATTCAAGAAAATCGTCTTCCTACTGTTAGGCCATCATCAATCGATTCAAGACCTTATTGGAATCGATCATACTACTTAAAGGCAGTCTTTGGATTATCATGAAGTTTTTAAAGTTCACGGTGGTACTTAAAAGCAAGGACTTCATTGGCAAAACTTTTTAGAGTCTAGGAGAAACAGCAAAAATCATCTTCATACTGTTGGGTCATCATTAATCGATAGAGGACCTATTTAAAATCAATCATGCATCATACAGACAATCTTTGGATTATTTAGTTCACAATGGTATCATCAATTCGCATAACTTCTCATAATCCAAGTAAAACAACCAAAATCATCTTCTTATACTTGAGTTAACGTCAATCAATTTAAAACCTTCTTGGGACCGATCATACTACATGTAGACAGTCTTTGGACTGTCAGTAGCATCTAAGGACAAATATTTCATTCACAAAACTACTCACAATCCAGGGACAACAACCAAAATCATCTTCTTATGCTTGGGTCATTGTCAATCGATTCAAGACCTTCTTGAAATCGGTTAAACGACATAAAGACAGTCTTTGAGTTATAATAAACTATTAAAAGTTCACAGTAGCACCTAAAGGCAAGGATTTCATTCACAAAACTTCTCACAGTCCAAGTAGATTAACCAAAATCATCTTCTTATACTTGAGTCACTGTCAATCGATTCAAGACCTTCTTGGAATTAGTCAACAGTTCACAGTGGTATCTAAAGACAAGGACTTCATTTGCAAAACTTCTCATAATCTAAGTAAAACAACCAAAATCATTTTCTCATACTTCAGTTTACGTCTATCGATTTAGGACCTTCTTCGGATCGATCATACTACATGTAGACAGTCGTTGGAGTACTAAAAACTATTTAAAGTTCACATATGCACCTAAAGGCAAGGTTTCCATTCATAAAATTTGTCATAGCCCAAGTAGAACAATCAAAATCTTCTTATACTTGAGTCAACGTCAATCGATTTAGGACCTTCTTGGGATAAATCCTACTACATGTAGATAGTCTTTGGACTGTCATAAGCTATTTGAAGTTTAGTAGCACCTAAAGACAAGGATTTCATTCACAAAACTTCTCACAGTCTAAATAGAACAACCAAAATCATCTTCCTATACTTGAGTCATTGTCAATCGATTCAAAACCTTCTTGAAATCGATCATACTATATTTAGACAGTCTTTGTACTATAGTGTAGTAACACCTAAAGGCAAGGATTCCATTAATAAAGCTTCTCACAGTCCAAGAAGAACAACCAAAATCATCTTCTTATACTTGATTCATTGTCAATCGATTCAGGACCTTCTTGAGATCAATCATACTACATGTGGACAGTCTTTGGACTATCATAAACTATTTAAATTTACAGTACCTAAAGGCAAGGATTTCATTCGCAAAACTTCTCACAGTCCTAGTAGAACATCCAAAATTATACTTGAATTATTGTCAATCGATTACAGACCTTCTTGAAATCGCTCATAGTACATGAAGACAATCTTAGGAGACCTCAGAAGCAATAAATGTGCGTTGTTTCAAAAATACTTCTCCTTGCATTTAAGAAAGTCAGCCAGAATCGTCTTCTTACACTTTAGTCATCGTTAGTCGATTCAGAACCTTTTTAAAATTAATCATACTACATATTAACAATTTTTGGATTATGTTGAATTATTAACAACTCATAATGATACTGAAAGGCAAGAACGTCGCAAAACTTACCACAATCAAAAAAAAAAACAATTAAAATCATCTTCTTATACTTTATTGAACGTCAGTCGATTCAGGGCCTTCTTGGGATCGGTCGTCCTACTTGTAGAAAAACTTTGGATCATCATGAGATATGTGAAGTACACAGTCGCACAAAAAGGCAAGGACTTCATTCGCAAAGCTTCTCGAGGTCCAAAAGAAGCAATCAATACCGTCTTTTTTTTTTGCTTTTTGGTCATTGATAATCGATTCTGAACCTTTTAGGATATGATAATAAACTTTGAAATGTGATACAGTTAACAAGTCAATATTTTTAATAATATGGGAATTATTTGGACCTTCCGGTGAACTTTATAAAATCGTTTTGTACATTTTGGTCATCGTCAATTGATTCAAGACCTTCTTGAAATCGATCATACTACATAAAAACAGTTTTTAGATCATCATAAAGTATTCAAAGTTCACAGTGGCAAATTAATATTTTCAATATCGTGGAAGTTACACGGACGTTCCGATAAATCGATTCCAACCACAATATGATAAGGTTTATGCTGGTACACTAAATTTCAAGTTGATTGGTCAAATGTTTCACATGATATAGTGGGAAAAACACATATGTTGATTAACAAATCGATTCAAGTCTGGAAATCGTTTTATCCGTCTTATAGTTCCTCATAAGGTATATATTCGTCGTTTTCAGAGTACTGTAGAGTGTTGAGGGCTCCTGACAAGATAAATCACCTTCTAACATCAATAAAAATTATTTCCTTATTACCCTAACTACTTCATACATTTACTTAATCGGCGCCTTAAACATTTATGCTAATTCCAATGTAAAATCAGACCCGCCGCCTATGTTCGTGATGCTTCAAACTTGGGAGTAAGTAATTTCAAATTACCCCCTTCATCTTAGAATCCTAGACAAGAGGAAAGGGACGAAAATAGCCTGACGATGTTAAATGACGCTCAAAGTAAACTCTGTTATTAAGCACAGAACCACAATTGAAATTAAAATTCTCTTTTCAGAAAACTGGGGCTCATTTGAATGAAATTGTTAGTTATTGCTAGAAATTGTTGGTCTGGAGTGTATATGAAGCTTTATAGTTGTTGTTTATGCTCCCGGGATGTAAAAGGGATTTATTTCAATTTGTATCTCGTTGAAACTGAATTTAAACAGGGGTATTATTTTAGGGATGATAAATTTTGATGGAATGATTTGAACTCCATTTTGAGTGTTTGTTATATTTTCTTGTTCCTCAATTCTTCATTAGTAACTCACTGTTTGGATTGTTTGTTATAGTATTAGGCGTAAAATGATATATTTGAGTTCTGTTCTCAATATTCCAGCGCAAAACAGAATTACTCTGTCTTGAATTAAATTGAAAATAAAGTAAAATCCAACTAGAATGCCTTTTTCTTCCAATTCCTTCGAAATCAGGGCAATAAAGACTGTCTTACTCTTCGTTGACGGTGAAAACAACCAAACTTAAATACCGAATGCATTATTCAAACTTCGTGAATTCCATCCATAAATTCTTCTATGTTCCTCCGTGTCTGTTTATACAGACCGGGTATAAAATGACTAACAAACCCCTCGCATAATTCAAATAGCATCGGTTTCTATGTCATGTTTTCTTATCCGTTATCCGCTGCAGTGTAGACGGAACTTAACAGTGGTTGTGTGCTAGTTTACACGACAGGAAAGTGTGCAGTTTACAAAGCACTGGTGGAAATTACCTTAATTGTAACAACAGTCAGAGACGGAGTCGATTTTTCTTCTTATGGGGTGACATTGTTTCAAAATTGTCTGCTTTCTTTGTTTTTGGTCGTCATTAATCGATTTAGAACATTTGTGGAATCGATCAATATTGAAAAGTAACATTAGTACCAATTAGAACAGAGCTCAAATCCACAAATCTTCTTCCGACTGAAAAAGAACAACCAAAATTGTCTTCTTGCTCTCTGATCGTCGTCAATTGATCGTTAACCTTCCGTTGAAGTGTAATACAGTTATCAAAGTTCACATTGGTACTTATAAGCACATATTTCATTCACAAATCTCCCCTCAAATCAAGAAAAACAACCACAATTGGCTTCTTGTCCAGTATTCATCGTCAATCGATTCGGAACCTTCCAGGAATTGATTAAACTACATAATGAGTCTTTGAAGTGAACTTAATAAATGCGGTTTTCAAAATATCATACAGTTTTCAAAATTTATAATATTATTCTTTTCCGATCGAAGAAAAACAACCAAACTGTCTTCTTTCTCTTTGGTCATCGTCAATCGATTCAGAACCTTCCTCAAATCAACCATACAGTTCTTGGAATAAAAAAAATATTTGAAATTTGCAGTCGTGCAAGGACTTTCACCGCAAAACTTTTCGTATTCAAGAAAAACAAGCAAAATCATCATTAATCGATTGAGAGCTTTCCAAGAATCGATTATATCATTCAAAAACATTTTTAAAGTACCTACAGATATTAATTTCATTTGCAATACTGCTACTTGATCAAGAGAAACAACCGAAATCGTTTTTTTTCTCTTTGGCCATCGTGAATCGATTCTGAATCTGCTTCAAATCGACAATACTATATTGAGACATTCTTTGGATCAAAGAGTATTTGGAATAAATTTACAGTCCTACTTGAAAGCAAGGACTTTTACCGCAAAATTTTTTGCATTAAAAAAAACAAGCAAAATTATTACTAATCGATCGAGGACTTCTCAAGAATCGATTATACTATACAAAGACAGTCTTAAAGTACCTACAAATATCAATTTCATTTGCATAACTGCTACTTATTTAAGAGAAACAACCGAAATCGTCTTTTTTCTCTTTGGCTATCGTAAATCGATTCAGAAACTTCTTTAAATCGACCATACTATATTGAGACAGTCTTTGGATCAAAGAGTATTTAAAATAAATTCACAGTCGTACTTAATAGCAAGGACTTTTACTGCAAAACTTTTCGCATTCAAGAAAAACAAGCAAAATCATCATTAATTGATTGAGGACATCTTAAGAATCGATCATACTACTTAAAGACAGTTTTGAAGTATCACAGACTGCAAAACTGCTACTTATTCAAAAGAGATAACCAAAATCGTCTTCTTTCTCTTTGGCCATCGTGAATCTATTCGAGATCTCTCAGAAATCGATTATAGTACATAAGAACAGTCTCTGAATTATAGCACAGTATCTATAGGCAATGATTTCATCAGTAGAACTTTTCCAAATTCAATAGAAACATTCAAAATTGTCTTCTTCCTCTATGATTTATTTTGGAATCGATTATACTGCACGAAAATGACTTCCAAAATATTAAATATTATTCAAAGCTCACAAGCATGGATTCAAGAGAAACAAAAATTGTCATCTTGTTCTTCAATCGTCGTTAAACGGATGAAAACTTTTTAGGAATCGATCATGCTACCTGAAAACAGTTTACGAGATATAAACGGTAGGTATTCAAAGTTTGAACTCGCAAAGTCCCTCTCAATTCAAGACAAACACTCAAAATCTGCTTCTTGCTCTATGGTCGTCATTAATTAATTCAGAATCTTTCTTGGAATCAATCATACTACAGAGACAATTTTTAGACTATCATACAGCATTTAAAGTACACATTGTCATCTAGAATCGTGAACTCGAATGAGAAAATTATTTTCAATTCAAGAAAAAGTCATAAATTATTTTGATCTTTGATGATGGTTAATTGTTCCAAAACCTTCCAGGAGTCGATTACACTGCATGGAAACGATCTCAAATATATTGGTATAATGCTAAAAGAAGAAGTATTCCCTACAAACATTGATTCAATTCAGAAAGAAGAAAAACAATTTTGGTCATCGTCAATTAGGTCAAAATCTTTTCGGAATCGATTACGGTACAGAAAAACGATCATACAATATTTAAAGTTTATAGAGGTATATACAGGCATGGGCCTCATGCATAAATTCTCGTCCAGTTTAGAAGAAACAACTAAAATCGTTTTTTTATTCTGTAATTGTAGTTCATCGATTCGAAACCTTCTTGGAATCGATGAGCAATATCGAAAGCTTAGGAAGGTACCTGAAGGAGTAAAATTCATTCGTAAAACATATTTCAGCTTGAGAAAAACAAAAAAAAAATATTTTTGCTCTTTGGTCATCTTCATTTGGAGCAGGACCTCTTCAGACTAGATTATTTTACATAGAGACGATTCTTGAATTATCATACAATATTTGAAGTTTAAAGTGGCATTTGCGAGGCGTGGATCCTGACCACAAAATCCCTACTAATTTAAGAAAAATAACTAGAATATATTTCTTTCTCTGTAATCATCGTCAATCGATTCAAGACCTTCTCGTAATCGATTATGTCACATGAAACAATCTTTCTATGGGCACAAAGTATCAGTACCAGTCCAAGAAAAACAGCCAACGTTTTTTTAGTTCCCTTTGGTCATCGTCATTTGGACTGGAACCTTCTTGAAATCGATTATTTCATATGGATACAATCTTTAAATTATTTATACAGTACTCAAAGCTCACAAAGATACCTACAAGCATGGATTGCATTCAAGAAACACAACTAAAATCGTTTATTTTTTGTGGTCTTCGTCAATTGATTCGGAACTTCTTCTAAATCGATCATACTACGTGAATTATCGTGCAGTACTTAAAGTTCACTATGGTCTCTGCAAAATCTCTCTCAATTCAAGAAGAAAATACAATATTGTTGTCTTGTTCTTTGGTCATCATCAATCGGATCAGAACCTTCTTGAAATCGATCATCTTACATGGAAATGGCCGGTCAAACCTCATACATTATTTAAAGTAATTAGTTGCACCTATAGGCACGTGCCTCATTGACAGAATATCCCCAAATTGAAAAGAAATAACCAAAACCGTCTTCTTGTTCTGTGGTCATCATCAGTCGATTCATAACGTTTCTGAAATTGATTATACTATACAGTTACAGTCTTTGGATTATCAAATAGTATTTAAAGTTCACCGTGGTACCTACAGGCATGGACCCTGAATACAAAACTTCTACAAATTCTCTTCTTCCTCGGTGGTCATCGTCAGTCGATTCAAAACCTTCTCGTAATCGATTATGTCATATCAAACAATCGTTCCATGGTCACAAAGTATCAGAGGTACTTAGAGGCATGGATTTAATTGGCTAAACTTCTTCCAGTTCAAGAAAAACAGCTAACATTTTACTCGTTTCCTTTGGTCATCGTTATTTGGACTAAAACCTTTTTAAAATCGATTTTTTTATGATCCTTAAATTATTATACAGTACTTCGAATTCACAAGGGTATCTATAAGCATGAATCTCACTCAAGAAATATAACTGCAATCGTTTTTTTTTTGTGATCGTCATCAATCGATTCGGGACTTCTTCTAAATCGATCATACTATGTGAATTATCGTGCAGTGCTTAAGGTTCATTTTAATATTTGGAAAAATCTCTTTCAATTCAAGAAGAAAAAATAAAATTGGTGTCTTGTTCTTTGGTCATCATCAATCGGATCAGAACCTTCTTGGAATCGATCATTCTGCATAAAAATGGTCTGCCAAACATCATACATCGATTCAGAAAGTTTCTAAAATTAATTATGCTTCTTCAGTGACAGTCTTGGATTATTAAACAGTATTTAAAGTTCACTGTGGTATCTTAAGACATTGATTTCATTCCCCAAACTTTCCCCTACTTGAGAACCAGTCAACGATAATCGTCTACTAGTTCTTCGGTCGTAGTCGATTGTATGACAATCTTAAAAATTCCACCATTCCACAATAAATATCCAAATCCTGATTGAGTACTTTAGTATGTTTACAAGATGTTTTTCCTCAGATTTCTATAGTTCTTCGTTATTTGATATGAAGAAGCATCTAATCAAGTGTATTAATATTATATCATGATGAATTTGGACACTTTAATCCCATACAAATAATTTTTTTAACGGTAAGCATTAAGGAAGTATCCGACGAAATTTGTTTGAATAATTAATGATTCTAAGCCAAATTAAGCTGTCATTGATAATCAATAATAAAAATAAGCCGTTATTGTTACTAAAACCTATCTTTTTGGAACACCTGAAGTAATATCCGGTTTTATATGTCCCTCATTCATCCATTGACTTAATGAGTTTCCAATAGAAACAATAAGACTGTAATTATAACAGAAAAACGAAATCTATAAACCATATGCTCTTTCATTGAAGAAACTATATTTAATTTGCTGTATATTATTAGATTAAGTGGAAAAAATAGTTCCACAATATCCTGTATATCTATATACACAATAATTGCAATTTAAATCATTAATTCAGCAGCTCAGTGGTTGAGATCTGGGTTATAATATTAATATGGATCTAACAATTAATGATTCATTAAATATGTAGCATAGAATTATTCAAATGAACTTTACTGATCGTCTAGACTGATCTCTTTAACGGGAAAGACAATTTTTTTTGAAAAACTTAATATTGAGGTTGACTTCAATATAAAATACATATTAATAAGATAGATATAATCAATGTGTGAATTAGACAAGACAAGTTTATTTTACATCAGAAATATCTTAATTGGAAGTAAATATGAGCATAAAATATGTGAGAAGTATAATAAAATCTACTCATTTCCCAACAAGAGAGTCTGCAACTTTTTTGGTTAGTTGTCAAGGTGATGATCATCAAATCGGTACCTTTTTTAATTTGATAGTTACTTCCACCGAAATATGGAAGTTAAGGGTTGTAGAAAAGATCTGTGACATTCAGACAACTTCGTGACTCACTTGACCACTTGTTGTTGAAGGAGGAAATGTATTTCAATTTTGATGGATGAAAAAACCAGTTTTTGCTTAAAACGTAGCATCAATTGACTAATTGATATTCTCACACCTCTTTTGAAATCTCAGCTGTCTTTATAATCATTAAAAACTTGATTTTATGGACACATTCTCAGATAGGTTTGAAGAATTCCTTGATTAAAGTTTCAGCAAATAAATCACCTATAAAATTCTATTGCTGATGATGCATTTTCTACAAAAAAAAGTTGCTTTACATGCAACTTCCCATATCTATAACAATTATTAATCTACAAACATACTATCAACAGAAAAATCGCAAAAAATTAATAATAATAAACATGAATTGAAAGAATAGTATTTACATTATATTAATTGATCATTGTGATTTACATAACTTGCGTTTTATAATAAATTAATGACATCCATTTCCGCTATTTAAAAAAATTAAATTGTCCAGTGTCCTTCACCACGCTACAAAGCAATTAGAGGATGCCATGGAGAAGATTTATCGTATAATCATCCACAGATCGACATGACACCAAACTATTATCAATTCGAAGTATTCCGTATTTAGGAGTCAAAATGGAGCACCAATTTTGCTACAACAGTCATCTTACTTCAGTGCTTTGTAATGTTTACTTTTTATCCTTTTAATAACTCATTTTGAACTGAAGGGTTGTATTCTTTTCTTTCGCTACGGTCAATCGATTCAAAACCATTTCAAAATCGATAATACCACATTAAAAAAGTTTTTTGGGCTATTCACATTACTATGAGTTCACAAAATTATCTTTTGGGATGAACTACTGTTGGTCATCGTCAACCAATACAAAACCTTTCTGGAATCGATTATATTAGACGAAGACAGCTCTTGAAGTATTGTTTATCATTCAAAATTCACTGTGGTACATACAGCCATGGATTATTTTTGCTTAACTTCTCTCAATCGATGGGAACAACTGAAAATGATTCAAATCCTATTAAGAATCGATTATGCTTCATGACGACGATCTTTGGAGTGTCAGACAGTACCCAAAGATTATATTGTTCAAGAAATATGCTAAAATCATCTAACTGTGATGCGGTTATCATCAATCGATTTGTAACCTTTGAGAAATCGATCATACCACATGGAAACAATCTTTGAGTTACTATATAATCTTCAAAGCTCGCAGTAGAACTTTTGGGTATGAGTTTCTTTCTCCAAGCTTCTTCCAATTTCAGTCTTACTGCTAATTGAATATCGTTGAACGATTTATAACTTTGTGGAATCGATTATACCACATGGTAACAATCTTAGGACTATTATGAGTACAAATTTCTTCCAACATACTCTTGCCACTTGAAAAAAAAAAAATAGTCTTTGGATATCTTTAATTGGTTCATAAATCTTTTGGAATCGATCGTACCACATACAAACATTCCTTAAAAAAGCTAGAATTTTGTACATGGAAGCACTAGTTCTCTAGTCCAATTCAAGATAAACAATCAAAGTTGTTTTACCACTCTTTGGATATCGTTAATCAATTTAAAACTCTACAAAATCGACCGTACCACATTACAAAATTCTTTGGTGCATTAAACAGTATTTAGAAGTACCATTTGTACATGAAGGCACGAATTTCAATTCAAGAAAAGTAATCAATTTGATACTGCTGCTCCTTGGGTATCGTCAACTGATTAAAATCTTCTTGGAATCGATCATGCCACATAAGAACAATTTATGGAGTACTATGTAGTACTTAGAAATAGCAATGAAACATTGAGGAATCAATTTATTTCACAAGATACATTTAAATTCTAGAAGAATAATTAGAATCGTCTTGTTGCTCTCAATTGCCATTAATCGATTCTGAAGCTCTTCCGATTGATTATTACTGCTTATCGATACTCCTTACAGCATTAGAGTTTACAATATCATCTGCGAATCCACTTCTAATTCAAGAGGCATATTCTTGCATTTTAGCTATCGTCAATCGATATAGAACTAATCCAAAATCGATCATGCTACAAGAAGACAGTCTTTGAAATATCATGCGATATTTAGGTACCTTTGAATACGTATTTTATTTGCAAAATAATTTTTTTACCCAAAAAATATCATCAATGTTGTCCTCTTGCCCTCTAGTTATCGTTAATCGATCCAAAATACTTTTGGAATGGATCATGCTACACCAAAATATTCTATGAAATACTCAGTCACGATTTTTATCTCAAAATCTACTCTCAATTCAAGAAAAACAGGCAGTAAATTTTTCTTTATTTTCAAATGATTGTTGATAGATTCAATGTTTTTTCGGAATCGATTGCGCCACAGAATATCATTCTTTGTATCACAGTAATCTGAATTTACAGCTGTATGTTCAGCCTTTATTCGCAAAGCTCCTTTCACTTCAATAAACATAATTTCAACTTTCAAGTCATCGTCAATCGATTTAATTTTTTTCTGGAATCGATTGTATCACAGGATAAATATTTTTTGTATCGCAGTGTCTAGAATTTACAGTTGTATGTTCAGCCTTCATTCACAAAGCTCCTTACAATTCAATAAAAATAATTTCGACTTTCAAGACATCGCCAATCGATTCCAATTTTCTCTGCAATCGATCATACTACAGGGCAATATTCTTTAGTATTACAGAGCTCTGAATTTATAGTGATATCTTCAGCCTTGATTTCCAATTCGATAGAAAAAAAAATGTTATCTTTCAGTTCTTCACTCATTATCAATCGATTCTGGAGTTTTCCAGAATCGATCACTCTATGTACAGACAGTCTTTGGAGCATCAAGCAATAGTCTATACTTTCTTACTTCCAAATCAAAGATCAATTTGATTTTTTTGCTTCTCTAGTTATCGCCAATCGATTTAAAACGTTTTGAGAATCGATTGTGCCGTATAAAAACAGTTTTTGCTTTATTATACAGTATTCAAAGTTCACAGGAGTATTTCTTTATCCACGAAGCTATTTCCAGTCTCAAGAAAATTAGCAATATGATGTTGCTACTTTTTAGTCATGATAAATCGATTCCAAACTTTTTTAGAATCGATTTTGATACATAAAGATATTAGTCAGGGCATTAATTGGAACTTAGTTATTATTGTTTTTTTTTTAATTAGTTCTAATTCAGAGTCATTATAATTCATCTGTTTCTAAGTCATCGTGGATTAATTTGTTACACTTCCGGAATCAATCAAATCACATGAAATCAATATTTGAAGTGATTAGTAGTAATTTTAGGAACGAATTTTATGCGCAAAATCCTTTCCAGTTCAAGAAATATAATCAAAGTTGTCTTTGTGCTAATTGGTTATTGTTAATCGATTGCGATCTCTTTAAGAATCGATCATACTATATGATGATGGTTTATAGAGTATCAAACAATATTTAAAGCTCGCAATAATTGAGTACTAATTTCATCAATAATTTCACTACAATATAATTGTGCCACAGAAAACAGTGAATCGATTCAATATCTCTCAAAAATCGATCGTGCCACTTTTAGAAAGTCTGATTTTATTGAACATTCTGTGCACTAATATTATAACAAACATTTTTGCATTAGTTTTACATGTCAATGTACAATAATTACTAATATATAAAAACTGAAACTTAATATGTTCATAGATAGACAAAGCAATTTTTTTTGCGGTAAATTGAATGACACATTAAAAAAATTTCATACTTGCGTACCCTTGTAATGTTTCCTATTTCCTGTATGTCATCATGCAGATCATTCTGCAATATAGAAGAATGATTATGAACTGTGCTCAAATAATCACATTTTGATTTGATTTAAATTGCTCGTTTATCAATTGTTTCATATCGTTTTTCGTTTATTGTATAAGCAGTAATTTAAAATGGCAACAAAGTGTTCATTCAAATTTATATCATTTCCTGCCTCCTGCACCTAGATAAACTAGGTAAAATAGTATAATAATGAAGCTAAAATTATACCCATCAAAGAAATCAGTGCAACAAAATACTGACTCTTTTCTGATCGATGTATCAACACTTCCTATTTAAATATAAGTGTTTCTTAACACCCGGTTAGAGAGTCCTATTTGCATATACTAATCCGTTTAAGCAATGTATAAGTTAGTTAAAGCCCATGTGTGTGTCTGTGTCATTTATTAATTAAGTCCCGTCGCTTTATTAATTGATAACGGTGTGATTATATCTCGTACACTTTTAGATAATGGATTAGTTGACGCATTTCTGTTGAGCCTTTTTTTATTCGGCTTTAAAGGTTGCAATTAACATTCTGTTAATTACGAGATACGAGCACCACTTGTTATTATACTTTTAGATATCGCAGCGGTTATCAAAATGTTGCAGATAAGGCATCTTCGTTGGAATAACAGCGTTTAGATTTTGATCATCACGAAGACCTTCACAGAACGTTGATTTATCTTCACATTGATAAAAAATTGTGAATAAAACAAAATAACCAAAATTGTAGTCTTGCCCTTCTATCATCATCATTAGGATCAAAAATATTTTGGAATCGATTATTCTATATGAAGACAATCCTTAAATCAACATACAGTATTGAAAAATACAATCCCTCGTAGTTCAAGAGACAATCATTTTCGTCTTCATTCTCCTTGCTCATCGGCAATCGATGCAGAGCCTTCGTGGAATCGATTATTATACTAACAGGCAGTCTCTAATAGTACCAAATCAGAAGAGGTGACTACACGGCAATCTTAATTCATAAAACTATTGTTAATTCAAGAAAAATTATGAAAATAGTCCTTTTGTCCTTTGGTCGTCATCAATCGATTCTAAACCTTACCGAATTGTCTTCAAATTAATACAGTGTCACTCAAAGGCACAAAATATATTCGAAAAATTCCTCCAGATTCAAGAAAAACAGTTATTACCGCCAATCGATTCAGAACTTTCGGAATCGATAATTGTACATGACGATAGTCTCCAAATCATCATACAGTATTCATTTGGACATCATAGGCTTGAGTTCCATTCGCAAAACTTATTTCGTGCTTAGGAATACAACGTTAAAGATTTGATTGCTCTTTGTTCATCATCAATCGATTCAGAACCCTCAAAGACTAAATTATATTTATGGAGACGGTCTTCAGAGTGCCATACATCATTCAAAGATCAAAGTGATGCCTGATTACTTATAAACCGCACTTAGTGCAAGGAAAACAGCAAAAACAGTCTTCCTTCTCTTCAGTTGTTGACAACCAATTTAAAATCTTTAGAATCGATCATTCTACATGACGACAGTCATTGCAGTATCATACAGTATTGAAACTTTATTGGCAAGACTACTTTCATTTGGAATCAAACGACAAAAATGATCTTTTGGCTTTTTGCTAATCGTCAATCGATTCATAACCTATCAAGAATCGATCAAACTCATGGGGACTGTGTTCAGAATATAATACGATATTTGAAGTTCAACGTGGTGTCTACATGATCGATTTTATTTGCAAAGCCCCACTCACTTCAGTCGTTGTCAACCAATTCAGAATCTCTGAAATCGATTATTATGTATGGCGACAGTCCTTAGAGTACCATACAGTATTCAAATTTCACATTGATTTCTATAAACTGCGGCTTCATTTGCAAGACTTCTTTCATTTGGAATTAAACGACGAAAATGGATTTATTGCAATTGGGCCATAGTCAATCGATTCGTAACCTTTGAAGAATCGATTATACTCATGGAGTTAGTGTTTAGAGTGTAGTACGATATTTGAAGCTCAAAATGGTGCCTACAGACATGGATTTGATATGCAAAACTCCACTCTCTCCAAGGAATATAACGAAAACGGTCTTCGTTCTCTTCAGTCGTTGACAACCAATTCGGAATCTTTAGAATCGATCATTCTGCATGACGACAGTCTTTGCAGTATCATTTATGTCTGTAGACTTGGATTTTATTCGCAAGATTTCTTTCATTTAGAATCAAACGACGAAAATGATTTTATTGCTTTTTGGTCAACGTCAATCGATTCGCAGCCTTTGAAGAATCGTTTATACTGATAAAGCTAGTGTTTAGAGTGTAATACGATATTTGAAGCTCAAAATGGTGCCTAATAACATGAAGTTCATTTGCAAAACTCCACTCTCTCTAAGAAACATAACGAAAACGGCATTCCTTCTCTTCAGTCGTTGTCAACCAATTTGGAATCTTTAGAATTGATCATTCTGCATGACGACAGTCTCTGCAGTATCATTCATGTCTGTAGACTTGGATTTTATTCACAAGACTTCTCTAATTCGGAATCAAACGACGAAAATTATTTTATTGCTTTTTGGTCAACGTCAATCGATTCGCAGTCTTTGAAGAATCGATTATACTAATGAAGCTAGTGTTTAGAGTGTAATACGATATTTGAAGTTCAAAATGGAGTCCACATACATGGATTTAATTTGCAAAACCCCATTTACTTCGAGGAACATAACGAAAACAGTCTTTCTATTCTTCAGTCGTTGTCGACGAACTCAGTATCTTCGAAATTGATCACCAAGCATGCAGACAATGGTCAGAGTTTCAAACAGTGTCCAAAGTTTGGAATGGTGCCTAGAGGCACTGATTTCATACGCAAATTTTTTTCCTAGTGCAAGAAAATGAACAAAAATGATTTAATTGCTTTTTGGTTATCGTCAATCGATTCATAATGTTTCAAGAATCGATTATACTAATGGATATTTTATTCAGAGTATAATACAATATCTGAAGTTCAAAGTGGTGCCTACAGACATAAATTTCTTCTGCAAAACGACGCTTACTTCAAGGAACTCAACGAAAACGGTTTTCCTATTCTTCAGTCTTTGTTAATCGATTCAGAATCTTTGGAAAAGGTCACTGTGCATGCAGACGGTTCTCAGATATCAAACAGTGTTCAAAGAAACACAAGATTCATTTGCAATACTTTTCCTAATTCAAGAAAATGGACGACAGTGATTTGGTCATCGTCAATCGATTCAAAGCCTCTTGGGAATCGATTATACTAATGGAGATAGTCTTCAGAGTATCATACAGTATTCATGATTTGATTGGTGCCCACAGCCATGGACTTTCTTTGTAGAGCCTTTCAGTTCAAGAAAAACGACGAGAACGGTCTTCTTGTTCTTTAATAGTCGTCAGTCAACTCAAAACTTTTTTGGAATCGATCGTAGCATATGGAAAAAGCTTCAAGATACTTTGTTTTATCCTAATTCTTGAAAAAAACTGTTTACCCATTCAAGAAAACAATCAAGATCGTCTGATTGCTTTTTGGTCACCATCAGTCGATTCAAAACCTCTTCGGAATCGATCATACCAGATGAAGGCAGTCGGTTTGGTATGGATTACGTAGAAAAGTTTTGATATTTCTGATTGAACGTACGTTATGTCAAAGACGGAGCGATACTGCGCGTGGGTGTGGAAATAAATGTATGCTATGCAGTTTATACTGTTAGATTTACAGATTCAAGAATATTGATGTAGAATTAATTCAGAGATTGTTAGTTATTAAGTGATATGTTTACAAGTTTTATTTTCTTGTTAAATGCCACAAATGGTGAAATTCTTATGTTAATATCACACATTTTGTTAGTTAAGTTCCAGGCATAAACTTTTAATTTGTTTTCTAATCATTTGTTTTTTACACCGCTTAATAATAAATCAATAATTGATGGCACAGCAAATTTTAATGAGGATTGGAATCAAGAACAAACAGATATTTGCATTTACAAGATTTAAAGTTAAAAACTCAAATACTTATGGAATTACGTTATTCTGCTTTGTAAGATAAACTTAACAAGACGAAAAAATATTTTCTAACCTCTTTGTTTCTTTATTATTTTTCTTAATTACCTAAGTGCGTCTAGGTTGCGTGCTCCACCACCATCTCAACTCACCCCCATCCCTGAGCCCACCTCACGAGCCTGTAGCCCCCCGTAGGGCAATTGAAAGCGGCCGTCGGAAGTGTTTAGAGCCTGGCTTATCTCTGATATATAATGTATGCTAAACTACCCTTAAGTGCTCGCAAATTGACCCCCGTTGCACGGAACATACGGCGAAGGTGTGTGCGTGTGTTTGTTTGTGTAGGTGGGGTACTTAAAGTGATATGTGTGTATTTTGTGGTCTAGAATGATTATAATATTTGTTGTTCGTATTTGAGGTTGAAATTGACATCCTGGTAGGTGGAATAGTAATTCATGCATCGAAGAGGTAGGCAAAGCAGTTATTTTCTATTTGACCGCAGAAAACATATTTCAAAATAAATATATTTTTACTGAAATTATGTAAAATCACAATGAAACAGGTTCAAGTAAAATAGTTTCCGGACTAATATAAATGTACATTAAGCTGATTATCCTATTCGACTGGCCTGTACACTAACTAAAACCTAATAAAAATACCATTAAAGTTAATAGCATCTCTTTGTTCTGCCATTCGCAAATTTCAACTGAGCAATGTTCTGATACAATCGTATCATGCCATTCGTCTTCCTGTTTTCAAATAAACCGCTGAATTTTAATGTAAGGTAATTGCTTTATAATGTGTGCTACTAAATATAATTTGTATTTAATTTAATAACAGTCCTTTTATATTTAAAACCATTTCTAGCGCTCCAAATTTGTTTAATCTAATTTGAATTTATTTGGAATTCAAAACAGATGCGGTATAATTTTCGCTGCGGAGTTAATTGGATTATTATGGTAGGAATGAATACCTGCTTTGGACTTGATAAGACAAATGCTTAATTTGTCGAGACGTTGTATTTATTTTAATTAAAACAGGTGATTCATGGTGGGTGACCCTTTTTATTATTCAATGTAGTCAGTCCTCCAATATCATCACTTTCCCTATTCTGCAGAATAGGTATTCGTCTCCACTATCATATTTTTTCATACTGGGGTAATAGTAGCATCCTGAAAGAGCGAAATTTGGAAAATATTGAGGAGTAAGTCGCAAAGTATTCACAATGGAAAATAACTTTCTTGTAGCTTGGCCCTCAAAGAGTCATATAAGGAAGGATAATACCATCAACATACCAAGAATTGCACTAATGATTCCTGCAATAGAACCTCGAAAAAGTGCTCATCAAGGTTCTTATTCAGTCCTTGAGGTGACTTGCCTTTCATTTCAATTTCCTCGGTTCCTAATACCAAATACCCAAAGAAGGATATGATGTTAGCTCATTGTCTGTATCTTCCCCCTGGTCTTCGACGTGTGGACATATATCTTCTATATCCACTGTGGTATAGAGGCTAGTATAGAAGTTGAGAGATAAGTGATATGAGTTAGAACCTTAACTCCATCAATTTCCGTACACAAAACTTCAGAGGAAAAAACTGATGAGTAGCTGTGAGGGAGAGGACTTTTTATGGCCCGATTCCCATGCAAGTTGGTTCTTAAGTGGTTTAATACTAATCCCATATTAGGAATTCCTATAATAGAACCTTGAAAACTTGAAAAATCGTTGGGAAAGTTTAGGGTTATATGTAGTCGTCTGTCCAATCCAAAAAATTAAAAATAATTCTGATCAAAAATATAGATTCACCACAATTCTCATCAAGCTTCTGTTCAGTCTCTGAGGCCTCTCATTTCGACTTTTTCGAATCTTAAAAGATAGTTACCATGAACTATCCAGCTGTTGAGATGGTCTTTTCTTTGGTTTCCCATTGTTTAAACCTTTCCTAGGTCTTAGACCTATCTATGTTTTATCCACAGTAACGAAAAGACCAAATTTGGGAGATAATGGATACGTTATATTCATTAATTTTGGGGAAACAACCATAGAACAAAAGGCTAATGAGTTACGGTCTCAAGGTTCAAGGAATCTAGTGAGCTGGAGTTTCCTTAACAAATTCCGTGGTAGAGCCACAAAAAATCATCCAGAACATTAAAAATCATTTGTGTTTATACTTTCAATTTGTAAATGGAACTATTCATTACCGAAGGTTCAGATTCACCACAATGCTTATCAAGCTTCCGTTCAGTCCCTAAGGCAACCTCTACTTCTCCTTTCAGTTCCCTCTATTTGCTCTTTGGTATATCATGGTTCGAACTGTCTCCTGATCTTTGTCGTACAGACATATTCATATGTTTTGTACATCAATTTGATGAGGAGAACTAGCCCCAACTTTGCCCAACAGTGGATTTTCAAATGCTTCTAGATTTTTGAAAAGTCCGATGATATCATCCATCAATTTATAGAAGTCGATGATTTGTAGAGTAGTAGCCTTAAAGGACGTACTCATTTTATAAACTGTTTTACCCGAATGAGAAAATTCATCACAATGCTAATAAAGCAAGGCTTCCCATTTCGATTTCCTTTATTTACTTTCTGGTTGGTATTCTAGCTGGTGGCCCATTGTTTGCACCGTCTCTTGACCTTCGATGCGTAGACATATATTTATTTCGTGGCAACAGTTTAAGAGTAGTGAACTAGTGATGAGATAGGACATCTTTGAGGCCAAATAATGAGCTGCCCTCTTATGCAGCCCGTTTTTTTCTTGATGATTTGTAAAATGGTAGCCTAGTAAGGACGTCCGAAATCATTTCAGCTAATCGAATGTTTAGATTCACCAGAATGCTCATCAAATTTTAGTCCACTTCCTAAGAGAACTCACCTCCTATTCTAACTTCCTCAAGTCCCATCACCTGAGAAAACTGCCTTCGCGGTCTATGTTATAGACTTCTTCCTGGTAATCCATTATTTGAACTATCCTTTGCTCTTCGACGTGTAGACATACATCCATTTCTTGTCTACAGTAAAAAAAAAAACGGTGTAAATCACTGCAGTGTCCATAAAGCTTACTTGAATCCCAAAGCATAGTTACCATAGCTCATTCGAATATCATATCCAAAGTTCAAGCAATTCTTCGGTCTTTGACAAGTTAATACATATTTATTTCTTGTCCCAAGTAAGAAAAAAACCGTGTAGATCTACAGTAGTGTCCATCAAATTCCCTGAATTCCTAAAACTAAGTTGTCATAACTCATTCAGTTGAAGAAACAGTCTTTACTATCTCCTCGCTGATAAATTTGTTGCTTGAACCATCCTCTGGTCTTCGACGTGTAGATATATATCTATTCCTGTGGGTACATATCTATTCTCCATCTAGAAGTTGATTTACCACAATGTCCATCAAGCCTCCTTGAGTCCATAACTCATTCGATTGGAGGAAAATTCATCGCTTTCTCCTCGCTGGTATTCCCGTGTTCAACTCTCTTTTTTGATTTGTGGAGCAGCTTTTTCTTATCTCAAGCTACAAAAAATAGCTCATTAGACTACAGGAACGGTCTTTGCTATCTCCATGCTGCTATCCAATGTTCAAACTATCCTTTGGTCTATTTCTTGTCCCAAGTAGAGAAAAACGGTGTGGATTTACCGTAGTATTCTTCAAGCTTCCGGAAGTCCTAAAACTTGGCTGTCATAACCAATTCGGCTGGAGATACAGTCTCTGTTATCTCCTCGCCGATAATCTATTGCTCGAAACATCCTTTGGTCTTCGACTTGTCTCCAGTTACGAAGAAACGATGTTGATTTATCACAAGTCCATCAAGCCTTCTTGAGTTCTAAATCATAGGTGCCATAGCTCATTCGATTGGAGGAAAGTTCGTTGCTCTCTCCTCATTGGCAACTTCTTGTTCAATCCTTTTTTTTTTAATTTGCGACCTGTGGAAACATTTTTGTTGTCCTAATTGACAGTGTAAGGGTTTCCCACTTACAATAAATTTATATTTGGTAGATTGGGTTCTTTGCTGAACTGTGAGGATAAAATATTATGTAAAGGTACTTACCTGCACTGTATTAGGACTCTGAAACGGAGGATGGATCACAACAGGAACTTGAATGAATATCACTTTTAACAAGTATAAATATATTTAATTAATAATAAAATGTTTATAAATATCATCCAACCGCGATTAATGACCGACTACTTATTCACGAACTTACAACGAATCGTATTAACTAACCGCTATCAACTATCAACTATCAATTCTTAACTATCAACTATCAACCGTTAACTATTAACTATCCTAATCAATATTTACCTTCTATATATAAGTTCCAAAATAAATGCCGATATAACAATATTCATTATTGACGTCAATTGTATTTGCAATAGTACAATTACCTGTATTGCTGACTCTTACAACAGAAAGAATATGTACAAAAGAATGCAGTGTCCATAAAACTTTATGAAGTCCCAAAATATAGTTGCCATAGCTGGAGGAGCGATCATTGCTATCTCCTTGCTGATACCCTATTGTTCGAACTTCATTTTGGTCCTCGACGTGTGGATATATATTTATATCTTATCCTAAGTAATAAAAAAGTTGTGTATATTCACCATAATGAACACCAAGCTCCTTAAAGTCTTGCAAGACAATCGCTTTAACTCACTCGGTTGAAGGAACTATCTTTGATCTCTTTTCGCTGATAGCCTTCTGGTCTTCGACATGTGGCTAAATATATATTTCTTCTCCCAAATGGAGAAATAAAAACTGTGCAGATTGATCATATTGTCCATCAAGCCAAATCCTAAATTCAATTGTCATAACTTATTCGGTTGTAGGAACGTTCTTTACTGTCTTCCCGCTAGTAACTCATCGTTCGAACTATCGTTTCGAAGTGTCCATCAACCTTACTGGAGTTTCAAGATTCAGTTGTCATAACTCCGGTTGGAAGAGCGTTCTTCGCTCTCTGCTCGCTGGTAACATTTTGTTTAAACCATCTTTTGAGCTTCAACGAGTAGATTTATATCTAGTTCTTATCTCTAGTTACGAAGAAATTATATTGATTCACCACAATATCCATCAAACTTCCTTGAGTCCTAAAACATAATTGTCATAAATCATTCGGTTCTAGGAACGTTCTTTGCTGCCTTTCTGGTGACAACCCTTTGTTCGAACTATTCTTCAGACTTCGAAGTGTGGACACATATCTATTTCTCGTCTTCAGTTACGAAAGAATGATATAGGTACCGCACCATGTCCAACAAACTTCCTGGAGTCTTAAAATCCAATTGTCATAGCTTATTTGGTTGTAAGAACATTCTTTGCTCTCTTCTCGCTAATAACCTATGGTTTAAAATGGTGTAGGCTCATCACAGTATTTATTAAGCTTTCTGGAGTCCTAAAACTTAGTTGTCATAACTCATTTAGTTGAAGAAGCGTTCTTTGCTCTGTACTCGCTGGTAAAACATTGTTTGAACTAGCCTTTGATCTTCTAAGTGTGGTTTCTTGTCCCAAGTAACAAAAAAACAGTGTTGATCCACCATCGTTCCCATCAAGCTTCCTGGAGTCCTATTGGGTTGGAGAAATGTTTTCGCTCTTTCCTTGCTATTGCTACCTATTGTTCGAAATGTTTCTTGATTTTCGACATGTAGGCAAGATTTTGACTGAAACTTAGTGTGTCCTTTCAATCAGCTAACTTAATCTAAATACGCATCAGGATACGGGCTTTTACATCGTTTTTGTATATTAAATCAAATTGGAAAGGAGAATGAATAAAAAAGACAAATGATAAAGAAACCAAGCAGTACTATTGAAAATAATAATGGTAATATTCGTAAATAGATACTTTCGATCCATAACAACATTCTATTAGAACAAAAAGGTAAAAACAAAAGTGAATTATAATACAAAACATGAAAGTATTCCAAAACATCCGAATAATAGAAAGTAAATGGATTTCGAGTGATACATAATGCATAATAAAACATCGGTAAATGCCTACAAATTGAAAGCCATTACAGTGCTTTCACGTATTACCCAACATAGAGGACATACATATCCCTCAATGGGCCGTATCAATACAAACGAGGTAAATATTTATTATAAAAGCAGAGATGTACCGTTAATGGCATCGTTCTATTCGAATATGTAAATATATAACACGATGTAATTGATGTCCACGTGACTTTATGGAGCATTCATTCGAATGAGAGTATTAACATTGCTGTATATATATGAGGAACTGTGAACCAAATTGTTGCAAAAGTAATTTTGGGACGTTTTTCAGTGTTATAATCGCGAATTATAAAAACATCTTCAATGTTTTCCCCCACACAATTGGCAATCTTTCCCTACTGTCGTTACAACCCTTCTGAATCTCAACCCCTTTGTAATATTTTATCAAGAGCTTCAGTGCTCGTAAATCAAATCCTTATATCATAATGATTTTATAGAGGGCCATTTAAAATGATAATTCCTGGTCCCAAAGAGTTTCTACAACCCCGATTCGAGACGCAGCATTGTGCAAAGTTGGTCATGTAGAATGTAACGATGTCATTTGTTAACGATGCGACATAGTGGATAAATTATTTATTTAGTTCTCTACGCTGGATTCTAATTTTTATTGGCCCTTGTTCACGGGTGAATTCTTGTGGTTATGGTTATTTAATTTGAATTTAAATGTCAAAGGGATACCACAATCATTTGGAATGGTTGATGTATCTATTCAGCCACTAATGATTCAAACCAACACCTTTATGCTTCAAAAATTTGTACGTGAGCGGAGTAAACTGCGCGGAATTGGGATACTCAGCAATAAAACTGATAACAAATACATACTAATGATTGATTTCCAACAAAAACCAACAATTTTCTAATTAAAACTATCTACAATTAGACAATTAACATTCTTTTCCACCAATAAACAACAAAACAATCTAACTACTGATAAATGGACATCTCGAATTGTACTTTCTAATCGCCGCAAGCAAAACTATTCTTTTATTTCAAAATCTTTTTATATCTGGAAGCTGTTGACTAACGTTGACCGCAAAGTATCATGATATCATTTAGACTCAAATTTCATTTATAAACCTTTCTAGATATCATTTGTTTATGGTAATGGAGGGCGATATCAGGTGATATTCAAATGTCAAATAATGGTCGCAGCAAGCCTCAATAAATTAATTGATTGGAGGTTTAGTTGCTTAACAACAATTTATTATGGTGATTAGATACTTTTGTTTTAGATTCGATTCAAAATGAAACGCAGTTGTTTTTATTATTGATGACTTTTAGTCTATATGCTTATGAAGTTTTGAACAATTGAATATCGATCCGCAAAAGAATCTCATGTGTCACATCCTTCCAACATCATAATAAGAAATTAGGTTGCGAATTTGGCTTGAAAGATCGATGAATTGCAATGAACCATCAGCATAGACTCTAGATTACGTTCATCAAATGTCCATTCTTATTCAGATATGGAAAATTGTCAACCTAATAGATTCTTAAATGTCTGAATGCCGACCAAAGTAGTCACAACCTCCAAGTTGATTTCTGGTTGTTCCAAGAGGAACCATCTAACTTTTTGGATCGATTGGTCACTATGGACGAACCTTGGTTTCATCAACATCCGAAGCTGGTTTCACCAACAGCCTAAGTGCTTCCACTTTTCAGTTTTACTTCCAACAGAGCAAAAAAACGATTATTATTCTTTGTTATTGACTAATGATTGAAGGAGTGATGGTTTTGCAGAAAAATGTACTTAGTCACAAGTAGTAGCGAAGTAGGCATCATCAACCACCATGTTTCCTGATTTTACATCGTCGATCTATTTTCAAAATTGGAGAACCATTTGAAAAGGTAAAAACTTGGGTCAAATCCTCCAAGCTGAGAGCTTTGTTTGGTACTTACCACTTAATCACAAAATATCCAAAGAATTCAAGAACCTAATCACTTACTTCAAAGACAAATAGATATAAGAGAGGACTAAACAAAAAAGTGTACGAGAAATTAATTCGGGAGGCATATCCCACTTGTATACTAGAATGAATGGTGACGAAATGTTAGCGAAGAATGGTTACCTCCATCGGTTGCATCCTCATTGGAATTGGGAAAAACTTGTTGGCTCTACAGATTGGTAAATTCGAAGGAACGTGAGAAAAGAAAATATAGATCTTGGAACCAAAAATTGAACTTGTCCTCCAAGTTGGAAGTTGTGTTTGACGTTAATCACCTCATCGCAAAAGAAGTAATTCAAGAACTAAATTGAATGGAAGGGACCTCAAAGGAACAGAAATAGACAACTGAAATTGACAAAATTAGAAAGAACGGAGAAAACTGATTAGGAAGACATATCTCATATGGATGATAGAACCGATGATGACGAAGAAATACTAAGTGCCAATAAAGAATGGTTTACAGTCCATAGAAATGTTCAAAGATCTAGAGTTACCCTATAATAGTTGTACTATTCCCAAAATCGCGAAGTCCCTGCCTATGTGAATATTAGTTGGCTAACTTCATCGGCTACATCCGTAGCTTCCTCCAAGCTAGAAGCTGTACTTGACATTAATCATCCCCGAAAGAAATGATTCAAGAACCTAATCAATCACCTTGAGAGATGGATGGATATAAATATAGACGACAATGGTAATGCCAAAAGTCGTAAAAAAAAACAGAAAAGCATATCTCACTTGAACAGCAAATTAGATGATGATGAAAATATAACAAATGTTCACGAAGAATGATTTGTAGACCATAGAAATGTTCAAAGATCTAGAGCTACTCTATATAGTTCCAAAAAAGCAAAATTCTTCAAGGTGACACAAATTCAGATCAAATAAGAGGACAATAACCCATCGAGAGACTTTTTAGATATCTGCACCAGCTGCATCCTTACTAAAATTGGGCAAAGCTTGTTGTCCCTGTAGCCAGAAAATTCAGTAGATGAAACAAAAAATGGACTGCTTTTACAAGTTAGGAGCTTCAATTTACATTAATCACTTTCGAAATTTACTCAAGAACCTATAGGCAATCACTTATCTTGAAAAACAAATTGATATAAAAAAGACGACAATGGTTATGCCTAAGGACAAATAAAAAAAATCTCAAAAAAACAGGAACGGCCAACTGATCAGCACAAAATAAGGAAGCATGGAGGAAACTATTCAGGGATACATATATGTCACTTGGATAGCAAAACCGGCGATGATGAAAGTATAACAAGTGTTAACAAGGAATGATTTGCAGACCATACAAATATTTCAGGATCTAGAGTTACCCTATAGTTACAAAACCGCAAAATCCTCAAAAGTGACACTAGATCAAATGAGGAAATAAAATTCCTTCTGGGAATTTGTTGGTCACCTTTATCGGCTGCATTTTCACTGGGGCCAGCACATTCAAAAGATCGTGTATAGATGAAACAAAAAATGGACTGCTCTTACAAGTTGCATGCTTCAATTGACATTGGTCCAATCCAATCACTTGACCTGAAAGACATGGATATAAAAAGGAGCGACAAAGGTTATGCCAAAGGTAAAATAAAAGAAATCTTGAAGGAACAGGAATGAACAACTAAAGGCGGATCTGCAAAAACCAAAGTATGCAAAAAGCTAATCCCATTTGGATAAGGAAGTAATAACCCTTCTGGGAATTTGTTGGCCATTCTTATCAGCTGCATCTTCACTGGAATTGGGAAAAGCTTATTGACCCTGGAGCCAGCACCTTCAAAAAATGCTCTTACAAGTTGGGAGCTTCAATTGACATTACTTACCCACAAAAGAATGATAAATGAATAGTTATTCTGAAAGACAAATGAATATAAAAAGAGGCGACAATAGTTATGCCAATGCGCCAAAGGTAAAATAAAAGGAATCTTAACGGAACAGCAATAGACAACTAAAGCTAATCTGCACAAAACAAAGTATGGAAGAAGCTTAACCCATTTGGATAGCAGAACTGATGATAATAAAAGAATAACAAGAATGTTAACAAAGAATGATTTGCAGACTATAAGAATTTTGAGTCCCTGAAAGTAATACAAATTTAGATCAAATGAGAGGGTAATAGCCTATAGGAGGATCTGCCAGTTACATGCACCAGCTACATGCTTACTGGAATTGAAAGAAGCTAGTTGGTTTGGCAAGCCAGCAATTTAAAAAAATAGTGGACTGATTCTCCAAACTGGGAGCTGTGCTTCGCATTAATCTCCTCCGAAAGAAACGATTCAAGATTCTAATCACTCAAAAGATAAATTGATTTTTATAAAAGGAGACGACAGTAGATATGCCAAAAGTCGAATAGAAGGAATCTTGAGGAAGCAGAAATGGACAACTAAAGCTGATCAGCACAAAACAGGGAAGCATGGAGAAAACTTATTCCACTTGGATGACAGAACCGATACTGATAAAAGAATAACAAGTTTTGATGAGGAATAACTAGTAGATCATGCAAATTTCCAAGGACCTAGAGCTCTTTATGATCCTAAACCAAAAAATACCTGAAAGTAAAACAGAATCAGATCAAATAAGGGGGCAATAACCCATGTTAAGATTTGTCAGTTACTTGCATCGGCTGCACCATCTCCGAAATTGGGGAAAACTCGTTGGCTCCGTAGCCATCACATTCGAAAGATGAGTAGATTAAACAAAAAATGAACTACTCTTACAAGTTGGGAGCTCCTTTTGACATTATTCACCCTTGAAAAGAATGGTAGAAGAAGCCAATCACTTGACCTGAAAGACAAATGGATATAAAAAAGGCGACAATGGTTATACCAGAGATAAAATAAAAGGAGTCTTAACAAGGAATGATTCGCAGACCAGAAAAATTTTCAAAGATCTAGAGCTCTATATGGCCCTAAGCTAAAAAATATCTGAGAGTAAAACAAATTCATTTCAAATAAGGGGCCAATAAGCCTCTCTGAAATTGGGAAAAACTCGTTGGCTCTGCAAGGCAGCACATTCGGAAGATGGTGAGTAGATAAAATTACTTTTACAAGTTAGGAGCTTCACTTCACCCTAAAAGAAATTATTCAAGAACCTAATCACTTACCTCGAAAGACAAATGAATATAACAAGCGACGACAACGGTTATGCCAAAGGTCGAATAAAAGGAATCTTGAAGAAGCAGAAATGGACAACTAAAGCTGATTAGCACAAAACAGGAAAGAACGGAAGAAAATAGATAGCAGAACCGATGATGATGGAAGAATAACGAGGAATGATTCGCAGACCATGAAAATTTTCAACTTCTGAAAGTTAATTCCAGAAAGTGACACAAATATAGATCGAATGAGGAAGTAATAACCCGTGTGACGATTTACCAGTTACTTACATCGGCTGCAACCTCACTGGATTAGGGAAAACTCATTGGCTCTTCAAGCCTGCACATTTAAAGGATAGTGGGTGGATAAAACAAAAAAATAGACTGATCCTTCAATTTGGGGACCGTACTTTACATTGATCACCCTATTGCGAAATCATTTACCTTGAAAGACAAACAGAAAAGGACAACCAAAGCTACAACTTAAAACAAGGCAGCATGGACAGAGCTGAACAAAGATGATGAGGAAAAGATGAATAATGTTATCAAAGAATAGTTTGCAGACCATTAAATGTTCAAATATTCTTCCAGAATCGTGAAGTAGCTGTAAATAGCACAAATTCAGATGAAATATTCATCGAATGCATCTTCACTGGAATTGGGGAAAGCAAATTCAGAGGATGGTGGGTAGATAAAATACCACCGTGATTCTCCAAGATCGAGGTGATGCTGGGGCTATTAAGTCCAGAAAGACCAAGAGATTCAAGAACCTAATTACTTGCTTCAGAAGACGAACAAAGACAATTTTAAAGATTACGAGTACGGTCGATCAGTAGAGCTAATAATTATGATGTAAGTGTTACCGAATCAAATTTGCTGACCAAGAAAAAGTAATCAGTATTGTCTTGTTCTAACAATTTTTGTTTGAACCCAGCTGAAAAAGTACCCGAAATACAAAGACCAAGTATGTCAAAATTGGACAATCAAAATAACAAAAACTCTACACAAGAACTAAATTGGACAATCAAAGATTAGAATAACGAAATTGTTGCACACGACACATGACAAAAATGTTCCCAAAGAAATATATTAACTCTTCTTGCAATATTCACAATGGAGCATACAAAATTGAACAAACTTTTTGTTATATATTAAAATAACTTGTCGCACGACAAGTTAATAACATTCCACAAAATACCAAAATTATTTTTGTCTATTCAAAAAACAGTACAATTTTCTCTGTAGTACTCAAAATGAGGCATAACAATTGAAAAATTTAATGTTCTGGCACACGAACTATTTGCAAAAACCACTTCCAAATCTTTCTCCCAAAAAGTTAATTAATTTTGTTTTATTTGGAAGTGCGTCTTCTTACATGTCGCAAATCATCAAATACAATATTAGACAAAGAAAGAAACAGGTATCATTAGCAATATAAAAACGGTTGTAATGATATCGTAATGTTATTATAATACGCCACTAGCTCGTGCTTCAAAAATGCAGGTCTAAATGTAAAGACATATGTTCTAATGGGTAATGTCATGTAAAATTACATCTATTATTACGAATTAATGTAAGGAAGAGGGTTCAATTGCTGAATGAGAATCGGTCAAGTGGAACTTATTCCAGTAACCGAAATAGGTACCATCATTATGAATTAAAAAGAATAAGGGCAGGTATGTTTAGTTCAAATCTACAAATTTGGTGTGTTAACTTTGCGTATAAGCTCCTCTCAATTAAAACTTTGTCTTCATGGTTTTTTGGAGGCATCATTCACGCCGGTCATAGTCGATAATTGTTTGTCGGCGCCTTGGCAACACGTCAGCACTTTCTGTTGGCGCTTGGCGGCAACTCAAGCCACCGAGAAGCCTCCTCTTCTTGTACTGGGTGCTTCAGACCCAGACGAGATACACCCTTCAACAATTAGGTGACTAAATGCTTTCAAACAATCATAAGAAAGAAAGAACTAATGTTTGTTCTTTCACACAAGATGGGAATAGAACAGTGGAACTAATCTTCAGGTTTGGAACTAATATGATTTTCTGTTGTTATTAATACCAACTGTTTTAATATTTAATAAGGGAACAGATGCTGTAATACATAATAGTCAGAGCAATTGTATGATTCTTACATTTTAGACAGTCATTTGGGCTTATCTAAATTTATACTGCTTGTTACTCCTTTTTCTCTCTGTTTTCTGGAGCAAATGGATTCACAAGTTCTCTTTATAAAATAATATAAATATCTCTCTCTTCTTCCTTCAAAATAATTTCTTTCATCCCTATCCTTTTTATTTTTGGCCACTAGTATTTTTTCGTGCATTAATATCATTAATCATACTGCTTTTATTTGCAGCTTTCTGTTTTTCTTTCAGTGAGATCCTTCTTTATAACCATTTCATTTTTATTCTTATTTCTTATTCATTTCTTTTTAGTTTCACCAGTATTCTTTCATGCCTGTTTGCTGTCATCATTATTTTTCATTCTGCTCTCATCAGTACCTACCTACCCTCTGTTCTTTATTCATTAGGACCCTTTCCTATAATCATTTTATTCTCATTCTTTTTCCATTCCTTCTTTATTAGTATCTCCTCTTCTTTTATCGTTTGTCTGGTTTTATTCTCTTCTCTTATATTTTTTTCGATTCCACCGCTATTCTCCTCAAAGCTCCTACTCTTTTTCAATTGTTTAGTATAGTTTGTCATATTCCTACTTTTAGTATTTATTTGCTCTTTCTTCATTAGAATTCCATTCATTCGATCTTTGTCTCATTTCTTTTACTTATTCATATCTTTTTGTGCTTATATTTTTTAAGATCATTTATTATTATTTCTTCACTAGTACCTCTCAATCCTTGTTTCATCTTTATTCTTTTTTCTCGCTGATCTTGAATTTTTATCAATATTCTTCTATATTCATTTATGTCATTATTAGTACCTCTATATGGTCTTTTTTCTTAAAATACTTTTTTTATATTTCATTATCTTTAATGTTGTCTTATTTTAATTCCCTATTCATTTTTTTACTTCAATTAGTATCCTTTTCCCATCGAACGGAGAATACGTCAAATATTTGGGTTCACATTCAAATTACATTTGAAAAAATGCTTTTTTTAGCGCCCTAAGCTCGGTAACCATCAGGATTTGAAGAGAAATTCATATGATAATTTTTATTACAAATTTGATAGCTTCAATTATGTAAATAATCAACTTTTACCTCAGACCAACAGTTCTCAAGATATTGACAAAAAAAACTGATAGAAGTGCCCTGTTTTCGCTGATTGCCGCTAGAGCTCGCCTTATATTCATGAGGACTTTTGCTATATTCATCTCTAGGTATCTGCAAGGTTTCAAAACTTTCGAATTTTTTGGGAGGTTGGGTCATTTTTTGAAGTTTTTTGACTGGACTATAACCTCTTTGGGAATTACGGGAGCTATGTCAACAACACCAACAGCGGCGATGGAAATTCTACTAAGTCTCCTCCATCAAACTTATTCAGTTATAAAAGCGGAAGCAGTTGACAAGACAAATAGAACGAAACTCCTTTCGAAAGAGGATGGCACAACGATAGTTCACTTAATATAGAAAAAATGTGGAAAAAGGTGCGGAGATGAACAAGCGTCCCATTTTACAAATGATGCCTGACAGAATCAATATTACGCACAACAGGACAAACATTCCTGCAAGAGATGATTGGGGACATTTAAACAATTCTTATTCAAACAGATGACTCCAAGACCATCAATGAAATCGTGGCAGGAGTGCATGGAGCAAAAGGACCAATAGTCCAGGAGCCGACCGCATCTTATCTTCCCAGATCGGACTTCCGACCAAATTGTAAATGAATCGATCAGGAATATAGTAGACTCTACAGATCCAGGATCTTGTCCTAAGTGTCAAAAAAGGGCCATTCTCGGCCAATTTTTTCGGGGATAACTTGAAACTAGTATCATTCGATAGCGGAGGTCAAAAATTGGCCTGTCGTAGCCTTTTTCGACCACTTAGGACAGGATCCTTGATTTATATAGCCTAGTACCCTATTCTTGATCGATTCGGAACAAATGCTACAGTAATTCAAGCCGAACTTTTCATAGTCTTCATAGTTACAGACAGTCAAGCTTCTTTAGAAGCATGAGAATCTTTAGAAATGAAGTCGGGATTTGTCCTAGAATTAATATAGGTATCTGGGTACTAAGAACAAGAAATCAATAGCTTAAACACAATCAGCAGGTCAATGATAAGCAAGGCTGTTTCTAGATGAACCATCCAAGAAAATGACAGACAACTTACTCTTTATGAGCAGGAAAAATGCACACTAATGACAGGACACTGTGCAATGAATAAACATCTACATTCATTAAGATTGAAGCAAGAACAAGTATGCAGAGATTGTGGAGAAAAGGATGAGACCCTTGAACACATAATGCCACTGTAAGGCTTTAGAAGAACTAAATTTGAGAAAGATTTTGGATTCCGTTAGACAGATAGTACAGAAACACTGAGAGCCTACCTCATATATCCGATTGTATTCTTCTTTTATCTACGAGAGTAGCTCGAAAAGTTCTCGACCTGATATAGGAAACGTAAGATTTTTGGGCAATACTTTTGAAATTTTGTACATTATCTTCTTGCTTTTTGATACACAGTCCAACGAGGTTATAATTCTTCAATACGATTAGAATAATAAGATACATCCAAGTCTACAGAATGAACATTCAGTCGAAGCAAATCTTTGCCTCTTCAACCATTTCTTCAAGTTGAGAAGCCAAATCGACGCATGTTGAACAATTTTGCAGCAACAACTTATGCGCAGCTTTTTTTGACAAATAGGGACGTTTAACTTGAAGTACATCATTCAATTTGTCCAGTAATGAAGAGTTGTAGGCTCCTGCAATAGTTCTGTCTTCTTCAAAGTAGTCTTTGAGCACTATATACACCATGAAAATCTCAGACGACCGTTGCCATGCCTTTTCCGGCAAATGAACTTTTTAAATGCACTTTCCCTTGCTCCAATCTATTGTTTGGACTGCTGGTTTGTCTATAGCGTGTACTAATGAATCCAAGACTCATTTACGCAGTGATGAGATGTCGAAGAAACTTAGTGGAGTCCAGACACTCTTGAGAAATGCTCAAACGAATACGTTTTCAATCGACTGTTAATAGATGGGGCACCTAGCATCATTTAGCTTCTGCATACCCAAAACATTACATAAAATGTGATGGATGTGGTTTATTGAGATGTTTACACCCTTAGCAATTTTTCAAACCTTCAGTCAACGATCGTCCAGTATGGAATTGTAGATTTTTGCGACGATTTTTGGGCGTCCCGTGAGTTTATCATCCTAGATTGATGTACGGCCACATTTGAATCGAGCCATCAACATTCAACTGTCAAAAATGAAGAGCCAGATCCTCCTACTGTAGAATCCAACTCATTTTTATTTACTTATTACTTATTTATTTACGCACAAAGTACAAGTATTGTGAAACCGACAAAATTCACATTTCAAAATTTTGATGGAAATATCCGTTTCGAGCATCCCTGAATCCATTCTGACTATTTTCGGCTTGATGTTTGACCCATCAAACGCATAATGTTGATATTTTGTATCTGAGATTGGTCTAGGAGGGTCTAGTTGTGCACCCCACATTATGACTGCAATCGTCTGTACCGGAAGTGCACTTTACTTGAAACTTTTTTTGAATTTTTCGCATAAATCCAGAATAATTAGCCGTAGGGTACTGAAATTTTGTATTTGAGATTGCTGCAGCATCTTAATGATTATCTTGTATTTTTGTATAAATCGGTTGAGCCGAAAGTGCACTTTATTCACCAGACTTTTCGAATTTGCCGCATAAATTCAAAACAATCAGTCGTAAAATATTGAAATTTTGTATTGACACTCCTATAACATCTAGTTGTACACCTCGCATTATGGTTGTGATCGTATGTACCGGAAGTGCACTTTACTCGAATTTTTTTTTAATTTTCTGCATAAATCCAAGACGTTTGAACGTAGAATGTTAGAATTCAGTATTCAAGACGATAGTAACGTTTGGATGCTCATATCCTATTTTCATTGAGATCGACTGAGCCGGAAGTGCACTATACTTGACAGTCTTTTGGAATTTTTCGCATAAATTCGAAACAATCGGCTGTAGAATATTGAAATTTGGTATTTCAGTCTGCTGTAGCAACTGAATGATTGCCTACTATTTTCATAACAATAGACTGAATCGGAAATGCACTTCAGCTGGAATTTATCTTTCAATTTTGCGCATAAATTCAGTGCTGTTATCCGTAGAATCTTGCAAATCAGTATTTAGGAATGTTGTAGCATAAGAATGATGACCTACTGTTCCCAAAGCAGTTTACTTGACAGATTTTTAGAACTTTTTGGATAATTCCAAATTAATCAGCCGAGCCGTGGAAATATTGAATTTTGTGTTTGATTTGCAACAGTCTTATACCTCAACACATTTTTGAGAAACTAACGTTAATGACCAGTTGATTAATTTAAAAAATATCTCCGGCAAAAAACCAATATTTGCTTCCAAGAACTTGAACCTATTAAAAATTAATAACTCCAAAATGTGTTGATCAAATAAAACATAATCTCAAGCAAAAACAACAGCAAAACCTACAAAATCAACCAAATTATTCCGGTTGTCCGGCGATGAAATGTTTTCGATCACGGTCTTCGATCCTCTATTTACTTGGTAAGAAGCACCGTATCCAACATAACCAATAGCCTATAAGTAGCCATGAGATCCTTTGTCGAAGCCGCCATGATCGCTGAACCAAACGAACGAGTGAAGATCAAGTGTTCTTTGTGGAAAGCGCGCGAACGAGACGTTGTTTTATTGTTTCATGACTTATTTGAATTTGGTTTTTGTTTGTTAATCGGTCGAGCGTGTTCACAATATCTCGTTTTTATGTAATTGTGTTTTAAATTATTTTATACGCTTTAATGCGTTTTGTACTCACCGAAAATCAAAATTCATAATTATTTGATATATTGATTGGCTATAAGTTTTTGCTTACTTCATTATTAATAAGATCATTTAATATTTCTTGCACGAATGAATCGCTAATACATTGCAATTAGCAATTAAAATTATTAATAAATACCGTGAGATTTTGCTCTGAGAACGTATGAAGATTGCACAGTAAAACAGTACCGTATTGACCTGATTCAAATTGCAAATAGATGCAAAGTATCAATCAACGGCGGACCGTTTTGGATTTATCCAAGAAAAATCTGACGTGACTTACTTGTACATCATTGGATATATATAATATGATGTGATTTTGTCTCAATCTCATCGTTCCACAGTTAATCGTTTTGGATTTACTCAACAGATTCTAAGAATCTGTCAAATAAAATGCGCTTTCAGCCAAGTTGGCTGCTATGGAAACAGTAGGTCATTATTCTTATACTACAACATTCCTAAATACTGATTTCCAAAATTCTACGACTGCCAACAGATCTGAATTCATGCGTTAAAAAATAAATTCCTACTGAAGGGCACTTCCGGTTCAGTCTATTGTTATGAAAATAGTAGGCAATCATTCAGATGCTACAGCAGACTGAAATACCAAATTTCAATATTCTACACCTGATCGTTTCGAATTTATGCGAAAAATTCCAAAAGACTGTCAAGTAAAGTGCACTTCCGCCTCGGTTGATCTTAATAAGAATACGATATGAGCATCTAGATGGTATAATCGTCCTAAATACTCAATTCTAACAATCTACGTTCAATCGATTTGGATTTATGCGGAAAGTTCAAAAAATGTTTCCAATAAAGTGCTCTTCCGGCTTAGTCGATAGCAACCATAATGCAAGGTGTACAACTAGATATTATAAAAGTACTTAATACAAAATTTAAATATTCTATGACTGATTGTTTAGGATTCATTCGAAAAATTCAGAAAGTCTGTCATATAAAGTGCACTTCCGGCTCAGCCGATTATTAAAAAAATAGAAGATGACCATTTAGATGCTACAGCAATTTCAAATGCTAAATTCCAGTATCGTATAACTGATCATTCTGAATTTCTGCGGAAAATTAAAAAAAAAGTTTCAAGTAAAGTGCACTTCCGGCTCAGCCGATCGCAATCATAATGCAAGATGTACAATAAGATATTGTAGAAGTTCTTTATACGAAATTTCAATATGCTATGGCGGATCATTCTATATTCATGCAAAAAATTCAAAAAAAGTTTCAAGTAAAGTGCACTTCTGGCCTGACCGATTCTCACAACAATAGCAGATAGCCATTCTGATACAACATTAAGTTCAAATACTGAATTTCAACATCCTATGGTCAATCATTCTGGATTTATTAGAAAAATTCGAAAAAAGTTTCAAGTAAAGTGCACTTCCGATACAGACGATTGGAAGTATAATGCGAGGTGCACAACTAGACCCTATACCAGTCTTAAATACAAAATTTCAATATTATACGTTCAACCAGTTTTGAGTAAAAATCTAAAAATTATGCGCCTTCGGTCCACCCGAACGCAATTCTAATTTAGTACCTGTCGGACCAACGACTTACCTCTAAACCATAGACTTTGTACATATATCCTATTTACAAAATATTATGCGCAATTTTCTGCACTCAAAACGAATGAAATATAATATTGAAGTATGGTAATACTTTTGAGTTCATTCATAATAATAGAGAGTTCAAATATATAATTTTTTTATTGAATTAGTAATTTTGAAGCTTTCTTAAAGTAATAGCAATATTAATAAGGCCTAAAAGTGGAGAATAACCCAAAAATATGATTACTGGAATATTTATGTTTATAGTTAATAATGCTGTACTGATGATACAAATGTAGTCGGACGGAGGAGAGAACACTTCAAAATAAATTTTTCTCAATTCTTAAATTAGGGAGCAATTTAAATGTAGTTTTTTCGTGATTTCCAGATAACTACATATAATTATCATTGATTTAGCTCAAATTTGTTGCAATAATACGAAAAATCAGCCCAAAAATGGCGTTTTAAATTTGTCTGTACGACAACGCATAAGTATATAAGAAAATTTCTCTTGGATTTGATATATTCATTTGATATTATTGGAAATGCTTGTTGGTTGACGGCTAGTTTGGTCTCAACTTGATTATCCAAAATCTGGGTGTGTCACACCCACTAATAGGTAGAAAACATGAATGATTTTAATTGCGTAGAATAATGAACTAAACGCTTATAGGAAGCTTATACAAACCACTTTATATTGAAATCATTTTTAACCTTCAACCGTCCAACCCTGTCTGTATGAAACGGCAAATAATGCTACATAATAGGATGAATCTGTTACACTTTGGAAGCTTATATCTTCCAGAATAATAATCGTAGAATAATCTGCCAATCCTCCGGTCCGAAGGATTTTTTAAAAGTGGAATTTTGGCCCGCTCTTAAAAGTATTTGCCCACCCCTGATTTATTTTAGTATCCTACTGGATGTATGCGAAAAATTCAAAAAAAGTTTCACGAAAAGTGCACTTCCAGTACAGACTATACCTTAGACCAGCCTTAAATACAAAATTTCAACATATGTTCGACCAGTTTTGAGATTTGCGGGCTAATACTGTTAATAAAGTCGATGTTAAAATAATGTATCTATTTTTAAACACTTGCTAATAATTTTTTTGGGCTAGTACAACCTTTTTATGAAGATCGCATCAAGAAAACGGTACTTGAATGCGTTTAATTACATTTAATTAAAGTTTTATGTTAATTTACTAACTGTTAATGATTTGCACTCATACAGAGCTAATGGCGTTCAGTTTTTAATATTGCTCTGTAAACATTCTGCTCTAAGATCGCTTGATTCTTGATTCTAATCCTCGATTGCACTTGAGCTCAGGCTCTCACGGTGAGCTGGCTAATTACTGACGACTATTTAGCGCTGATTTAATTGCCCACTGATGTTAATTAATATTTTATAATAATTGCCCATTAATTGGTAGGTTGGATGGTGACGACCCTGGGATGCATAAACTCAATTATTTTTATTGGAACGAAAGACTCATGTTCTCACCTTTTAAATAAACCCCTAATTGTTATTGTATTATTGTATATTTGTTCGCTATTATCTCGAAAAACTGAATAATCAATCTGAATATAAAAATTTGAGGATGGTTCCTGACCTACCTGTCTATATTAATTTTCTAAGCCCTGCATTCATGCATAATTTATAGTTACGTCAACACGTAATCAATTTTAAATCATCATTTGTTCATCCCCATTAACCTAATTCCAAATTCACAAACCTAGTGTTAAGTCTAATTTAAATTTAGAAAACCACCGTGAGAACAAAAAAATAATAACCTGCGGCACCCCTAACCACAACAAGGGTGATATTTCATTAGAGGCGCCAAAATTAGAAACGTTTCAATGACTGTCACTTTGTTAATCTACTTATAATAACTTCCAAATATCGTTCGACTTTTGTCTTTGGCGCCACTCACAGTCCACTTAGCTAAATCGCCGCAGTGATTATTGCTGTCCATAGAGTCTTCCAGTGTGCAATTTGGCACAGTAAATGCAATTTTAAAAGAATGAGACAGCATTTTCTGCTTTCTGTTTTTCGGCAGTAGGTCCTTGTAATTATTAATTTTTAATTTGAAGGTGGAAAATTGGTCGAGTTACGCTGGATTCTCGATCGATAAAGCTTTTTGCAGAGATGTTTAATACTCTATTTTTTTAGTCTGCAGGGCCCTCCCATCTCCCACGATAAAAAAAACTTTACTAGCTCCATCACAAATTTCACAGCATTATTATTAATTTTTGTTTCTTTCCAGAACTAAATGGAAGCGACAAACGGCGGTGGGTCTGGAGCTCCTGGCCGAGGCGGGAAACTACGCAGCCTTCCAGCGCCTGTACGGAGCCCCCCCATACGGTTGTTGGTACCCTCCTCAAACAGCACCAAGTGCTGCCCCAAGTGCAGCTGATTTATACTACCGACAAGCGGCCGCCGCAGCGGCTGTAACTTTACAAAAACCTCTCCCCTATCGCTTGTACCCTGGAGGTATGGGATTGGGCCTCCCTGGACCTAGTGCACATTTAGGCTCCCTAGCTGCCTCTTCGTCGTTAAGTTCTCTTAGTGGGTATTACGGTGGCGGGGGCCAACCAGAAATACCTCCACCAAGGAGCCCTACACCTGATACGCCTCTAGATCCTGGATCCCCCGCAGCTGGACCACATTCGGCCTCAGATGACGAGGATACGATCCATGTTTAATTTTATTATTAGTGACTCAATGAGTGAAGTACAAATTAGAGTACGGGACGAATTCATTCGGAACAGTGATAGTAATGTATATAATTTTAAACGGTTATACTTGCCTATGAACTATACCCCAGTGGTGTGACTAATACGTCAATAGATGGCAATGTTAGAAGTTTTGACGTCATTTTTTACATACGTAATAAATGTTACTTGTTTATTGCAGAATATTCCTAAATATGCAAATTCAATCATTTTGTACAAGGAATAAAATTCAAATACAAGAGAATAAATTCCAGAAATGACATTCCTTTACCGTTGACTTTTTCAAGGATCTTTTAGGACAACAGGGACATGTAAATTCCAATTTTTTTTTAGTTCTGGCTTATGGTCTTTTAAATATCAAATTCGACGTGCCCCTACTACCCTAAAAGATTAGTTCCTTACACTACTCATCAAAAAAATCTCTCTTTCGAACGCTGCAATTAAGAATCAATAAAAATATCATCAATGTATGATTATATCTCAGTGTTGATAAAAATAGCTTTAATAGCAGTCTGACAACTTTTTTGATGTCAAGTGTACGGTAACTAGATATCAGTATGAAGCAAACACGGTTGCTAACACCATATAAACGTTGATTTGTAGTCGTCATCGAAAAAAGTGTTTGGTATTTCATAAATTATGCAGAGAAATTAAATTAATATCCAGTCGATTTTAATTTTTTTGTAAATAAAACAAAATTGCTATGATATCACAGCTGATTTTAATAAGAAAATATGAACAGGTAAATAGAGATTTATTTTATACAATTATTACCTACTTTGAACTAATTACTTCGGTTCATCAGAATATTTTCTTCTATAACCGTTTTGAAAGTACACCATCAGTTTTTTGTTCATCTGCAATAAATACAGAGTGATCCATTAGCTGCATAACAAATTTGACAGAAATTAACTGCTCCGAATCGTCTTGATTAAACATAAATTTGAATTCATAGCTTGCTTCATGTTTTTCTGAACAAAAATAACTCTAATGTCCGACTAGTTCATTATTGTTGTTATAATAATACTGATTACAGGATGATTACGTAAGAATATCATGTTCTCTAGTTACAGCAAGTTTTAGAGTAATTTTTCTGACAGAAATCACAATGACAGGACTTACATTGCTAAAAAATTTAATTGAAATGATACATAAGTCGGACATTAAACAGTGAAGGCACCACGGGAGTTGAACGGACGATAATGCCTACAGTCAACGTACACACCTTGGGCCAGAGACCCTCGAAAAGTACACTGTTGAGCTCAGGCATTATTGTCCTTTTAATATCCTTGACAACTTAATTAATATAAAAGTCGGCAATATTCAACGTCGTAGCAAGGCACTTGAAACGAGATTCTCATATTGCGCCATTTATATGCTTGATATACTTTTTAAAATGTACGCCTCACGCGTATTCCTGGAAATATTACAATACCATTCTTATTTTTAGACATAGTCTCATTGTAGCCTAAATGCTTCGCCCAAAGTTAATTCAGTTTGTTGGTCCTTTCCGAATCATCTGCAAAATGGGTATTCCTTTCCACAACCATTTCGTCGTTCAAATCATGCTTTCTTAATCCTTAACATAGTCTCGTACTAGTTTAAATACTTTGTCCAACATTATTTCAGTTTGTGGGTCTAACTCAATTCGTACAACCATCTCTTCGATTGGATCAAACTTTTTTATTTCTCAACGTGGTCTTATTCTACTTACTCCAGTTTGTTGGCTCCCTTCGAGCCATATGATTGTTCTAACTCTGCAAAACGGACATTCGTTCCCACTGCCATCTCCTCGTTTGGATCAAACTTCTACTTCTGGAGAGTTAAGGAGACATTGGCTTTAACTTTAGTGTAGTGAAATGGAACGAGATTTTGTGAACCTATCATCCCCGAGTTCGTTTTGGAACGTCTCAATAATACTTCTTAATAAATCGTCTTATCCAATATCAAATAAACATTTTTGCCAAAAAAAGAAACAGTCTCAGGTGAAGACCTTCCGCTGGTTATCCATCTCTTAGATTATCAACTGGTCTAAAGGTTGTTGGTACCTTCGAAATTATGGGCCTAAAATGGGCCTTTGTATCTACAAATCCGTTGGTTGAATCGAGCCTCTTTCTTGATATCCATTTCTTTATATTCTCGAAAGTAAAATTCATCGATCAATTTCACGACTTCAACTCCAGAGAAGTAGAACGGAGCTTGGTCCTGTCGAAAAACGAGACTTTGTAGGCCTATCATCCCAGAGGTCAGTTCGAAACAGCCCATTTACAATATTAAATAAACCATGTTATCCAGTATCAAATAGTCGTTTTCAATTCAATAGACAGTCGTAGTGATCTTTTCTGTGAAAAAAAAAACAATTCTTGGTGGAGACCTCCCGCTGGTAACCCAACAGATTTCAGGCGTCTCGTCTGAAGTTTTTTCCGAATCTTATTGTAATGTTTATTGCTTCAAAAGGAATTGTTTATAATTGAATAGAAATCACTATTTGATAAATTAAAAGAAAATAAAAGTTTTATTCGTCGAAGTATTACTAAGCAAACACTATACAATTTATTTCTTACTTCTGTTCACTGTTTACTGCCCCTCAGTTATGCTGTTTGCTCATATATATACAGAAGTCAGTTTCTGGAAGTGTTCTAGATCAGTCGAAAGTACGTTACTAGAATTTTCGACTGTGCGAGGCGATACAAAGAGACGAAATTCCTCGGCCCAGACAAGGTCATATTCAGGGCTTATTTTATTTTTACTAATTAGAACACTTACACACGTTAAAATATGATTGTTGGGCTTTCGTTCCCACAATCAGTTCGTTTGAATCAAACCTTCTTCCTGATAGCCATTTTTTTGTATTCTGAGGAGTAGAGGAGTTATGGGATGGATGGCAACATTTCATGCATCAATTTTGTGGCTTTATCTTCAGAAGAGTCTTGTCGAAAAACAAGGACCAATCATCCCGGAGCTCGGTTTGAGATAGCCCAATAATAGTCTTTAGTAAAGCGTCTCATTCAATATCTAATAGTCGTTTTGAATTCCAAGAGAAAGTTGTAGTAATCTTTGGTGGAGATCTTCCGTTGGTGACCCATTTCTTGAATTGTTGACAGGTTTCAGGCGTCTCGTCTGAAGTTTGTTAGTTTCTTCCGAATCATGATTGTTGGGCCTCCGTATCCACAATTAGTTTGTTATTTGGATGGAGCCTTCTTCTCGATAGCCACTTCTCTATATTTTGGGATTGCAACATTCAACCAATAAGTTTTGGCGCCTTAACTTTAGAGTTGTGGAGTGGAGCATTGTCTTGTCGAAAAAGAAGATTTTGTGGTCCTATAATTCTGTATTTTGGTTTAAAACATCCATTGTCCAATATTCATTTTTAACTTCAAAAGACAGTCTTAGTAATGCCAAAAAAACAGTCTTTGGTGGAGACCTTCCACTTGCTACCCGTTTCTTGGGTTGTTAACAGACCTTAGACGTCTCATCTGAAGTTTGTTAGTTTCTTCCGAATCATATGATTGTTGGGCCTTCGCTGTTTGTACCTTGATACCCATTTCTTTATACTCTGGATGGACTATAACATTACATCCCTCAATTTTGCGGCCTTAACTTTGAAGGAATAAGCTGGAACGTTGACTTGATGAGAAATGAGTTTTTGTGGGCTTATCAAGGACTTAAAACGGCTCTATAACAGTTTCTAGTGATCATTGCATCTATAATCAAGTAGACAATGAGGATTATTTGTTTCAAATTTATCCTGACAGTGACTACACGCTGGCTACCCATTATTTGTACTCTTTGAATCTATGTCTTAGCTCGTCTAAAGTTTGTTGGTTCCTTCTGAAACATACGATTGTTCTTCCTTTATAAAATGGTCATTCGTTTCCATAATCAGCTAGTTGTTTGGATAAAAGCTCCTTGCTATCATTTCTTCATATTCAGGAAAGTTGGAAAGATGTGAAATAGATTGTAATTTACACAACTACAAATAAATCAGCTAAAGTCGTTTCTTCCATCATCAATTAGTCAATGAATATTATTTGTCGTAGATCCCAAATAAGCAGTCTTTACAACCTTTGGTAAAGACTTTACACCAGTTATCCATTTCTTGGACTGTTAATAGGTTTCAGGCTTGTAGTGATCATTGTCTTATCTCGCCTAAAGTTTGTTGGTGTCTCTCGAATTACTATTTATTTGTAAAATGGACATTGGCTTCCACTTACAGTTCGTTGTTTGGACCAAATCTTCTTTTTTCAAGCCATTTTTTGATATTCTAAAGAGTAGGGGAGATATGAAATAATTTTTAACTTTGAATTCATTAATATAACGACCTCAATTTTGGTGGAGCAGGCTGAAGCGTTGGCTTGATAGAAAAAAAGAGCTTTAGGAGACCAATCGTAGATGTTTCTCTCAAAGCTCGACTTGAAACGGCCCTACAACAATTTTTAGTGATCGTTCCATCCAGTATCATATTCAATAAGGTTCATCCATTTTAAATTACATAGTAATCTATCTTGCCGAAGGAATGGTATTTATCATTTTTGCTAGAGATTTCCCTTCTGAATCATACAATTCTTCTTTTTTTGCAAAATGCATTCCTTTTAACAATTAGTTCGTGGTTTTGGTCAAACCTTTTCTTTGGATATTTCTCCATTTTCTGAAGACGATGGGTGACATAAAATGGGGCTTTAACTTCAGAGAAGTGAATTGGTGCACTACCTGTATATATAAGAAAGTCTTGTGGGTCTATGATGGTTGATTTCTTGGACCTTGGCTTCAAATGGCTCAATTATTGAATTTAGTAATCTTTTGACTCATTAAGTAGCTGTAAATTTTGAAAAAAAGTTCTTCACCATCTTTGGTGGCAATTCATTGCTTGGTCTTTTAATAGGTCTTAGGTTCGTCGTCTATACAGACGAAACGACAACCAAAATAATAAAAATATGCCTTCCTGGATCCAAACAATCTTCAAGAACATAGAATCTCATCAAATGAGAGCTTTGGAGTATTTTTGGCATATCCATCTTCTCTCAAATCTTTTGTACTGGAGTGGTTCACAAAAACCAAGCAATATTCTTCATTCCTCTGTTTCTCAATAGAGTCTCTGAGCTTATGTGCTTCGTTCATCGTTACTGAACATCCTCCTTCACATTAGCTCTTCTTGCCAATAATTCTAACATATTTGAAAGGGTACAGAAAATATGCAGAAAATAGCAACTTCAATCCATCTATTTTCAGGCCCAAATTTCAGAGGAATGAACTTCGACATTTTTTGGATGAAATACACTAGAGTTCGACTTCAAATGGCTCAATAATCATTTTCAGAAATTGTCTTACCTTTTATCAAGTAGCTAATGAGAATTATTTGAAGTGAATTCCCAAGGAACAATCTTTACCATCTTTATTGGAGAATTCCCGTCGGCAACCCATTGCTGGGACAATGGCTCGTCTACAAAGACGAAACGACGTTCAAAGCTCAGTTGAATCAAAATCTTATACTGCATTTTTTTCAGAAATACGGCTACAAATTCATAGAATACATTTGAAATGTTCACTTTCGCTTAATTTTTCTGTACAAATATGCTTTAGTTATATTTATTATTCCTCTGTTTCTCATTGTGGTCTCCTTCTAGCTTATATGCTTCGCTTAACGTTATTACAATTTTTGGCTCCTCTTGAATCATCTCGAATGTTCTCACCATGGGCCATTCCCTCATTAAGGGTAACCAAAGCAATTTAAGGTAGCCAAATCTGAAGGAAAGCGGAATTGTAACCATATATCTACCAAATGTGCGACCTTAACTTCAGAGTAGTCTGTGAGTGTATCGTCTTGTTCGAAAATAAATTTCTGTGGGTTATTCGTGGAAGTTTTTCCTTGAGGTCGGTTCGAAGCGATTCATTATTAAGCTGTCAATAAGAATTACATTTTGCCACACAACAACGTTCTGGAATCCTTGTTGAATCTCAATACGTAAGGACCTTTGCAATGACTTTTTAAACTTTCTTATTACAGAGCCTCGATGACTATAATTCTATAATCAAGACGAATTGGATCTATATTGAAAAAACATTGTTTGTTTTTGTAGTTATATCGGCTTCTATCTGTCAAAGTTTGTTATGAATTCAATGCATCATTCTTGCGTGACGGTTTCAGTTCCCATTTTTCTTTTCAATATATTAAATGGAATACAATTTGGAACCAAAATATGCTTGTTTATATTTTCAGGCTGTACTTAAAGCTTTTAAATTATTGTGATGTCTAATTTGACACTGTGTCCCTTCCCTAAATGTACTAAAAACATTTTGTGCAATTGTGCTTAGTGTACATACATATTACTGTATTATAAATATTTGTGACTTCTATACGTTATGTTAACGTATAAGTACTAAAAAATACTCAAGTTTATTTCTCAGCCAGTCTTGTACTACAATCCTTGTCCCTTACTCAAAAACTAACTGAATGAATGGGCAAGACAGAGCTATGTATCCTGTAAGATTTTTGGTTGAGAATGTTGCTTGTTTTGAGTTTTCCACTGTATTATATACGCCACAAATGTAAAGTAGACTCAATATCTGTAATTATAATACCTAGCAATTAATAAATATCAAGTTTCAATTTATTTTACTGTTTTATTTGGTGTTTATTTTGCCCGATTTCCACACATGTTCATTTGTTTTACAGTATATCGATGATGGACCTTCAATCTAGAGGAGTAAAATCGGGAATAATTATTTCCAAATTGTCTTGCTCTTATGACAATTTAATGGCTGTAAATTCGATGATGCTTCTGGGGGCTGCCTCCCCAATTAATACTTTTAGTTAACTTCACAATGAGTACGTAGAACTCTTCAACACACATGTCGGTTATTAACGGCGGATGTAAAGAGAGGATGTCGCGGTTGTTTTTGTGTTTAACAATCGCCTTTGTCCCAACCATTGTACAACGCATGTGTTAGACTGTCCGCTACTGCTACGACCGACTCGGATTGTGTTTTGTGGTTTTTTTCCAGTTTTTCGTTTTTTCAGCACGTCAGGTAATGTGCTTGCTTAACCAGTCATTTCCGCTACTGGAGTTTTGTTTGTTAAAGGGCTTTAATATACTCTAAATTGATATTTGGGAGAGCTGGGTCAGATGGACGCCATCAAAAGGAATTGAAAACGGTTAACGCTTTGTGAAGCATGATTGAGACCAATTTTTTAGATTTTCTAATCGTATTTTTGAAAATTAAGAGTCCTTCTTTATATTGTCGTGGACTTTAGCTCATTGGAAAATACAGTTTCGATATTTGAGCGCCGGAAGTATAATTTGAAGATGGTAACGCGGATTCCACTACTTAATCAATTATTTTTGATATCTACTAAGCTTATCTCTCCGAGAGTCTAAAATTGATACCAAACTAGACATAATTCAATTAATTTGTGAGAGAAACAATTGACAAACGTTCAAATATCCTCTTTGACACTTCTACAAGAACTTTAATTTGATACCAAACACGACAAAGCCAATTTACTTATTTTAAAAAACAATTGACGAACATTTGCTTGTGATGTCAAAATATGAGTGATAGTAATTCTAACTTTACATTATGATTCTCATTTTTTCTTTCAGAAAAATATAACGAATTTTATAATAATTTAAATTTTGATAATAACAAATGAACCGCTGATAATTTTGAAAAATGTTTTCTGTAACTGTTGTGCCAAATCATTCAAGTATTAGTTTCAGTTATTTAATATTTTATGATTAATACTACTGTTCATAAAATAAAGGCAAAAAACTAAAAAGTTCCATCAATAAAGTTCGGGTACCACTGGCTAAAAAAAGCTTATCTACGAACTTGAACCTAGGTTTTTGATAAAAGACTCAAATATACAATTTCAGTCAAAAATTCGTACCACATAGACCGTCAGGCTGACTTTTTAGCGCATTTTTTTTGTAAAAGAAGCGCTATTATATTCACTTTGGCTGTATGGCTGGCTGGCTGGCTGGCTGGTGTGACGCTGAGTTCCCAGCAACTATACTATTTACAGACTTGAAACTGGTACTAAATAGAAGCTGCTGTTTCGTAGGTTTGCACAAATTGCTTTAATTCAAGCTCAGTGATTGTGGAAGATTAAATTATTCAATTACTTGTTTCAAGTGAAACAATGCCCATAGATATATATGACATTAGGGATATGGCAACTAAAATTTATTGAAGTAGATGAAAATTTAGTTACAACTTTAGCCGCGGGTGTCACTATTATTATGTACAGTTGTCAAATCTGTCCGGGACTCATTCAATGATTTGTTTGACGCGATTTTGGAGCTTATTAGAATGAATTATTATCATTGGATGAAAATTTGTTCACTTTTGGTGTATTTTTTTTATATAGCTTTTATAAAGATCAAATTATCATTTTAAGCTACAACACTTGACCTCCTGTCAGTCAATAACTAAACAATGAAGATCAAAAGGTATTTTTGAGTTTGTACATGTATAAATTATGTACCTATTAAATAGTCAACTTGAAACTAGTACTAGATGATTCTTCCATTTTTTTAAATTATGTTTTTCGGGTTCAGTAGGGTCTAAAACGTGAAAATTCATCAAAATCTCGAACTTTCAAGAAATCACGACTTCACTACTTTCCCTATTATATTATAGGTCGTGGAAGTAAAAATTATTAAAATTGTTACTTGAAAGACAGATCTTTGTTCGAAAGCGACAATTCTTCATTAAAAATAAAGATATCTCAAACTAATGATTAACACCCGTATTAGCACTGAAAATCTATGGTTTCCGGCCTATTAATTCATCAAAATGTGGGCTAAGGCACAATTATTTAATTTTAATAATTACCTATTTGGTTTTTTCAAATTCTTTGCCATTCAAGGCTAGAACACTAATTCAAATCATGTAAACTGATCTGACAATATTTTAAATAATCTATTTAAACAAACCAAAATTAATCAAAAATTGGACCAGCCTTTGTTTTCTAAAAGCACCTGCCTTTATTTCAACCGGAAATCAGGAATAATTAGTGAAATTCACCATCATTTCATTTATTTAAAAACATTGGATGCTCGTTTTACAATTCTTGCCCGTATATGATTTTTGTTTGACTTCTTCCGCCAAATAATGCGTCCTGCTTCAAATTCTAATTTTTTCATCATAAATAATTACGTAACTGCACTAATTAAAAGTTTGTTCAAAACCCTAACCTTCGACTGACTTGAAAATTTATTATTATGAAAGGACGATTGCATATATTGTTAGGAACCGCACTAGCGGTCAGCAGCACCGTGCGAGCAATGCACGAACTAAAATCAAGCCTTTGACGATCACATGGAGTAGTCCAAAGTTCTTATAGATATTTTTTCCGAAGCATATTTGAATCCCCTTACAAATTTCAAAATAAATCGAAAGTTAGAGGCTTCCGGAAGTCTGGTTCAAAATCAAAGCCAAATTGTGACACCTAGACACAATTCCTCAGTTGAAGACAAGCCGGAGGCCCTTAGGAACGTTTGTAGTGGGTCTAATGTACAATCCGACATTGTACATAATTTTCTATATGTAATTCTCTTTTTCGTCGATTCAAATGAACATCAAAAAAGTTTTACATGATCAAAAAAATGTTTTGAGGTAACAAATGTAAATCCTACCTTCTCCAATTGGTCCTGTAGCCTGGAAAGTACTCCGTAACTGCCACGCTTCAAGAAAATAGATCTGCATTTGGATTGCAGCTTGTAACCTCAAAATTTGGACTGAAATAACAATCAGAAAACTTAGAAATAATTATATTCAATATTAAATAAATACATACGGCATTCAAAATCCCAAAGACGGATCGGTAAGTTTGCTGGTAAATATATCACTGCATACTCAATGTACTATCAAAAATTCAAATGAAGCACATTGCTAAAATCAGATTTTAGTTTAAACATGTTCATTTAGAATAGCTGCTTGAGTGCGAGAGAGATGGAAAAGAATTTTAGGGCTGGGTTGCTTTTGCCTGCCTGTTCTAGAGTTTTTCGTGAATAAATATAATCACAACACTTCAAAATTACTCAGTAATAAATAAAGGTGCTTTTAAATAGTTATTGGACGTTTAAATTAATAATAACTTGTGAATTAAGTGCAAGTGAATAACTTTCACTCAACACACGATTGACAGTTGAAAAACGCTTTGTTGTGCATTATCTACAGTACTAAAACAAAAGAAGAGCGTCTAAATTCTTATGTTTTATGTTTTAGAGATACAACTTTTATTTTTATACTATTTTTCAGTTGATTTTGGTTTCGCAACAAAAAATACTAATGAATTTTGATATAAGCAATAACCACTTCAAATTAAGTTCAATTCAAGTGTCAAAATTCGTCGTAGTGAGCACTAAATAATTACTCTTGCATTTTTTATAATTTAGAACATCTGTTACGTGTTCCCCTAATTTTAATGAGTTCAAAATTATTATCGAATTACACGGATGGGTAAATCGACGAGAAAGGTGTCGAACCAAGTGTTAGTGGGCTGTCATATGTCAATTTATCATCTTATTATTATGTATTCATGAATTATTTCCGTTGAAATGAACAAGAGCGAAGAGGAAAGTCCAGGCGCTGCTCTTCACAAAGTAAGTAAGGGTTACTGTTATTCTTTTGTTTTTTGCTGGATAATTTCTCTTGTTTTGTTTTTTTTTTGAGTATATTGTGATGTTAACAGATGAAGGGGTTAAAAAAGTTTTACTTTTGGTACAGTAAAAGTTAAAGACTCTAGTGACGAAAGTAATGATTTTCTAGCCACTTCTGCCAATGATTTATTGATCAATAGATCTTGATGCTTCTTTTGGAAGACAAAAAATTTATTATTCTCAGAACCAGTGGCTCTAAATATTTGAAAGTATGTTAGAGTGTCCAGGTGATGAAAGCCAAGATTTTTCAGCTGTCTGTGGTAATGATTTATTGATCAATAGATCCTTTAGTAATTTATTATGTTCCTGAAAGACAAAAAATTTAATATCTTCCAAATCAATGGCTCAAAAAATTTGAAAATATGGCTAGGTACTGGTACAATAGGGTCTGCATCCTGTTTTAATTTTTGTTAATAATTAATTGATAAGTGTCATAATTCGTAAAAATGAGCCTTGAATCCGGTCGTGTTTTGGCGGGGCCTTTCGTCACTTTGTATCGCAACGCACCGCCTCGCACGGTCGAAAATTCTAGTAATGTGCTCTCGAATGACCTAAAACGTTTCGAGAAATAGACATCTGTATATATATGAGCAAACGACCTGACTGATGAACAGTGAACAGTGAAACAGTGAAATAGTGAATATCCAGTGAGTGATCAGTGTAATAAATTAATAAATTGGTCAAAATGAATATCTGTGGCTCTGTTGTTGAGGATTAATAGTAATAAGTGAGAAACAAATTGTATAGTGTTTGTTCAGTAATACTTCGAAGAATAAAACTTTTATTTACCTTTCATTTATCAAATAGTGATTTTTATTTAGTTATAAATCATTCATTGCAAAGCAATAAACATAATATAATGAATCATTTTGCTCTTGGAAAACAGAAAATTCGTTATATCCTGAGTCAGTTACTCAAAAAATTTGGAAATGAGATAGCAGGTACAGTAGAATCTGAGGCTCAAATCTAACTACGGTGATAAGCTGATTTCAATTCAGTCATTATTGAAGCACGAGCTACAGACTTATAATTAAAAATTATACACTGTCTTAATAAAATAATTTATTGTGAGTGAGTCGGAGGCTTCAGAGGCTTGAAATTTTGTGTACATACTTAAGATGAACGTAGATATGTACAGAGTAAATATTATTTGCCTGTCGTAATTGGTGCACGAGCCATAGACTTGGTAATTGAAAATTAGAGTAGTCAATTGAAAATTCATTACACCCTACTAAAAAAATTTTTTCAATATACTAGGGGCCGCAAATATTTTAATGCCAGTGTACATATTTACGATAAATCTAGGTAGATAAATAATCAATATTAGCTACCAGTCGTTATTGGCGCACGAGCTACAGACTTGTTAATTGAAAAATTGAAAATTTAACACCGTTCTAAATGAAATAATTTATTCTGAGTAAACCAGGCGCACCAGAGACTTCAAATTTTATGCACTTACTTGAAATGAACCTATAGTTATATATAGAATGAATACCATTTACCAATCGTAATTGATGCACGAGCTATAGGCTTAAGAATTTAAAATTAGAATAGGCAGTTGATAATGTATTGATAATTTTTTTTCTTAGTGAACTAGGGGCTGGAGAATTTTTAATTTTTGTATACGTACTAAGGTTAAATATAGGTATATAAAAAATTAGTATCAGCTGCCTGTCCTTATTGGCGCACGAGTTGCAGACTTGATAATTAGAAATTACACCGTTCTGAACTAAATACCTTTTTCTGACTAAACCGGGAGTCACAGAAATTCCAAATTTTGTGTACGTACTTAAGATAGAAGTAGATATGTACAGAATGAATATCGTCTGACAATCAAAATTGGTGCTCGAGCTACAGGCTTGAAAAATTAAAAGTGCTGGCTCAAACTTTACTACGTACTGTTTAAATTTTTCTTTTGCGTAAACTAGTGGCTGCAAAAAGTTTAATTTTTCTGTACATACTTAGTATAAATGTGGATATAGACTAAATCAATATTAGCTACCAGTTAGAGTTCTAAGAAGTAATATAAAATAATTTTTATTAAATTGGGGGTAATTTGGCAATACTTAGCCACTCAACGCCGCGACCCAAATTCACATAAGCTAACCGCCGTTAGCCAACCGATTATAAAATATTAGGGCTAATTAATAACCCCTAAGTATAGTGATTATCGCTAGTCTTCCAATTACCTTGCAGCAGCTATGCGTGACGACTACACAGAACACAATTTCTGTACATCTGTTATTTTGGGAAACTGAATTTTAGTCGGAAGTTGTTCACCATAGTTCGATGGGCAGCTATTGATACATACAGTTTAGCCAACTTGATGATGGACCTTGTGTATATAATGCAGGTTATTTGCCATGGGGTGGAACTCGGACGCTTCGTTCAAAGAATCAATTGAGGAATTCTAAAAATTAAAAATAACATCAGATCCTGACATCAAATATAATTATTAATGAACATGCGCTAATTATCAAATTAGAGAGCCTTACAGATATCATTTCAAATGTATAAATGTTTGCAATTATTGCAATAAGTCCTGTATTTATTACAACTATATATACAGATAACGATCAGATATATTCCATCATTAATATATTTAATCGTACATTTATAACTGTTATGATGTTAGGAAACATTTAAGAATATTTATTTACAAAGTATTTGGCATAAATCTGTATTAGATCTGGGTGCAAATCACGTCATTCCTAATTTAGCAGTACAAGAACTCTATAAACAGGTTTAAAAGTAAACAGATTTTTTTTAATGGAATGAATAACAATATTAGTCACTATTTTGCCCTTTTAAGTTATTTTTGTCCCAAAAAGCTTTATGCTAATTTTTGTACGGTGAAGTCAGACAAAATAAATACAAAAAGCTGATTGAATCCTTGTCAAAACGACTGCAAATCAATTTGAATGCTCTCAAACGCCTTTAGTCACATTCAGACGAAATGTGGTGAATCTTGGACATAAGTTGGAAAGGATACTGCAAGTGAGGTGCGAAGGATCTTGAATGTCTGAATGTGAGCTGGAACAGATTTGTGACGTTAATCTGTTCAGATTCTCCTCAAAAGTTGAAACAGATTTTCGACGTAAATCAAAACGAATCCTTGACGAAAGATGTGACGAGTCTTAGATATAAGTTGAAAAGAATACTTGGCGTAAATTGGGATGAATTCTGGATGGATTCGAAACGATCCTTGACTCACTTCTGTGCAAGAGTTGTGGATTTGGATTAGAAATTGTGGATTGTGGATTGGAGATTGTGGATTGGAAATTGTGGATTGTGGATTGGAGATTGTTGATTAAAAAGTGTGGATTGTGAATAGCGGATTAGAAATTGCGGATTGTGAATTGAAGATTGAGGATTGAAGATTGTGGATTGTGGATTATGAATTGTAGTTTGTGGACTAGAAATTGTAGACTGTGGATTGGATTGTGGATTGTAGATTGAAAATTGAGGATTGTGGATGAGAAATTGTGGATTGTGGATTAGAGATTGTGGATTGTGGATTTGAAATTGTGGATGAGAAATTGTGGATTGGAGATTGTGGATTGGAAATTGTGGATTGTGAATTAGAAATTGTGGACTATGGATTGGAGATTGTGAATTGGAAATTGTGGACTGCGAATTTGAGATTGTAGATTGTAGATTGTAGATTGAAGATTAGGAATTGAGGATTGTGGATTGGAGATATGTGGATTATGGGTTGTGGACCAGAAATTGTAGACTGTGGATAAGATTAAGGATTAGATTGTGGACTGTAGATTAGAAATTGTGGATTGTGGAATAAAAATTGAAGATTGTGGAATAAAGATTGTGGATTGTAAATTAGAAATTGTGGATTGAATATAGTAGATTGGAAATTGTGGATTGTGGATTAGAAATTGTAGATATTGGACTGGATATTGTAGATTGTGGATTGAAGATTGTGAATTGTGGATTAGTATTTGTGGATTGTGAACAAGAAATTGTGGATTGTGAATTCGAAATTGTGGATTGGAGATTGTGGATTAGAGATTGTGGATTGTGGATTTGAGATTGTTGATTGTAGATTGGAGATTGTGGATTGGAGATTGTTGATTGTGGATTGTGGGTGAGAAATTGTGGATTATGGATCGTAAATTATGGGTTGTTGATTAAAAATTGTTGATTGTGGATTGGATATTGTGGATTGTGGATTAGAAGTTGTAGATTGTGCATTAGAAATTGTGGATTGGAGATTGGGATTGTGGATTGGAGATTGGGATTGTGGATTAGAAATTGTAGATTGTGTATTAGAGATTGTGGATTGTGGATTTGAGATTGTGGATTGTGAAATAGAAATTGTGGATAGGAGATTGTGGATTGTAGATTAGAAATTGTGGACTGTTGATTAGGAATTGTAGATTGTGTATTAAAGATTGTGGATTGTGGATTAGAAATTGTGGATTGTGGATTAAAAATTATGGACTGTAGATTGGGGATTGTGAATTGTGGATTAGAAATTGTGGACTGTGGATTGGAGATTGTGGATTGTGGATTGGAAATTGTGGGTTGTGAATAAGAAATTGTGGATTGTGAATTAAAGATGGATTGTGGATTAGGAATTTTGGATTAGAAATTGTAGATTGTGAATAAGAAATTGTGAATCAGGAATTGTGGATTGTGGATTGAAGATTGTGAATTGTAGATTAGAATTTGTAGATTGTGAATAGAAACTGTGGATTGAAATTGTAGATTAAAATTGTGGATTGTGGATTGGAGATTGTGGACTGTTAATTATGAATTGTGGATTGTGGACTAGAAATTGTAGACTGTGGATTGAAGATTGTGGATTGTGGATTAGAATTGTGGATAAGAATTGTGGATTTGTATTGTAGATTAGAAGATTGTGGATTGTAGATTGTGAATTAAAAATTGTGGATAGGAGATTGTGAATTGTGGACTGTTGATTAGAAATAATTGTAGATTGTGTATTGGAGATTGTCAATTGTGGAATAGAAATTGTGAATTGTGAATTTAAGATTGTGGATTGTAGATTGTGAATTGAAGATAAGGCATTGAGAATTGTGGATTGGAGATTGTGGATTGTAGATTAGAAATTGTGAATTGTGAATTTAATATTGTAGATTGGAAATTGTGAATTGTGAATTGGAAATTGTAGATATTGAACTGGTGAATGTGGATAAGGAATTTTGGACTGTGGATTGGAGATTGTGAATTAGAAATTGTGGATTGTGGATTGGATATTGTGGATTGTGGATAAGAATCGTGGATTAGAATTGTGGATAAGAATTGTGGATTAAGATTGGGGATTGTAGATTGAAATTGTAGATTAGAATTGTGGATTGTGGATAAGAATTGTGGATTAAAATTGTGAATTAGAATTGTGGATTAGAATTGTAGATTGTGGATTGGAAGTGTGGATTAGAATTGTAAATTAGAATTGAGGATTGTGGATTTGAATTGTGGATTATGGATAAGAATTGTAGATTAGAACTGTGGATTATAATTGTGGATTCGAATTTTGGATAAAAATTGTGGATTGGAAAAGTGGATGAGAATTGTGGATACGAATTGTGGATTAAGATTCTGGATGAGAATTTTGGATAAGAAGTGTGGATTAAAATTGTAGATTATAATTGTGAATTGTGAATCAGAATAGTGAATTAGAATTAAGGATTGTGGATACAGATTATGGATTAGAATTGTGAATAATAATTGTGGATATGAATTGTGTGATTAAAATTGTGAATTAGATCTGTGGATAAAAATTGTGGATTAGAATTGCAGATTATAATTGTGGATAAGAATTGTAGATTAGAATTGTGGATTACAATTGTGGATTAGAATTGTGGATTGGAATTGTGGATTAGTTAAGTTAAAACTCAGATCTATTTAAGAATAGAATCGTGTTCTCATAGAAGATTTACTTCCAGACTCGACTTTTTGTCGTTTTCAGTTGACGTTTAGATATTCAGGAAGAATTGGTTTGTTTTCTGATAAAAATATGATTTTGAACTTTTGTAAACTCTCCTGATTCCTTTTTTGATTTACGTCTTGTTTCATTGTATGAAGTTGGATCTAAGTCAAAATAGCTCTTGGAGTCAAATTTCCTGAGAAATACGTCCACTTTTTCCTCAAAAAATTGTTTTTAAACTTTCCATGTCAATGTTCATATGTTTTTTGTTTCAAGTCTCATCTTATTCCATTAACCAGGACATAAGTCATGATAGACCTTAAATTCTAGGAGTAATTAGAAACAAGTTGTTAGTTGAAAAAATTCGTGGAGGTAGTTGAGAAAGATCTTGGACGTAAGTTAGAAGTTTTTTATGCAGGCAGTCGATCAATTTTTGATCGTATTTATATTAACTGGACATCTGGAGGACTTTAGGAAACATGAATTTGTTCACAGGCTAACAAATTCAATCAAAATTAAATCCCCGGATCTAAGGATCTCAAAAAAGGCGATTCTCGTGCACATCTCATCAAAGAACCACGGGTATGAATGATCTTCCCAGCGGTATCCGAACACAGGTAGCAGTCATCGTCCGAGCAAGCCGTTAACCGCAAACCGCGGTATCTGCTCTGTCGTAGGACATATTTGATTGATTATATCTCCTCTGACCTCCAAAATATTAAAGGGTCATTAGTTAGATACCGTGGACGCAAGAAGCAATGATGGGAATATCTATTAACATTGGTGTCTGACTTAGATAACAATATTTTTTTGTCTCTATTTATTTTTATTTGATATTTTATAATGATCTTATACATATCCCACTTTCAGTTAGCTTTTTTTCAAATGTAATCTAATAAGGTATGAAATACTTCACTGCTTTCGTAACTCATGGAAAAAATGAAATACTGGAACAACTGAGGTGTGAAGATGTCCGCTTACCTTCCGCCGGAAGTACCAATTAGTTGCTTTGGCCCCAATTTGTTTTTTAACAACCACGAATGTGTCAACCGTTAGAACGCATCAGTAGCTCCACGCAAAACAGTTGAAAAACTCCAAAATGTTATTCAATGATTTATTACGCTTTATAGAGTATTGTTGTCATTTTAATTATGATTGTGAGCTATACCTCCAAATTACAAACGTTATTGAAGCTCCAACATCGAGGTCAATTCCGTCAGAAATTTAAAGCTCTGTTAAAGTTCAAAGTACTCTCTCTCTTCCTCAGTTTCCTGATAAGTCTTATCGTCCATATATTCGATCCAATAATGTCGTTATAACTTAGTCCATTATCGTGACAAATCGCTCTTTTCATTACGCGAAATAACGCGGCCATTTGCCAGGGCCGTTGCAGGAAAATCATGGACATTAATTTCGATTTGAAACTTTGTTACACTCAAAGAAAGTTTGAGCATTAGTGCTCAATGTAGCGTTGTATTGGACATGAGTTTTGTGATGATTGTCGGTTAGGTAAGCACCATATCGCTGATGAAAATTGTATCTCATTACCAACTATTTGTTAATAAATTGGTTCCACTGCAGAATCAATTAAATTAATTAAAAAAGAGGCCTTTATGGAGTGCTCATCTAAATTCGTACTTTCCTCTTTCATGGCAGATTTCTCCTGAGAGACTGAGAGCACCTCTCCCGAAGAGAGACCGTCTCATAGTAGGTGGCGGTGTCGGTAAGTTCTCCTTCAAAGAGGGAACATTAGCGCCCCTGTGGTTCTCTAATTAACTTGCTAGAGGTGACATTAATTAATGACTGGGCTCCAATCTAGCGCACGCATACACAGACAGATAGATCTCGCGTGGGTCGATGCTGAAAGACTCGCGCGATGAGCCTCCCCCGTGCACCGTGGAAGAACAGTGATTGATTCTCTACTTAAATGTTATGACTACCGACAAATTCATTAAGAGGAGAGTCAAAGAGAGTTTAACAGAATATGCAACTCCAAATATTCAACTTTTGAAATTGATTTTAGAAGTGGCTAATATTCTGAAGCCTCCTCATCCGGTCAAGCGAATGTCTGTTAACTCCTTAATTTTCTAAACCGTTTAGGTTAACTAATAACCCCCCAAACTTCCATCAACAGCCGGATTATCAAAGTCTTTCTTCCGTCGATTTCTTTCTTGAAGTTAGTAACAATTAGTCATCTTTTGACCGCGTGTGATTTGCGGCAAAACGGTTCAAACAAACCGCTAATAGTTCGAACCAACACAATGACCGCTGGTCACCAAGCCAAATAGATGGTAAACTTTGGTTAAGAAAGGACAACTGCGGTTTGGAAATTTGTACGACTATTAGCGAAAGAATTATGTGCAAGAGAAAAGAAACAGATTTTTAACATGGGTTACCTCACATTTTTTTGGAGAAATTCAGTTCCTTATACATAAAATAAAATTTATTATACTCCTTCTATTCCTGTAGTGTCCATCAGGCGTCAAAAGTAACGTGTAATAAATTTTAGTTGATTTTCAAAAGTTTCTGGTCGAGAAATTTGAAAATGGGCGAGTTTCATGAATACTCGTGCTTTAGAATTTGAAATTCGATTAATTATTACTTTAGTTTGAAGTCGCAGATCATAAAAATGGCGTCCCACACACATTTTCCGATTTATTAACAATTTGATGCTGGCGGTTTTTTTATCTTACATGGCTTTTTAGGTTGCTCTTTGTTCATTTTCTACGATAATGTAAATCTAATACTATAGAACTAAATGGCCCAAACTGTTCTATCGTTACTTCCCCGAACATAAATTTCATAGCCAGTTTCATCGCTGATTTAGAAATTCAGAAAGTCGCATCAATTAATTGCATATTTCAAAATGAAAGCTGTCATTGTCAAAGTGACAGTTGTCATTGATAAAGTGACAGATGGCGGTTATATTTAGGTCTTAACATAAAACAGGTATTTTTGAAAATGAAGAGTTCTTTTCTAGATCTTCGGGGTCTTTAATTCATTGGAACATACAGTTTTGACAATTGATTCCCGGAGATGTGATTTGAAGATAGTAACGTGGATTCCACTACTTAATTATTTATATTTAACATCTCCCCGAGAGCTTAAAATTGATACCAAACTAGACATCATTTGAATGATTTGTGATTTACCATTTGACTAATCATTACAAAAGTTGATTAAGTTTCATTTTGATAACTGATCAATCGACAAAAAAAATAATTTTAGAATCAACTGCAATTTGAGGCTTGATGTGTCCCGAGATGTGTCCGTATACAAACATACAAACAAATGGAGACGCATATTATTTTTCAATAGCAAATTTAGGATGCAATAAATATTTATAAGAACTGAATATAGTATAATTTCTAGAAGAAAACTTCCTCTTCTCAAAAAGCTGTATTAAGAGTTGATTGATTCTGATATAACCCTACATGCATCAATAATAGTCGAGGCTGGCGCGCTTGGCGATAATATAACACACAACTGCGTGCGAGATGAGCATGAAATTGATACTAAATTAGACATCATTTAAATGATTTGTGATAAAAACAATTGACAATCGTTTAAATACCCTCTTTGACACATCTATTAGAATTATCTCCACAAGAGTTTGAATTTGATACCAAACACGATAAAGCCAAATTATTTATTTGAAAAAAACAATTAACGAACGTTTGCATGTGATGTCAAAATATGAATGATAATAATCCCAACTCCACATTATGATTCTCATTATTTCTTTGGCTAAGAAAAATATAACTAATTTTATAATAATTTCAATTTTGATAATAACAAATGAACTGCTGATAATTTTGGAAAATGTTGTGCCAAATCGTTCACGTATTAATTTTGTTTATTTCATATTTCAAGATAAATACTACCGTTCATAAGATAAACGCAAAAACCTGGCTTTTTGATGAAAGACTTGAATATAAAGTTTCTGTCGAAAATTCGTACGCGTTCTCAAGATATCGTGCTTCCATTGTTTTTTGGGTTCAGTAGGGTCTAAAACGTGAAGATTTATCAAAATCTTGACTCTTAAGAAAACACGATTACAATACTTTTCCTATTATCTTATAGATCGGGGAAGTAAAAAGTTATTAGAAGCTTTGAAATTAGCCTGAATTTTCATGATTCCTGCTCAAAAACTGGATAAGATATTATAATTTGTTCATCATTTATTGTAATACAATGCTTTGCTCAATAATTACCAATTTTTTTATTCAAATCGTGCTTGAAATAAAGGCCTTGTGAACAATAACAATTTCACACAATTTTATTGCGATTCAATGAAATAATTTGAAGCTGATAGTCCAGATTTCCACGACTCTTATCCAAAAACTGAGTAGAGTATTACAAATTACCAAACATTTATTGTGATATAATACTTTGTTGTACCTACCACTGCTCAAATTTACATCCAAATCAAGCTTTGAATAAGACTGTTCTGCTCGATAACGCATTTTCACCCAATTTTATAGTGATTCAATAAGTTGATTTGGAGTTGTTGAAATGGCCAGAATTCCCATGACTTTTGTTTAGAAACAATTTTTTTATCATTTAGTATATTATGATACTTTACTTCACCATTGCTCAAGTTTCCTTCCAAATTGTGCTTATGCTTGAAATAAAAACGTAGAAGTTTATGACGATTCACTCGATTAATTTGAACCTATAAAATTATCCAAAGTTCCACGATTCTTGTCCAAAAATTAGTTAGGACTTAGGGTACCATCAATCATTCATTATTTATTATAATTTGGTACTTTTCTCAATCTCCACCTCAATTTTCATCGTTCTCGTGCTTTAAATGAATTTTATCTACGATCGTATGAAAAGTGACAGTTTTTCGTATCATTTATAATGTAAAAAGTAGGTTTTTATGTAAAACTGTGCAATAAAAGTTTTATTTCACTCTTTTATTGCACGATTTCAGAGGAAGAGTCCGTCAGCTCTAATTATCAATATTTAAACATCTACGGGATATTTTGAAGCTAATTAGTGCAGGCAAAATAGGCATTTCAGTTTGCATTAATTCCCAACAAGCAGGATTTTTGTATAGGTCTTAAATACGTCATTAAAAAAGCTATGTCCGAAGTCCTCATCAATCCTGCTTGTGTGTTGTTTTTTATCCAATGTCAAAGGTCACAAATCATAATTTTTTGCGTATATCATGAAATTTTCCACAAAAAAGGTATATCAATACTTTATTTCCTACGAAGCACCGTTCTGGAGTTATCGTGATTTTAGACCGTAGGTATGCACACATTTCCGCACCACCTCTGATGAAGTGTACTCGGCGCTTTTAACGTGATTTCCCCAGTAGGAATACCCCACGACATATTTTGGTCCAGGAAATCTAATGGGACAATATTTTATTAATATAATGAAAATAGTAGCAGCAAGAAAATTACATTATTCATCATCAAATTCTACATGATCACTCGTTTCATTTTCTTCGCTCTCTTCTTCCTCTTTTTGCTTTATTTGTGTTGACTGCTCTAATAAGAGAGATATATCAGTTAGATCCTCATCGATTTCGAAAAAATTTTCATCTGTTGCATTTGATTCAGCATTGGTGCAAGAATGGCCTTGACAATTGATACAGACTGGTGAACAAAACAGTCCAACTTTTCTACTCAACACAATTATTCGTGCAGTCTTTATTGCAATTACATAAAAATGTATTCAGCAGTTTCTCTGGAGCAGGTGGAAGTGAAGTCTGGATTGGCTCCAAAGTATTATTCATCAATTTACAGTCCCAGTCTTCAGGATTCAGTTCATTGTCCAACCACACTTGCACTTGCTAGAACACACGAAACAAATATTGATAAGCAGAAGCAGATGTTGGAGAGAGATAAAATAGCGCACTCTTTTATTTCACCTTCAGTCAAAGATTCACTGCAAATGAAACAAACTTTTCACATTTTTATAAAATTCTGTAATGGCACAGTTCAAAATGAAAATACCATTCATAAACATCTATTTACTACAAAAAACCGTTTAAAACTGACTGGACTGTTGATGTTACTCAAGGCCATCCGACTAATGGAACTAGGGACGGTCGTTGTGATACTCAATCGTATATTTTCCACGTATAGTATTTAAGTGCATGAATCACGAAAACCAATATCTCAATATTATTTTTTCAAATGATGCGAACTGTCCACATATGAGTACATATTCGTATTTTCTAGGATTGAAATCGAGTTTATTCGAGAACGGTGCTTTGGAGGGAAAAAGTATTGATACCTGTTTTGTAGAGAATTTCATGTTCTATAAATTTTTGCTAACTCATTCTTCCGGTAGCTCTCACCATTTCAGGGATATACGCAAAAACCGAAAATTTGTAACATTTGACCTAGGATAAAAACAATGCACAAGAAACAACTTTATGACAACTCACTAGATTCATTTGAAGCTTCCTACGATTCTTGTCCATTATTATTTGCAATATGGCACTTTTCTCAATCACTACCCAAATTTTCATCCAACTTGTGCTTCACATAAGATTTTTTCGGACGATAATATTCTCACGCAATTTTATTCAATAAATTATTGGGAAGTTGTTGAAATAGCCTAAATTTCCACGTCTCTCTTACAGAAACTAAATAAAATATTATGAATTTTTGATCATTTATTTTAATATCATACTTTGCTCCACCAATGCTCAAATTTTCATCCAAATCGTGCCTAAAATAAAGGTTGCTGGGCGATTTGCCCCCGAATCAGAGCAATATTTTCGAAATTCCTCTGGATTTCACTTAAAAACAATAACTAATGAATAATTCAATATAAAAATTATTTTATTTATTATTTGCTTGTAGAATATACATCAATTTTCATCATGTTATCTCAGAAATAGCCGTTTTTACAGACACTGAGAAATTAAATTCCTTGAAACTTTTCCTACATATTTTATTATCATTTTTTCTACTTTATTACTGTGTAATTTAAATTTTCTACTTGTTAATGATTTTTCAGTTCATTTTCTCATCTAAGTTATGAATTATTCACAAATAACAATTTTTTCCCTTTTAAAATCAACAAAGTCATAATTTTTCTTCATAACATCATTACCTATGGATATATACGTCAATATCTTCCATAAAGTTAAATGTTACTTTCTGTAAGGAAAATATTTCTTTTCTTTATGAGAATCCTTCGATTTTCACTCCACACTTGAATAACATGACTAGTCAATTGTTAAGTCGGAATCAATCAATTTCACCAATTTATCCGACAATACCTCCGTTCCATTTATAACTGAATTATTGTCACTGAAATTCCAATAAATATCGTTATTATTATTGTACATTATAAATTTTGTTGTGTGCTTAATAAATGCCAAAATATGGTACTTGAAGGCCGTAGAAAAATCTTCTATGCAACAAGTGTATTCGGACTTCATCATGTTACAATAAATTACTTCTTTTTGTTTCTTTCACGATATTCAAAAGGACTTTGATCACTTCCAACTTGAAATTCTAATTAATGAAACAATGGCGACCACATCAGCGGTTTAATTGCTACCAGTAATTTAATCTGGATCCTCGTCAATCATTTTATCTCATTACAAAGCCGAACTTCTTTAATGTTGCCTCACCTTCTGTGTTCTGACCGCCCTTACTATGATGATGAGACTTGGACTCGCCTCTGTGTGGAAAACAGGTGCCAGATGAGTTCATTTTAAAAATGTAATCATTATCCGAATAAGATGTCTTTAATGGGGATTATTAATACTGTTTGCTGAATATTTTCAACGGTTATTATTCATATTTTATTGACTATTGTTTAATTACATGTACGGTTGTCCTTCAAATCAATTATATTTATCCATAACATTTCAATTTATTCTTGTTAACAATCGAAACGAATCGTTTAGAAGTGAACGTCCTCTAATTTGGTCAATGTACACCGAACAATCAACGATTGGACACGGACGAAATCAGTTCATTCTTTATTAAGATTTAGGATGAAATTCTTGGGTCCTAATTGGTTATTCCTGGGTAAGTGATATATGATTACTGGAGTAAAGTCCGGGAAGAGTCCGGTTAGAGCTCAGGAAGTTTGGTCAAAACTGATTCTCGTTTGGGACTCCATATATTGATGCATAAACTGTTATTCCGCTGAAGTTTGACTTAGCAAATAAAATGGCATAATTATAAGGTCATCCTACATAAAACAAAACAAGTGCAGTCTGCTGCAGCTCGATTCAATCTCTAGTAAATATATTGTCACTGGAAAATCTTAAGTGTCTATTTTTATTATGTTGCACATCTAATATAATTTCATTGCATCGAATCACCAGTGCATGTGTGAAGCTATCAAGTGGAATCAATAATTGATTCCTTTATGTTTATCTGCACTGAATAATCATATTACTCTAATGCTTTTATGAACCTAATGGAAGTGAATAAATACGAGGAAAATGTGAAATCTGAAAATATTATTGCATTTTGCATAATTTATACAATGTAAAACAATAAAGCTTGTATATTAGTCATTACCAAAGCAAAATCATTCAAAATGAAAGCTATCAATGCGAGACATGATTATTTAAAGTACGTAATTTTAAAAAGTACAGTTCATAAAAATATAAATAAATAAATATGACTACAGTCTTTTACTTATTGATGAGTTAGAGCATATTGTATAAATCAGAACTATCCGAACTAATGACACCACAATCTAATCAACCATATACACAATACTCGAACAGTTAATCTATAATCCATTGTAAGTCATCGATGAATTCTCTCTTTCCGCTTTTCGGACAAAAAACGCTCTTTCCGATTTGATTATGTTTAACAAATGGAGATCGACCGTGCTCATTATAGCAAAATGCACATTTCCGATAGACAGAAAGGTCTGTTTTGTTCAAAAGCTTTCGTCTGTGCTATTGGTAGTTATAGATGACCATCTGTTAAGCAGGCTGTGGTCAATGTCTTTTGTTGAAGAATTATGTAGAAGATCGATTTTTGAGCTAATAACGATTAAGTGGAATAATTTTTAAGAGTGTGGGAAATTTTTAACGATTCCCGAAATCTTTAAAGCACAACTAACAGATATGAATGATGATAACATATAAACCATGTTGCCATCTTAGTACACGCACTCTTTAATCCTTCCTTTATCCGAATTTCTTCATATATTTTATTAAAGAGGACCATAATTCCAACAATCATGTTACACCGCAATACTTCTACAGCAGTATCGATGGTCGCATGACATGAGCTTCTCTGGAGAAAAACCAACTGGACGACTCGAAAAAAAGCACGACAAACTGTTGTCCGCAACTGCAATTCGAAAAATCAGTTGTATTTTGTCTCAGTACTTCTCTGCCATTACCCACGATCGTATGACATCAAACATCTCTTTGAGAAAGACCTTCGAAAGACTTGCAAGTTCAAATATTGGTCGTGCTTTATTCCTGTTCTTTTCCGAAAACATCTATGATTTTTTTTCGAAGTAACTTGCCAGGAGGAGATTAATTGATTGGTTCTGCTTCGTCTCAGTACTTTCCCAGCTATGCTCATAGTCATATGAACTGAGTTATCTTCACCCCAGTATTTTCCTAGCAGTATCTATTATCATATGATTTGCGGAGCACCTCTTCGAAAAAACCTTTAGAGAAAAGAACGACAAACTTATGCCTACAAGTCAGTACTTTCTCAACAGCACCCACAATCGTATTACATAACTTTCTTCTAAATAATCTCTTAGGATGAGACCTACTTACTTGAAGGCTTGGTAGAAACAAACTTATGTACAAGCTGAAAAATTGGTTTGCTTCATTATCTACCTGGCACTAAACATGGTTGCATTCTAATCATCTCTTCAAGAGGAAGCTACCGGAGGACTTGAGGATAAAAAGACAATGTCTACAAGTCAGAAAATCGGTCGAGTTTTGCCCCAATATTTCCTTAGTAGTATTTTAAGCCATATGATATGAATTTTTTCCTAGGCATTACGGGTCATCAAAAAACTTGCATAAAAGAACGACAAACTTATTTCTACAAGTTTGAAAATTTGTCCTGCTTTGCTCCAGTACTTGCCTTGCAGTATCCATGTCCGATAACATAATATTTGGATGAAGCATAACATCGGAAGATACCAACTGAAAGACTTCTGGAAACCTATGTCTGCAGTTCGAAAAATCAGCCATGCTAGTCCTAGTACTCTTCTGACACTCATATAACAATAGTTCTTATCGAATAACTTCTCCAGAAAAAATCTTTTGAAAGGCTTGCTAGGCAGAGCTACAAGCTAATGCTCATAGGCTACAAAAATGGTCAATTTGGCCTTCAAACTGCTCTGATAATGTCAATGAATATATGGCATGAGTTTCGTCTGAAAGATCAGAAAAGACTTGCAAGGTAAAAATTGGTTGTATTTTACTCCTGTCCTCTCTCGGAAACATCTATGATTTTTTGTCGAAGTAATTTGCCAAGAGGAGGCTATACTGAATAACTTTGAAAAATGAACAATAAACTTATGTCTGCAAGATAAGTCGGTCCTGCTTCGTCTCAGTACTTTCCCAGCAATGCTTATGGTCGTATGAACTAGGTTTTTCGAAGCATCTTTTCTAAAGAAATCTACCATCTACCTGGCAATACTTATTATCGTATGACTTAAGCTTTTTTCGGAGCACCTTATTATCTCCCAGGAAGAGACCTACTTACTGAAAGGCTTGGAAAAATGAATGACAAAATTATCTACAAAGTGAGAAATCGGTTATGCTTTGCTTCATTATTTCCCTGACATTACACCTGGTCGTTTAATAAGAGTATCATCTTGTTCATCTCCTTGGAAAGGAACTACTTGAGGATTTGGGAAGAAAATCGACTAGATTTTATCTGCAAGTTGAAAAATCGGTTGTGCTTAGCTCCAATATTTTTCTAGCAATATTCTAAGCTCTTCGGGAGAAAAAACCAGAAGACTTGCAAAAAGGAACTACAAACATGTCTACAAGTTGAAATAGATGAAGCATCTCATTGGAAGATACCTACTGAAAGGCTTATCTTCATGAGCTACAAAATCGATCAATTTTGGACCCTATTCTTCTCGGACAATATCTATGATCATATGACATGAGTTTCGTGTAGATACAGTGATTCCCAAAGGGATCTATATGGGTCCTCTAGAGTCCACAAGAGACTCAGTGAGGCCCTAAGTTGTCGGAAAAAAAGAATTGAGACTCACAAATTGTAAGTAGGGGTCTACGAAAAGGGATTTGGGATTTGGGGTTGGAGTGTTTAGAAAGTGGTCCACGAGAAAAAAAATTTGGTAGCCTCTAATGTAGGAGTTCTTTTCGGAAGATTTCAATATTACCACAACAATATCCATGATCGTTTAATATTTGCTTTTTCTGAAGCATGCTGCGAAACAGAACTGCTGGAAGTATTGATGAATGAAAGAACAAACTTATGTCTACAAGCTCAAAAATCGGTCGTGCTTTACTTCAATATATTCGTGGTAATAATTGTGATCGTATGATATAGGTTTTCACCAGAGCACCATGAGACAAGAATAAGATCGACAACGTTAGTCTTCAGGTTGAAAAATTGGTCCAGTCTCATCTCAGCACACTCCTAACAATATCTGTGATATTTTATTCAAGTTTTTCTGAAACATCTCTTTGGGAGAGACCTACTGGAAGACTTGGAGTAAAATAAGACAAGTTCATGTCTATAAGTTGAAAAATCAGTTCTTTTCTGGCAGTATTCCTGGATACTGGAAGACAAGAGAGGAGTCGAAAACTTATGTCTGTAAACTGTCTTCGATCCCACTTTATCTCATTTCTATCCCGACAGTACGCACGGTAGTACAACACAAGTTTTTCCTTCGAATCATCTCTGCGAAAAACCTTCTGAAAGATTTGGCCAAAAGAACGACAAATTCATGTCTACGTGTATAAAAATCGGTCATGCTTTGCTCCATTACTTCCCTGGCAATATTCAGCGTAATATGACATAAGTTTTTTTGGACATCTGTGGCATAAACCTTCTGAAAGATTTGGGGAAAGGTTCCCTTCAGAAGAAAACTACTGGCAGACTTGGAAAAAATTAGGACAAAGAGTACAAGTTGAAAATTCGACCATGATTTGCCCTATTCATGACAATATTCAATATGACACAGGTTTGTCCAAAGAAACTCTTCGAAAGAGACTCACTGGAAGACTTGAGGAAAAGAACGGCAGAAATGTGTCCATAAGCTGAATAAACGATCATGATTTACTTTAATATTTTCCCGATATTAATTGGAGCACCTCTTTGAAAAAAATTTACTGTGAGGTTTGAGGAGCACAACGACAAAATTTGCCTTCAAGTTGAAAAATCGGTCCTGCTTTGCCCTAGTAGTTTCCTTGTGGTATCCATAATCGTATGACTTGTTTTTTTCCCTTAAATGTTTGTTCAGGAGAAATTAACTGAAAAACTTGAAAAAATTACGATAAAATTATGTTTACAAGTTGGAAAATTGGTTCTAGTAGTTCTCTAGAAGTATCCATAACCGAATGATTTAAATTTTTCCCAAAACGTTCCTTTGAGAGAAAACTACTGGAATTCTTGAAGAAAATAATTACAGACCACTGTCTGCTATCATTAAAATCGCAAGAAACTTCAGGATATCAACTCTCCGGAAGTGGAACTCAAAAATTGCATTGAGACTGCATTTATATAGCGAATTTCAAGTCAATATCTTCAATATTTTGGAAGCTATTTATAAAATCAAAGAATTGGCGTAACTTGAGGGCCTTCAGTAAAACAATTCCAATCACAATAATTTATATTGGATTACAAGAAGATGCTACCATTGCTTAAGATCCGAATTTCAGAAGAATAGATACAAAAATATCGTTAGAAAAGTAGTTCTCGGTTACTTGACTTATTTACAACCTTTTGTTGCTACAACTATTAATCATTTGAAGATATAATGACAACTTTTGACCACCTACTTCGGTTGAGGGGTATTTACAACATTAAAAGGATTATCTTGTATTGTATCTCCTCAAAAGAACAAAAATTGTTGAAAGAAATAGAAAATACATCTCTTCTTGGAATTCTAATACAAACCAATCTGTTCCTCACTTCAATGATCATACAGTGATTCTTACTGGAACAAAGGAACATATTATCAACTACCGTCATATATTATACATTTATTCATCATTAAACTATTACCATTTTATTAAGGACCGATTGCTGCGGCTCCGACTTCAAAATAACATACTATTAGCATTTCTCATAGCTTACTACTGTACGTCCATAAAGTATTATCCTCTTTTAAAGCAATAATAACAACACAATGTTAATTCATCCTCCTTGAAGGCAAGCACATTACCATCAGAAACCAAAATGCCCAGTTATTTTCGAAAGAGCAAGATGGCTCTAATTCCAGTAGCAGTAGAGCCCTAGGTGCCTGAGCGCCATGATGGAAGCCATTGTAATTCCTTGTAGCCTCCGGTGAAGATCTAAATAGTCTATTCTTCGAAAAGAATGCTTATGAATGTTTGGCGTGATCGTGTACTCGCCGTAGGAGGAACGAGTTTTTAAGTCCTCAGGAGGAAATAAATTGCGTACGGTAATTTGGTCTGATGGTATGGGATGGGCTAGGTAATGTTCATTTTAAGAACGTGGCTACTTGGATTACAGTTGAAGCGATTCCACTTTTAACCCATTTTGATATTCTAAAGATACGAAAATTACAGATGCGGGAACTACCATTTTAAGAAGCGCAGTCACTCTCTGGAAAATGAAGTAAATTTACAGTTCATCAATTATTTTGCCAATATTCAATTTGAATGTATTTTTGTCATTGAATTTGATCACTCAATGAATTAATCTTCACAAAAATTTGAATTTCAGTATCGGAAACACTGGACTGTCTTCAAGCTGGAAGTGACTTCTGAATACGGACCAATATTTCATTGAAATGGTTAATAGTATGCAATCTGTCTCAAAGATCTACCGAAATATCACTTTATCCTTACCTGCCACTTTTGTTCTTGAGCAATTATTAATGACACTGTTGTAGATCTCATCTCCATGCCAGAAGTCATCTCGATGGTTGATCATTTCTGGCACATCAATTTTGAATATCTAATGCTTATTTGGACTAAACTATTGAGTCCCGATAAAGACGAAACAAGTGTCGTGTGGGCAGTTTTTCTTCACTCTATTGATAATAAATAGTTTCAATGAAGGGAGAGCTCTACATTGGTGCTCATGATTTTGTTGGTGACTGAAGGTAACCCGCTGTACTGTATAATATTGCGGCAATGATGATGTACCATATATTGGGTGAATCATCCAAACTTCGTTTGTCAGAGGCAGCGGTACGGTACTATGGTATAGAAGCTAGTACTACAGGTGCTACAATATCTGTGAACCAACCAGGTGTATCGTGTGTTATCGTAGGAAACGATGTTGTCCCATGTGTTGGGTGAAACAATTAACTCTTGTGTTCACTTAAGTTCTGGTAGTTCATTACTTTTTGAATTCAACGACCTATCTGTTAGCAAGATATCATATCTTTAACTAGATTGTGCATCCTGACGGGAAAGTCGGTAGATCATTCAACATCATCTTGGAAGTGCCAGCGAATGATTTAGTACGATTATAAATTAGGGTTGAGGTGATAATTATCTTTTCAATCTACAATTGGCAGAGGGCTTCTTGAATTCAAACGTGGATGTTATCTGGAAGGCGAACAATGATGAAAACAATCGGGCTGCATAGAAATACTTGAGAGAAATTAAAGTACGGCGCTTTTCAGCTTAACAGACCAAAATGAACAGTGAACAGATAACTGAGCATACAGTTATGTGAAGAGAGGGTTGAACATAATAAGCGTTCTCATCATCTAGGCGTCACAGCATGCGTGTCTCTATCATATGACCCTTGGAGACAACTGAACAAAAATTCAAACAAGAACTGTAGAAAACAGATAGGAAGCCCTAATAGAAACACTGCGAACGGTAACTCAAGCTCTAGCTCTCCCTGTGGCGGAAGACTATGTCCCAGTTTAGTACAAAAGCTTATACAACGATAGGATTAATGTACACTTCAATGAAACAACTCCAATTGCCAATTGGGTGTTCAACGTCTCTCATTCCCTCGCGTATGATTGGTTAGGATTGAATAAGTCGATCAATATGAAACTGGCTACCAGTGCGCTACCAAACGCTTTTTCCTCAGGTCTTACCTTGGCTTAGACTACTGCGGCTGTTCAGATCAGTGTCCTAACTGTAAGTATTGTTACACAGCTCCTAAAAGCACTACTACCCTCAAAAATACAACTAGACTCGAAGGGTCCACTTTACAGGTGCAACCATTTGACAAGAGCCTCCAGTATTCCACCACATATCTGGTACCAATTAGGGGACAAAATTCACTGCTTAAGGGGTAGGCGATGGGATGTCTGCCAGAGGACTAGCCTCAGATGATAGGCAAAAGTCCAACACCTTGAATGTCTGTCTGCGATTTCATCGCGTAACTGTTTGACGAAAGCAATTTTCTACCACATATTTAGTATCATGGTCTGCCATTCCTCCTCAGCAACATTTGCCTATTGAAACCACAATCTTTGGGAACTGGAGGAATCCATCTTCACAGGTACAGATCCTGCTGTACTCTACCAGAAATCTAATGCTGTTGGTTTGCGCCTGTCGCTCTTACAGAAAACAAATGGGAAGCCCTAGTAGAGACACTGCGAACGGTAGCCCAAGCACTAGCTCTTCCTGTGGCGGAAGACTGTGTCCCAGTGTAGTACAAAAGCTTCTACGGCGATAAGATTGATGTACACTCTCATGCTCTTGCGTATTTAGACATGGCAAGATTGAATAAGTCGATCAATATCAAACTGGCTACCAGTGCGTTACCAAACGCCTTTTCCTCAGATCTTACCTTGACTTAGACTACTGATGCGGCCCTCAAGATCAGTGTCCTAGCTGTAGCCTACCAGCTGACATAACACCTCAAAGCACCATTTGCCTTTTGAAACTACTACCCTCAAGAATACGACTAGACTTGAGGAGCCACTTTACAGGTGCAACCATTTGACGAGAGCCTGCAGTACTCCACCACACATGTAGTGCCAATTAGATGGCAAAATTTACTGCTTTAGCGGTGGACGACGTGTGGCCTGCCACAGGACTAGCCTCAGATACTAGGCAGAATTCCAACACCTCAAACGGCTGCATATTCACCCACACGCAGAGAAAGAGTCTCTACCTTGATTTCATCGTGTTACCGTTTGACGAATCGCCAACCAGTATAAATGTTCCACCACATATAGTACTACGGTTTTTAACTTCCTCTCCAGCAGAATTTGTTTATTGAGACCACAATCCTTGGAAACTCGAGAAAACCATCTTCACAAGTGTTGTCTTTTTTCTCCCTAGATACTCGTGTAACCTTCTAACGAGCTGTCGCTAAGTGATACAGATCCTGCTGTACTGTACCAGACATTGCAACCTACGTCTGAAGAAATATCAATCTACCAAGTGCACTATAAATGTCTACCACATCCGTTGAAACCTAGCTGAGCCGCTGGATAGTACATGAAATCAGTTCTTTATAATCTAATAACATCTTCAGATGTGTCCTCAATACTAGATTTGAAATATCACGAAAGAATTTAATATAAATGACTGTCCTCATCATTACCAAATTACCACACACACTTAACAAGGTTTGAAAATACATCTGTGCTTATCAACAACTGCCCAAATAAATAATTACTTTCCATAAAGGCCAGTTGTATCTCTCAGCCCTGTGGCAATCAAATTATTCATCTCAACGTTGGCTACTGGTTTCACTTGCCCAACCAGTCTCATGGCTTAGTCATTTATTCTAATCTTAGAATGTATTTACAACTTATTGGTTGGAATCGCCTCGAGATTGTGGGATCTAATTTGTCAACAAATTCCCATATTATATCCACCAAGCATCCAACAAATTATTCATCACAGTCGTATAAGAAATTTTATTGAATAGATAGTTGGGTATCTTTAATTTACTACAAGATCAAGTTACCCTCGTGTAGGACTTCAATGACGTCAAATGATGTAAACCAATATGGGTAAAAATTAATAGCGTTATACTTCCTGCTAGGTGATTGTCTATTTGTGACTGAAATTGATAGTTAATAAATTATAGCGATTGGTGACTTCTTACGCTTTAGGAATAATTATGTATCATCATTACTGTTATTCAAATGTATCTAACGATTAGTAGGAAATCATAAAATAGTTATTAGAAGAATTAGATAAAACGTAGTTACATTTCCGTAAGTAATCATGTTGGAATTCAAATTCTTCTGATATGTCATTATAACAAATTGGTGTTTGTGGAAATTATGAGTTCGACAAGCCCAGATATTTATTAGTCATACTTAATCGTCTGAGATCTTAGTTTCAAGTAATTCGATACTAGAAATTCACTAAGAGCACTAAACCTTTAAAATTTAATATAAAACCTAGTGGTTTCGATCCTCTTCCATCACAATGACACCAGACACCGTCAACCGCACCACCGCATCAAGAATGATTTTGTAGTGTTTCAGAATCAAAGTAAGCTGAGCTTTGTCACATAGCTGTTAGTTAAACAGCATATAAAAACATTAAGTAGTCGTTGGAAGACAACCGCGTATCCAGCAGGTAACACTTTCTTGTTTATAGGCGACCTGATCAATAAAATTATATGCATATATGAGAGTTTATGATGAGTATTTGATTGGGTGCATACCATGTCGGGTGATTTCAAGATGGGAGGTCTGCTCGATCAGAAATTTAATATACTAAATTTAATCGAATTTTACGCACAGCAGATTTTGTGTGGGTAATCGATATTGGCATTTTTATACCCGTTGGAATTTTGTATTCATTTTAAGAAGACACAATGACTCAACTTTGAAGATCAATTAGAAGTCCAATTCAATACTAGAGCACGATGAAAAGTTCTTGATTGCTGTCAAAGAACGTCAAGTTTCAACTTCTATTACTTGTGAATGGTTTTCAGTATGCATGAACTGAAATATCGTGCCTCCACAGAACTCTTCGAATTGGACTTCTCTATTTTCAGCCAAAAAAATTTGTTGCTGTATTGAAACGTGCTTGTACAACCCTCAAAAACAATCCACGTCGACAACAATCAAAGCCCACGCCCACAGATGAAATGGTATTGAAAGATCGTCGATTGTAGTGCATGAGTTGGCTGAAGCTGTGGGAAGTCAGAAAAATAGATGTTGACTAGACTTTACGTCTAAAACTAAATATCCATCAAATCATTGGGTGCAGATCAATGGTTCTGCTCCAAATAAAAGTGATGTTGATTTCATCTGCCAACAAGGTCATTGCCAATATTCTCTGGGATCTAGGAATCGTCGATTACCTTAAAAGTGTTGGACAATAGCTGACAAATATCAATTTGGTGTTCTAGGCAACCTAGATGGAAAAACTCGTGACTGAATGCTTGGATTGCGAAAGTGAATAATCATCCTGCTACAAGACAAGCCACAGATATATCCATCGAGATGGTGTACCAAATGGTATTGAACAATCATCGATTGTATAGTGTATGAGATAGCTGAAGCTTAGGATTGGTGTATTCTATTCCAATATTAGGTATAAGAAAGCTCTGTTCGCAATGGATGCTGTATTAGCTGAATCTGTTTCGAAGGCGAATAAGGAAACCAGTTTCTCAACTGTTCTTGTGCGTCAATTTGTTACTAAGGATTAGACTTCAAGTCGAAACCAAAATATCAATCAAAACATTAGGTGCAGGTCAATGGCTCTGCTCCAAAAAAGCTACTGTTGATTTCATCTGCCAGGGCGCTCATTGCCAATATTATCTGGAATATAGGAAGATTATTCTCGTCGATTACCTTGAAAGTGTTGGACAATAGCTGACAAATATCAAGATGGTCTTCTAGACAACCTAGATGATAAAATTCGTGACTGAAGGCTTAGCTCCTTCTACAAATTAATACAGCAGCTTTGGCAATGATATTTCTGATGGATTATCTATCTTCCTTGGTCAATTGGGATTCCACTAACTTCCATCTATTCCCTAATCTGAAGATTTCTGGCTGTAAAACATTTTAAGTCAATGATGATAGCAGGCATAGAAGAACATTTTGAAGACTTTACAAAGTTGTATTATTATTATTTATTCCTGTAGCATCCTAGGAGGAGCAAAGGGCTTCTACGAATACTTTCCATCTGGTTCTGTTTTTGGCTAGCAATTTGATTTCACTCCAGGATTTTCCGTTTTCTTTAGCTTCTTTTAGGACTGATCTTCTCCATGTAGTCTGCGGTCTACCTGGCTTCCTTTTCCCTTGAGGGTTCCAGTCAAGGATCGTTTTGGAGATATTGTCGTGGTCCCTTCTCAAAGCGTGGCCTATCCACTTCCATTTTCTTTCCTTAATATCTCGGTGAATTTGCTCTTGATTGGTCATTTTCCATAGATCTTCGTTTCCTATCACTTGTGGCCAGTGTACTCTGCAGATTTTGCGAAGACATTTGTTAACAAACACTTGGAGTTTGTTAATTAATGTGGTAGTAGTTTTCCAGGTCTCGCAGCCATAGAGTAGTACGGATTTTACGTTACTATTGAATAAACGTATCTTTGTTCTCCTAGTGATATGGTTAGATGACCAGATTTTATGCAAAGTCCCGAAGGCCTGTCAGGCTTTCGAAATTCGCGCTTGTATATCTTGTTCGGTTCCTCCTGTTTTAGAGACTACCGAACCCAAGTAGGTGAAATGTTCGACATCTTCTATTTCGGCGTTATTTATATAAAATTTAGAGGTAGATGTGGTGTTAATACGCATGGTTTTGGTTTTCTTGATATTAATCTCCAAACCCACAAGACCAGCTTGCAGGATTAAACGATCAAGTTTGCTTTGCATATCAATGTGCGAGTGGGCAAAGAGGCATACGTCGTCTGCGTAGTCTATATCTTCCAGCCGGCTCTGTAGAGTCCAGTGTATGCCATTTTCCTCCGTGTTAGCTGTCTTCATGACCCAGTCAAGGACTATATTGAATAGTAGGGGGGATAGTGGACAGCCTTGCTTAACTCCATTTCTAATGCTAATTTGGGAGCTTAGTTTACCTTTGTGCATAATATGACAATTTGCACTATTATACAGTTCTCTTGTAATGTTGACTATTTTTAAGGAGATGTCTGACTTGATCAGAATATCCCACATCTTGACATGGTTTAGGCTATCAAAGGCCTGTTTGAAGTCGATGAAAAGCAGGTATTACTCATATGGAATCTACTGAATAAAAAAATATTGAGCAAAGTGCATTGAATTCAAAGAGGAACTCTCAAAGGAATAACATAGTTTTCAAATCGAAAAACTAAATTTTCACTGCCAGGCTGTTCTTGTATTGACCGAATAACAATGTTCCAATAAAAGTTAGGATTCTTGTCGAAAATATCTATGACCTGATCTGTGGTGGTACCACAGCATCCCATCTCACCTTGAACCGTCAATTCCTGCAATCTTGATCTGGATTTAATTTGATGGTAAATTCTAATTAGAAACAGTTCTAGCTTCTATGGTGAATTTGATATAATCATTAAGTCAATAGCAATGTCAATTTGTTGTGGTTCTACCACTGGCTATGTTAAAACACTAAGGTTGTTACGCCATCAAAAGCTTCAAAAACATTTTGAGAAAGAGTATTTATGATTCAAATCATTTTTACTTACTTGTACAAAGTAACAAGTAAGTATTGTGGAACCGACAAAATTTACCTATCGAGATTTTGACGGAAATATCCGTTTTGAGCATCCCTGAATCCATTTTGACTTTTTTTGGCTTGATGTCGGTACATATGTTCGTGCGTGCGTGCGTAACTCGTAAATCTCAAAACTGATTGAACGTATAATGTTGAAATTTTGTATTTAAGACTGGTATAGGGTCTAGTTGTGCACCTCGCATTATGATTCCAATCGTCTGTACCGAAAGTGCACTTTACATGAGCTTTTTTCGAATTTTTCCAGTAAATCCAGAATGATCAACCGTAGGATGTTGAAATTCAGTATTTGAACTTAATGTTATATCAAAATGGTTATCTGCTATTTTTGTAATAATTGGCTTGGCCAGAAGTGCACTTTATTTGAAACTTTTTTCTAATTTTCCGCATAAATTCAGAATGATCAGCCATAGGATACTGGAATTTAGCAGTTGAAATTGCTGTAGCATCTAAATGGTCATCTTCTATTTTTGTAACAATCGGCTGAGCCGGAAGTGCACTTCATATGACAGACTTTTTGAATTTATAAATTCTAAACAATCAGTCATAGAATATTTAAATTTTGTATTAGGCACTTTTATAATATCTAGTTGTACACCTTGACTGCTATCGACTAAACCGGAAGAGCACTTATTCGAAACATTTTTTTGAATTTTCCGCATAATCCAAAACGATTGAACGTAGATTGTTAGAATTCAGTATTTAGGACGATTGTGCCGTCTAGATGCTCATATCCTATTTTTATTGATATCCACCAAGCCGGAAGTGCACTTTACTCGACAGTCATGATCAGATCATGTTATACCGTTGGTCTAAAAAAGATATGTTCCTTGATTCAAATCTGTCTAATTCCGGAATAAATGTAGGTACTCTAATTCAAGACAGTTCTTATTTCCGGGAAATTATTTCCATTTGAGCTCACTTAGATCATTCCCAAACATTATGACCATTCAATTATCTTATTGTTAGAATAACAATCTTATTCTGTGAGATCTCTACCATTAGCTTTTCCACTAGCGTTACATTAACGTTAGTTTATGCTAATTTATCCTGACTCTCTATCCAACTCGGCCGCGACTTAGTGTTTTTAAATTATACAACCAACAGCACTTTAGATAAAAACTTGTGATTAATAATTACACTGAGTAAAAATGAAATTTGAATATTAAATTAATGTGTTAACGAGGACATAATTGTGGGTACGTTTTTAACTTGATAAATTCTAAATGCGCTCTTTGTTAGCGCTATTAACATCAGTGTTCTTTGATAATTTTTTTTGTGGAGTTTCTTGCACTGGTATCTAAATAATTACTGGTAATCTTCTAGGATATGGAATCCTAATTTTTGTATGAATATATTTTTGAGAGGATATATGAATATTGTGTGTATATTTGATTTTATCACGATAAGTAGCGTGGAAACCTAATTTCAATGGAAAACGTTGTTGACACTGGGTATTATCAAAATACCCATAGTAAAAGTTTCCTCCAGAAACTCCAACCTTTAAGCTTCTGGGAAATAATATGTTTGATCTTATTTACCGTGATTTTGAATTGTGAATGCATCCCTGAGAGTGTACATTGATTTTAAAAATTTGTCGCGCCATCCCAGATTGTCTAATCGTGTCACAAGTTTCTGAACTTCTTTTGAAAGATAGTTCTCCGAGCAATCTTCCAATGGATTCCAGTGCTAAGTCCGTTCAGTGCGAGTGTTCAAGATAAACAAATTGTAAGTCTCATTGTGTCTTATAAGTCCGTAAAAGGAGTTTAGTTTATTTTTGCCATTGTTTTGCTGTCTTTTGAACTTCGAATATTTTTGCAAAGTTTAACTTTCCTTCAAAGTATGTTTTTTCTCTGCTTCCAATACATCTGTCAAAACTCTAAGGGTACATGATTTTATAAAACTCTCGAATTGTGTGGAACTGATAATCTTTTAATCTAATACTACCTAAAAGGGGCAAGAAAAGCGAAAGAGCAACGAAAATAATCGTTTTTACCACGAAATGAAACTTTGAGACTTGTACTGATAGAAGTCGTTGATGGCACTCAATATCACCAAAATGTGGTACAAGTTTTTCAACAAAAACGCCTAGCTATTCGCTTCTTGGTTATAGTACCTACGAGCATATTCACCATGGTCCCAGATTGTAAATCAGGATTTCAATGCATCCCTCAAAGCTCTAAATTTGGTGGGTTGCTCCAGATGTTTTAATCGTGTCGTAATAACGACTCCTTCAGCTTGATTTTGTTTGGAAATGTGAAAAATGCTAGGTTATATCAAGGATAAACGATTGCTTATTAGTATAAAGCTTTGAGATTCAATTCTGATGAAAGAAGTTGTAGGAAATCGATATGATATTGACCATACAATAAAAGTCTCTTACTGAAGCTCTTAACTTCTATCTTTTCAGAAATATAACCTTTAGGCCTGTAAACAGTAGTCTTAAACCCGGTTGCACAGTCTTTGGTTTATACTCAGCCTACCTCAATCACCTTAGTAGGTATTTGAGCAATGCTTGGGATAGACCAAAGACTGTACAACTGGACTTAAGAGTCATTTCCTGTCGATAGCTCCGTGCAAATCTTCCAGGATCGCTTTTAATATTCTCGATGGTATTTTCAAGAATATTGAAGGAAGTTTTGTTGACTTTCCACTTGCCTAACCACTTTTCCTCATTCTTCAAGAGAAGATTAAGTTTAAAGGTAATCTTTTGGACAACAATTTGAGAACTCGTCAAGATTCATTATCATCATAATCGATAAATTAATACGCCAAGAGAAATCTTTCGGCCCCCTTTTCAAGCATAGTGCTTGCACGAAGGAATGTGAGATTTAACATACTTAAATATTATAGAGAGAAGATATGCAGAGTGTCTCATTTTAATCTATATATTAATACGTGAAAAGCAAGCTTTGTACCCCTTTTTGAGCATATTGCGCGCACGGAAGAATGTGAGATTTGGCATACTTGAAGTTCATATAGAGGAATGCAGAAAACTGAAGGCATATACAGGCTATTCCATTTCAATCTTACGACGTAAAGAGAAAACTTTGTTCCGCGCACACGAATTAAGTGAGTCTTGGCATATTTAAAGTCTGTGTGGAGAAAGAAATGCAGAAAGCAAAAATTATATACAGATTGTCCTACTTTAATTTCACGTAAGGAGAAAACTTTGTACAGCGTGCATGATAGAATGTGAGAATTGGCATACTTGAAGTTTATGTGGAGAAGAAGTGCAGAAAGATAAAAGCATATATAGGTGTCCTATTTTAATTTTCCGTGAAAAGAAAACTTAGTACCGCGCGCACGAACACGAAGTAATGTGAGACTTAGCATACTTTCAGTCTATGTGGAGAAGGAAGTGCAGAAAGCTAAAATTATATACATGGTGTCCCATTTTAATTTTACGAGAAGAGGAAACTTTGTTCTGCGCGAATAAAGAAATGTGAGATTTGACATACTTGAAGTTTATATGGAAAAAGAATGCAGAAAGCTAAAAGTATCATACAGAATGTCTTATTCTAAATCTGTGTGAAGAGAAAACTTTGTATCACCTGCGCGAAGAAATGTGAGATATGGCATACTTCCTAGAGAAAGAGTGCAGAGTGCTGAATTTATATACAAGCATCCCATGTTGATTATTTAAAAAAAAGCTTTGTAACGCGCAGGAAGGAATGTGAGATTTAGCATATTTGAAGTTGAAGTGGAGAAGAAGTGCTGGGAGCTAAAACTATATACAGGATGTCCTATTTTCAGTTTTACGTGGAGAGAAAACTTTATATCGTGCGCATGAAGCAATGTGAGATTTAACATACAAGAAGTTTATGTGTAGAAGAAATGCAGATAGCTTTAATTATATACAGGTGTTCAACTCTCAGCTATCGCTGAAAACGATATAATTTTTTGCTGGAATATATCGAAAAATATGCACCGCATAGGAAAATGGCTCAAGAAAAACGTAATGATTTCTTCTGCCTGCCGAGGGTTGAGACAAGAAAACTTTAAAATTTTAGATTCGGATGGAGCATCGAATACCAAGTTAATTTTACCTGGATTACCTGAGGATGGAAGATTAATCTTAAGGCGGGTCTCTGCATAAAAGGCGATAATTGTCACTTTTCAAATCGTTATACAGCTTTCATTTATTATTGGAATGGCAAATGTTATATATCATTTTAAAGATTAGAGGCTTATAAACAATTGTACGTATCGAAATTTGATAATCTTTTCTAGATCCAGAGTAAAAAACCCCTAAACATAGTACAAATATTGATTTTGAGGCTTTTCAAATCGTTTTAACTCAAATATGATTTGACTTACACTTATGAAAATTAACTATATGAAAGATATTACTGTCAGCTTCAAATGAACGTATGGAATTTTCAAAAAATTATCCCAGTCTTCAGTAAAAAAATTGTGAAGTTCACTAAAATAGGTACTTTTCAAATCTATTTTTCTTGTATGAAAATCAGATAATCAGTTCAAATACCTATATGTTGATTTAATTTCAACCTTTATCTCTCATTTTTTAGCCATATATTCATCAAGAAAACCATGTATTCGGGCGTTAGTGAAGTGATATATTTTCTGGAAGACTAGCCTTTGGCATAACTCCGCCTCCCAATTTGTTTCCATAGCAACGAATTTTTGAATGGACTGTTAGGTACTCTAAAGTTCACCAGGATTTTTACTTTTCGTCACTCGATTGCCGATTGAAAGTGGAAGTGGTTGATGTGTGGATTTTGTTGGTTTTTGATTTTTTTAAGTTATGGCACGCCGTTTTGCTATTTAATAGCAACAATTTATTCCACTTAAATTAAAACTATACATTTTTATTATCTTGCAAGATAATTTCGATTCATTGAATTTTTATGATTGAATTAGAATTATGTACATAATGGAAATTCAGAATTATTATTATCTTGCAAGATAATTCTATTGTATTGATTTTTTATGATTGAATTGAAATTATGTACATAATGGAAATTAGGAATTCTTATTATCTTGTAGGATAATTTTAATTCATTGAATTTTTATGATTGAATTAAAATTATGTACATAATAGAAATTCAGTATTCTTATTATCTTGCAGAATAATTCTAATTCATTAAATTTTTCTGATTGAATTAAAATTATGTACATAATGGAAATTCAGAATAATCATTTTCTTGCAAGATATTTTTGATACATTGAATTTTTAAGATTGAATTAAAATTATGTACATAATAGAAATTTGGAATTCTTATTATCTTGCAGGATACTTTTAATTCATTGAATTCTTAGGATGGAATTAAAATTATGTACATAATAGAAATTCAGAATTATTATTACCTTGCAAGGTAATTTTAATCAATTGGATATCTACGATTGAATTAAAATTATGTACATAATGGAAAACGGTTCCGTATAATTTTGCTAGATAGTCTCTATGCTGAATTATCATTATGTACATAATTTTAATTCAATCATAAAAATTCAATGTATTAAAATTATCTTGCAAGATAATAATAATTCTGAATTGCCATTATGTACATAATTTTAATTCAATCAAAATAATTCAATGAATTTGAATTATTCTGTAAGATGATAAGAATTCCAAATTTCCATTACGTACATAATTTTAATTCAATCATAATGATGCAATGAATTAAATTATCTTGCAAGTTGAAGAAAATGTATAGTTCAAATTTAAGTGGAATACGGCGTGCCATAAACTGACGTGCATCCACCCTGGTTGATGAGGTACTGACGATCCTCCCTCCTTATCAGTCAATACTCATTTTTAACCCCACCCACAATGCTGCTTTCTGTTACCGTCCCCTTTACACCTCCAAGACCTTAGATGGTCAATGATTGCAAGAGACCCCCCTTAATAACGTTCAAACTTTGCAACATAATGATTCACAGTCAAATTTCGACCACTAGGCGATCACTAGTGGACATACATGTACAAGAGCATCGCTCTGAAGAAGTCTTCTGATATTCAACCAACATTGCATGAGGGTTTCCCTATTTTACTTATTCACGCAATAAATCCCTTAAATTGCCTTTTCCGAATGCTTTTGCCTTTCCTGGTTAAAAACAAACATGAGAACTATCAAGACCTCGTCTTGACAACCAGATCCGAAGCTGATGATAAATCATAGAGCACAAAAAGAGATTCAGTGGTCGATACACCAACTGTACAATATTCAAATTAGCTTTTCCTGGGCGCAGCAATAAATTACAACAAGAAGAATTGAAAATTTCCTTTGTTTATTTGATAATTTGCCAGAAGATTGAACTTTTACAAAGATGTTTTCAATTCTGTCTTCACTCAAGCCTGACAGGCTTTTGAAGTCCACTTCCATAGAGCCTAAAAAACTAACTTTATATTATATCAGGTGTAGGACACTCTTGTAGACTTCCAGCTTTCAGAAAGGACCCTCAAACTCAGTGCAAGAGCTCCTGACTAGCTCACAATTATCCTGGTGGTTTCTTTGGGAAAACAACAACTTCAACATGTTTTCATGCATTTCTGGATGTTCAGATTTCTTCTAGCAATTCTGCTTGGAGTTTCTGGGGTACGAAAGGCTATCGATGCAGATTGAATCAACATTGGCATGATCACATTTCGTCTAGATCCCTCAATCGTTGTCAGTGTGATTTGGACCTTATTGTGATGGAGGATAACCTGATTTGGTCTCTGTCAAGTTCCTATGTTAAATTCCACTTGAGGTAAATTGATCAAAGTCAATATTCACTTCAATTCGTTGTGGTTCGATTAAGGATTCTCCACGAACTAAAATATCACTGAATCTCTTTCAAGATTGATTTTAATGGTATTTCTGTTAACACTCCAATCTAAAATAGCTACAAATTACCTCCTTGGTCGTACTTTAAAAACCATAAACTACCAACAAGCATTACAGAACAGTAAACGATATTTAATTGTCCATGTAAGAAATCGACGCAGTTGACGTGGAATGTAAAAACAGAACGAAAAGAACTCCGATGAAATAATTATAACGATATTAGCGCTCGTGCTTACTTCTAATGTGTTGACGTTAAATCAGAGCGAGATTCTGAGAATTCGAATAACGTTTTTGCTGGAAGATATGTAGAAATTGTAATTTCTTTGTCTGTTCATGAACATATTTATTAAGATTTATTGCTCAAGTAAGGATTTCTCATTCGTTCGAGAAAGTTATTTATCAAATATTATAATTTTCAATGATTGGAAAAACAGCTGAGATTACAATTCCACGATTGCATTTTGTTAATGCACCCTCCGAAATATGTCATGCCAAATCATGACCATGTAATAACTAAAATAACCTTTTAAATATTATTTAATGCACTAATTGGAAATCGATCACATGTGCAATTTAATATGAGTAATGAGTTATTAATATTCAATTTGTTGAAATTAATATTCTGTTCATTTTATGGACAAACAAATAATTGACATACATTTAAATATAATTTCAATAATTAGCTAGATAATTATACACAGGACATTTTCCATTAATGATACTATCAAAATTATTAACACGTTATGTGTGAATAATTGGCAATAGTTCACTCGTTAGTCGGAAACTATGAAAAAACCGTAGTGGGTGTTATTAACCATCCAAATATTAAAAAACAAAATTATGTTGACCTACAAAGAGCTCCATATCGCCTCATCTCAGAGTAAGTACCTTTTAACTATTCTACAATCTGATTTGATTCTTGAATAATTCCAGCTGAAGGTGTCACATTATCACTGTCCTCTTCTTCTTATTCTTTTCTACCTGTCCACTTCTTCCGTTTCAATTAACACCTGCAATCCGATATCTGAGTCCTGGTTCTCTCCGTCTTTGTCCAACTCATGGTGCGAGGTATATAATCGTGTCAATTCAACTTCAAGAGCACCCGTGCTTATGCGAGATATTTGGCTTAAGAAACTGTCGAGGAGACAAACCCGTTTAGCGATTGATGTGGTCTTTTTATTTGTTTTGGGTTTTTTAACTGTATCGGTTTAAGAGATTGGAATCGGAGAAGATATTGTCAAGATATTTAGTTTCAAAGATTGGAGTATTTTTGGTGACTCTTAACTAATAGGATTATCAATTCTTTGAGATATATACATAATGCTTTAAGAGGAGGAATATTTGTAGACTTTTAGAAATATGAGACTAAATACTAGCAGCATTTCGAATTCAATAGTTTTATACTAAAGTATTTAAAAGAATTCACTTTTTGTGTGAATTTAGGTGCATAGAACGTATCACCTTACTATTAGTTAGGCTATTTGTGGATACCAACGTGTGTCCTATAATAAGGTCTTCCAGGATTTTTCAGAAATATCGAAAATATCTCTGAGCACATTAAAAGAACTATTGGCACTGATTTTTTTGTTGAGTAAAATCGTTATGTTCACCAAAATGAACGACGTTTGAAAAGTTCATGAAAAACTGCAATGTGGTTGTGACGTCACTATGCACGTTATAGCACTAGATAAAGCACAGCAGACTCGTCCGCCATTTTGGAGCCCACTGTCAGTTGTTTGCCGTTTACCGATGTGTGAACTTTAATATAATTTAATAAAATAATTTCATATGACGGGCTGTTCTAGGCCCAGTTGTATTATTCATTCAAGATACGGGTTCTGATTCTACAGATGAGTAACTTTTATTTCTCAATACATCATTTGAATGTGGAGAAATATATTCCGAGCTACTTAACCTCAATTTGATTTTCGAGTTTAACTGTTCGATTGTCGGAATCTGATTGCATTATTCAGAGTAAATGTCAGCATTATTGCAAGAATCTTTGTCCTTCAGTAATATTTTTAATGATTTGCTACTAAATTGTCATAATTTTCCGAAGTTTTGCAGTATTGCAAATTATTTGTTGGAGCACTACACTGTTGTGAAAGTTTGAGGATTAGGAATTTTGAAATTTCAAACAAAAATGAAACCACCAGCTACAATTCCAAATGAGCTAACAAAACAAATACAAGCAAGTTATTATGTTTCATTCGATTTGAACTGTTTTTTAAATTTGTATTGTATTTTCTATGATTACCTTGACTGATATCTTATAAAAAAATCTAATTTTTTGTGCTTATTATTATTTATTATTTAACCTGCTTTGACCAAAGCAAATATTTAAGTACTTACCTAGGTATCTATTTGTTGAAATCGCCATACTACCTACTTTAACTTCATAATTTGAATACTAAACATTAACAGATTTTGTGCAGAAAATTAATGCAAGCAGATAAATTTCTTAAAGAACAAAATGCACAACTGCCTGCTATTTTATTCTTGTTATTATTCATCTAGTAATGTTTATAACTTACACAAAATCATAAAAATAAGGATATTAAACGTTTCACAGACTTGTCAGTGGGCTCCAAGATGGCGGACGAGTCTGCTATGACTATCTAGTGCTGTAATGCACGTTGACGCTGAGCTGTAGCATCGTTTTCAATAGTCGAATTAATCCATAGTTTTTATCTTTTATGTACTAATTTCTGATCGCCAACACTTGGAATTATTCGGTAGCACAATCTATTCACTTAAATTCAATTTAAAAACTTATTTTTGACCACTCCCGATTATAATTTTACCGTTCTAGAAAATATCCAAATACTAAATGAATATTTGCTTCTGTAATTTGAACATTTGCTCAAATTTCGCTCCTTGTTGCATGAATATTACCATTTGTAATTGAAATTATCGCCTTTAAATATATCCAAATAATATCTGAAAATCTGCTCCTACATTCTGAAGTCTTTCTCCGCCAAATTCCACTATTTGTTATTTAAAAAACGAATACCTACTTGTCACACCTAACAGTTTTGAGGTGGAAAAATCGATGCCTGGGTCCAGGTTATGCCTGAAAGATAATATAATCCAAATACCCCACAATTTCAGAATAATAGTCATGTCCCATCCCCTCCCCAACTTTTGTCGTTGTTTTTTTATTCCTTTCAAAGGTTTTTTAACCCCAACCGCATCTTACTAGCTAAAAATCTAAATTACGTTACATCTTACAGACTAAAACATAAATTACATGGCACCTTACGAACTAAACGTAATTCACATGTCGCCTTACAAACTAAACGTAATTTACATGTCACTTTACAAATTTAATAATAAAATACATGTCCTCTTACAAACTACGTTAAATATAAGTCATCTTACAGTTTAAAACGTAAAATACAAATCATCTTACTTTACACAACATGAAATAAAGGTAATCTTAGTGGATACAACGTAATTACAACATAAAATAAATGTCACCTTACAAACCAAATGTAATTTACATGTCACCTTGCACACTTAAGAGTAAAATACACGTCATCTTACAAATTACGTGAGATACAAAATACTTTCCAGCCTAAAACGTAAGATATAAGCCATTTCATTGAATTCAACGTGAAATAAATATAATTTTACAAACTAGTATGAGAATATTACCAATAATATATTAGGTTGTCATCTTTCTAACATCGACCTACCTGTCTTCTGTTGAGAAATTCGTCTGTGCGAGCGGCAAACTTTGTATGCGAGTGGTAGTCTCTTGCGGGCGAGCGGCGAACTTTTGCGGTTGACGCATGCGGGCGGCAGCAGTCAAATCTAACGCAATAAATTGTTTAAAACAGTAAATCTGCTATCTGACAAATGATAGAGCTCATATTACTCACCCATTCCATCTTGGCAGTATCAAATATGTCTCAAAATTCTTTTTATCGTAGCTGTCCTCGAATCGATTTGTGTGGTTGATTTTCAAGTCATTTTCGGAGTGACAGGCTCTTGCGGCTTATGCGTTTTGTTTAAAATAGTACAGTGACGGTAGTTAATTTTTCGGAAGTTTTTTTATTTGCGAATGTGGCGATTATGGACGACAATGCAGCATGAGCGACAACTCGTCCTACTGCAGATCGTACGAACTACTGCACGTTCTTTCTAAGGCTCGTTTGTACTGTCCTCAGTATCTGCACTGCAGATGCAAACGCTGGCGGCAGTAAAGACGTGGCCGAAGCAAGAGCGGGCGGCAGTAAGCACGATAAACAGCAGACGCGAGGAGCTACTAATGCAGGATTGGCATCCTAACCGCAGCAGTAAACATGAGCAGTAATAGAAGCAGGCAGCAGTAAGAACAATCAACGGGGGCATAATCATAACTTAACACAAGAATCGCCATCCAACAACACAATACGGCAGCGTTGCGGTGTTCCGCACATGGGACCACACATGAAGTACTCGAATGCTCCGCATACTTTGTAGAGTCCCGGCAGTTTGGCGGAACGACTAATCTGCATAAGCGACGAACAAATTCCTGCGGGTCATACGTAATACTGCTCGTCCTACAATGCAACATTTGTCGCCGCTCCCACACTGCAGATGTAAGGGCGACGATTGCAGGCACGAGCAGTAAAGAGTACAAGCAGCAGCATAATCGAACGACTCAGATGCATTGAATGTCGAACTCACTGGCAGTAAACGCAGTCGTAGCTCGGCATTATTGGGAGCCAACACATGGGACACGCACATGAGAACTGTTGCGGTGCTACCGTTTCGTAAAAGCGCGATTTTTGAATATTGAAATTGTGTTTGCTGCGAAAATAACCACGCAAATTGTTCATACTTGCTACTCACCCTACCAAAGATCAGATTTACCGTCAATAGCAGCTCCGGATTAATTTTACTACAATTTTCTTCAAATATTTTAGAATAGTTACAATTTTTCATCCTTCAGCAAGTAGCGCTGGCTAGTAAAAGACATTTCCATCTACAAAAACACAATTAATTCAGCAAAATTCTCACATAAACTCAAATTAACATGATTTCCAACATACAGGTGACATCGAAAGTTAGGCACTACATGGTTTTACTCGGAAGTTATTACAAATACAAAAATCAACCATACGAACGCACGAGCACATTAACTGTATGAAACAATATGGCGGAGTTGACGCATGCTCAGTTTCGAAAATGTCTCATGAACGCTATTAATAAATTCTCAACATTTTATAGAGTTAAAAACACCACAAACTAATTAAAACATAAATCTTACGATTGACTTTTATTGTTTTCGTTTATTAAGATGGAGGTGTCAACCAAACGCTTTCGAGCTTATTAACAATTGTTCATCGACATTATGATCAAAATAACATGCAATCTACCATTAATATTTTTTTTTTATCAGAAAAAACGTACATACCTTTCAATTCCATGCTTCACTCTCTAATATTAACAATTTTCCAATTTCAATCGATATTTTTGATCACTTACACTATATATTCTTAAAAACACTATTTTTAATGTTTGAACAATCACATAGAACCAAACACAATTGAGAATTTGTTAATTCATTACACAATTTCTAATGACAATTTAATAAATAAATAGTTTTGTTCATTTGAGTGGGGATGATAAACGAACGCGACCGGATATAAACGATTTGATAGAGAGGGTTTCAAATCTAATTTTGAATATTAAAATAATTATTAGAAAGAATAATTGAACTCCATTATGGTTTCTAAGTATTTCGATTCAAATTTCTATAATTCATATATTGAAATTGACAGAGGAATGAAAATTATATTATTATTCATATTTCACAAATAAATATAATCATAGCAGCCGCAGTCTTAACTTGTAAAGAAATACTTATTTATAATCGAATAATCCGAAGTAATATTTTATAGCATGATAGCTGTCTTTGAGAAACGACCACAAGGCGTTTTGCAATTTGGGATACCAAATATATTTTTTTACTGTGTCAATCCACTTATAGAACACTAAATTATCTCAGAGTGCAAATTAGGCAGCAAAACTTGACTTTGAGATTGAATATCACAATTCAACGCTGTCAAATAATATTTTGCAATACAATTCAGTGGCAGATTATCCCTAAGGCAAACCAGGCACGTGCCTAGGAGTGCAAACGAAGAAATTTAAATTGAAAGTGTATCATTTTTTTATATGGCCAAAACTCGACGCTATTTTCCAGTCGAATCTTTTTGTAAAAAGGTTCTAATATACTATCATTGATAATACAGTATTTCAGCGAACAGTTTTGTATACTGTATGCTCTTTAATCTTCATTAAACATAAAAAATTAATTAATCAGTTCCAGAGCGAAAGCAATAATCTAATGGGCTTCCCTGATCACTGAGTGAGCAAATATTCATTTACATCTGACTTCTTGCTAATTTACAACTGTCAATTGCTATTAACATTCTTGCAAGAGAAGCAGATTAACATTATACACTACACTTCTTCATTACGCGCGAAGTTAAGCTTCGTCTTCAATAAAAAACAATTATTGTATGATAATTATTACGGAAGCTTGAAATTAGGACCTGTACAAAAAAATCTAAGACTGTTATTGCCAAATAGGAGTTTTTATTCAATTTGGTTGTGTTTTCTTGTCGGATTAATCCTCATATCCTGCTGAGTTTATCAATAACTAAATTATATCAAATATCAATAATAATTAGAATATTGCAATTAAAACTAACTCCTAATACATATTCATATATAAGGCCACATAAAAATTAACTACTCTAAAGCCTATTCCTGTATTTTCCAATTAATGTCAAAATATGCAAAGCTAAATCCGATAAACATATAATTATATATTGAACACTAATATTTCCTTTTAAAGCCCTCATTTAAATACATATTACAGTAATTTTAATAAATGTACACAATATCAGTTTAATTGAAATATTTATTTTTCTGTACTAATTAAATTCTTAGCGTCTTATAAGGAAACAATCATTAAGAACAAGACATGAAATAAATAAAGTACAGAAACAAGTATCACACAGTTTTATAAGGTGCAAAATGCAATATGAATCTAATTGCATGTTAATTATAATCTGGAACTGTGCCCCCAAAGTGCAGATCTTGTCGCCAGCAATGACATCCATATTTTAACATATTCATGGATTTTTCATAATTATATGGAACTAAAATGATTTGATATTGATGTTCTAGTTTTAATATTGATGCTCATTATATAGCGAAGTAACATGTGTTCCTCTAGTTGTTAAGTCATTATAATACAGTATTTATTAACACTTATTCACATACAGGATGGGCAATTCAAGTACTACTTCATTTATTTATTCATTTTATCAAAAGATCCAAATAAGATAACTTCCAATACAAAATATTCTTAATTACTTCTACATATGCGTAAACAATAAAACAAAAGCAGTAGCCAATAAAACAACTGACCATCGAACAAAGCACAAAATTACAAGTGCGAAATATAATTACACGTGAGTAATTAGCCATCATCAATATTAATTATCAACCATCAAAATAAAAATCAACCCTCTACCCTATACACACCAACAATGCAATTCTTCGAATTAAACAAGTTCAGGGGTTCACAGCCACCCGATTCCTAGAAAGAGATTACTTTTAACCTTTGTCAACTAACGTATAACTGGATAATTAATATGTAAGTTGATTGTAAGATAATTACAGGTAAGGAACATGGGTTCTTGGTACAGCTCAGGGTCTTTATTTTTTGAAACAAAACAAATGACATTTTGTAGTGTAATTATTGACAGTTGAAAGATGCATTGGTAGGTAATTACGGAGATTTGTAAGTCAAGTTATTAAGTTGTTATAGACGGATTAAAGGCTAGGAAAACGATTTTAAAGTACAAAGATGTATAATATATCGACCAAGTTTGGTAGCTCAGATTCTATTGTACCTTTTTATGACGACCAATGTTTCACATCAAGTAAAACCTCTTTTTTGAAAGGACTAACCAAAGAAAAAAAGGATGACCGATATCACTGATGAACACAAAGTCGAAAGATCTGCTCCTTCACAGACCCCCAAAATGAAGTTGACTCTGTGAATGAAATGATTTAAGAAGACCAACGATTTGAGATAAAACCATAGTATATGTAATACTCCTATATTTCCTACATTTTCATTCCAAGTTAGGCATGAAAAAACTATTCGTAAATATTTCTAGATGCCTGATCGTCAACCAAAACTCAGCAACATATAAAATGGTGTGTGATTATTTTAAAGTAAGTTCGTCTAGCTTTTCGAACAAATGGTGACTATGTTTGAAATTTGGCTTCTTCACCATGTTCCAGAAACAATGAATCATTCAAAAAAATGGGGATAATCTGGCTTAGCTTGGCTCTAGAAATTTCTTGTTTAGAGATCAGCAGGAACAGAAATAACTTAGAATAACTGTGAACTAAACAAAGACTTCGCCAGCGGTGACTCTACGTTAAATTATTCAAACACTGCAAAATCAACAAAGACTTCTCCAGCGATGATTCTACGGTAAAACAATCTAACACTGTGAAATCAATGAAGACTTTCCCACCGGCAAATCTACGGTAAATTATGCTAAAATATTCTTAGTTCAAAAACAGCAAAAGTATTCTAAGTTCAAAACAGCAAAAGCAAACAAATCTTAGTTCCTTTTACGGACTTATAAAAAAAACAAACAAACTCACAGATTGTGTCAGGCAGTTGTGCTAACGGACTTAGCACAAAAACTCCACTTGGACGGTAAATACTCTGAAGATGACACTCGGCATCGGAACTAGGAGTGTACTTTGGAACAGCTACTCAGAAGACTGGACTTTCAAAGAAGTGACTCAAGTCGGCCACAAGACCTTATTTATACTTAAATTTTAATGAATCCTCACTTAACTTGTCTAACAATTAATTTCTTATTAGTGCTGTCGGTAATATAAGATAAAGAGAAGAAGTAATTTTACAAATACAAATTTCTTTACAACAAATTTCATAATCTTTCCCTATTAAATATATCCTTATAAACATTTTCTTGAAATTCAAATTATCCTACATTCTTTTTGTCTGTCGGTAAAGTAGTTACGATTTAGTCCTCTGTCGGTCAACTGTCAAATGTCAGATGTTTATCTGTTTATGGTCATAGGTCACGAAGAACATCAAACTAAATATACAATATACAACATATTTACAGAACAACGGTTGATTACATTCAGGACTCATTAACGGTAAGCACAAGACATAAATACGGTTCCAACAAATATAGATTGAATTTAATTTCAGATATTTTCAAACCTAACCTCATTCCACCACATGTTATGAAATATTAAAAATGAATTTATTCCAGCTGGTGATTGATAATATTAAGGTAAACGGTGATGGATGTTTAAATAGAATTACGGATATTGAAATTTATAGGGTGTGTAAGATGGAAACTAATTGTGATGGAATTCAAAATATTTGACGGTAGCAGAAGGCTCTCTGGGATGTGCAACTGTGACGGATTTTGGGACATAATTCGTCACAAATTATAGAATTTTTACAGTTTTTAGCACCCTCGATCATCGTCTTCAATGTACTTATCGAACGCAATCGTATTTGTTTCGAATTTCTTGGGTATTCAAAATGTTCGCTGTCCTTTCCACAAATGTGGTCTTGCAACTTGTCAATCAAGAAAGAGATCAATAATTACACTTCCTTCTGATTGTAGGTATTGGAAATATCTACGGATAATTGGAAGCACATAAATATTCCGATTGACGAAGACGACGTAGTCGTTTGTACAGACGACTTTAAAACCATCAATGTAACCGAGATATGAATATATAAACGAAAGAACTAAGGCAAAACCAACCGATTGGGCTTGGGTCAAACGTGACAGCAATTCAAACTGTATTTCACATGATTTTGCTCAACGTAGAACTACTGTTGAAGAAAAACGAAAACAATAGGAAAATCTTGATAGTTACATTCACAGACTCAATATTCTAATATAGAAGATACTCTTTATTGGGACAAAATTGATTTGTACTTTATCAATAGGAGGGGTCTAACGTGAAACTGAAACATTGCTACCACAAGGGCACGAGATCAATTGGACTTTTACATCAGGTCAAAATCAAGCAAGATAAGTAGAGAACAGATAGCCTTCTTCTAATAAGAAGACAATGTAAGCATGTACATGTTACGAGTAAAGATAGATAAACGATTAAACCTAGGTTTATCCAGGTAAACTCCATAATACCCAGGATAAAATCCAAAATATATTTGAAATTGTACACGTTTCGAGCTTTATCCGGGTAAACCGCGATCTATCCGTTTTCGCTTGGTTAAACTTGGGTGTAGGATTTATTATTGCATCATCTTTCACTGTACCACGTGCTAAATATAATGAAATTGAATTAGGAATTACTATGCAGAGGTTATTATTATAAATTTATTATTTATTGATTCCAAAGAAGCGTTTGATTCGATCAAAAGAGAAAAACTGATGACAACCCTAGAAGAATTTGGAATAACAGCTGAACTGAAAAGATTGATCCTGATGACATTAAGTGGAACAACAACCACAATTACAACACAAACAGGAGAAGCCCAGGAATTTGAAATAAACAAATAAGACAAGGAGATACGTTATTGGCAACTCTGTTTAACATATCGTTGGAATATGTGATGAGGAATTTAAACAAAGGAACACTCAGAACTAAAGGCGGACAAATAATAGCATACGCAGACGATATAGTATTGGCAACAAAAAATCTGACGTGGATATCACGTGACTTACTTGTACATCATTGGATATATATAATCAAACACAACATCTGATCATTCCACGGTTGCTATGGAAATAGCATGTCATCATTATTAAGCTACAACATTCCTAAATACTGATTTCCAGGATTCTACGGCTAATAGTTCTGAATTTATGCGCAAAATTCCAAGATCGTCAAGTATAGTGCACTTTCGAGTCAGTCGATCCCATTGAAAATAGGATATGAGCATCTAGCCAGTAATATCATTTTGAATACTGTATTCTAATATTCTACGTTCAATCGTTTTGGATTTATGCGGGAAATTAAAAAATGTTTCGGCTTAACCGATCACAATCATAATGCAAGGTGTACAACTAGATGCTATAAAAGTGTTTAATATGAAATCTCAATATTCTGCGACTGATTTTTTTAAATTTATGAGAAAAATTCGAAATGTGATATTAAGTTCACTTCCGGCTTAGTCGATTGGGACGAGAATAGAAGATGACCATTTGGATGCTACAGCAATTTCAAATACTGAATTCCAGTATCCTACGGCTAATCATTCTAGATTTATGCGGAGAATTCAAAAAAAGTATCAGGTAAAGTGCACTTCCAGTACAGACGATTGCAATTATAATGCGAGGTGCACATCAAGATCCTAGATCCTATACCAGTCTTTTATACAAAATCTCAGCATTATACGTTTGACGGATTCTGAGACTTGCGAGTTACGCACATACACACATACATACGTACATACGTACCGACATCAGGCCAAAAATAGTCAAAATGGATTCAAGGATGTTCTAAACGGATATATCTTTCAAAATCTCGATATGTGAATTTTGTCGGTTTCACAATACTTGTACTTAGTACAAGTAAGTAAAAATATGTACCCTACAGTTTGAGGAGGTGAATAAATTCAAATACCTAGGCATTATGCCAGAAAAACCGGAATTCAAGAGAAGATATTAGCATCGAACGGGAGTACCGGAGTTCCTCCACTTTTACCTGTTTTAATCCTCGATCGTAAGGTTGGAAGGATAATCCCATAGCTGAGTACCTTCACTTCTAATCCTAATACCGTTTGTGTTTTGCTTGCTACCAGTTAAAAAGCTCTCACAAAAAAATGTATGGAACTTAATTTGGTTTTCGATCCACAGCAAATAATTATTGATTTTGCAAATTCAATTCATAATGCTGTTCGCAAGGTATGACCGAGTGTTAAAATCATTGGGCGCAGATTTCATTTAGGGCAAGTTTGGCTTCGCAAAATTCAAGCATCAGGTTCAAGTCAAGTGTACAAAGAACATAATTCTTCGACAGCCAACGTTTAAAATAATTTTTTGGTAACCAGTTTTTAAATCCAGAGAAAGTAAGCGATTTCTTCTCATCAGAAATATTTGGCAATATTCCTTTGAATGATTTCAAATTGATACAATTTTGTGATTATGTGCCAGAAAGTTATATTAGTAGAGAAGCTCGGTTTCCTCCCGAAATATGGGCCTAAGCTGATGGTTCTATGTACAGAACAACAAACTCGTATCTAATGTTTCGTAAGCAAAATACGTTGTAAATAAAATTTCCCTGTACAGAATGATATTTGTATGATGCGTTATCATTTATGACTTGAACATACCCTCCAAGTTCCCAGAATTGTTTTAATCCCTGCGGTTATCGTTGGTGGAGCAACTCAACTATGAGATTATAGCTACCTGAGGTCTGGTGGAGCAACTCCGCTATGCCCGCAGCGAACAGCGTCTTCCATGGAAATAAAAAATTACTAAAGGATAGAAGCCTAACAATGAAAACAAAAATAAAAGTATGATCATATCGATAATTATGCACGCTGCAAAAAAAATGACAATGACAAAGAAAGATGAAGGGTTTGCGAATGGTAGAAAGAAAAATAATGAAAATCATTCCAGGACTAGTAGAAACGTCAGAAATCAAATATAGAATACTAATGAACCATGAAATAGAACAAGAATTGCAAGGAGAAGATATAGTAAGCAAAATAAAACAACAGAGGATGAAATGGTTAGGACACATATGCAGAAAAAGAGAAGAAGACACTGTAAGGGCAATTCTACAATGGGAACCAGGCAGAAAGAGAAGAAGAGACAGACCCAGGTTTAAATGATTACAAGAAGTAGAATCAGACCAGAGTAAAGCAGGAATAAAGAAATGGAAGAAAAAAAAATTGGAGATAGGAAGACATAGAACGAAATATGTCAGAAAATCTAGAACAAGGCTATGAGGACTGACCCCCTCAAATAAAGGATCTAGAGAGCATCAAACAGAAGCGGCGCAACCCCACCTGGGGTGTCTAAGCCACTATATTATATATATCCTGATTTCTTAACTACAAAATGAAGTCAGATACGTTCAAGAATAATACGAAGAACTTACTGAAGATGACCATATTCGTTGTACTTTTTTCTGCCCCTAACGAATTTTGCTCAACCACAACTCAGTCTTTTAGAAACAAAATACTGCTCTCTGAGACTCAAAGGGTTAAATTTTAAAAAAGCGGGTAAGACCTCTGTCAGAGCAATATATACAGAGAGTAAAATAGGTCAAAAGCGAGATAGAATACACCATAAGGTCGTAGTACAAGGATTTTCAAGAATTATATTCTTACAGCCTAATTTCTAAGTTGTCAGTCAACCGTGCAGGACATTACAACAATTAACCGGTGCCAGATGGCTTCGTCGATGCTAAGTTAATTTAGTTCCTAATTTGGAAAGGTGGCGAGAGTGAATACAAATCCAGCCAAGCCATGGAAAATTTCAGGACCGCTACCACTTAATTTCTAAGCTACAAAATTAAATATTTCTTGTTTGGAAACCTAGAGCCAGTGTAATACGATCAAGTATGATACTATTTTCGCTGTGCTTTCTTCTGTCTTTCACAAATTTTGCTCTACTAATTTGTTTATTATTGAGAAGCAGCATCTGTGGAGCATTCACTACTAGAAGACAGTTTCCTAGGAGCAAAAAACTGCTCTCTGAGACTACTGACAGACACGGCAGACAAATACAATAATAACCTCCTGTTGATCAAGAATCTTTCAATAGCTTTGTCTTCATCCTAAAAAATGAGGAATTGCTTGAATGAATATCTTGAACCAGCCTGATAAGATTTTTATCAATTTTGGTCTACCGACCATTGAATTTGTGATCGCTCTTCATGTTTATTCTAATATTTAATTAAAGTTATGCATTCAAGACGGGCAAAAATATTTTCAGCATGCTGCGATTAATTATGGAATTATTCCAGAATATTTTATGCTAAATTATACATTTTTAATTACGGATAATTGGTACTTATAGTCACATTTAAATAAGATAACGGAATCTCAAAGCTTGTAAAGTGATTTTTTGCGAGGATTTGCAATCTTTACTAGTGCAAATTAATATTGATAAGATTAGGTTAGCATTCATAATTTATTGATAAATAAATTTGTTGGGAATATAGATTGGCATGAATTATTCTAAATATTGTAGGCGACTGCAAGATTTAGATTATGCAATGATTTGCATATGATATATCGCAAGTCAAGACTGCATTTTATGGATGCAGACATACTTGGAATAGCACAGATATCTTATATTTATCACAGTGCTAAAACGAAGTAATTTAACAATAGATATGTGAGCATGCGTCACAAAACTTGTTTTACTTATGAAAAAACTATCCTGAAAGCGACCAATTAGTTTTTTTAAGTGGTGTGCCATTATATTTGATGAAAAAGTAAAATATGGACTTTAAAATCAATTTGGGCTCTTCGTTACTAATGAATCTTAATTATAGCTATGATTTTTTGTTCCATAGAATCTGATATTTGTAATAGACCACAAATACAGATATAAAACATAACGCACAAGTTATAATAGGCATAGAAAAAGACAATAATAATATTTCCCACAGATGAAAACGACAATTTTAGATTGCGAACATTAATTCATAATTAACCACTGAACTTTTTGTGGTCTTTTTTCCCTCTGTTGCCATCTGCGTCTTGAGCGAATAAAAATCAATCACAAAGTACGGTAATTTACTAACAACCAGCACATTTGCAGTCTTAATTAAAGATATAAAATCCCAGTCCCGCAAAAACCCAAATCGAACACAGTATAATTACTAATCAATATATAAAAATCAAAACGCTAATTAAATGTTTCTTTAGCTCTGAAGATAACGAGCTGATTATTAAATCGGATATATACGGTAAGTTCGAGCATTCACACGGAGTATAAAAACCAGAATGACTTCATTTCCACGAGGCCGTGGAAACATTTGTAATTATAAACGTGGTGAGTTTATGTAGTGTGCCTTGCAAAAACGAATTCTCAGTGATGTGTTTGATATATGTGCGAGCTGGTACAACCAAGTTGCTGGATTATATCGCAATGTTGATACAAAATGTAAGAAGTTAATGATATCTCTGTGATGCTATGTGATTTGATCTTGTAAACATGCTACAGTGATACTAAAAAGGTTTTCGAAACAGCATTTCGCATCAATTCAAATCTCCATTTCCTCATAAAACATCATTATGAAATTCAATAAGCTTGACGTATCTCTACTTCTTGCATCTTCATCCAAACAGCTTGAAACTCAGCTTGTCCGCTTCATTTCCTCTCAATAATGTTTGTTACTACTGCAACTGAAGTTATTTATTCACACAAGTTATAAAAACCTCAACTCCAATCAGCCATGCAGATCAGGAGCTCAACAAACATTCTTTCTCATTGCTACTGCTTGCGTTTGCATTTCTGGTTCATGATTTCTTGTATCTGCTTCTTGGTTACCCGCTGAGTTAGTAGCCGTGTTGGTAATCGTGGTGTCACCTAACACTAATACGCAATTACAACTCGTAAACATGCAGATGTAAATAGACCACGCTGAGAAATAAATATGAGTTGAAAAAGTTCAGGTGCAGAAGCAGCGAACGTGGAGTGAAGTCAACCTAGCTCATAAGTAAATACGTAGTGGTTGATTTTCAAACTTATGTACTTTGTTCAAGTGTCACTAAATTTATCTGGATCCCTCACTTTGCAGAAGAAGACATTCGTCTTCGTAGTCACCTTTTCATTTCCTCCTCCTAGCCATTTCCTAATATTGAAGGATAATTAGTTGCTCAAAATATTGAACTCGTTAGAACTCAACTACTTCAGGAAATAAAGCTGGTACACTTTATTTTCTACCAATCGTTGACGTTTACTTCCAACTTAATTTTGGAATGGTCTGTTAACAATCTTTGATATAATAGTACTTCTACTCTTCTCTATCTTATCAATGAAATTATTCTTTCTTCTAACCACTTCTTGGTATTAGGGCTCCAAAAGGACCAGCTCGGAATTATGAGGAAAATTTGAAAGTAGTCTCCATCTCCAGCAATCTTACCGCTACAACTTCGAAGAGTGGAGCTTGACACTTCTGTCGATCAATCGTTAACCCTTTCTCGTGACTCCATTTTAGGTTCCGCTAACCACTTCTTGATATTGGGGCTCCAAAAGAACCAACTCCGAGTTATGAGGATGATTTAAAATTGGTTGGTACCTAAACTCCATCAATTCTACGGCACAACTTCCAAGCGTAAAGCTTGATTCTTCGGTCGATCAATCGTTGACCTTTTCTTATAACTCGATTTTAAAGTGCTTTTTACACATGTAATTAATGAGTTTTCTCTTTCCGCTAACCTCTTCTTGAAATTGGAGCTCCAAAAGGACTAAATTCGAATTATGAGGAAAATTTGAAACTAGTCCAGCAATTTTACCGCTACAACTTCACAGAGTGGAGCTTGACACTTCTGTCGATCAATCGTTAACCCTTTCTTGTAACTCCATTTTAGAATGCTTCTTACATATTTAATCAATAAAAATATTGTTTTCGCTAACCACTTTTCGATGTTGGGGCTCCAAAAGGACTAACTCCGAATAAGGAGGAAAATTTAGAAATGGTTGGTACCTAAATTCCAGCAATTTTACCGCCCCAACTTCCAAGCTCGAAGCTTGATTCTTCTGTCGATCAATCGTTAACTCTTTCTTGAAACTCGATTTTAAAATGCTTCTTTCACATGTAATCAATGAAGTTACTCTTTCTGCTAACCACTTCTTGATATTGGGACTCTAAACGGACTAACTTCGAATTATGAGGAAGATTCAGAACTGGTTGGTACCTCAACCCTAGCAAGTTTATCCGCCACAACTTCCAAGCAAAAAGCTTGAATCTTCTGTCGATCAATCGTTGACCTTTTCATGTAACTCCATTTCAGGATGCCCCTTACACATGTAATTACTGAGGTCATTCTTTGCATTAGTCTTTTCTTGGTCAGTCCGAAAAGCAATGTCAAGAGAATTAGAATCATGTAGAACCTGTCATCTAACAATTTCACAGCTACAACTCCAGAGTTGTTGTGATTGTGACGTTTGGGCATCTCGATGGAGCCGCTAAAGGGGCTCGGGTGCCAATAACGGTACAGCATCTCGGTGTCGATTCTGGGTGGCTAGCGGGAAAAATGGAATTCCTGAAATGACTACAAAGACGTGTAGGAAAGAACACTGTCAAAAAACACATAAACAGCAGACAAAACGTCCAACATGGACATGGTTTTCAACTAGCACTCTACTATGTACAATGATATTTATGGGGCTCACAAATTAGGAACGGTAGGAGCTACAGGTTCCTGACGAAAATTAGTAATCTTATGATATAAATTATTAGCAGAAACTAAGATTATGGCAGATAGTTATCCTGAGAACTGAAGTTAAAGACAAGAACTGTTCAGACAACTCTGAAGCAGATGTTGCTCAAAGAGACAGACAATAGTTACTAACGGAAACAGAAAACACTTGGAGTATTTGATTGACGGTTCAGTTGTCCTGTAGCAGAAACATCAAGAAGTCAGGAAGTATTTGAAACCAAATGATCCTGCAATGATGTTTGATAATCGTTACACTTTTTGTATGTAGCTTTCTACTTATCATATCTTAATGATGAGGGACAAGTTATGAACCAAAATGGCTTATTCTAGAGAATAAGAGAGATGTGGAACAAGTTACGACTCCTGATAAGTGAGTTGGCTACTAATTGTGAACCAGTTGTTGACGTTTTCTTCTTGCAACTCAATTTTCAAACAGCCTTACCATTTTTTATGTGAAGTCCATATGGTTATTCTTTCCGCTAGCCATTTCTGAATATTGGTGGACAAGAAATGATCTTAAACAGCGAATTTTGGACGATAGTTGATACTTCAACATCCACAATTTCATGGCAAAAACTGCAAATGAGACTGATTAGTTCCATATAGCCGATGAGGCTATTCTTACCACTAGCCAATTTTTGATATCAGGAGACAAGCAATAATAAGAAAGGGCAAACTAAGGATGATGAGGGAAATATGTAACTAGTTGATACCTCAACACCAACAATTTTACTGCCATTACTCGAATCTCGATTAGTAATTAGTATGCTCTCTTTCAGGTGGGATGAGGTTATTCTTCCCACTAACCATTGTTCCATTCTGTGAGGAAAAATCGCAAGATTTATTAAATCATAAAAGGTATGGAGCTAACTCTAACTATTTTACAAATACAAGTTGAGAGAAGCCGAAGTAAACTGTTATGTTGTCGTGTTGAAGAAATATATTTTCATCGACCAATGGTGGACATTTCTTACAATTCAATTTCCAAATGGTCCAATAACCTATCCTTTTCAGCTGATGAAGCCATTTCCTGATATTATTGCAAGACAAATAATAATCTGGAAGGACAATCTTGAAGAATAAGAGAATTGAAGAGCAAGATGTAATTTTAACATTGACAATTTTGCAGTCATATCTTAATATTTGAGAACAAATGGTCCACAGAAAAACAAACTAAGGAGAATAAGAAGGAAGTGGTTTTTAGCCCAAATTTCGAGAAAATAACATGCACCTGATTTCTTGACCGTTTTCGCAGCCCAATTTTCAAATGGTCTTGAAACTATATTTCCATTTTTTTGAATGATAAGGTTATTTTTTACACTACATTTCTTGATTGCGAGGGAGCAAGTTGTAGTCTGGAAAGGCAAACTTTGTGGTATGATGGAGACATTTTTGCAACCACAAATTTGGAGAAGCTAACTGCTGCATTGTCGAACTCAAAAAGTATGTTCTTATCGATCAATCGTACACATTTCTTGCAGCAGATGAGGACAATCTTCCAACTAACCATTTTTCTAGTATTGAAGAATAATTTTCTACAAGAGCAAATTCTGGAGAATAAAGGAGACGTGGAACAGGCTAGACAATTTGCAGCCAAATCCCAAAATTGGGGATCCATTAGTCGCCCGAAAGTACAATAAGAGGAATGGGTGACAAGTTGGAATCTTAATCTGTGTTGATGTGTTGTTGTGACGAAAAAAGATTTTCAAAGGGTCCTATACTGATGTTTGGTAATAATTTCAGACTATTCCATGTAGCCAATGAAGTTATTCTTTTCGCTAGCCATTTCCCAATATTAGGGACAAGTAGTGATTTAGAAGAGTATACTGATGGAGAATTAGAATGGTGTAGAATTTGCTCCAACAATTCTAGAATGAATTGAAAAATTATCGTGATAAGAAAATGATCTTTGTCGATCAATCCTGAAAATTTTCCTGCAGCTTGACCTCCAAATGGTCCTGTAACGATGTTTGGTAATAGTTCTACCGTTTTTCTTAAATCCGATGAGAGTATTCCTAATATTAGTGGGAAAGGACAAACTCTGAAGAGTATATAAGATGTAGAGCTCCAACAAATTTTCAGTTACGAGTTCAGAGAAGTAAACTGAAATCTTGTCGAATAATCGGGGACGTTTATTGAAGCCTCATTCGCGAATGCTTGTTTGACGAGATTTGTACTTTTATTACTAGAAACAATCGTCATAAACTCCTCGACAGCAGGTCAATTGTTTAGACTTTTCTTTTGTGTTAGACAAGTAACCAGCAATCCCTAAAATGATGTGGTTCGAAGTCCTCTTCTATTTTTTTAGAATCTCTCGTTTATTTGTTTGAAATGAACTCTTATCTCTTAAGTATTGTCAAATTTGATTGAAATTTAGTGTGCTTTCGCACAGTCTTAGCATACCACTCAGAGGATGCGTCAGCAAATTATAAAAAAAAATCGAAATTTACACACAGTCCTGCGAGTAGGTGAAAGTAGTGACTTCCAACCTTACGAATTGTATGGAGAATTACAAACTATGATCCTAAATGTACCAGACTTCATTAAAGATGTGAAAGAACTGTTTCAGTACATAATAGAAAATAACTTATTGATAATCTTTTATTCTCATTTTTAAAATAGAAATATCTTGTCAGTTCAGTTTCTATGACATTTTCATTGATTTTATTAAATGTGTTGAACAATATATTCTTTACAAATTTTGATTATCTTGTTTCGTTCAGAAGATATAGCAACAAACATTGTGCTACTACAGTAGTCGAATTTAGAAATATAATTGACTATTCCATTCGTAGTATTTATAACAAAGTTAACAATGCTAAATCGCCATAAAAACGGTGCATATCAGTGGGTATTTGGACGTGTAGAAATACCATCGGGTATTACACTAGTGATCAGAGTGAGTATTTTACTCAAAGATGTGGATACCTCCAATTTGTGCTTTCTTCGTATTTAATGGAATATTTTTCCGAATATCTTCATCAATTTTATCTTCTGGTCTACCACCAAATCTTTTTGAACTAGTTTCCATATCAAGACGCAATTTATTTCTCTATTATTCGTCAAAGAAAATGCAAGAAATTCTAATTTTTCAATTTGACAGAAGTTTGTTTACTCGTTCCTATTAAAATTACGTGAGTTGTTACTAGATTCATGGAAAACTAATTTGTAAAAATGGTTTGACTCCTGGAATAGTCCTCCATTTACCATTTGTAGTTAAAGTATTATAGACTATTTTTGTGGTACAATCACTCAAGTTTATTGTGCTTGTGAATACCACTCGTGCTGCACACTCGTGGTATTCAAACGCAAGCACAATAAACATTCGTGATAGCACCACAAAAATAATCGATAATACTTCAACTACTTATGGTATAATAAATGAGAATTGAGTTTCAATCGATCATATTTGTATTTCTGAAGATATTCTGATAATATTCTTCATTGCGTTACAACTTAGTATGTAGATCACAATACTTCCCACACATTTTGATTATCTCAATTGATTCGAAAGATACAGCTACAAACACTAAAGGTTCTTTATTAGGTAATAGTATTTGCATTTTTTGGAATATTTCAATAATAATTCTTATTACATTATAATTAATCGTGCAGAATACGATATTTTTTACAGACTTCAATTATCTTAATTTGTTCAGGAGATACAGAGTCAAACAGTATGTGCTTATTCGGCTATTCTCTCCTCCGTTCGTTACTGAAGTAATACAGCGTGCGAACATATCATTCTTCTGATGTTTATAGCAACAAAAACTATCAGAATCGACTCTTCTTGATATATTTTTTCCAATAATATACAACTTTCAGGATAGTTATGTCTAATATTCCAGAAATTAAGCAATATTTGTGATTTTAGAAACAACAAATAATAAAAAACTTTCAAGATTCACACACTGTCCTGCAAGTGGGTACAAGTAGTGACTTTTCAACTTATGAATTGTATAAGCATACCTTCTTTATAAGTATAGCTTGGGACCTTATTTTATTCTTCTATTTTTTATTAATACTCGTAGATTATAAACTAAGATACGGTTCCAATCGAAAATATCATCATCAGGTTAAGCTAAAAGAATTGTCTGGAGAAATTTGTTCAAACAATAATTAGAGCTGTTCTCTAAAAGAAAGAATAATTCTATATCTCTTAATCATACAAACACATCGCTGTTCCACAATAATGATATATGATATCGCATTCATATCCAATATTTTTTGTTTTTTTAATGTTATCGTTGAAAGCTCACCATAAAGCGACGGGATTACTTCTACTTGTTAAACGATATTTTTTTCAATTAATTATAGCTACATTAATTCAGAAATATAAGCGATTATATTTTTTTTATTTATATTTTTAAAATTTACTCAGTTAACCGTAGACGGAAACAATGGGAATTCTACAGACTGACAGCTGGATACATTTTTTTAATATTTATAAATTGTGGCTGAACGTCAAAAAAAAGTTCATTGTTTCTCATCCGATCAGGCAGAAGTAATCATATTTTTATATTCAGAATTAATATTCAGTATTGTACGTTTATTAATTACAGAAACTGTAAAAACAGAATTCAATACTAATATATCATATTTTTATAAAATATAATTCCCAGAATTGCTACAAAATCTCTTTGCTGTTTGATCTGCTCATAGAAAATTAATTATTCAGGGTTTATTTCTGCGTAGGCTCAACATTCGCCGTTTTTTTCATGTGCCACGGGTTTTAAAGTTTGTTCTCACATTAGTGACTCCAATTTTTAATTTAAGGGCGTGGGCAAGCTCCATTTATAACTTTACTTCAAATTAATTACTCATTCCTATTCCTACTTTTCATTAATAAGTTTTTCTGTATCAGTGTTGTTCATTAATGTTTATAATATTATTGATTGAGATAATCCGGCCCTGATCAGTCAATACGCCGCTGAAACGAGAACTGATGTTTCTCTGGGCAAGTAATTGGTTCAGTGTTGACCCTTACGCCAGGGAGTGATCAGAAAATTATTAAATTGAACAATTGAATGAGTCAATACAATTTTCACTGCGGAAGAATTTTTCTCGCCCGTCCCTGTCTCAGTTCGTGACGGTCCAGCATCCAGCATCACACTTCCCCCACCTCCATCTCACACATAAACCCGAAACACACACAAATACTACAACATGATGACGAGTTATGATCGAGTGACAAGCCTGGTTGATTGATGAAGCGAACTGTAATTACATTCCCATTATTAACTATTAATGTCCAATCCTACACTGAGATAATACCATCGGCGGTGGAAGAGGTGTCCATGTGGTAGGGTTACAGATTATAGAAGAGCTGCGTGCGAACCTGGCCGCAAAAGCAAAAAAGAGACACATTCTTGCAGAAATAAGGATAATGTGAGAAAATAGCTCTGAAGAAAATGATGTTCAAAGGAAATAGAGAAATGGGTTGTATTTATTTTGAAACCACCCTCGTAAGAGAGTTAGCGCTTTATCCTCTCTTGCGGTAAGGGGTGAGAAAGGCCTTTCTGTCTCCTCTCCTTGTGCCATCCCAGGTTATCTCTGCCAGTGTGAAGTGTGATGTAAATATGAATATATAAAGTGTCTCCTGACGGCGCCGCTTTTAGTATTAATGCTAAATATTCATGGGGTGCTGCAAATCGAGAGCTTTTATATTACTTATACAGTAAAACTGTGCTATGAAAGCTCTCAAAAGCTGGCACAGGAAGCTGTTACACTTCGCGCTTTCGCACGCCGTGCCGTAATAGAAGATAATGTAACTGGTATAAATATTCAAAAGCACAGACTCGTTCCTTGAAATTATTTTCCGATGTAGTTTTTTTCTTGTTTCTGCAGAAAAACTGATGTACATATGTATGTATAAATGGAGGAGTTACTTTGCGAGCGCTTTGATCTCCAGAGCGCGTTAAAAACATTGCACCAACTCTACTTTCAGAGATATTAAAATTATATGGACGTGAAGCGACAGAACCTGATGCCAACCATAAGTGCAGGTGTAAAGAGGAGAATTTCGTGATTTTGTTAACCTTTTGGTGTGGAGTAAAACTCACAGTTTCAATTAAATTAATTATGCTTTCAAACAGCCAACTACAACATTTTAATGTTGAATATTTTAGGCACATTCCTAAAATATAAAATAGGCAAAAATAGGGATTTTAACTATAAAATCGATAGTAATATTTGAATCACTAAAATCAAGAAAACTTCAATAAATACAGTAGAAATTTTATTATTTATAATTTAGACAAAAAATTACCCAATCTACCGAATAAATGGTACTGATTTTTTTATTGTGGGAATATCTTCGTTTTGACATGTACAACGAGTTTGCAAAAACTATATTGTCAAATCATGGTGCTTCACGAGATATCAAAGGCCAACGATCAAAAATTCCGTTTCTGACCAGTTTTTCGCAAATATCTCATTTTCTAACGTTCGTAGAGCATTTAATGTCATAAGTAAAAATTAAGTACACACTTTTCTCTACAAAAAAGATTGCATGACTCATATGTGTATCTATAACTGTTAACGAGATATCGCGCGTGAAAAGTGCGACCTAACGTCTTTAATGAAAAGTGTAGCTAATATATTTTACTTGGTTGCCAAGTTGTGATACATTTATATACTTATTTTGATATCCATTCCGAGCATCCCTGAATCCATTTTGACAATTTTCGGCTTGACGTCGGTACGTGTGTACGTGTGTATGTATGTAACTCGCAAATCTCAAAACCTGTCAAACTTATATTGCTGAAATTTTGGGTAGTTGTGCACCTCGTATTATGGTTGCGAACATCTGTAGCGGAAGTGCACTTCACTCTAAGCATTTTTCGAATTTTTTGCATAAATCCAAAATGGTTAGCCCTAGGATGTTGAAATTTAGTACTGTAGCATTTTGATGGTTCTCTTATATTTAAGTGTCAATCGGCTGAGCCGGTATAACAGTTTTTTCGTATTTTTTGTGTAAATTCGAAGCAATCAGCCGTAGAATATTGAAATTTTGTACTTAACTCTTCTATAACATCTAGTTTCATACTTTGCATTATGATTGCGATCGGAGTGACAGGAAGTGCAGTTTACAAGACAGTTTTTTGAACTTTCCGCATAAATCCAGAATGATCAGCTATAGAATCTTGAAATTCAGTATTTAAGGCAATTGCAGCGTTCAAATGATAACTTTATATCTTTTCAGTCTTACATGTGGTGATGGTGCGGAAAAGAATTCATGATTGTACGTCGGTGCACGTTGTACACGCGGTATCTCATTTACGAGCGGCTATAGTCACGCAAATAAATCATACAATCTTTTATGTAGAGAAAAATGTATTCTCTATTTTAACTTATTTATATATTAATACGACAAGAGAAATATTTTGGCCTCCTTTTTAAGCATATTGCTTGCACGAAGAAATGTGAGACTGAGTATACTTGAAGATTATATAGAGAAGATGTTAATTTATATATCAATACATGAAGAGCAAGCTTTGTATCCATTTTTAAGCATATTGCACGCATGAAAGAATGTGAGATTTGGCATACTTGAAGTTCATATGAAGGAATGCAGAAAGCTGGAGGCATATACAGGATGTCTCATTTTAATTTTACGACGTGAACAGAAAACTTTGTACCGCGCATACGAATTAAATGAGTCTTGGCATATTTAAAATCTGTGTGAAGAAGGAAGTGCAGAAAGCAAAAATTATACATAGAATGTCCTATTTTAATTTTAGATATAGAGAAGATTTTGTACAGCGCGCAATATGGAAAGTGAGATTTGGCATACTTGAAATTTATATGGAGAAGAAGTGCAGGGAGGTAAAAGCATATACAGGTGTCCCATTTCAATTATACGTAAAGAGAAAACTTAGTACCGCGCGCACGAACACGAAATAATGTGAGACTTAGCATACTTGCAGTCTGTGTGGAGAAGGAAGTGCAGAAAGCTAAAACTATATACATAGGGTTCCATTTTAATTTTACGAGAAGACAAAACTTTGTACTGTGCGCTTAAAGAAATATGAGATTTGACATACTTGAAGTTTGTGAGATATAGCATACTTTCTAGAGAAGGAATGCAGAATTCTGAAATTATATACAGGATTTCCCATTCTGATTTCTAAAAAAACTTCGTAAGGCGCACGAAGGAATGTGAGATTCAGCAGACTTGAAGTTCATGTAGAGAAGAAGTGCTGGGAGCTAAAATTATATACAGGTTGTCCTATTTCCAATTTTACATGGAGTGAAAACTTTGTATCGTGCGCATAAAGGAATGTGAGATATGACTTACTTGAAGTTTATGTGGAGAAGGAATGCAAAAAGCTCTTATTATATACAGGCAGTTCACTTATAAGCTATCGCTGAGAACGATCTCAATTTTTGCTGGAATATATCAAAAAATATGCACCGAATAGGAAAATGGCTGAAGAAAATCGTGAAGATCCCTACCCCTGCCGAGGGTTAGAGGCAAAAAAAAAATTTAAAATCTTGTATGGGAACCACTAAAATCCTAATTTCAGATTCGGATGGAGCATCGAATACCAAGTTATGCCAAAATAAATGAGATATATGCGAAAAACTGGTCAAAAACGGGGTTTTTGATCTTTGGCCTTCGATGTCTCCTGAAGCACCATGATTTTCACGCACTCCATATATAATAACTGTTTTAACTTTAATTTTATTCTTATTCTTAAAATAAAGTGAGCATAAACCCACCTTAATTTTAATTTTCTGAAATATCTGAAGAAGTGACATATCTGTCCCGTTTCACGAAGGGATTATGGAATTATTTATAAATATTCAAAAAATCATTATAAAAATTAATGAAGTATCACTTGAATAGCCACTTGATCGATAGAGAAAAAAAATAGCTACAGAAATCAGCTCAGTGCGATCTGTAGTATTTCTCATACACATGTGCATTTCTCGCGTCTTATATTACCATACCAAATTCAATTGCTATAAATATTGAACTATTCAACAAATTAATATGAAAGTCAATATAGTCTTATAATAATGAATATTTAATTGAAATAAAAAATAATCTGTAGAATGTCCAAAACGTACAGACTAATTAATGGATACTCATATATTCAGCATACCAAAATCAATTGCTTATAAAAATTATACTAATAAACAAATCAGCATATCAATTGATAATATTTCTTAGAATTAAATTAATTCAGTTTTACGATCTATAGCAGGTGTGGGCAAATACTTTTAAAAGCGGGCCAAAATTCCAATTTCACGTAATCCTCCGGGCCGGAGGATTGACAAATTATTCGACGATTATTATTTTGGAAGATATAAGCTTTCAAACTGTAACATTATTGTTGCATTATTTGCCATTTCATACAGACAGGGTTGGACGGTTAAAGGTTAAAAATTATTTTAATATAAAGTGGATTTTACAAGCTTCCTATAAGCGTTCAATTCATTACACTACGATCATAATTTTAAGGACTACGAGCTTTGAAATTGTTTTATATTCTGTAGCATTATTGCAAATTTAAAATAACTAAAATAATTCATGTTTTCTACCTATTAGTGGGTAACACACCCAGATTTTGGATAATTGAGTTGAGATCAAACTAGCTGTCAACCTACAAACACTTTCAATAATATCAAATGAATATATTAAATCCAAGAGAAGTTTCCTTATATACTGGTACGTTGTCGTACAGACAAATTTAAAACGGCATTTCTTGGGCTCATTTTCCGTATTAATGCAACAAATTGGAACTAAATCAATGATAATTGTATGTAGTTATCTGAAAATCACGAAAAAACTGAATTCAAATTGCTCAACAATTTAAAAATTAGGAAAAATTTATTGTAATTGTTGTCTCTTCGGTCCGTTTTACACTCGCGTCATTAGTACAGCATTATTCTAACTATAAACATAAATATTTTAGTGACCATTTTTATAAGTTATTCTCAACTTGTGGGCCTTATTAATGCTGCCAATACGTTAAAAAAGCTTCAAAATCATTAATTTAATAAAAAAATTACATATTCGAACTCTTTACATAAATAAACTTAAAAATGTCACCATACTTCAAACTACATTTCATTCGATACGAGTGCAGAGAATTATGTATAATATTTTGTAAATAGAATATATGCACAACGTCCATGACTCAGAGGTAGAGCATTGGCCTATGGTTCGACAGGTATACCAAACTAAAATCGCGTCCAGGTAAAGCTTTTTTTTTCTAAAATTATTAAAAACAGATAATTAAAACATAATATACTATTATTTGATAAAACTTAATGTGAGAGGTGAATACTGAAAATTCATTTGTAAATCGGATAAAACAGAGATTTTGGTTTTGGCCGTTCAACTAGCGACAGTTGGAATCTTGTGTGATTTTTTCGAAAGAAAATTTTTTGTATATGCTATGTACACCGGTGCTGACGGGCCGAATTCGGCCCGCTGGGTGGCCTTTGCCCATGTTTGATCTATAGCGTGTCCCATACGTACAAACCAATAGATGGATAGGTATATACATCTTATATCAACTATGCCAAAATCAATTGCTGATAAAAAGTATACAAATTGACAAATCTATAAATAAGACAATCAACAAAGCTTTATTTGAAGAAATATTCAATCGATTATTTTTTTTAAGCTGAAATTGAATTATTTTCGCGAACTGCAGCGTATCGCATATGTACGGAGTAATAGATAAATAATTATTCAAAGGCAGGTTTAGGTCATAGAAAATATATGAAAGAATCAGATAATGATATTTTTTGTTGAAGAAAGATCTACACTTCCCAAAAAGCTATATCAAAATTTGATTGCCTGTGAATCATCCGAATAATTATTTCTATCGCTAAAACACTATGCTGGGCGCGCTAGTCGATAATTGATCACATACAGCCGTGCGGGAGTGCAATTAGACATAAAAAAAATCATCATGTCTATCGCGAAAGTATTATCATTAGATTTCATGGAATATTATGCGATTTGCATCGTAACGGAATTATTGACTACCACAAGTTGGAAACCATTGTATGAGAGCATTTGAATATGTTCATTGTACATAGATGAATAAGCATCTATTAAAAGTCAGAATTATCGATAACATGATCATTAAAACATATTTACAACTAAACATTGGACTCTGTCAAGTGTAGTAAATTAAATCAAGATTGTATTACTTATGTGCATATACTGACTCAGCTAATAGTGTTGAGAAAGGTAAATGTGGTTTGCATCTTGAAACCTTCATTTCAAAATTATAAGCAAATCAAAAATTTGTCACGAATTCATCCATCATTTGCATTAGTTACAAATTGGTACTTTTAATTCAATCACATTCATTTTCCCTCTCTTATACAGCAGGTTCAAAATTAAAATAACATCTATTCAAATCCACTGGGTTTACATTTCATTGAACAATCAAAAAATCTTTTATAGATCATTCAATCAGTGAAGTAGATAAGAATTGAAATCTATGTACTCCGTTGTTCATTTGGTGTCATCTGTCGACGAAATACTGAACCATTTGGCTGGATGGGTGAATTTTAAAACCGAGACTATTGTAATTCTGATTAGCTGTACAAATTTCGCTGATTTTATCAAAGAATTAGCATATCTATGCGAATTTAGGGATTGAACATATGTGTCGGAGGGGAGAATGATCAGGATCGGTTTTAAGGGGTGATAAGTAAGTGGATATTAGGGTTTTTTTAGTTTTGTGCAGTTATTAAATTGTAATTTTAGGGGTGGATGAGATTAGCCTAAAAGTAAATTTGGAGGAGGATGAAAAATGAGGTAAACCTGTTTGGTTTGGATTTTGCATTATCATGAATTGATTTATAATCAGAAAATTATGCGACATAATCCTAAAATGATTTTGACAATATACGAAAGAAAAAAAAAGCATTTAAATGATTCCTAATGAAGTCTGTAATAGATTGATGTGACTATACAACTAAAAAGACAAATAGTTCTAATGTTTCGGAACTTAAACTAAATTACTGCTCTTCCCAAAATCTTATCTAACATATTTCATTCTCTTGTCTACCTCGTCGTCATCATAACCTCCTCACCAGCTCCGTTCTTGGCTTGATACTCACGTATCACGTGACATTGATTGGCTGGGTAGCTCCTCCCGAGTCGTGCGCTCATTGGTTGACTTCATTCCCCCAGAGCATGGTGCTAAATGCTACGAACTGGTGTTGAACTCTGTTGAGGTAGACAAGAAGAATGGAAGATGGATAAGAACTAAAGTTATGGAAAAAAGCCGAGATTTTGGACCTTCTTGAGCAGCATGACATCATTATCAAATATAAGTTATCTATCAACACAACTTGATTTCCAAGACAAGGTGGTCTATCTAAACTTTAATTCTTCCACCAATATTCTTTAACAACAACAAGAATTATAAATGTTCAAGTGTGTCGCATGTAACTTTTAATGCCAATGATATAATTCCTAATAAAGTTGTTGTAAAGGATGATTCTTGTAACTGCACAATGCGGTTTTTTGTTAGGGGTGATGTTGAAATTGGGGAGGCGGTACACAGAACAGCAGATTATATCCGCTCTGTCGCGCACTCTCTTACGACTAGCATACACCACGTTCATCAAAGCTTCCCCTGACGGTTCTGATAGACTGGGACGAATAATACGAGAAGGTTGCAGTTTTCCTGGAACTAAGCTGCATTCTGAAATGATAGATATTGTTGATTCCTAGAACAAGATCAATTTCCACCAAGACTCTTTAGAAGACTTAATTCAAGCATTTGTTCTAACATTTTATCAGTGACCAATTTAAAGATAGATAGTATATACATACTAATCACTTCATCTCTTCAAATGAGGTTGGCCTCATCCAACCAACAGTCAAACCACATCACACCTCTAAACATCTATGAAAAAGCTCGTTAATTCTTTTCACTTGAAATAACCAAAACTCTTAAATCAAAGTAAAATTGGGGATGATTCCAAAACTCTATGAAGATTCTTCAGAAATCTTATATATTTCAAGCTCTTGTCCTTCTAAGCTATCAATAACTACTTCAAGGATAAGAAAACTATAAGAATACACCGCATATTCAATGTACATACATATCACGTCATTCTTTCAAATGCGCGGTTGGCCTCATCAGTTCACTCGAAAGCTCACCTCACACCATTAACAAAAATCAAGTTCATCCACACACAAATTTTCTCTTTATTCGATATTTGTTTCTCATCCTTAAACCCGAACAATTAGAATCTATGGAATATCAAGTTCTTCTTATTGTAATGATTCAAGATAGTAAATAAAACACTATTATTTAAAATTTATTTTATACTGAAGCTTATTAAATGAAGCAAAGTACTAAAATTACATTGAAACTAATATAAATTTTGACCTGCTCCGTCGTTCTGTTTACTCTCCAACCGTTTGATTGACTGTGTGCTCGATTAAGCGTCGAGTCCTCTATATATAGGTCGAGGAAGGGGTCTCACCAGTTTTTCTGCAGTGGCCTGGAACAGTTCTACAGCCTTAACTCGAACTAGTGGTCAAAATTCGGCCGTGAATCATTATATTGCCACAAGTATGAACATTATTGAATTTAACCCTATATACATCCCCGAGAGTTCCAGATAAAATTAACATGATATTCGATGCTCCATCCGAATTTTAAATCAAGAATAGTGGTTTCCATTCAAGATTTTTAAGTGACTTCCTCCCTCCAACCTTCAGCGTTTTTTTTTTCAGTCATTTTCCCATTCGGTGCATATTTCTCTATAAATTCTAGCAAAATTGAACATCCCTTATATAATTAAAGCTTTCTTTCCACGTACAATTGAAATAGGACATCTATTTATAATTTTAGCTCCCAGTACTTCTTCTCCACGTGAACTCCAAGTATGCCAACTTTCACATTCCTTTGTGCGCGTTATAAAGTTTTTTTTCACATAAACTCAAAATGGGACATCCTGCATAGAATTTCAGCATTCTGCACTACTTCTCTAGAAGAACTTCAAGTATACCATATTTCACATTCTTTTTTGCGCGCAGTACAAACTTTTTTCTTCACGTAGAATTAAAATAGGACAGCCTGTATATACTTTTAGCTTTCTGCACTCCTTCTCAATATGAACTTCAAGTATGTCAAATCTCACATTCTTTTATGCGCGCAATACATTGAAACGGTAAATTTAAAATGGTACACTCTGTATATAATTTCAGATTTATGCACTTCCTTCTTCACACAGTGAGTATGCCAAGTCTCACATTACTTTGTGATCGTGCGCGTAGTACAAAGTTTTCTCTTCACGTAAAATTAAAATGGGATGCCTGTTTATACTTTTAGCTTTTTGCACTCCTTCTCCATATAAACTTCAAGTGTATCAAATCTCACATTTATTTATGTGCGCAATACAAAGTTTGCTCTTCACGTAAAATATTAAAATAACTCTCTGTATATAATTTCAGCTTTCTGCACTCCTTATCCACATAAACTTCATGTATGCCAAATCTCACATTCCTCCGTGCATGCAATATGCTTAAAAAGGGGTCGAAAGTTTTCTCTTGGCGCATCAATTTATAGATATATAAGACTTTTAGTTACAATACACGGAAGCTGCCTATTTTTTTGAATGTCCTGAAGAGTCTTGAATGAATTTTAAGAAGCGATACATTAGCATAATATTTATTAGAGCGCTTATGTACAGTATTTCATTAATTAAGGCTCTTATGCTGGTGAGAATGCACCCTCAATGTTTCAAAGTCGTCCTATTTCTGTATCGTATTGTGTACACAAATTTTTAACTCTTTCTTATTATTTTTGTGTATTGGTGTTTGGTTGAACAAGTTGTCTTTATTTATTTTGAATATAAAATTCCAAAACTCTCTTTCAACCAACAATCAAACCCCATCATACAACTTCATAAAATCCATGATAAAGTTCGTTTATACTTTCCTCTCGGAAGCTTCATCTAACAGAACGGAAACAAAAATTATACGGACATCCAAGTGATCTTTCGCCTTCAATTCCATTTACAAACTCCCTCTTCAATACTCTGACATTTATTTCACATTCTTGAACCAAAGTAACTGTCATTTACAATCTCTTTGTAATACACTAGAGTTGCCAACCTTTTCATTTTCCGCGGGTGTTCTAAGAAGTCCTGAATGGGTTTAAAAAAGCATCCTGCGTTTTTGAAGAATTTTGGAAACTAGTTCTGAGACAGAAAGAAAGAAACAAAATTTTACAGGCTGCTATTTATAAGGAAAGTACCTACATCTGTAAGCTTATTAGCAGCAAAGAAAAGCTTATTTGAACAACTTTTTACAGTCTGCCATTTTTTCGAACGTAAGGCAAATTTGCAAAATTGATTAAACGATTATTGGCAGACTCTCTACATGAGTCCAAGAGTAAAGCATATTCAGGAAAACTTACGTACTTCGAAACAATTTTTACAATAAGATTTAAGTCGATTTGGCCTTACATTCGAAAAAATGACATACTGTAATAAGTTGTCAAGCTATTTTTTGTTGCAAACAAAATCCATTTTTGAATATGCACTAGCACCAAGCGGGAACTTTTAAATAAAAATATCTTAAGCTCACAACTGTACTTATCTCTCCTATAATACGTAAGAAATCTAAAAAATTTCAGGTGGCTAGTTTTTTGCACCTGAGTGTGTAAGATGTAGATGTAGAAATAGAATCGGGAGCACCTAGGCACGTGCTTAGTTTTCTCAGTGCATAGTCTGTACAGTTAAAAACGTCCTGTGTTTCGAAGTACGCCTGATTTCTATGTTACACCGTGTACACAGCTTGTCAACTCTTTTCCACAATTCCCAAGTACTGTGGGTTTGATTAAATGGGTTTTTAGTAACTTGCTCACTGCATATAAAAATTGAGTTTAAAAGTCCTTGGTTCGAGAATGGATCAGTAAAACATGTAATTATAGTATAGATGACTTCGATTGATCTGATTCACATTTCATATATATCCATTATCAATAGTTTCTACTGTATCCTGTTTTGGAACAAACATATTCTGACTCTGCCACCCTCATGTCCTACTTTCTGGAATTTGAAGTTGTCAATCCTATTAAACATCAATTTGTTACACATTATTCTGGTGTATGCGAACAAATGTCAAACTAGAATCTTATTACTGCAGTAGTCACTACTATACATCAATACAAATGCTAGTACTCCATTACAAACACTTAATTTTGTTATCTACGAAGCAACGCATGGTCTCTAACCCAATCAATACGTTATAACCATCTTCTTGTATATTTTTCTGTGTTCGTATTGATTCTATATCTGTTCGATTAGTATGCAAATTACTATGTTTTGGATTATGATAAACAAATTTCCAAGTACTGATTTGAATATTTAATAACCTCAAATGAAAATTCTTGTTCCCTAATGAGTAAAGCGTCAAATTTAAAATCAAATCTCATCTAAAATTCACAATTACCAACCAGCTAATCAGTATTCCTCTTGGAATTCTCAAATGTTCGTTCATTGACGAGCTTTTACCATCCTGTGCGAGGGATGTGGGCGGAAACAGGGCGCCTGGCGGCGTAAAACTCTTTCATAAATATGCATGTTTTATTAAATATTAAAATAGCTTACTTAGCGACACTTCAAACACCGTTAAGTGAAGCAGCGCATATACTTTCGCCAGCTTTAAATTGGATCGCGATAAAATTTGCACTTTAGACAAATTAGCGACACCTCGCTTCATAAAGCACAGGGTGCGATGTTCTGTCCCAGAAGCATTCATTGGCGTGCGAACCAGTTTTCACAAAGAAACTGCTGATGGTCAATGTTTCGTACAGAGAAGTGGGGATCGTATATCGTCATACCAATCATATTCCCTCTACAAAGAAACCTTTCTAATCTAATCTATTGTGTGTGCTCCGGTATAGGGACTCCCGTGGGCCCCTCTTCAGAGTGTGGTATGAGTGTAAGTGTGCCTAAGCTAAGTTAATGTTTGTGTCATGTGTCCAAGGTAGATCATCTTACAGTCCGAAGACTGCGCGACGATGTCCTTGTAGCTCGGCTTTCGTGAGAGACTGGCACTTGTTGTGCAACTGTAGTACAGCTACTCATCCAGAGGTGCCACTGCTGTCGCTTACGCGACAGACTGACACTCACGTCTGCCGGAAGTTACTTCCGAAGAAGTATGTTGAGAGTTTGGGTGTACCTAAGGGGGAGGAAACGGAAGAACTCCGAGAAAACCCCCGCACACGGCACGAAACACATGGAGCCACCGGGAATAGAACCCGGGACCTCAGTGGTGTCAGGCAACAGTGTTACCACTGAGCCAGGCCGTGGCCTCAAAGAAACCTTTTGTCAACTAGGGTAGATGACAATTCCTCAATTACAGTCATCATCGTCGTCATTAAACCCCTCCTCAATCAGCATTTAAATTTTAAACCAACATAAATAGTTCTCCGAATCATAACGTCAAAATCAATACACCAATGCTGTTTCCTAGTAACAATTAACAACATAAACAGATGAATGCACCATACAATTCAGAAGCTGAAAACGCTTACAACAATCACACGCTTGTATTGTTTCAATTGTTTATTGTACGGATGTAAAGTGCCGCCTACCGAGACCGATTTGCAGATGAAGTTATGAATATTCGTCACTGGTTAAACGTTTTATTTCGCAATTGTTTTATTGTGCACATCCGGTATGCTTTGTTTTATGAGTGAAGAAGGTATAAAATAAATACGAGGGCATATAAACAATAAGTAAAGTTTATATTGTTTTTCCATCGAATACAAAATACAACGCGGGAAAGGTTCCTGTTTGAGTCCTTCCACTTTTGGGGGTAATTAAATTGAAACATCATTATTGTCATCGTCATTGGCTTTGCATGATCGATTGAACAATTGGCAGATTCATAATTACAATTGATGATTTGGCGTAATGCATTACGAAATGAGAATTGGTTGTTATTGTCGTTGTCGCCATGATACCGCCATGAAACAAACGGTAACATCATGTACTTCCGTTACATTCACGTCATTTAGCTATTTCCGATATCGGATCTGAATGTTCACAGGCTTCATTAGTAGATTCTAATGACTCATTAAATGATGTGAAATGCGACATCGCTTGCTTTCCAACAACTTCTTATTATGGTATTCACTGATCAATCAATCGTTATAGAAAAAAATGGAGCCCATCCTGGTTTCAAGTGAACAAAAACTCCATTTGCATTCGATAAAGCAATCTCATCGAAAAATCGGAATACACTTTGTCTCATTCATTATTCCCTAATCAAAACTTACTGATTGAGTAATCAGTGAACTCCTCCATTGTGGAATGATCAACTCGAAGTGATCAGCGCTCAACATCGTTGAAATGTGCTCGTTGTAATCAAGTTAGTAGATATAGACACCTCAATCGTAATTAAACAAACTTGATATCGAGTTGGAATATTAGCTCTGCCCCTCTGTCGCCGCCTCTGAAGTCCTTTCATGTATTAATTACTGCTGAACTAGCGACGGGATATATTCAATTGAATTATCAACTTTCCGGAGATACTGAATTGGTATTATATTGGGATTCGTTGTTAGGGTGCCCAGGGTTTGTTACCAATGTAGCAGACGTCCCCATGTGGTGTTGGTAGACCTTTCTACACTTCACTTACTATATTTTTGTAAGTAACTAGATTCATATAATAATCAGTATTTGGAGAACAGGTGGTTCATAATTATTGGAAATTTTCTACTAATACTTCACAGCTGTCATACTTCAACTAAAATTGAGCATTTTTCGCGAACCAACAGTACAATTTCTTGTCCGATTGTCTGAAATAACAACGAACGAAAAAATAATTTTTTATGACCAATTGGAAACACCTTGCAGTGTCGTTTAGTAAAATCATATTAAAATCTTGTACTGTCCACTTTCTTCAAAAAAATTATAACAATTCTTGATGAGATCGTAGGTAGCGTAGTTTTATACTCATGGTTTGACTTGGTGTCCATAGGAAATAAAAATAGAAATCTAAATTGAGTGATTCTAAGTCAATCTGGTTCTACTCTTTATGCTTCAAAGCATAGCTGATCAATCCACAGATCTTTATAAATGATGATAAAGTATCTCTCAAACAATAGATTCGATCATAAATAAGAATTACCGTCGTCGAAATTAGATAATTGTCTTTCAAAACCTACGAGTGGATAATTGTTTTGTAAATTTGAAAATGGACGGTCTCACCTGGAAAATAAACAGACATTTGGGAATACTACATAAGTTGTTAGTAATGGAAACATTCGTGCTGCCGGAGAATTGCTAAAGAAGAATCAGGGAAATTAAGCATTAAATCCGTTGCAGTAAATGATATTTTGCATCAGCAGCTATGTGTGAAAAAGTTAACAGCACGGTGGTTCATAATAGGATTGCTATAGATTTACTTTAAGTTCGCCGCAGGTTTGCCATAGGTTTGTCGAAGGTTCAAGTACAGAATACTGAAAAAAATATGCCAGCCGAGCAGTCCACATTGAGTATTATTCGAAAACATTTCCGCTAGCTCGTGTTCTCAAATTCGACCGAAACATTAGATCTCGTGCAGTGCACTTAGTCGCGCAAGTGCCGATACATTCACTTCCTGACGACCACCTCTAGAATTTCAGCCTTGACCAACCGTTGGCCCGACATCTCCTCTAGGTCAATCAACGTTATCCCACCGTTTCGAAGACTAAGTAGTTCAACCATGTGGACAGTTGGATTGTATTTGTTCAATTAATCCATTGGTGGTGCTCCTAGACTAACTAGGGACACAGTAACATATATTTGATATTCATTTACTACTTAATATTCTAATAATTGATTTTACCTATGATTTTGTAATGCTATAGTTTTATTGATGTGCTGTACATCGTATTGTAAAGCTAAATCGATCTAGCTAGACCTTTTCGGTCACCATATACTTTGTGAATATTTTTGATTTTGGCACAGATGTATAGGCGCTGAATTGCTTGTTATCTCATCCTCAGACTGCGTGTTGCCTCCAAGACGCCCTATAGATTTGTTATAGGTATATCATAGGTTTACCATAATTTTATTATAGGTTTGCTATAGGTTTGTCATAGATTCGCCATAAGTTCAGGCAAAGGAGTTTTGGAAAAACTAAGTTGGTCGAGCAGCCCACGTTAGGGATTATTAGAGAACATTTTCGCTGCCTCGTGCTTTTAAACTCGTCCCGAACATCCAAGACGATAATTCTATGTCGCGCAATGCACACATTCACGCGAATGGCGATGCATTCAGCTCCTGACGACTACCTCTAGGATCTCAACGTCAAAGTCATTCGTCGTCGTCTTCGCTATTCCAGAAGCCCAGTTATTCAGCTAAATGGCCAGTTGTATTCTATTTGTCTATAGTTGAACTTTTGGGGGTGTTCCCAAACTAATTAGGGACACATAAATAAGTTTGCTATAGGTTTCTCATAGGTTTTGTGTAGGTTTGCTATAGGTTCGTAATAGACTTGTCATAGGTTTGCTATGAGCTTGTCATATGTTCGACATAGGTGTGTTGTAGGTCAGACTTACCATAGATTTGCTACAGGTTTGTTATTGGCTTCATAGGTTTGCTATAAGTTTGTCATAGGTTTGCTATGGGTTTGTCAGATGTTTGTCATAGGTCTGCTGTAGGTTAGGTTTACCATAGGTTTGCTATAGATTCGTCATAGTTTTGCCATAGGTTCATTATAAGTTCAAGCAAAGGAATTTTAGAAAAACTAAGTTGGTCGAGCAGCCCACATTAGAGATTATAAGAAAACTTTTTCGCGGCCTTGTGTTCACAAAATCGACCAGAACATCCAAAGCGAAACATTTGATCTCTTGCAGTGCACACAGCTTCGTGAGTACCGATACATCTATAGCTTCTAACAATAGGGAGTTTTTGCAAGTCTCCGCTATTGATACGATAACGCTAACGTAGAAAACAATTTTTTTGAGAAATGCTCGTTCAACAGTGCTAGCTTGAATCACAGTGTACTTACAAGAAACTCAAAGGGTTGGCAAACATCAATAACATATCAATGAATATGTTTGTCAATTCCAGTAACGGTACTCAAAGAAAATCGTTTTTGACGTTAGCGTTGACGTTTCATTAGCAGTGGCTTGCAAAAACTCCCTAATTACCTCTAGGATTCAACCTCGACGGCTTCACCACGACCAAACCGTTGGCTCGTCTGCAATTGGTTTGCCATAGATTCGCCATAGGCTTGCTATAGGTTTGCCGTAGGTCTGCTATAGGTTTACCATATGTTTATTATAGGTTTGTCATAAGTTTATCAAAGGTTTGACATGGGTTTGTCATAGATTTGCCATGGGTTTGCCGTAGAAATCTCAACATCAAAGACATTCGACTTCGTCTTCACTATTCCGAAAGCCCAGTTGTTCAGCTAAGTGGACAGTTGTATTTTAATTGTCTAATTAAGCTTCAGGCGGTGTTTTTAGACTAATTAGGGACACATACATAAGTTTGCTATTGATTTGCTATATGTTTCTCATAAGTTTTAAATAGGTTTGCTATAGGTTTGCTATAGACTTGTCATAGGTTTGCTATGGGTTTGTCATATGTTCGTCATAGGTCTGCTACAGGTTAGACTTACCATATAGATTTGGTACAGGTTTGTCATTGGCTTCATAGGTTTGCTATAGGTTTGTCATAGGTTTTTTATAGGTTTGCTATAGGTGTGCCATGGATTTGCCATAGGTTTGTCATAGGTTTGCTATAGGCTTGACATAGATTCTATCATTAACATCGAGCAGTTGAGAAAAATATAGTCAACTAAGAAGTAGTTGGTAATTGAATTGAATTTTTTCAAGTTGGTAATGAAATCTTGAATAGCTTAACACTTTTTTATTCCATATATACAACTGTAGTTCTAGGAACTCTTGGCCGGAAGCATCGATGTCGCTAGTATAATCATATTGGCTGGTACCACTAGCTCTGTTTTAGGCTATACTAATTGCGTTATTCCAGAGTTTTAAAGCAATATAAATATTTCAAGCTATTCTAATGGGCAATATTTGAATAAATTTTGTAGACATATAAGTTTTTTGTAATTTGTATCTGAAAATTATTTTTTAAAGTATTTGAGAAAATTCGAATTGCGTTAAAACACATCTTGACACAACGCTCCTAGTACCGCCAAAAACAGAGCTTGTGGTACCAGCCATTGCCATTATATTAATTAAATATAAATTTTTAGATAGCACTGTGCAAAGTTTCAAACTTGAGTGTAGTAGAGTTTTTTGTTGCAGTGACGATAAGTAGACTATTCTTGTATGTCTTACGGAATGGATAAAATTGAAGTTCGTGCCATGACCAAGTACTTCATTTTGGAAGGGTTTAGACAGACAAGGATACAAAATACGTTAGATTTCAGATTAAAAGAGTCTGCTTTTTCATTTTCGATAGTTGAAAAGTAAGCGGCTGAATTTAAACGTGGCCGTACGTTAAAATCGGAATTTTTAACGCACAGGACGTCCTAAAACCATCTTGAACGACGAAATCGTCTCGAAAATTCACAATTTCATATTAGACGATCGTCGACTTAACCCTTCTAATGTCAGGGGGGGTACATGGGACCCCAGTGCAACTTCAAGGCGCTGTCATTTAGTGCAGACGCAAGGTTGAGTCCAAGCCCTTAAGGTATCCTCTAATCAGTATGTACGGAACTGGCTTAGGAAAAAGTTTTGCTGTGTTGACCTCAAATTCAGCGAGTACTGTGCATTTTTGCTTGGCCTTGGGTACAAAAAACCTCTGTGACAGTTCTTGTAACAGTTTCGTTGTTAATATTCAGTGATCATCTTTTTATCATGGCACAACAGGAGAGGAGTTCAATGCGCTTTTCGGATCCTCGCTTTCAGGATTTGGGCAGAAGGGATTTTGAATGCAATTGAAAGCGATTCCAGTTGAGATAAAAACGAAATAAGCGTACACCGAATCAGAATTGTCTGATCTGGAGGATTTGGCTCCATCCAGCAACTCAGAAAGCACCAGCAAGCTTCTTGTATCAAAGAAAATGCGGAAAATGTCTCTGGAAATATGACACTAAAACTTGCTATCAATGTCAGAAATGCAACTTGCTGCTATGTATTCCATGTGCCGTGATGCTCTATGACGATTGCTCCAATTGTTGCCTTGTGCTTTCTACTTTCTTATTATTTTCCGTCCCCTTTCTGTTGAAAACATTCAAAACATGAACTGTTCTTCAGTTTTTGTCTGGAAAAAATTATCGAAATGCATAATATCTCATTTCAGGTTAATTTTTCTAAGCGACTGCATTAATTTTGTACTTTTCACGAGTCTGATCAATAAGCAATGTTATTCGGTCTAAAATGAACATGGTTGTGTTCGTATTTTTTCTAATCATACTGACAAAGTTCCAATAAATGGAATAATCCAGAAAATTTCATGAAATTTCTTTCAGGAGAAAGAGATATGAATAATTATGTGATGGGGTCCAACCTACCCCACCTGACAGAACTAAGGAGAATACTCGCCTGACAGTCGAAGGGTTAAAGTTCGAGAAATTGCTGAGGCTGTAAACATCTCGATAGACCACGTCCACCACATTTTGTTTCAAGTATGTGGATGCTGACTGCTCGTTGAGTACTGCGTCTATCACAGGTGATCAAATTTTCATTCGATTGAATATTACTCAAGAGTGCATCTTATTGAGTCTCTTTAACGTCTCATAGCTGTTGTAGATGAACCTTGGATCTATTACTACACGCCAGAGACAAATCAGTAGTCCAAGCAATGTATTGGACCAGGAGAAATTTATGGCAACGGTACTCTGCGATTCGCAAGGTATAATACTTATAGGCTTCCTAGAAAAAGGCAGAACTATGACAGGAGTCCCCTACTTAGAAGATTCCTCAACGTAAATTTAGCCGCTATATCACATGCAAACATTCGTCAATTTTTCTTGAGGAGCTTCTAAGGAGCTATTGATGAGCTTTTGAGAAACGAATATGTTGCCTATTTTAGGAAATGCTCCAAAAAATTAGTAAGTATATGCATGTCAGAGAGGACTGCTTGAAAAGCAATCAAGTTATTTCCTCCAATGACCCTTTATTTTCGGAACAGCCCTCGTTTTGATAGCACAAAATGATCATATTTTTCATTGATATTAAGTGCAACTTGTTTGTTATCGAGAATAGATGGAATAACATTATTCTCATGTAAAATTATTTAAGATTCTGTTTCTTTTAGACAAATGTAGCTCTTACCCAGGAAACTTGTATAACTTGATAAATCCTTCATCACCAATTGTTATTTCCAAATGGAAAAGTACTACTTCCTTCCGTAAGTACATAAATAATTATATTTATGAGCCACTGCTGGCTGGCTTTCTTCCAATCTAAAAATCCACCCCCAACGATCGATGAACCATTGTTACTCGGATGAAATAGCAAAATATCATAGACTGTTTACTTTAAACTTTAAATAAATGTGTAAGCTTGAATAATTTTGTTAAAAGCGGAAGGACTGACTTGTAGACGTCAATGAAGTGGCAAACTAGAAGCTTTATTATGAATGAAAACAATAATAAGTTTGATTTGATTAGTGTGTAATGGTTGTAGATACCACTGTTTAGCCTAAAAAACTCGCACGTTTATTTAGAGCCCCCAGTCACCATTTAAATCTGTCAACATCTCACCCAAAAATTGCTACGTCATATAGCTTTAAAACATCAACACTTAAACGTCAGAATCAATTAATTATTTTTCACAGAGTTTGCTCTTGTATAGTGGCTGTATTGTACTCACAGCTTCCGGTTTTAAAGAAGCGAGGGGGCGCTGCTGTACCCCAAAGGGGCTCTGCCAAAACGGCACAATCGAAACAATGCGAATATGAAGTGGTCTATGAGGAAATAACAGACTATCATTGAGAAGGATGATGCGGCAGTATTCTGCAGACGGTTATGATTAATGTTAAATTTTGGCAAATATAAAGGGAGAATTTTATAGTTTGTTTAAGGGATGTACCATATCTGAATGTAAATTTACTGGATTTATTTCAAAGAACAACAAACTAACAGCACAATTAAATCATTAGCGCAGAAAATGATATAAAACTGCAACAAAATAACTGATATTAACACATATTCAACAGCACCGGCAGACCAGAAAAATTATATGCTGCATTTTTAAATCATACAACAATCAATAAAAAATAACATATTTTTTTCGCAAACACAATTTAACATAATAACAATGCTAGGTTAATAGAGGTCTTTTTATCAACTCTTTAAGAATAATACAAAGATATTCTTCGGGGTTATTGTTGAAACGGAAGTACCTCAAACTCTTGGCAATTGTCGCCAAGAAAATTACGGATATTTGCGGAATATTTGAACAAGAGGTTCCGCTTCATAGTTGTGAAGTTTGATAATTATGATGACCTATAAAAGGTACCAAGGAACATTCAATATCAAAACAAATTAACATATTATGTTACTCAACTCGTCTTTAACTTGTCTCTGTTGGAAATAATTATAATAATTCTGTTATTTGAATCAAGCAATCATTTCATGATCTTTTGACGTTAACAGTGTATTAGAAATTTTTAAGCCGTCGTTTTATGAATGCGCAACCATGAACGTCATTTGCTCAGTTATTTTAAATGACTGTAATTTTCATTTCGTACTTAATATGATTTTGTGACGTTTAATAACAATAAAATTTGAAAACGATGTAATTAAATTACGTTTTTTGTCTTCAAACGGAAACTGTTTCATCTAACCTACAATTTGTTCAACTTAAATTAATTATAAGATTTGTACAGAGAGAAAATGTTGTTTTGAAATTATTGGATTCTATTTCCTCTATTTCCAAAATTTAGTACAAAAAGAATATTGAAATCATGCAAATATTGCAAGTTTTTATGAGCCAACAAAATTAATTACAAGTTTGTTAGTTAATAGATCTATAAATAATTCACTTCAGAATCTTCCCAAGTAGAACAAAAAACAGTAATTATACATTTGACAAATTAATTTTTCCACGAACTCACTTATAAACAATTTAACATATATTCATGACAAATACAAATATTTTATCGTACTTGATGGATTTTCTGGTTATGCTTGGTTACTGAAGCGATCAGCTGGTTGTATTAACTTATTCGAATTGCACGGTAATCTAGTTTTATAATTTGCTTCAAAAGATAGAACAATATTGATGATCAAATAAATAAAAAAGTTATTGATTCCATCAGTAACATCGATCATGTGGCACACCGGTTGTCAATCAAATGGTAAATATTACAAGAAAAAGTACAAAAGATGTAATTGGAATCCGTCCAACAATTGTAAATAGATTCTCCAGACCAAGCAACGAATACCGAAATAGGCCAAATAGCGGAAAAAATTCATGTAGAAGCCAATTTTGACACAGTTGTAGGGTGAGGTATCCTTGATAGTGCGGGTAGTTTGAAGGTCTCTTTTTTCAGTTTTTTGTTAATAACTCGAAAACTACTGTCTCTAACAAAATAAAGTCCATATATTAAATTAATTTAAATGAAATTTTCTACAAAAAATATTCAGTACATTTTTTCACAAGATCAGAACTAGAAGAGATATGAAAGGGGCAAAATGGAAAAATATAAGAAAAATAGTTTCAATGATAAATGAACTATTCTCAGTCCACGAATTGATTACTCTACTGCAGATAATTGTTATCATGTAATATATAACGGAAGAATTGTATACTGAGAGGATCACAATAATTTGCGTCAATAGGGAATGAGGTCAAAGCTTCCATCTTTACTCTATTCAGTACATATCCCCTTCCCAACGATGTTCGTCAGTGTTGTTAGGTTGGAGATTTTACTCCTAGATTCAGGTTTTTTTACTCTATGTGAATTTTTTTAGGGTGAAAAGTTCTTAGAGTTTTTATTTCCAGTGCTAAATATTTGATTAAGAACAAAAAAACTGACGTGAACATCTCGTGACTTACACATCATTTCATACATATACACAAGTTTATTCCATAAAGTTTTCTGTCACTCCAGATTATAATTAATATAATTTTTTGATTTTACCAGCAAACTGTGGTTACTATGCCGACTTACCGCTCATGGGCAAAGGCGGTAAGTAAAAAATTGTGAATTTTCACAAAAAAATATTCATTTATTTGTCTTTATTTGTAATTGAATATTCAGAATAATATGTCAAACTTGACAGCTGACAACAAATAAACAATAATCAGTAGTATTTCAATTTGAAAAAAAAAATTTGGACCCATATTTTGGATCTTCCAATCGAGCAAAAAATTTTGTAGGCATCACGGTCAATAAGTACAGTACCGATTTCGTATAATATTTGGAAACCTCGACTATTATTTTCAATCGGTAAACTGTACTTACCGACTTTAATACTTAAATAACTATTAATAATATTTTGACATGTAAAATGTCAAACAAAATCAAAAAATTGACAACAGATTATCATTGCCTACCTTATCATTTCAATTAAACTGATTATTTATATACGGAAAAATCTGAATGTCTGTTATACATATAAATTGCACTTCCGGCTCAGCCGATTGATACAAAAATAGTAGATAACTAGAATTTTGTAACGCTACGCAATTTAATGATGTTCGTAATTCGCATGATAGACTTCTCGACTTAGTTGTTTCTAATCTTGACTGTACAGTTGCACACTCCTCAGACTTGCTTTTCAATATTGAATATGATCATCATCCAGCATTAGATATTATATTTTCAGCTATTCAGACTAATATTAAATATTCAAGAAACGTCGACAATCATTCTTACAATTTAAAAAAAACTAATTTCCTTGAACTTTACGACCTTATAGGCCAGTATAATTGGGATGTATTGAAAAATTATAAACACTCGCAGCTCCATAACCTTTTACTTACCTATCCCTAGAACTAATGTATTTTCTATATCACCTATATATCGTATGTGCTCATTATATAATTCTAGATTTTGCTCGGTTGATATCTTTCTATTAAGGCCTAAGCAATTTTATAATACTATCATCAACTGTAAGCTCACATAATTAGTTCCACTATTTATAATTTGATTGTTTCAATAATCTATTTTTATTATTAATTTTTTTTATATTGTATGTTTTTGTTTTATATTTTTTTTGTGATTTTATTCGTTTTTTTTTCCTGTCCTTTTATTAGGCTTTTGCCTGCCGGACAGTGTATTCTAAATAAATAAATAAATAGATAAAATTTTGAATGTCTGTTATACATATAAGCTACACTTCCGGCTCAGCCGATTGATACAAAAATAGTAGATAACTATTTTGATGCTACAACAAGTTCAAATACTGAATTTCAATATGCTATGGCTGATCATTCTAGATTTATGCAAAAAATTTTAAAAAAATTCCAAGTAAAGTGCACTTCTGCCTTGGCCGATTTATTCAAAAATAGCAGATAATCATTCTGATACAACATCAAGTTTAAATACCAAATTTCAACATCCTACGGTTGATCATTCTGGATTTATTAGAAAAATTCGAAAAAAATCTCAAGTAAAGTGCACTTCCGGTACAGACGATTGGAACCATAATGCGAGGTGCATAACTAGGCCCTATACCAATCTTAAATACAAAATTTCAACATTATACGTTCAACCAGTTTTGAGAATTGCGAGTTACGAACGCACGAACGAAGCCGGGAATAGTTAAAATGGATTCAGGGATGCTCAAAACGGATATTTCCATCAAAATCTCGATAGGTGAATTTTGTCGGTTTCACAATACTTTCTTGTATTTAGTACAAGTAAGTAAAAATCAGAGCTATTAGAAACAAATTGTTTTAAACTCGCACATATTTTGAGTTTTCTGTATTCACCAAATGAATAATCAGTTAATAAAATGATGCCCTCATCCTGAACAAATATGGGTACTCGGCATTTTTGAAAGCGTTCATAAAGCCCAAATCTTCCCTCAACCAGAGGAGCCTCACGCTTTTTTCACCCACATCGAGTAGCTTCTATCTTCACTCATCCAACCATGTTATAGGCCCAACTCAGAGCACTTTTTTCAAAATGTGCTCCTGTAGTTTTCATAATGCGATATGGTTGTTAAATACTGGTTCCTTTATTACAAAAGAAATAATACTCACGTTGATATGATTACTTTCTTGAAGATATAACATTGGCTCGGTAATCCTCTACCACCCACCTAATGGGGCTGAGTCAGAGGAGATGATGGGATCCTCAAGCCAATTATAGTTTGTTCATCTTTCATTTGAAAAAAGACAATGCGAAATCATTCCTGACCCATCGTATCTACTCCTCAAATAAATTTTAATTTCGAAAAGCTCCTTTCGGCGGTATTGTTAACAAGATCAAATAGACTATGTGAATATTTGGGTAAATTTCTTCCAAGTTATTTTCCATTATGTACTGAAACAGCTCTTTCACATCTTTGATGAATTCTGGTACATTTAGGATCATAGTTTGTAATTCTTCATACCATTCGTAAGATTGGAAGTCACTACTTCCACCCACTCGCAGGACTGTGTGTAAATCTTGAAAGTTTTTTACTATTTGCTCTTCCTAAAATCACAAATATTGCTTAATTTCTAAAATATGAGACCTAAATATCCTGAAATTCATATATTCCAAGATAAAATATATGCAGATGAGTCGACTCTAATAATTTTTGTTGTTATAAACATCTTAAGGATGCTATGATCGTACGCCGTATTACTTGAATAACGGACGGAGGAGAGAATAGCCCAATCAGAAGCACACTCTGTATCTCCTAAACGAATTGATATAATTGAAGTCTGTAAAAAATATCGTATTCTGCACGATTCATTCTAATGTATTAAGAATTATTATATAAATATTTCAACAAATACAAATATCACTATCTGATGAATAACATTTAGAGTTTGTAGCTGTCTCTTTCGGCTCAATTGAGATAATCAAAATGTGTGAAAAGTATTGTGATCTACATACTTAGATGTAACCCGACGAAGAGTTTTATCAGAATATCTTCAGAAATAAAAATATAATCGATTTAAATTCAATGCTCAATAATATTTCTAAAATCGACTATTGTACTAGCACAATGTTTGTTGCTGTATCTTCTGAGTGAAACAAGATAATTAAAATTTGTAAGGAACATGTTGTGCAACACATTTAATAAAATCAATAAACATGTCTTAGAAACTGAACTGACAGGATGATTGATGTAATTATGCATAAGTATTGAAATAAAATATATATCTCTTTGTATTTATTACACTTTTGCACAAATAATGAATAAACAAATTTGCTGAATAATATAAGCTTTAGCGTGTTTAGTACATACGTACGTAAGTCTCGTTGTGCCAAATTACAAACTGATATTTGTAGTCTGATATAGACGTGATAAAAATGAATTAGAAATCAATTACCTATCAAAATAATCAAATGAAGTCTCCACTTCACAAAAATATACAATTTATAGAAATTTCTCGCAAGATGAAATCAGGATAATATTTTTTGTTGGTTAAGACTCTTGCGTTGATCGATTATAATAATTTGCGACGGCAGCGGTCTTCTAGCCATCTTCCCTTTCATTTTTATAGTCCTTCAAAGGCCATTACCCAAGATCTCCGCAATAATTCCTCAGCACTCCTCATCTTCTGAATATTACAAAACTTGGAGAAATATAAAATGTGTCGTGCATCAATGTTTGCATTATTTATTCTTTCTAAAAGCGGACGTTAAAAATATGCAAACAGGGACTCAATATGAACTTCTTCTTCTTGAAATGTAAAGTTAACGAGGGTTCCCCTTCGATATTTTCCGATTTTCCCATTTTCTCATGGTTTGTGTGTTCAACGATTCGAGACAGATAACACATTGATAGTATGGATATTGTTGAATATATTATCTTATATTTTTGCTTTTAGTTCCATCTGAAAGTCCCTATTTTATGAGTTTTGTATATTGGGAAGTCGAATATTATTTGGTGATATCAAATGTTGTTGTTTTGACGTCTAAACATTAGCTTGACAAGAAAGAAAAACATATTTCCGAGAAAAATTATATCCTTCGTGCTCTCGTAAGACATTTTATTTCAAAAAACCGATAAAAACTAAATAAATCTTCTAGAAAACGTGATATCATTTCTCCTGCAAATGTGTTCTTAATAACTGCGAGTTATAACTTATTAAGAAATAAAAAACTTTTTGTAATTGATCTTTCCTAACAGCGATATAATAATAATGAAGTATACAGTACTTCTCACTCATAAAAAGGTATTTCACGTTTATTTGAACGTCCTTGAGTATACAGAACGGTCGGGAATGATTTTCTCATTAAAAACATTTTTTAATCGAAAAACTTTTAAATGTACGATGAAAATAAGAAGAAAACGGGATGCAAATTGAAGTAAATGGTAAAAATGCTCAAAAACCATAGGCGTACTACAAAATTCATCAATAATCATAAAATTTACCAGTTGACACCCTTTCACGTTTTCTCCTCGCCGCCTATGTCCACAAATAAATGAATCCATTTGCTTGAGTCAACGGAAGCTAAAAGGGAAAACTTTTATTTTTCTACAAATGTTACAGATTCGATTACGCCCCAAGGAGTGGAGGAGGGTAGGGTGGTCTTCGCTTTGAACTGATGCTGTAAGGAGGGTGGACACGACAAATTTAAAAACTCCCTAACTAGTGTTTCAAAAGTTACCCATTAAGGCACTGCATTTGCAGCGTTTTAACAAATTACACTCCACAGATTTGTCAGATTCGTTTTTTAAAAGTTACGCACGAATTCATCGAGTTTACTGAGAGGAGGAAGAATAAATTGGGTTTTACATAACGATTTTTAATGATAATGCTTTTCATTATGAGGTTCACTTTTAATATGAATTCATTCATTCAGAGATTTTGAAATCACTTTAGATCAAAAAAAGCACTCTCCGAAGCACTTTAGGCAATTTTTCAGATTGTTAAATAAAAAATAGAATCAAATGAATATGAAAATGGCAGGATATGCTCTTTTCAACCAACAATTCATATTCTACATCACTATGTTTACTGCCTCTTTATCCATCATCCACTCAACTCTAATGTCTAAACCCTCTACCCTACGGCCGCATTAACACATTAGCCACCCCCATACATGGCCAACGTGACCGCACTGTATAAAAGTCGATTATCTTATTCACTTAATAGCCGGCTGCCGATAATTTGTCATTTTGGCTTTGCGAAATGCGATTGTAAGATCTGAGTAGGCGCCCGTGACGTATTTATGACGTAAATGTAGCGTGAACTCAAGGATTAAGTAGAAATGTATTTATTTGGCTTAATAAGCGAACATTATTGCCACTTTTGTGTGGAAATCTGCTGAGGGAATGAATGGGGACGTTAAATGATTCGCTACGGATTTAGGATAGAAGAAATGATGATTTATTAGAGAATGTATAAATATCGTACAAAAAAGTATTCAAATTTATTTGTAACTAAATTTTTGTGGAATATAAATGCAGTAAATCAGTAAATGAGTAATTTTCTTAACGAAACATGTCGATATATCACGTACGAGAGAATATCCACAATAACTCTATTTGCTTAAATTTCGAATGCGGAACTAGAAACAAATAATTTTTATCAATGCAGTCATTGAATCTCCAGTTGCATTCCGGCAAATTACCACAAAAAGAAGACCTCCCCCGCTGGATTCGACATCCAAAAAGCGCACTGAAATAAATTTAAAAAAGCTGAAAAAGAAAAAATGCACGCATCGCTACCGCCGGTTTTTTTCACGCAGCACAAAAGTAAAAAAATAATTAACTCTATCCAGCTACTGTTCTGATGATAAAAATGCAACGAGTGCGTGCTACAGAACAAAGGGAGAATGTTTGACGTGAAATCAATTCAAAAAATAAATAAAAAATAGTGAAAAAATTGTCGACGAGTTATGGGCTGTAGTTGGTTGCCCCCTACGCCACTGGGCGACTCCGGAACATGACGCCGCTCTAGCTATAAATATAATAGTCCGGATTGTGAATTGTGCATGAGGTGGCCTCCATAGACGTCCGTCAAGAAGGCGCACAGCTACTTTTTAAAAACTATATCGCTAAGTTATATAATACAAAAAAAATCAACAGGAAAATTCATATTAAACTCAGCAGGAAGGCAAGATTACTTTTTTTGCATCCCCTGCAACAATCTTTATTGACCAACATCAGCTAATACGGAGCTTCTTAACTTCCTAAAGAGTAAATACTTTGTTTCCTTATGAAATAGTTTCCCTCCGTCACTGATTTTCGCGAACTCTATACCTCATACATGTATACCCACCACCACATTCGCAAATTGTGAACAGTGCACGGGTATGGATGAAAAGCGGCGACTAAAAGTTCCCAAAGTGTACATTTTCCATTTGGACTAAATCCAATTTTTGGGCGTCGCGGTCGCGGCATTATTCAAATACATGGATTTATGGAGTCGAGTCGGCAGAAATAAATTCACTGAAAATACGAGAGAAAACGGTTTGACTTGATGCTAATTTATTATCCTACAATAGCTACGAACTAGGAAGCAACTAACTTCCAGAATTGAAATACTGCAGAAAATTGTCCATGGAAGCAATTTAAAATTTAGATCTTGACAATTTTTCGGGAATTGTCGGAATTAATTACCGAAAATTTTTATACATGAGTATGCACTCATTCATACGATATTTTGAGTGTGTTCTAGTAGAATTCTCAAGCAATCATTTCGAATTCAATTTTGAACATTTTCGATTGATGTCAGATAGAAAAAAATATTTCAAAAACAATTTATCAACAATTAAATCCTTTCCCAAAAATGTCTTTCTTCGAAATGATTCATTCTATCTTTCTCAATGAAAGAATCATCTTAGCATCCTCTTCTTTTAGCGATTGCTGACAATGCACTTATTTTGTTTTCTCGTCGTCTTGCTAGCTTTTGTCTGCGGGTAAGTGGCGTCGCTAGCGTCGCACAATAACCGGAAGCGTCGACGGGAACCTTTTAAGATGAAGGTTTTATCTGTTCCAGACGAGATTTTGAACGTAAAAGGCGTTACCGATTAAACTATTGTCATTGTGGGAAATTGAATAGCGTGATGTGAATTTCTACAATGTGGAGAATATTATAATCTTTTATGACTGCCCTGAATAAAAAAAGTTTCAAAAATTATTTTTCAGCTGAATTTAACAACTCTTAAACAGTTTTTACTAAGGTCAATGAATGAAATTCAATTTTATAATCAAAATAATTATTTATTCCACTATACTTTATCATAAATAAATACATAATGTAATACAGAATAAGTTAAATAACCCAAATAAGCAGCAAATTATTATTTTAAACTTCACTGTAATGAATATTGCAAATATAAGGCCTGGGAGAGTCAAAAACTGACATGTCTCGATCTCTTTCTGCTGTATTAGTCAAGGTTATGTTCAAATCATTTGTCCTCTTCCAGGATACAACGGCGGCTATGACAATTGACCACCAGTAAATCAGCAGAACTGTAATTCAAAAAATTATAACAACAATCCAATTAATTAATTTGTGATGCATACTTAAATAAACTGATGAGCTGGCGATGTATAAAGAAGTCCGATATTCATTATCTTTATTGAGATGGATAACAAAAGAAACAAATTTAGCAATAATAAGGCAAATGTTCCAAACGATCCAAGGAAAGGCGTAAAAACGATTTTTCTGAAAAAAAAATCAAATTCAGCTTATTTTATTATTATAAATATGTTTTGCATACCAGAATAGTCCCAAAAATCAAAACGAAATTGGTCAGCATATTCAGAACAACCTTCACAACTAAAAGATGGAAGAATACTTCCGCTAAAATACCAAAAATATTTTCAATTGTTATTCATTTGATTATAAAATTAAACTCACCAAAATATTGAAAGCTTGGGTCGTTTAATGATTTCCAATCAAACCCAAAAAATATAGTCATCACGTTAGTACTCTCATATTTCTCAGTATTCCGATCGTAGATCAAAAAATTTATCATTATAATCGACAACGCCTGCAAAATCACAAAATTAATACCCTTCACAAATATATTAATAAAAACTCACTATTCCCAAGCTACCAATAATTCTTGTAGCAATGGTCAAGTTGAAGCAGCAGAGTAATTTCCAAATATTGAAGTTCATTTTGTACGAAGTGATCTACACGATATCAAAAACTGAACTGAATAATTATTAAATGAATCCTGATTTTTATAGACGAATTTGATTATGAAGCCAAATTTAATAAATTTGTTATTGATTGATAATCTTACGTATTACAATCAGTTGCATGAATCCAAGTATGCAACCAGAAAAATATCTTACAATATTTTGAAACATTGGAATTGTTTTTATTTTAGGCATATACTCAAAAATAAGTATTTCAGTATGAACTGGAACAATATATTAAGATAAATAGCATTTATGCTTCCTACAAAATTATTATTAAGCTCGATATTTATCGAACAACTTATATTTAAATGGAAGTAACATTCAGCAGATAAATAACGAGGGCTGACATTTTCATTTTGAATACTGGCTTACCGGTGTCGCCATTAATCAAATGTCAAACAAAAAAAAAATCATTAATATCTAGTCAAACTGAATCCAAAGTCTCAGTACGATACATATAATAGTTAAGCAGTAGCGAATTTTATTCCAAAACATTACAGAACGCTTCAGTACATTATAATAGTATATTCTACAATAAGTATTGGAATGGCCTATATTCTGAACGAGCGAAAAGTTTATAAACCGAGCCGAAAGCGAGGATTACGGTTCGCGAGTGTGGAATACGCCATTCCAAACATGTTGTAGACTATACTTTCTCTAACAAGGTTTTGGAAACTCGCCAATATTTTAGAGGAAATCAAAAAAATTATTAAATGTCAAACGTCAAATCCAGATATGAATACTTGAATTGTTAGGAAGTAACCATGGTAGTAGCCAAACTAACAGCTTCTGATTCGTCGAAATGATTCAAAAGGCTTACGGAATCATTCCAAACGGCATACGGAATCATTCTAAACGATTTCTTGAAATGTCATTCGTTCCAACTTAATTTTTGATTATGGAATATGCAAATTCCAAAACAGTGTTGGAGCAAATATCTTAGAACACTCTAAAATGTCTTTGGAACGTTATATAGTGTTCCAGAATGCTTCTAAATATTCCATATGTACACTTTATGTAATGTCCCAAAATGTTCCTAAATATTCTATAACGCTTCAGAACATCATATAATAACCTAGAACACTCTAGAACGTCTTAGAATGTTTATAAAATACTTCTAAACGTTATATTATGTTTCAGAATACTTTTAAATATTCCATAAAGCTTCAGAACTTTATTTAATGTTCCAAAATGATCCTAAATATTCTATAACGCTTCAGAACGTCATAAAAATCCTGGAACTCTCTAGAACGTCTTAGAATGTTCATTGAACGCTTCTAAACGTTATATAATGTCCCAGATCACTCAAGAATGTACCAGAATATTTTAGAACGCTTCAGAAAGTTATATAATATCTTAGAACACTCTAGGTGTCTCAAAATGTTTCATAACGCTTCGGAACGTTATATAATGCCCCATAGCACTTTAGATTGTCCCAAAATGCTCCTGAATATTCCATAAAGCTTCAGAATGTTATATTATGTCCCAAAATGATCCTAAATATTCTATAACACTTCAGAACATCATGTTATATCCTGGAACACTCTAGAGGTTCTTATTATGTTTGTAGAACGCTTCGAAACGTTATATGATGTGCCAGATCACTCAAGAATGTCCCAGAATGTTTTAGAACGCTTTGGAACGTTGTATAATGTCCTGCAATGTTCCTAAATATTTCAGAACGTTATGCAATACTTTAGAATACGCTAGAATGTCCTAAAATGATCCTAAATATTCTATAACACTTCCGAACGTCATATTATATCCTAGAACACTCTAAAATGTCTTAGAATATTTGTAGAACGCTTCGAAACGTTATATAATGTCCCAGATATCTCAATAATGTCCCAGAATGTTATAGAACGCTACGGAACGTTGTATAATGTCCTGAAATGTTCCTAAATATTTCAGAACGATAATACTCCAGAATACTCTAGAAAGCCCTAGAATGTTTTAGGGCGCTTCATAACATTATATAATGTCCCAGAGTACTTAAGAATGTCCCAGAATGCTTCTAAATATTCTATAAAGCTTCAGAACGTTATATAATGTCCCAAAATGATCCTAAATAATCTATAACGCTTCAGAACGTCATGTTATATCCTGGAACACTCTAGAAGTTCTTATAATGTTTGTAGTATGCTTCGAAACGTTATAAAATGTGCCAGATCACTCAAAAATGTCCCAGAATGTTTTAGAACGCTTCGGAACGTTGTATAATGTCCTGAAATAATCCTAAATATTTCAGACCGTTGTATAATACTCTAGAATGTTTTAGAAAGTCTTAGGACGCTTCGTAATATTATATAATGCCCCATAGCACTTAAGAATGTCCCAGAATGCTCTTAAATGTTCCATAATGCTTCAGAACATTATATAATGTCTCAAAATGATCCTAAATATTCTATAACGCTTCAGAACGTCATAAAATATCCTAGAACACTCTAGAACGTCTTAGATTGTTTGTAGAACACTTTTAAACATTATTTCATGTCGCAGATCACTCAAAAATGTCCCAGAATATTCCAGAACGCTTCTGAACTTTGTATAATGTCCTGAAATGCTCCTAAATATTTCAGAACGTTACATAATACTCTAGATTGTCCCAAAATGTTTTAGAAAGCTTCGGAACGTTATATAACGTTTTAAAATGCTCTACAATTTTCTAGAACGCTCTAGAACATATAAAAATTTTATAAAATATCCCAGAGGTCTCTTAGTACGTTTTAGCATGCTCCAAAAACATTACACAATACTTTCAAGTATTTTATAATGTTTTGAAATACTTGATAACATTCTAAAATATTCTAGAACGGTCTAAAATGTTTTAGAACATTACGAAAATTTTTAGAATTGTTCAGAAAGTTTGAAAACATTTAAAGACGCTCTAAAAACAGTTTATAATTATTACAAAGTGTTCTAGAATATTTTTAAATATTTGGAGACACTCCAGAATGTTATAAAATGCTTCAGAATCTTCTTAAACATTTTAAAATGTTTCAGAACGATACACAACATCCTAAAATATTTTAGAGCACTATTAAATGTCCTTGGATACTCCAAAAAGTTCCAGAATATTTCGACATGCTTTAAAAATGTTAAAAAATTATTGCAAAGTGTACTGGGATATTTTAGAACATTTAAAGGCATTTTAAACGTTCTAGAACCTCCTAAAACATTCTAGAATTGTCTGTAATGTTTCATAACATTACACAACGTTCTAGAACAGGCATAGGAAAAGCCGGATCCGGCCCTTTTGATTGTTTAATTCGGCCCATCAGCATCTGTGTACGTAGCATATAAACAAAATTTTCTTTCGAAAAATCACACAAAAATCCAACTGTCGCTGGTTGTTTATAACAGAACGGTCAAAACCAAAATCTCTGCTTTTAAATTCACCCGAACACGATTCTAATTTGGTACCTGTCGAACCATAGACCAACGCTCTACCTCTGAGACATAGACATTGTACATAATATTCTATTCACAAAATATTATGCACAATTTTCTGTACTCAAATCGAATGAAATGTAGAATTGAAGTATGGTAACACTTTTAAGTTTATTTATAATAGTAGAGAGTTCGAATATGTTATTTTTTAATTAAATTAGTGATTTTGAAGGTTTCCTAACGTAATGGTAGCATTAATAAAGCCCAAAAGTTGAGAATAATCCAAAAAAAATGTCACTAAAATATTTTTGTTTATAGTTAGAAATGCTGTACTAATGATGCGAGTGTAATCGGACCGAAGAGAGAACACTTAAAATAATTTTTTCTCAATTTTTAAATTGTTGAGCAATTTAAATGCAGTTTTTTCGTGATTTTTAGATAACTACATATAATTATCATTGATTTAGTTCAAATTTGTTGCAATAATACGAAAAACGAGCCCAAAAAATGGCGTTTTAAATGTGTCTTTACGACAACATATAAGTATATAAGAAAATTTTTCTCGGATTTGATATATTCATTTGATATTATTGGAAATGCTTGTTGGTTAACGGCTAGTTTGATTTCAACTTAATTATCCAAAATCTGGGTGTGTTACACCCACGAATAGGTAGAAAAAATGAATGATTTTAATTATTTTGGATTTGCAAAAATGCTACAGAATATATAACAATTTTGAAGCTTGCACCTCTTAAAATTATAATCGTAGAATAATGAACTAAACGCTTTTAGGAAGCTTATACAATCCACTTTATAAAAGCTTCACAGTCAACTTATTATTGGTTTCAATCGCACCTGAGACATTTATCCATCAATTAATATCATTTTGTTCAGATACAACTAATAATAATGGCATCCAAACATGAATAGAGTCCCAGAAGTCTTAAATTCTTCTTAAAATCGACTTCCCACCCCTGTGTCTCGTAATAGGGGATAATGCATTTTGATTCAGCGGCTTTGTGTACATCCCTTGCGGAAACTTTTATACATGGGCCATAAAACGAATGAATACTAATGGTATTATCTATAACGAAGCTTCCTGTTTCAATAAAATCTACGTCTTCGCTTTCTGGATGTAGTTACATGTGTTTGCAATGAGGGTTCGAACGATTATTGTCGTAGTACGAGGGTGGAAATCAGTTGAAGGGGTGTTGGAAGAGGCCACTAGATATTTTGTTTTGATACAGTCAACAATAACAATAAATTAATATTCCACCTGTACCTGTGTATTATCAATAAATCTATTCTAATTTGTAAAGGTGTCCCAGAATATAGATTACATCAGCAATATTATTCTTGCTACTGTGTCTTCTTGACCGCCTTCGCCGGCCGGTAAATGTCACCTCAGGGGGTCCATTGACTTCGCGGACGTCCCGTAGTTCCAGTCAGCAAGAGTAGAGTCAATTTCGTCCTGCAGAGGAATTCCTTTGAATTGATCAAAAGGGCTGCCGAATTAAATTCGGTTGAAAATAGTTGATTACTTTATTTGTAATTATCACCATGAGGTCTGGCTTCAACGAAAAATACGATTTGGTTTTTTTGATCGAAAAAGATGCAGAGGCTTTGTCGGACTGATTGGTTTAATTTTTAATCTGAATAATTCTGTTTTACGAATGATAAATGCAAGAGAAATATCTTGCGAGGGTTGCTACCTCTTCAGCAAACACTCGATCAATTTCTTTGCAGGTTAAGCCAAAGCACAATTTTTCAATCGCAATACAAACTTCACTAAAGCGGTACGTAAGTGCGTTTTCAAGAGATCAAAGTTCAAGGGGTCACTTTCTTGTCGCCGACATACAAAACTCAGTTTAGATGCATAATGGTTGATACAAGTCAGGAGCATTGAAGCAACTACTTCAAAGGTGGCTTTAGAAACGGGGCAGTGCTGTTCTGGGATAAAACGTAACTATTAGCAATTGAAAGGAGCCATGGCGCGATTTGTGAGCCACGTGCGGCATTTGCGTGCGGCACTCGCGGGCGATTTATGCAAACAAATTGAAACATGATGATCGAAGGCGTTCATAAAAAAATAAATTAGGGCGATTGAGGATAGAGGGGCTCTGAGGGTGGGTTTTGGAAAATTCTACCGATCTTTCAGTCTTTCAATGTCCGTTTTGTTATCAAAGTTAAATTAATGGCTCTTCTTTAGGCAGTTCTTCCAGAAAGCTCGATTTGCGATTTCGTCCTTTTCTCTCCAGAACATCTCTACACCGCAGTGCACGAAATTTCGTCCACCGTGCACCGTCCTCCACATCTTGTAGTGTTTTCCGAGGCGTGACTAACGTCGACCATCCACGGCCATGTTGACAGCCATGAGTGCATTTCTGTGTCCGCTTAGCGCGCTAATCCGACGCCAGGATCGTATTGTGTGATGTCATGGACGTCGTAACGTTTCGACGCCTTATCCAGGCTCTACGACCTAATTACCAACCACTTTGATCTTTGGGGTATGTTTTTTGTTGGAGCTCAAAAACTGAAGTATCACAAATGAGCTACTCTAGAAAACATAGCCCAAATTATTTAAAAACATCGCATTATAGTAAAAAGCATAATTTGTTCTTGCTTCAGACATTACAGAATTCGGAAAAAGTGAATTTGGCTCAATATTTAGAAAGGATTGTTAAAAAAGGGGCATTGCTTCATCCGATCGTAGCAAATCGGTAATTCACGTGAATTAGTCGAACACGCGATTCCTCACTTGCATACCTCTAAAAAATAACCTAAAATATATCTCTATCACACATTCTAATTAGTTTCAAAATGGCGTCAGAGAAATTGCCCGTGAAAAATGGAGTAAACAATGAATTCGTGCAAAAAACGGCAGAGGAATCCATCGGCATTGTTTAAGAGAAGGATGAAATGGATGTACATGTATTGTGTTTTGGCGGGCAGCCGGTAGAGGCGCGGCTGTCGCGGTCTAACACGATAATGACTTGGACATTAATCAATTTCTGGGACAGAAGTTCTTGATGTACTCAACCCGTACCAGGGACGAGAATGATGGTATTTTCTGGGCATGTGCTACAAGCTACTGAAATTTACTGCCATATGCCGTGAAATTATCCAGTGAAAATACCTCTGAAATTACAAAATGATCTTTAATGACCTAAACTATATCAAGAAGATAAATACATAAAACTCAAAGCAGAAACTCGATCAATTTTGTGTAGCATTCAGCTCGACTAATCAATTTTTTCTCAATTCGAAAGACTTTTTGACATTAGTAGGCTTCTTCCGATCACCTCTTAGTTCAAATCAAATCTTCTTTAGTAGCCATTTTTTTTTTTGTTGCTAAATTTAGATATAGGAAAGATTTGAAGCATGTTGGAACCTCAACTCTGAAACTACAACTCTAATAGAGTTATATGGTGCCTTTTATTGATGGGAAAGGTCTTCTTGTGAACCAATTGTAAACTCCAATATGATCTACCTTTCTTAATTGATTTCATGAGATTTTTTCATTATAAATTCTCAATCTTCGTCTTCTCCGAAGTATTAGCAAGCCATGATATCAGGCGCTTATTGATAAATACATGTTTTGTCCACAGTAACATAACAACGCTCAAATTCTTGAAGATGTGAAATTATACCAGAGGAGTTCAAAAAGTTCTCGGCTGAAAGCATAAATCTCGCTAGAATGACCATAATACTGCTATATTATTCAAGTAGAAATCTTCAGAAGGCGCTGTGTAAAGTTTCAGACTTGTGTGTTCAGTATATTTGATGTAGCAGTGACGATAAATTTTGTCATATAAGAGAAACGTGGCTTCATGCTTTTTGCCTCCGAATCAATCTAAATAAACATTGTCTCTATCAGAAATAAACTCTGACCTTTCGTACATCTACTAGTCCCTAGAAAAGAGAAACTGAAGAAACCAAAAATGAGAAATATCTCATTGTATATGTGTGTGTTTCTCTATTCATCCCACGCTGAAACCACTGGACCAATTGTGCTCAAAAATTTTTTCAAGAAGCTTCAAGGTATCTTCTGAAGGTTCATCGCTATAATTATTCGAAAATCAAAGAGTTAAAATTCAAAACTCAAAGAATTGAGATTAATTTACATGAAAACAAACTTCAACCTCTCGTACCTCCGTTAGTCGCCAAAAAAGCGAGACAGTCATCGCGATGTATTGTACCGCCTATGTTTATGTAAAACCTCTAAGCCAACTTTTACCTTAAGATTAAACAAAAAGCCTCACGGTCTCAAATTCTGATAGATGTGAAATTATACCAGAAAAATTCGAAAAGTTCTCAGCTGAAAGCATAAATAAACGTCGCTAGCATGATCATAATGCTGCTATATTATTCAAATAGAAATTTTCACATGGCGCTGTGCAAAGTTTCAGACTTATATGCTTATCAGATTTATTATAGCAGTGACAATAAATAAATTATGTCTTAGATAGACGAAATTGAACTTCGTGCTGTGATTAAGTAATTCGTTTTGAAAGACTTCTACATAAAAAGGATCTGCTCCTTCATTTTCGATGGTTAAAAGGTATGCAGCTGAATTTAAGCTTGGCCGTACGTCAATCCAGAATGATGAACGTACAAGATGCCCAAAAACCGTCCTGACCGACATAATCGTCGTGAAAATCCACAATTATACACTAGACGACTAGACGATCGTCTACTGGAGGTTCGAAAAATCGCTGAGGCTGTAAACATCTCGAGAGACATTTTACACGAAGTTTTGGGTATGCGGAAGCTGGCTGCTCACTGGGATCAAAGCCACATTCGTTTGAACATTTCTTAAAAGTGTCTAGACATTTAAACACAATCCCACTGAGTTTATTCGACGTTCCGTCACCGTAAATGAATCTTGGATTCATCACAACACGCCAAAGGCAAAGCAGCAGTCTAAAAAATGGATTAGAGAAGAGGAAAGTGCGTCTGAAAAAGCCAAAACAGTTCCATCTGCCAAAAAAGTCGTGACAGTGCTCTTCTGAGTTTCTCATGCTCATAGACTACTTAGAATAAGACATAACCATCACTGGGGCCTATTCTTCATTACTGGACAGATTGAACGATTCAATCAAAGTTAAACGTCACTATTTGGCAAAAAATACGTACTTTTTCACTTGCGCACGAGTCTTGTGTTGTTGTGACAAAACTCGAGGAATTTCGATTTTAAGTTCTTCTATATATTCCATATTCGCCTTTGGCTCCCAGCCATTTTTTCCTTTTTCCTAATATTCCAGGAGTCAACCGCACCTCATGCTCCCTGATCGGACTAACGGCCAAATTATATATGAATCGATCGGGTATTTAGAGCTCAATAGGATGCCAGACTTTAGGAATGCAGGGTTTTGTCCTGAGTGTCTAAAAAAAGGCCAATTCTGGTCAAGTTTTTTGATGCAACTTTCCTGATATAACTTACGATATAAAGTACCAATCGAAGGTAAATCAGAGTGCCACACCTTGTCCAGTCCAGGAGGACGACAGCCACTCTTAAGTGTAACCCATTTTCGTATAAAATTATTCGATTTTCAGGTCCCAATTTCTAACGCAGCTGTACTTTTCTCATCAAACGTACGATTATTTTTTCCAATTACAACTGGAGCCTTCCTGAACACGAGAATACCGAAGTGCTGCTTCTTACTCTGTCTGGAAGAGTAGCAGTCACTAGTTGAAGTCTTTCCAATTTTCAGGTCCCAAATTCAAACGCATCAAATGTACGATTATTGTCTATAAATTGTAGCTCGGGCCTTCCTGAACACGAAAAAACCAATGTGCTGCCTCTCGCCCTATCTGGGAGAGCGGCAGTCACCCGTAAGTACTCACCTTCTCTCATTGAACTTACGATTTTTATTAATTTGAAGCTTGAACCTCCGTGAACACTGAAAACCCGGGATACATTCGATGGGAAAAGTACAGATACGTTCAAAATTAGAGCCTAGAAATCAGATAGACTTAAAGAGTGGCTACCTTCCTCCTGAACAAGCTGAGAGGAAGCACTTCGGTATTCTCGTGTTAAGGAAGGCTCAAGCTACAATCAGAAAAAATAATCATAATGTAATGTCTATTGCTTTAAAAGGAATTGTTTGTATTGAATGAGAATCACTATTTAATAAATGAAAAGAGAATAACAGTATATTCCAAAACAAATGCGGAATGGAGATCATTCCATGCGAATGTGAATAATTGCTACGAGACGAAGACGAGTGGTAGAATTCACATGAGCATGAAATGATCGAACAGCATGAATGACGGATGTTAATTTTTTTATAGTTAAAGGTGTCCGCGGAAATATCTACAACCAAAATATGTCGTTTTCTAAGAAAGAATTTGCTTCATTGATCTTATTTCAATTCATCAGATGTTGATAAAATTACTCACACTAATTGCATTTTAAAGAAAATCAAAAAGAAATAAAATTATGACAGCAATGAGACAGTTTTTTCGCGATGCCATGCGGCTGTGTTAGGAACTTCTGAGCGTGCGGAATGAATATCATTCTATAGTGACTGTAGAATAAAGTTTTATTTTTCGAAGTATTATTGAACAAACACTATACAATTTATTTCTCACTTACTACTATTAATCTTCAACAACAAAACCACAGATACTCATTTTTAACAACTTATTTATTTATTACACTGATCACTCACTGGATATTCACTATTTCACTGATTAACTCTTTACTGAGTCACGTCGTTTGCTCACATATTATATACAGGTGTCCGTTTCTGGAAGTGTTCTAGGTCAATCGAGAGCACGTTACTTGAATTTTCGACTATGTTGGGCGGTGCGGTGCGGTGCTATACAAAGAGATGAAAGACCCCGCCCAGACAGGGCTGGATTCAGGGCTAATTTTATCTTTACGAATTATAACACTTTCGCACGTTACAGTACGTTCGATGAGAGAAGTACAACTGCGTTCGAAATTGGAACCTGAAAATATGAATAATTTTTAGTGTGGCTGCTACCCTTCCGGACAAGTAGAAAGGCGGTATCTTGGTTTTTTCGTGGACAGGAAGGTTCGAGCTTCAATTTGAGTAAATATAATTATCGTAAGCTCGATCAGGAAAGTTCAATACAAAAATAGGTTACGCTCAGGGATGGCTGCGGCCCTCCTGGACAGGGCAGAAAGTGGCATCATGTTTTTTTTCAAAGTACTTGACCTTCGCTATCGATTGGTACTAGTTTCAATCATAAATTCTATCAAGAAAGCTGTGACTAAGGACTTGACCAGAATTGGCCTTTTTTTCGACACTTAAGACGTGGCCCTGCATTTATAAAGTCTGGTCAGGGAACATAAGGTGCGGCCGGCTTCCCGACTGCAACTTGAAGAAATTGATAGAGAGGCCATGATTCACTTCGAAATAGGAGGTCGAAGCTGAAACGAACGCTTATTTTGTAGGCTTGAACGAATCTTATTGTAATGTTCATTGCTTTTAAAGAATTGTTTATTGTTAAAATAAAAGTCACTATTCAATAAATGAAAAGAAAATATAAGTTTTGTTCTTCGAAGTATCACTAAACAAACACTATGCAATTTATTTCTTAAATAGATTTTTTTGGTTCTAATTCTGTATATTTATTTTTATTTAGACATTTCGACTTTCTATCCGAAAGTCTTCTCCAGAAAAAAAAGATAAAAGTAATAAAATAAATATACAGAATTAAAATCAAAAAATCTATTGACTATAATATAATTCTGAAAGCATGTGAGTATAGATCATTAATTTATTTCTTACTCACTTTTATCAAACCTCAACTACAGAGCCACCAATATTTATTCACAGCAACTTATTTATTTATCACGCTCTGAATATTCACTCTATTTCACTTATTCACTTAGTCAGGTTGTTCGCCCTTATATATACGGAAACCAATCATCCATAAATTTCTACATTAATCTCGAATATCGCTGACGCGACGTAAAGAGATTCCGCCCAGACAACAAGGACGGGTTCAGGCCTATTTTATTTTTACGACTTATGACACTTTCGCACGTTATTATTATTTGATGCTATTAAAATATAAGAACATCCTCGGACAAAATATATTGTATTGCAAGAAGATTATGTCAAAAAAAAAGCCCAGAAATCTTGCGCTTTCTCTATTAAGCCGAGAAGCATATCGAACTATCCTTGAACGCTCATTCATCGCCTGAAAATTAATTCCATTGCACTACAATCCGATGTGGATCTTCGTCTTCTTGATAATTTTATCCCATTTCAATCTAATCACTGCTTGAATCTCACAGCACTTCAGGATGTTCTATAACCTGGTCTTTTCATCTTCTACTTGGTCGTAATTTCATCCCTGGTTAGAACATCGTCCTGACGTTGAATGTTGCGATCTGTAAATTCTTTGCTCGTTTATATTTCTCGTAGAAATCTGTCCTTGATTTTGTAACAGTGGTCTTTTTCTACGATAACACAGCTTCCATTTCGAAGAGTCATCCCATTTCACCTAGGTTGGGTAAGGTTTCTCTCCTAGAGTTGCTTATGTATCCAAGGGAAGTAAAAATTGATTGGGAAAGATTATACAATACTTTGGAGAAGCTGGCATTGTTTCAACCCTTTGGAACATTTTTTTTTAACAGTTCAGTCTCTAAAATATGAATGAAATGTTCTGTTTAAATTTCATGTTTTCAAGTGAAGTCTATTAAAAATTCAAAATGATACTTAACATTTGTGAATGATATTCCCGCTGTTTCCCTCATGCAAATATAAATCACACTCAATTGTTTAAAACAATAGACATAATAAAACAGTTGACTAAAATCTTTTCTACTTTATTACGTCCATAATAATGCGTACAACTGCCATTATTATTATTTTTATGGTGGTTTAGCAAATGGATAATGAGCCAGAACGAATGATGTACTGGATTCTATTTGTGAACAGAGAACCTCTGTCCAATGGCGTACGCTGATAATTTTTCATATATTGTAATAACGGAGCCACAACCAATTTCGAAAATGATACCTCATTAGGTTTCTTCACATTCATTTCATTTTTTTGGTAATTTAATTCGGTTCGCCTACCGAACTTCCATTAAGCAAGATTTCGGAAGATAATTGGGAAATTTTGTTTTGAATTTTTTCAGAAGTTACTGATACAGTATTTGTAAGTTTAATTTGACAGACGATCATTAATTGTCAACGTCAACTGATGAAGATACGGTTCAAATCCGGTTGTATGCAATGTATGAAGTATATATTTTGTGTCGCATTTTTCCTTGATGAATTACAGTTCAATATCAGTAATTCATATATCCTAAGCAGGCTATTATAATCCTATGCTATCATCAAGTTCTTTAACACTGTATCCATTAGTGATTAAAACCTTCAGTCAAGCGACAAGAACATTGTAATTATGTTGCCAACACTACAAAGACTCATAGTGGAACATAAAAATTTGTCGGAAAGTTTATAAGGCTCTGGTACATTTTCACTTTTAGCGACCAAATTCAACAAGTAAGGGCTCATACTCCCTTTATGAAAAGGGATGATGTTATTATTTTTCTCTCGCAGAATCCTCTTTGAGCACTTCGGAATGCGAATTCATCTCGCAGGTGTCGGGGGCGGTTAATTCTTCTGGCAGCAGGAGTTCCTCCCGCCTCTTCTACCTATTCCAATTACCCTAATGGCGTTCATTAGCGCCCATACAACTACCTGTGTTCATTGTTGCACACACAATAGCTTCAGCCATTGTCAGATTAATTACGTATTAGAACCGATTACTTCTTATTCAACTGTATATAGGCACTAACACCGCAAAAGCTCATTTTATATACGTGTGAGTATCTGAATTGGTATTAGTGGAACTGACATGGATATGTGATGAATTTGTTGGGAATATAATGAAGAACAGCAGTATTCAAAATGTATATTAATCTATCGTATCGACTTCATCACAAAATTATTACTTGAAATTAACTTTTCGTTGGATGGATCGTGTTTCAAATCAAGAAATGAGAGCACGATTCTGACCTATCGTTACATAACATTCTAAATAATTCTTCAGGCAGAAGAAATATTCTCATAGTAAGCACAACGAATATGATGACGTTGGCAAACCATAAACCTAATTTTGAAACATAACAGAAGATGAGATCTATTCTCAAATTGGAATGATTTACTTTGTTACATAACAATAATATTACATCCAAAAATTCGTTAATAATTAAAGATAAGATCACAGCTATTCTGGTTAGATTCCCAATTTTTAATATTGAATTGATTTGAATTAGATCTTGATCCAAAAGTACAAAATTTGTTGAGAAAATGTGTAACTGTAAGTCAAATCAACTGTCAAGCCCGCCGCACACGAGGCAATTTTGTTCATTTAGTTTGAAGCAAGTTTTCTTGCGCTCTGAGCCGCTTTGAGCTGCGCTTGGTGTGGCACTAGTTTTCACAGCACACAAATTAAGCTGCGCCATATATAATGCCGCTAAAACGTAAACTTGCTTATCATAAATTGTTGCCCGAAATAATCGTCGGAGAAGAGCTGCTTTAACTTGCGAATTAATTAGAAAAAAACTATGTTAAAGAGAGTGGCTGCTTAAAGGATTTTAAGGCCGGTGTTCTTAACATGCTCGACGAAGCTAAGAAAACTAAATTGCACCACTCAAGTGGTTAGAAGTATAAGTAGTAAAGTTCAAGTGGTGAAAATCGGAGTTGTAAATCGATTGCGACATATTTTTGGGATTAAAAGTAGATCTTATGTACGCAATAGATGACTGCTTTTGTATTGATTATATTTTACAAACAAATATAGTTCAAAGATGAAAATACATTTCCCAACCTCAAAATTTTGAGGTTGGATGTCTTTTTGTTTCACAATTGCAAGTGGTACCGGTTGTCAATTATGTGATCAGATTTTACAATTTAAAGCTGCAACACTTTAACAATTACCATCACATTGACCTTATCACTTCAAGTTGTTGGGAATACTATTTAAATTGATCATGTACAACTCAAATTACCATCCTTGCCACTTAGTTTTCGGTATAGGGTGCAGAAAAACTTTTTCTTATTTTTATCTTTTTATCTTACTTTGATTGTTAACATTTGAAGTATATTTGCTATGCATCAATTGATTTAAATGGTATCTCCAAGCCATGTTTTCAACTAATTCTTTACTATGAATTGTTTTCATTGTCTGATTGAGCTCACTGCATCATCTAGTTAATTGTAAGAAATTGTCAAGATCAAATGATTAAATATGGATAATAAAATGATAAATGCGACATAAATCTAATGTTGATGTTGTCACGTGATTTTGATACCCGTTCTGATTGGTCATGGATAGCAGCCAGCGGCGAAGCAAGTGCGAAAAATAGCACCAGTAAGTCGCGTGGCAAGCACAGCACCAAGCAACAGACAATCAAGCATGGGAGCCAGCGTGGCAGCCAACGCGGCTCCGAGCAGACAAATTTCCAGTACAAATCATGCCGAGATTTCTATATGGCCTGTACTGATTTAAGTATGAAAAATTAATTGGCTCCTTTTCCTTAATGTCCTTACATTGACTAGGAACGATAAAGAGTCACGACTTCTAACTTAATTTTTAGTCGTTTCAAGAAGATTTTATGGAATATTTGGATAAAATAAACTGAAAATGGAGCTTAGATTCATCATCATGATCTAGAAACGTAGAAATAGTCGAACTGGTAATATGCTGACTCAACTAAACTAAAGAAATTTTGTGTACAGAAACCAGCTGGAAAAATTGATGCATAGAGCCTTCAGCTGCCGTATTTTGTTTTGAGGTTATTCTCAAGCCTCGGACGGCTGAAAAGAACAGAATAATTTTGAGTTCAAAATAGTAAAACAACGGCAAAAATAAACAAAGTTCATTTTACGACTTACAGTTTGTCTTAGACACTCACACTAAACTGACTTAGCACAAAACTTCGAACGGAAAATACTGGAATACTTTGGAAGATTACATGGAGAACTAACTTTCCTCCTGAATATTATTCTTTTGACAACCTTTATCCTTTTTTCTGAGCTACCCAGCCGTCCGTCTCTAGAAACTCGGTCACCGACCGCATTGGCGCCCGAGTATACCGTCTGCAGTTTCGACAGCGACGCCAAAGTCAACAACCCCGCAAGCCGCGAGGTTTCGTTACAAGTTTAGCCCAAATAAAGCTGATTTTCTGGACTTCCAAGTTCCCAACATAAGAAAACGTTTTATCAATGCCAGATTGATCTGTTATCACGAGTTCAACTTGCATTTGTCTATTAAATTGCGAATCTCAAAAGAAGACGATGGTAGTCGAAGATCTCTCTCTGCCAACCCCAGAGAATATAGTTGCTTGAAAGATCGACGAATTAGAGCTACAGCATATAGCAAAGATTCTGGACACTTTACACAACTATGTTTTCAATATAGTCCATCCAGAATTAGTATGAGAAATTACCAGAAAGGACGACTGGACGCAACAACATTTAAGTTAATCTGTATTCATTTTATTTGATATTTTAACCAAATGGTGACTATTGATAAAACTTGATTCATTAATATGATCCTGAAACAAAGGAACACTCAATTCAGTGAAAATATGTTGGCTTAACTTTTGGCCCAATAATTCAAGAACAGAAATCAGCAGGAAAAGTTGTTGTCTCTGTTTTTTCGGGCAAAAATTTCTTACCACAGAGTAAAACAGTGTTAATTGCGAATCTGTTTCATTTTGATGTCTATTCGATTCGACCGAAATGAATTGGACTCTCTAGAGCCTGGACTTCGAGGCTGCTAACATATATAGATCTCAGTACGAGTTCAACTTGCATTTGCCAACAGTTAGCACAGGACTTCAAGAGAACTCTATATGGACCTCAGAGGATTTGATATGTAACGTGCGAGAGTGTGGAGGCACATAAAAGTGGAGTAGGCTTGGACTTGACCGCGACGGGGCGGAGCCTTTCGTCCTCCCTGCATCGCGCCGCACCGCATCACATCACCCCTCCCGATGAAAGCTTCTAGCAATATTCTAGAAATATAATAGAATTTTCGAAAAGTGGATATTTCTATATATAAAGGCAAGCCAAAAACTTGAGTGATGTAGTGTAATGGAGAATCCAGAGCAGTGAATATCAAACAGTGAAGTGAACATTGTATATAAATAGTTAAATATAAATATCTGCGACTTTGTTTGAGTTAGTATTAAGTGATAAATAAATAATATAGTGTTGTTAGTGATATCCAGAAGAATAAGACTTTTATTTCATTTTAAATTATTAAATAGTGACTTTTATTTAATTACAAACTATTTTTTCAAGCAATAAACATTACAGATACTTCATATCAAATGTCTTTGAAGGAATGATAAACTGGACTGCAGCACATAACAAAACGACTTTTTCCTCTTGGATTCCTAGAAGTCTGAATGCCTAGCAAAAACTATTGAAAGGCACAACATCCAAACTTATCTGTAGTCGTTTTGAAAATATTTAATTCGAATTTTTTAACAAACTGTGACTATATATAAACTATAAACTAAATGGGACGAATTCCCTTTTTGGATATCTTATTCTAGAGAAAGATTTTTGGCTTTGACAGAGGAACAGTTTATTTATCTCATTAATCCGCAGATCTACACAATATTCTTGGGAAGAGGAGGGACTCGCTAAACCATTCTCCATATAATTTGTTACGTTAATGCCAAACTTCTTTCTTAATTTCATTAGCTCTACCTTCACTGCAGAGTTTCCATTTGGTTCACCGAAATATCATTCCCTTCCACTAGTGGAAGAAATACAGGACAGCACCTGACAAGCCTGCTGCCTTGGGAGAGGGGCATAGACCGTTTGAGCACGGCAGTCAAATTTTTAATGCGTACAGCGAGGTCTTCCGTAATCCCTATGTACCACTTGAGCACGGCAGAAGCTTAACAGATTATTGGATAAACCATAAACAAAAATAGTAAGTAAAATGTTAAATCTTCAATGTACAATGCAAATAGCCGAAATGAACCAATCACGTAAGGACAATGGGAAAAAAGCACCCTAATTGGACTATTTTCAGTAAAATGAATTATTTTAATTGTAAGAAAGTGTGAATATTTGTAAATTTTTTTTTCTAATACTTATATAGTTTATGTCAGTCGGTATTTGTTTATGATAAAATAAAATGAGTTGCTATCCAAGTTCGTTATATATTAACTCATAATTTTTGGCATTTAGAGAAGATACATTTATTTGAGAATAAAAGATTAAAGTAATAAACTTGGCTTAAACGGTATATAGGGATTAAGAGAAAAATGCTCAAATTGCCTATGGGATTAGGACAAAACTGATCGCCGCGCTCAAACGGCCTTGGGAGCTCTTTCAACTTGAACTGTTTACATGGCTTTGTTTTCCAAGTAATCTCGGTTAGTTTACTTGATGTTTTTTTAAGGAAAAGTTCTTGCTTCTTTTTTTTGGAGAATTATGGGTTACTACGTGTGGATTACTTGCAACAAAGCAAAACAGTATTTATTAAGAACAATTTATCCATGCCAGTTTGATTCTCTGTTCTCAAATATATCTCAGTTTAAGATTACGACTTGCATTATGTCGACATTTTTTCATTGGGCTACGGATTTCAGAAGAGAAAGAAAAGGAGAAGTTTTTACTTCCATTTCGGACTGACATGGAATACTTTTTATAGGTCATTCATAACAGAATTGAGTTTATTTGAATCGTTTTTGGAATGAAGTCATTCAATTCGAAACTATGTCTTATGTGTTTTCGAAAATTGCAATGTTTTTGGAGTTTTGTGAAAAGTGCGGCAATGTTAAGCGTTCCTAAAAATTGTCGAAACTTCCAGCAGTCGATTGGCAATTGTCCCGCGGGGTGAGAGACGTATCTCACGCCAACTGCTCGTTAAAGCGCCTTTTACAATGCTCAACGCGCTTTTTATTTGATAATCAGATACTGAAGCAAGGATTTACTTCTTCACTTCACCCTTCTCTTCTGCTACTCTTTCGAAAACGTCGCCTTCGCCCATGCAAATAAATTACTTCTACACGTGCTTCTGTCGCTTTTTATTGTTATTAGATTTTTTCTTTGGTGATGTTATCACCACTACAACTTCGACAATGCTCAGTGTTGAGTTACTGAAACTCTAATCACCCTGAATGTGGGGATTTTTCTTTTTGTTGAGATGCCAACAATGAACAGGAGAAGGAGGTTGAAGCATTGAAGATGGCAATTATTTTTCCGTTACTATTGAGTCTAATGACTTGAAGTCCTAGGAGCTAGATGGCTTTGTCCGATACAAATGAAATTCTGGAATTATAATTCTTGGGTACATTACGGATCATTGTAAACACTCATTACTTTTTACTATTACGTCGCAAAACCTTATACGTATTTTAACTAGTCATTATATAACAAAAGCTTCGAAATTAAGCGAATATACAGTTAAAAAAATAAGATGTGTCAGAGACAAGTTACAGAATTGCAGGATACATAAATTTGGTCGTACGTCACTGGTTGTCATATTTAATATGATCCATTACATATAACGAAACTCTTGGTAATGTAAATATAATATCATTTTTGCTACATTGTTATAGTGGCTTAATTTGCGGTAAAATAAACAGTACCCCAATGGCATTTTAATGCAATACTTTTGGCTGAAAGTACTATTATTTGTTCTGTATACCGTGGTCTGTAATTTTACGCTAAGCCATTGACGTAACAAGCAAATTGAGGTACTTGAAGAGTACATTACAACATAATACTGCATTGTAATACTGGCGAAAAACCAATCATAATATAAACAGTTCATGATCTGGTTTCGTCAGTTTGTAAAAATATGTCCCTCTTTTGACAACCTTAAACAACAAAACAACTTCACAATGTCTGTCAGAGTTAGCATTCAGGCTTGTGATGTCATTCATTTTCTGCTCGTGTACTTTTGAATTTTTAACTATTTTTGTTCAACAATGTGGAACAGACATTAATGACTCTTAAAGTATCTAAAATTGTTACAAATGAATGAGATTTTCGTGGGTTTAGTTTAGAATGTAAGGTAATTTAACTGTCATCCACAAAAGACTAGTTATTCCATCACTGAAGGAGATAATTCTATATATTTGAGCTGGAATCAAGAAATTCTTGTTCAAGCTCACTGCTAAATTGCCTTGTAGTTTACTATTCGCTTAACTAATGTATAAAATGATTGCTGAACGCTCAGTTAGTCATAGCATGCATAGCATGAAAGAGAGATGTTACATTGTTTATATTGAAAATAAAGCAGCCAGTCCACGCGTAGAGTGCATATCTGAAGTATTATTGAAACTCTTGAATTTAATTTAAAATTCAAGCTTACCAACTGAATCTACCGAGACTTCACGACTATAGCACTAAAAAAAATGTTACCAGCGCCATCTCATATTACAAAAGTATAACTTTCAAGCATTACCTCCATCTTTGATACAAAAGCTTCTGCGCAGTGGTGCCTCTATATAAACACTCGGGACGCCTAAAAACAGCTTAAAATAATGGCCGACTAAAGAAACACAATTTTACTGATATAGATTGCATTTTACGCTATGTTTTGGGTGTAAAGAAGCTTTTAGCTCGATTGGTGCTGCATTAATCAACAATCAACAAGAAACACACCAAATGAATACTCCTCAAGAGTTTTTAGATTCATTTAAAAGCAATTCCTAAAAGTTTCCTCGACAGTTCATAACGAAAGATGAAACTTGGATTTATTGCTACACGCTGGAGACGAAGGAACAGTCAAAGCAGTGAATAGGTGCACCAAAGAAAGCGAAAACAGTTCTGTCGCAGGAAAGGTCATGACTAGGGTTTTCTGAGACTCTAGTGGAGTGGTGCTCATAGACTAACCGGAAAAAGACAGAACCATCATCGGAGAGTATAGTGCTTAACTATCGGACCATTCGAAAGGATGTTAACGTTCACTTCTGGCCAAAAACACAACGATATCACCTCTACAAATAAGTCTTAGGTTATTGGCTCGAAACTTCATAAGCTACACTTTTTTGAGATAATTGAAGTCTTTAAAAAATATCGTATTCTGCACGATTCATTCTAATGTTATAAGAATTATTATTGAAATATGTCAAAAAATACAGATACCATTATCAGATAAATAACATTTAGAGTTTGTAGCTGTACCTTTCGAGTCAATTGAGATAATCAAAATGTGTGGAAAGTATTGTGATCTACATACTTCGATGTAAAACGATAGAGAGTTTTATCAGAGTATCTTCAAAAATACAATTATGATCGATTGAAATTCAATACTCAATAATACTTCTAAAATCGACTACTGCACTAGCACAATGTTTGTTGCTGTGCCTTCTGAACGAAACAAGATAATTAAAATTTGTAAGGAACATGTTGTTCAACACATTTAATAAAATCAATAAAAATGTTTCAGAAATTGAACTGACAAGATATTTCTGTTTTAAAAATGAGAATAAAAGATTATCAACAATATCAAAATTCGATAGACAATGTAAATATTTGGATTTTCATTCAATTTATTCTCGATTATGTATTGAAACAGCTCTTTCACATTTTTAATGAAGTCTGGTACATTTAGAATCATAGTTTGTAATTTTTCATACAATTCGTAAGGTTGGAAATCACTACTCTCACCCACTCGCAGGACAGTGTATAAATCTTGAAAGCTTTTTATTATTTGCTCTTTTGGTATATTTTTGAATTCTCTCAAATTATATAGGAAATCAAAATTCTCAAAATGTTATTGTGTTAAAAAAAATCTGACTCATATCGGCTCGAAGCTTGAGGCGCGAGGCCCCTCGGATCGCGAGTGTTTAGTTTTTTAATTCATTTTGATTATCAGTAAATGATTTGTAGATCTATTGAAAAAGTTTTCAACAACGCCTGTATTCTGAATTTTTTATAGCTGATGCATGCAACCCCTGAAGTTTTCCAGCTAAAAACCCCAGACCAATCATGTTATATTTATGAGTTCACGCTTACTCATTTCTTTCTTGTTCATTGATATTGTTATTTGCGCATTATCAGCACGCCTGTGAAAGAACCGTCTATTGTTACATTGTATTTTCTGAAGAAATTTATTGGTAAATGTGTATTTTATTACCCAGATGTAATTTTCAGAAAGATTTGTTCACAAACATTTGTAATATAAGAATTACGTGAGATATAAAGATAAAAAGTATACATTAGTTTTCAATTCGTGCAACTTGTAAAGAATTTGTGAAATTATACTGTAATTTATTCAAAACTTCTTATTAAAGCTGCCTTAATAACCAAACTTACAAACGGCAAAAGTAATAAGTAGAACTCGAATTGTAGCAAATGTGCTTTATTCTTTTATGTTGTTACAAATGAATTCAAAGCAACCCAACTGAAATTAAAAGGAATAAATAATACACTACATACAGGCCTAATGATGCATTATAAAAAATGGATTTCTATATCGTTCCTAGAAGCAGTTTTTAGTTTAATATGCTGAGTATTACCTATTTGGTCACTTTTCTAGAATATAACGAACAAATTTTGTTTCACCTGTCCTGCTAAAGCCTCAAAGAAACATTTCTCCATCATCATTAATTTTCGAATTGGTAATCTTCCCATTGTCCAGTTTCGGTAACATTTTGTGCCCATTGGCTTATCGGTGTTCAACGGAAGCCCTTTCATAGTCTTCTGAGATAATTAGACTAACACCTTTCGTTTGTCTTCACGAGAAAAGATAGCATCTCAATTATTTTAGACATTAATACTGGAATCGAAATACGTCACAAAGTGGACGCCTGCTCATTTTTATACGTCACTTTGTGGAGAAGTGGCGCTGTTGAACATAGAGTCGAATTCCTACTGTTTTTTATATCAACCTATTTTTTCATATTACCGTCAATCTTTGAAGGAATATTTTTTTTACGATAGGTTCATTGATTTCAATTTATTTTTACTTCATAATGCAACGCAAAAGTTGAATGATTTGTTTATTTCCATCATAGCAATTTCTAACTACGGGAATTCAACGCTATGGTTCTTTTATAATTTTTCTTCACCCCTCAGTAGCTTCAGCAGTTTCAGCGTCATTTCTCTATCTCTTCTCTTATTGATGTCTTAATTTGAGCGGCGTATCCAAGGATACAGACATGGACAAATGACGTTAGCCTGGCTCTCACGAATTAAATATAAACAACATTTATTACTGTCATTTTTCACACCAATTTGACATTGAACTAAACGTTCTTCGCTTCTCCAGTCCTTTAAGAAGACTGCTCCTTGTAATTAAGAAAAAGTTTGAATGCTTTGCCTGCAGATTACCGCTTTAAATATTTCGTAAGAAATTGACCGTTTGGGACTTGGTTACTTACAGGGGAACAGAAACCCAATCGGGAACCATATCTCAAAAATTTGAATAGAAGTTGGAAGGATGAGGAGTTTGCTCAATGATTCGAGCCAAAATTCAAACTAAAAACTAAAAAATATAAATTGGTTCTATTTTAAACCATCAGCTGTACCAAAAACTAAAAATTATTAGGACAAAACCTTACATCTGTTGAGATTCTGACGCCTGGTAAAAAATCGTGCAATACTAGCAGTGCTGTCTTCTCGTATCTGATGCCAAGGGACACTTTTTGTCGCTGTGTCAACGGAATAAGTAATAATCTCACTTTCAACAGACTAAAATATAATCGTGGAGTGCATAAAAGCCTGTATGATTAAATAAGAACGACTTGTGAAGAAAAATGTGACTCCAAGCCCACCAAAAGAAATATTTCAAATTTCAGACTTTTATTTAATCGTAATGGCATCCGACACGAAAGGACAGCACTGTTAGTACTGCACAATTTCTTACCAGACGTCAGCATCTCAAGAATTTGCAGGTTTGTGTCCTAATTATTTTCTTCTTAGTTGATAATTAAAATTAAACTGGTCAACTTAAAAGTTTCTTCAAGCTATTTTCATCTATTTTTCGTTTCAAAACCAAGCCACCAGGGAAAGGTCCACAAACGGCCCTACTGTTCTGGTTTTGTGGATATAAAATTGATTTACTTCCAAATCGTTCCACATCCTTCTTTCTCGAAATTTGGCACCTATCCATTCTGGCATTCTCTAATATCAAGAAAAGACTAGCTGAGAGGATATTACATCTCAATCATATCGTTCAGAGAAGATCAACAAAATGGGAAAGCTTTGAACTAAACTAAAAGGGGACAATGTTCTAGGCTAGGGTAATAATTTTTGTGACAAGGATTCAAAGATCTGGACAGGTTTGCAAGATTCGTAGCACATCGTTCCACATTTGGCGCCTATTTCCATCCAAAATGAAGAAAGTCCAGCAGCATGGACTTCCTATCCTCATGAGGAGATAATTGTTTTTATGAATGCTTGTTTGTCAGATTAGGAACAACCATATTCTTTTGGAAAGATCTGCAAAAAGAAGCAGCTTCGAATAAAATGTATAAGCCTAAAAAGGGACTATAATTTTTGATATGTATGTTCTCCAGAAATGCTTGCTTCAAAATATTACTTCTGGTAATACTAATATGTTTCCGATTTTTTCATATATCCTTCGATGTCGTTGTAGTAATCAAGGTATTAAGGGTATTAAAAGGATAATAATGCCTGAGGTCAACAGTGTACTTTCCGAGGGCCTCTGGCCCGAGGTATGTATGTTGATCGTAGGCATTATCGTCCGTCCAACTCCCGTGGTGCCTTCAATGTTCAATGTCCGACTTTTATACTATTTCAATCAAAGTTTTCAGCAATGTATGCCCTGACATTGTGATTTCTGTCAGAGAAATTACTCTAGTTACTTGCCGTAACTAGGAAACTTGTTTGTTATTTTGCCCTCAGGTATTATTTTTTGCGTAATAACCCTGGAATCAGTATTATTATAACAATAATAATGAACTAGTCGGACTTTAAAGATAATTTTGTCAATAATCTTCTGCAATTTGATCAGGATTTTCCAATCATAGTAAAAAGTCGATTCTACTGCAGTTATCACATCTTACTGAGTTCTAGAGAGAGAGAGATTATGAGATCTATTTTAATGTAAAGTAGAGACACGTTTCAATGTTTCTGGAAGTCAGGAGTTGTTTAATTATTATTGAGGAAGTCTAGGCAGAGTACTTGAAAACTTGCAAGTATAAATATATTGAGGACCTTCCAATCACTTCAATTACTGTAATAAAGTCATCACAAGGAATGTGAATAGGAAGAAGGATATCAGATCTATTTCAATAGGTAGATAGTGGAGAGACGTTTTAATATTTCCGGAAGTCAGGAGTTATTAAATAACTTTTAAGGGAGTCCAGGCAAAGTACTTGAAAGCTTCCAGGTATAAATGCATTGAGGATCTTCCAACCACTTCAAAACGATGACATTGCTGCAGTAAAGTCATCTTGACGAAAATAAAAGAGAAAGGTTATGGGATATATTCAGATAAATGATAAATCATTCCCAAAAGAACTACTTTTAGAGAAAATAGATATTCCAGTTTGCAATAATTTCCTACATGCTGGATTTTTGTATAGCTCTTAAATACGTCATAACAAGTGCTATGTCAAAAGTCCTCATCAATTCCACTTTCTACGATACTTTTTTTCCTACGAAGCACCGTTCTCGAGTTATCGCGAATTCAGACCGTAGGTATGCACACATTTCCACACCATCATTGATGTAGTGTATTCGGCGCTTTTTTCAAAATAGTTTCCCCAGTAGGAATACTCCACGATATTATTCGGTCCAGGAAATTTAAAGGGACATATTTTATTAATATAATGAAAATTGTAGGAAATTACATTATTCATCATTAAATTCTTCATGATCACTCGTTTCTTCCTCATCGCTCTCTTCTTTCTCTTCGTGCTCTATTTGTGTTGACTGCTCTAAGAAGAGAGCTATGTCAGTTAGATCCTCATCGATTTCAGATGAATCGTCATCTATTGCATTTGATTCAACATCAGTGTAAAAGTGGCCTTATCAATTGGCATAGACTGGTGAACAAAATAATCCAATTTTTCTGCTCAACGCAATTGTTCGTACAGTCTTATTTATTATTATTGACATGAGGTGGTGTCCTATCATAGTTCCCTGTACTGCGGCCTTTTGGCCTATTGTACCTTCTGTGTTTCACTCCTCCGATAGGAGTCCCGTCTGTCTAACGAAGTTCAGGATTTTCTTCAGATTTAACTCTTTTAAGTTCTTCGAGGGCAGTTTTTCCGCTTCTAGAAGACTATGTCTGCTGGAAATGAACGCCTCGCAGTGACATATTACGTGTTCAGGAGTTTCCTCCTCTTCTCCACTACCTCTGCATATTGGTTCTTGTTTCAGTCCCAAAGTATGTAGGTGTTTATTCATTGCACAGTGTCCCGTTAGTAGTCCTGTTATTTGCCTGACATTATTCCTACTCATGGTGAGTAGACTGTCTGTCCTTTTCTTGGATGGTTCATCCAGGAAGAGCCTTGCTTGTCTCTGCCCTGGTGATTGTACCCAGTAGATTTTATGCCATTGCTGGAGCATCGTTTTCATTTCCTGTTTGACTCTTTCCGTAGAAATTCCGCAAGCAGGTTCTGGTCCGATGAAGGGCAGATTTGTCCCGTCGTTGGCTAGGCGGTCGACTACCTGGTTTCCTTCAATCTCTGAATGCCCTGGTACCCATATCAATTTTTCTTTATTCCTCGCTCCAAGAGTATTAAGTCTATGAATACAATCTAGGACAAGTCCAGATCTTATTTCTGAAGCCTCTAATGCTTTTAAAACGGCTTGGCTATCTGTAACTATGAAGATTCTCCTATTGTTATAGTTCCTCTCCCATAGTAGCTGTACACTGATCGCGATCGCGTACAGTTCGGCTTGAAATACTGTCGCATTTGTTCCGAGTCCAACCGACTGGTTGTGTCTCTGTCCTTTTGCTCCATGTATTCCTGCTCCGGTTCCATTGATTGTCTTACAGCCGTCTGTGTAGATGACGATGTCATTTTTGTCTACCGGTTTGTTTATTTGCTCCCAATCATCCCTTGTAGGAATTTCTATCCTGTAGGTTTTGATAATGGTATGCTTAATACTAATTCGGTCTGGCACCATCTGTAGAATGGGATGCTTGTCCATCTCCGCAAAAATTTTGGAGTGTCCTTCCCTGCATTTTTCTTCCTTTGAGTGAACTTTTGTTCTATATGCGTTGCCAAGTGCTCTCGCTTTTACAGCTAAGTGTAATGGAGGTAGACTTAACAGGGTTTCCATCGCCGCCATTGGTGTTGTTGACATAGCTCCCGTAATTCCTAGGCAGGCCAGTCTTTGGACCCTGCTTAGTGTATTCTGACAGTGCTTTGTCAATGTTCTTTACCACCAGGCAATGCTGGCGTACAGTCTTTCTTGCAATTATAAAAAATTGTATTCAGCAGTTTATCTGGAGCAGGTGGAAGTAAAGTCTAGATAGGCTCCAAACTATTATTCATCAATTTACAATCCAGTCTTCAGGATTCAGTTCATTGTCCAACCACACTTGTACTTGATAGAACACACGAAACAAGTGTTGATAAGCAGAAGCAGATGTTGGAGGGAGACAAGATAACGCACTCTTTTATTCCATCTTCAATTAAGCAAACTTTAGACATTTTCATAAAATTTTGTTACGGCACAAAATCTACAAACACGTCTATTTTCTACGAAAAACCGTTTAAAACTGACTGGATTGTTGATGTCACTCAAGGCCAACCGACTAATGGAAGTAGGGACGGCCGTTGTCTCACTCGTATAGTATTTGAGTGGATGAATCACAAAAACTAATATTCCAATTTTTTTTCTTTCAAATTATGCATACTAGCCACATATAAGTGCATATTCATATTTTCTAGGTTTGAAATCGCAATAACTCGAGAAGGGTGCTTCGAAGAAAAAAAATATTGACACATTTTTTGTAGAAAATATTACGTTCTATAAATTTTTGCCCAACCAATTTTCCGGTAGCTCTCACCATTTCAGAGATATACGCAAAAAGCATAAATTTGTGACTGTTGACCTCGGATAAAAAACAACACACAAGCGCAATCGACGGGGACTTTTGACAGAATTTGTAATGATGTATTCAAGACCTGTACCAAAACTCAGAATTTTGGGGACCATGAGTAATGTTCTAATGTCAAATATTTTGGGCTGCCTCTTGTTTACTGTAGTAAATTTTTCTCTAGGGGCTTCATTTGATCAGACTTTTTTTACTTTGTAGACGTAAATGAATGCGAAGACACAGGTTGACGTTAATTATGATTACTTCTATCTGGGAGGTGCCAGGTTCATGATGGGGTCACATCAATGTTCTTGAAGGTGCCGCCAACTGCAGGCACAATAGTGAGGGTCTCTCACCTTCGGTTTAGTAATTAATGAAGAATTAAAATGGAAAACGCTGCTGCTGCTGATGATGCTTCTGAAGAATCTCTTCTCATTTTATTTTTTGATGTACACAATTACATATCCTGCCTTTCAAAGGAGCTCACGTATACGACATCAGTATTCTACATAAAATGGATTCTTGTTCAACAACAGATTCCCAAAAAATAACAACTTAACATCTTCGTTTCGGTTTTAATACCAAGCGATATAAAAGCAATTATAATTTGCTTAATACCATTAACAACACATCGCAAAACAAGCAAAACCGTCCACAATACATAATTTCCAATTACCAAAAAGAAAAAAACCAGTTCACGCATCAGGAACAATTTTCATCATCTCCATTGCAAAATGCATTTCTTGCCAACTCTTTTCTCCTCCCTAGCTATTTTTTAAATGCTTACACACAATCATTAAGGAGTTTTTGTTATACAGCGACTTGTTTTTGTCTCGCTGAAATATTAATTTGTAAGTTTTTATGCTTGGTTCTCGCTATGGGCATTGTTCGAGAACTATTCATTGGATGCTGCTTAATAGCACAGGGAAGATGACTTCGTTTAGAGAATCCAAATATTTTAGACTAGAAAAAATATTTTTAAGGTAATTCAGATTTCTTCATCCTTTTCTCTCTTTTAATATTTCATCCCCAAACTGACAAAGAAAGCCAGCAACAAGGATGAAGCACTGAAGAGAGACAGACTCAAAATGAGTTTAATTTGGAGCCCTCACAACGTATCAAGCCGCGTGTTTTTGTGTGAATCGACATTAATTAATTATCGAGGCAGTGTAAGGCCATTGTGGGCTGATGGGGCCCTAATAGCGGAGCTCCCGCGCTAAGATTGGCGGTGGCATTCACAAAGTGCCGCTAAAGTAGCCTACACTCCAAACATCATTAGTTACCCATTGTCTAAGCTAAACTCAGGGCAAAGGATATAGAGTTTCATAAGTCGGAGAGAGATGGATTATTCAAAGGGGTGCAGGGCGAAATAGGGTGCGAATTTTGTAGGAATTGAGAGTCGAGGTGGTTTATTATATTCCATGAAAGAGGTAATGACCTAATAGAATAAATTTATATCATTTGAAGCTGTTACACTGTGTTGAATACAAGAACAACCTTCAGTGTCTACAAACAATTAATTGAAGATGCTTCTGAAGAATGTTTACCTCCTACTGCCATCTACCGATGGCAGCGTAAAATATTTGTCACTATCATCGTAGGCGACCGTGAAATAAAAACAAAATTGAAATGAATTTTACTCTGTCATGAGACGCATCACGACATTTGTTATTTTTCCTACAATTACGAAATAATTATCCTTTTGTTAATTACAAAAATTAAGACGATTTACATAACGCGAGGTAATTAAGATCGCAATTATAGGAATAATTAGTAAATTGTATATCGTGGCTGGGACAATCTTTAATTTTATAAAATTATAAGTAATTGAAGATTCACAGGATATGAAGGACAAAAAAATTTTCACGTTTTCAACTGCCATATTTTGGAAATTATTAAACGCATAATTATTTTCTTTATCATGGAAATCGATTTGGAAATTATTTCATAATTTTTTGCTTCAAAACGGAATCTAAATTTCAAAACGCAAAGCGAGAACGTGTGTGACATAATAGCGGCAACGTCGTCTCTAACTTGGATGTAATTTAAATTTTTTTCCAGTTCAGTGGAGACTGATTACATTTTTCGAAAGCTCGATCGTCAATTCTTTGATTTTAAATAACGTATCAAGCCCAGTATGACTGCGAACTTATCTTGGTGTAACTTTTCCATCAAATATTAATCAGTACGCTCCCTTTCGCCTCTACCAGTTTTACTCTATTTTCAACCACCTGCAATATATATTTCAGCGAGACTTAGGAATCGATGTGAAATGCAATCACAATACTTTTATCTTTGACTGGACATTATGCCCGGATGAATTCAGTGCATTATTCTATTTTTGTCTTACACCATGGTATCAGCAAGATGGTATCAAACGTTCCTTCCGTCCGCTCAAATAGTCAAACCTTCCTTCCGCAGGTCAAGTGCTGCGTCGAGCTGCAGACGTCCGCAAGGAAACCTACGAGTTGATTCAGTTATCTTCGCAACACACGATTATATGTTAGATCTGCGGCACATACTCTATATCAGTGTGTTTACTCATTTGTTCTCGTAATTCTGCGCAAAATATTTTTAAAAATTTTTCTTGTGCCCGTCCTCTTTCAAAACTCATTAGCTGCCACTGGATCTAAATCTGACATAATGTTATGTTTATTGCTTGAAAAAATAGCTTATAATTAAATTAAAAATCACAATTTAATAATTGAAAATGAAATATCACCAGCAACACTATATTATTTATTTATCACTTAATACTAACTTAAAAAAAGCCGCAGATATTCATTTTTAACTATTTATATACACTGATCACTTCACTGTTTGATATTCACTGCTCTAGATTCACCATTACACTACACCACACAAGTCTTTTGCTTACCCTTATATATAGAAATATCCATTTCTCGAAAGTTCTACCACATTTCTGGAATACTGCTAGAGGCTTCCATCGGGAGGGATGCTGTGATGCGGCGCGGCGCGACGCAACGAGGACGAAAGGCTCCGCCCTGGCAAGGTCATCTTTACGAGTCTCCACACTCTCGCACGTTACAATAAATTTTTTATTAAAATGAAGCGATACTAGATGTCTCTGTCTAGTCTAATTTTGTTTTAGAGTAAATCAGACTCACGGAAAATCAGTGATTAAGGCGGGATGGACAAGAATTTAAATTTGACATTTTAGAAAGAAAACATTCAAACATTAAAATTAATTCTCGCATACAGAATAATTGTCAAAGATATAAATTAAAAACTCATTCAAGAAATAATTTTGACAGATAACATGTTTTAAATCACAAATTTTGAGTTTTCATTGAATCATAAAGTATACAGTACAAGGGTTATCTAATTTTGATAGAAAACTGGTTTTAAATTAAAAATTATGATTTTTTTATTGAATTATAGGGTATATGTAATTTATAGAATATTATTATATAGAGCAAATGGCCTCCACGGCTTTGTTGGTACATACAGACTCTTGTAAAAATTTCCATGACTGTTTTGCACACTAAATGTAAAACAATTTTGTTGATACACCTTACAATGTAGGCACAAAATACTTGATTATCCTGTCACGATAGCGAGCACCATTAAATGTTTTTGCCTGATCAGCTGTTTTTTCAAAGAATGGTTCAATAATGCCTTCAGCCCAAAATTTGCAATAAACAGTGACACATTCTCAACAATCACTCGTGGAGTTTTTGAATCCCAAATGCGACAATTCTCACGATTTATGAAATCTTAAAAATTATAATGAGCGTCATCGCTGATAATTGAGAGTAATGCAGATTCGAATCGAGTATTATTATTTGTAATATGACAGATCCCTAGTGGCGGATTATCCCTAAGGCAAACTAGGCACGTGCCTAGGGGCGCATGGTTACGACAAAATTAATTTTGTAAGTGAGTAAATACCTACTTCCTCACACATTATAAAAAAATAGTTTTCATAGAGATATAGAGCTACTGAAGGGCTCCCTATCTAGGTATTTGATTTATATTAATATAGCATGTATACAGTGCGCATGTGAGTGCGATTCTAGTGACTCCTTAGTGGAATTTAGTCAGTGGCACTAAAACAGTGTTTGTTGCTCTCAACAGGTGGAGAAATTGAAGTTATCAATAGTTCTGAAGTTGTACAAAGCGACAAAGTATTTTATTTATGTCCATCAATTATTATTGGGCTCTGCAGAGGCTAACACATCATCGATGACCCTCTGTCGGCCATATATTATAGATTTCAATAAATAGATTAGTTTTAGTATTACAAATATGAGAAAAATAAGAACTATTGACGGTCAGATTCAGTTGACCATGAAAACTTTATTTATTGATTAATATCATTAAGAAATGTATACATTGCGCGGTGTGAGTAAGATGGCGATACTAGTGACTCATTAAAATGAAATTTGGTCAGTGGCAATAAAAAATGGTCTTGTTTTCAACCGGTGGTGCTTCGAGCCCAACTAACTGACGGGCTTCACTCACTCTAACCAAGCTCGACGTGGAGTCTTGAGTCCTCTGTCCTTAAATAAATAGAATTTAAATTAAAATTGCGATATGTAATACAGTAGTAGAAGAAATTAATACGGCGGATCAATATGGCTATCATTTATTTGATCGCATTTGAGGTAAATCTACATTTATATTGGAATGAACTGTATTAAAATCGGAAATCAAATTATGATGGATATACCTGTAAGCGTATTGAGACAAATAGCATTGAAATTGGAAATTCGATCGAAAAAATATGAGACTGGATGATAGAATTTGAAAAATTGTATGCAGATATCATCATATCATATTTAGAGCATATCAATATGGCGGATCAATATGGCTGCCAAATAAATATTTGTATTTTCTTTTCCAGAAATGAGTCGCATTACCTATAATAAAAAACTTAGTCGCAGAAATTCTTTAATGGTGTAACGGAACAAATCGGAAGGTAAATACAGAAATAATTGTTTTAAAAATAACAATGTGGAATAATTAAATATCGTGATAAAAGTGAATAATGCTAAAATTCATTAACGCAATATATTCACGAAAACAAAAACTACTATTGTTCTATTTCATGGAAAAATTCTTGGAAACGAAAACAAAAGCTAGAGTACTAAAACAAAACGTAAACTAAACAATAAATCTCATATACAAATGTTAATTACCGCCTTTTTTCATGAGCAATTTGCTTAAAACTACCTTTCAGGGTATATTTATTTTATTTCCCATTTCAAAGAACTAAAAATTCCTGCTTAGAGTAAAGGAAACAAGGAACGTTCTTTTTAACTTTACTCGTAAGTGAGGAAGGAAGCGTTAGCAATAAAACGCACAAACACACACACAATCATACATATGTACTCACATGATGTTGTGTATTGTTACCAACACACACAAAAAAGGCACTAAGATTTTATGCGCCCCAAACGAAGTCAGTTTGGGTCGGTTTCCGGAGTGATACAATGCTGGTAATCCTGACTGAGGAGGAAGATTAAATAAGCTTTTTTCTGGAAGTTTTATGCAGAAATTGCGTTTATGTTAATATTCTAGAAAATAGACTTTTTATTTTATTTGCAAAGTTAAATGATTTATTAGGTTTTTAAAGGCGTGAAATTAACTTTCCAGTAAAGATTCAAATGGGAAATTGCATTTAAGCGGGAAACAGCTATTTTTATTATTTAACAGAAGTAATCACAAATATCAGAGAGAAATGCCATATTTTTAGAATTTGTAACAATATAATAGGAATTTCAGTGTAATTATTGCCAATTTTCAACAAGAAAAGTATTTGTTTGTCTAATTGGTACATATGTCAATTCAATTCCAAAATCACTATTACTCCTGGAATAATTTGCTGTTAGAATCAATCATATCGATACCATTTAAAAGAACAATTGTTCTAAATAACGACTCAAATTAGTAACTACTCATAATGCCCTCAAATTAGCGACATAATACAATCTGTGCCACATTAATACGTAATGCCGATTGTTCAGATTTGCGTGTGGCTCAATATAATTCTTCCTATTAAATTCGATTAAAATTGCGTTAATTAATGATTAAGGCAATGCAATAATTAAATCTATTTGCGTAACTATCGACAAAACTATACTATTTAGGTTAATAACCCTTGTTATCTTCTATTTGTAATAATTGTTGAGTTTTCTACCTTTTTTCTTGGCAAGTAAGCCAAATTAATGTGATAATCCATTTTAAATGGTCCTATAAGTTAGTTTTGATTGAATCTTATCAGATAACATGTCCTGCTCAATCAAAACGAGCCATTAATTACTAATTTCACAAGGTTTTACGGGTCCTTACATACAATCGCAAAAGTTGAGCGACAAAGTTCTGAATATCAAATAATCGTAAAATTATTAAAAAATTATTTGTAAGGAAGATTTTTACAAAATTTCAGTCCAGTAGGTTGAACAGAAAAAAAGTTATACGACCTGAATGATTTCTTGAAATATTTAGAAAATCGTTGGTCATGGTTCATTTTCTCCCTTTCTTTGATCGGAAGTAAGCTGAATTTTCGTGACAATCGATTAAAAATAATTTTGTGAGCTACGATTGAACGAATTCCATTACATAAAATGTCCTGTGCAATCAAAATGAGCCGTTAACTTCTTATATGCACAAGGTTCTATGGGTCCTTACATACAGTCCCAGAAATTGGGCAGCAATGCTCTGATTTTCAATAACCTCTTAGGTATTAAAAATTAATATTTAAGAAAGCATACCGCAAAGTTTCAGGCTTGTATATTGAACAGAAAAAATCTGACGTGGACATCACGTGACTTACTTGTACATCATTGGATATATATAATCAAACACAATATCTTATTATTCCACGGCTGGTCAGATGCTATGGAAACAGTAGATCATCATTCTTATGCTACAACATTCCTAAATACTGATTTCCACGATTCTACGGCTAACAGTTCTTAATTTATGTGCAAAATTCCAAGATCGTCAAGTGTAGTGCACTTTCGACTCAGTCGATCTCAATGAAAATAGGATATGAGCATCTTTCTAGACAGTACTATCATCTTAAATACTGTATTCTAATATTCTACGTTCAATCGTTTTGGATTTATGCGGAAAAAAAATGTTTCGAGTAAACGGCACTTCCGGCTTAGCCGATCACACTCATAATGCAAGGTGTACAACTAGATGCTATAAAAGTGCTTAATAAAAAATCTCAATATTCTGCGACTGATTATTTTAAATTTATGAGAAAAATTCGAAAAGTCTGTAATATGAAGTGCACTTCCGGCTTAGTCGATTAGAACGAAAATAGGAGATGATCATTTGGATGCTACAGCAATTTTAAATACTGAAGTCCAGTATCCTACGGCTAATCATTCTAAATTTATGCGGAGAATTCAAAAAAAGTATCAGACGAAATGCACTAGGTGCTCATCTAGATCCTAGATCCTATACCAGTCTTTTATACAAAATTTCAGCAGTATACGTTTGACGAATTCTGAAATTTGCGAGTTACGCACATACACACATACGTACCGACATCAAGCCAAAAATAGTCAAAATGGATTCAGGGATGCTCAAAACGGATATTTCCTTCAAAATATCGATAGGTGAATTTTGTCGGTTTCACAATACTTCCTTGTACTCAGTACAAGTAAGTAAAAATGATATATAGGAAAGCTTTTTCCAAAGTTTCAGCCCTGTATGTTCAGAAGAAGAAAAGATATGCGACCTGAAAATCTAATACTAGTTCCAGGTGTGCTCTTGGCGCACGCTGAGTACCTTAGAAGGTATATAAAAGCATGCGAATGGCAGTACACTAATATAAGTCTAATCAGCATTTATCAACAGTGATAAAAGTTTATTCTGCTTTTATTCGATCAGAAATTGACTCGGTAAAAAATTTACATAAGAAAAATCACAACAGTTATAAAAAATTTAAAGCAGGCATGAGAAAAAGCCATCCCGCGGACCGAATCCGGCCCTTTTGATTGTTTAATTCGGCCGGTCAGCACCTGTGTACGTAGCATATACACAAAATTTTCTTTTGAAAAATCACACAAGATTCCAACTGTCGCTGATTGTTTATAACAGAACTGTCAAAACTAATATCTCTGCTTCATCTGATTTACACATAATAACTAGCATAACCTTATAGTAATTAAGGTATCAAGGGTGTTAAAAGGACAATAATGCCTGAGGTCAACAGTGTACTTTCCGAGGGCCTCTGGCCCGAGGTGTGTACGTTGACCGTAGGCATTATTGTCTGTTCAACACCCGTGTTGCCTTCAATGTTTAATGTCCGATTTTTGTTGTATTTCAATCAAAATTTTTAGTAATGTATGTCCTGTCATTGTGACATCTGTCAGAGAAATTACTCTAGTTACTTGCTGTAACTAGGCAACTTGCTTGTTATTTTTGCAAAATAATGCCCTCGGGCATTATTTTGAAACATAATGCCCTTGGGTATTATTTGTTACCTAACTACCCTGAAAACAATGTTATTATGACAATAATAATAAACTAGTCGGACATTAATGTAAATAATGATGCTTTGGGGAAGTAATATTCATGAAATGGTTATCTGTATTAGAAAAAAAAGAATAAAAAATTAACTTTACCTGAACTCGATTCTAATTTGGTACCTGTTGAACCATAGACCAACGCTCTATCTCTGAGCCATAGACTTTGTACATATATTCCATTTATAAAATATTATACACAATTTTCTGCACCCAAATCGAATGAAATTTAGTTTTGAAGTATGGTAACATTTTTGAGTTTATTTATAATAGTAGAGAGTTCGAATATGTAATTTTTTATTAAATTAGTGACTTTGAAGCTTTCTCAACCTAATATCAGCATTAATAAGGCCCAGAAGTTGAGAATAACCCAAAAAAATGGTCACTAAAATATTTATGTTTATAGTTAGAATAATGCTGTACTAATGATACGAATGCAATCAGACCGAAGAGAGAACACTTAAAATATTTTTTTTTGAAATAATACGAAAAATGAGCCCATAAAATAGCGTCTTAAATTTGTTTGTACGACAACGTATAAGTATATAAGAAAATTTCTCTTGGATTTGATATATGCATTTGATATTATTGGGAATGCTTGATGATTGACGGCTAATTTGATCTCAATTTGATTATCTAAAATCTAGGTGTGTTACACCCACTAATAGGTAACCGTTCAACCCTGTCTGTATGAAACGTCAAATAATGCAACAAAATAGGATGAATCTGTTACACTTTGAAAGCTTGTATCTCCCAAAATAATAATCGTAGCATAATCTGTCAATCCTCCGGACCGAGGGATTTCCTGAAATTGGAATTTTGTCCCGCTTTTAAAAGTATTTGCCCCCTGATTTAAAGGGTTTTGGTGATTTGACTATTATTCGAAAACTATGAACGATATCAAAAAATATTAAAAAGATTCGAAAAGAGCAGGATATTTGCTAAGAAAAACCATAATTATCAGTACTTTTAAATAAAGATTTATTGCTGAAATTGCTGTTGAAAATTGTGTTGCGACTATCGTCGCGAAGACGGCGCACTCAGCCGAAACGTGTCAAATTTTGGAAAAAATTGTTTTTATCACCTAAATATTGGCACAAAGCCCCCCCATATATCATATTTCAATATCTTTTGGGTGGTCATTCGAAATTGGGAGCTTAATCGTACTATTTTTGCAACTGTATTCAAGAACTACATTTGTTACAATATGAAAAAAACGAAGTATGGGAATTCAGTCAAGAGTTTTATTTTTATTCTACTCTACAGTTCCGGTCCCACCTGGACCATCTTCAGGAGTGAATAAAATTACTCCTGAAGATGGTCCAGGTGGGACCGAAACTGTAGATTAGAATAAAAATAAAACTCTTTATTGAATTCCCACCCTTCGTTTTCTACATTTCATCTAACAGTCAGCATTATCCACTACTTCCATTTGTTACAATGTTTCCCATTTCTAAATGCCTTTAACGACCTTAAAAGCATGAAATTATTTTCATCTAGATATAAGTATCACGTGGTCACATTTTGTCGTTTTTGGGCGTCTTTTTGGGGGTGTCCCACTCGCTTATAGTTTGATTCTCACAATTTCACGTATCCCTGAAAGTTCTTGAATGTGATACCCGTTTATAGATTGATCTGAATATTTCAATGATGTCAAATAATGAGATTTGTCGTCGACACGAACGTGACAATGTCTGACTGAAATTGATCAACGCGTTAAATCGTTACAAAATTTTTGAAGTAGTTCATGAATAATCATTTCTCAATTAATTATTAATAGTATGATTTTAAGACTCTCAAAAATTTATTTTTATTGGAATATACCCAAAAATAGATTTTAGTTTAATCGGTAGTGATATGAATGCGATAATACGTTAAAGTGGTCGAGGCATTGTGTGGTTATAAGCCGCTTAGAGCTTTCAAGCTCCTAAGCTTTACCATTTTTACGTCCCATCAGTTTGAGATGACACTAAAGTGTGAAAGCTTCGCCATATTTACTGATATTCAGCTCCCTCAAGACTCTGAATATGTAATAAAAATTGTGATGAATGTACAAATCTGATTGAAATAAGTGCTTTTCTTTAAAATGCAATTTCCCCGCAACTTCAGATTGTATAAAATCATCGGGGCGAACTTCACACACGTGTAGCTCCTACTTCTGCCGCAAGATGGCAGGGTGGTTTGCAAAGCACATATTCTCATCGCTTTGATCTCATATCTTGGTTAGTTAGCGTCGTTATGTCTAACCATTCTCTGCTTTCTAATCATATTATGGAAAGCTTCGTCGTCTGCTGCAACCAATATACGTGAACTAAGTTCTATAATGTAATGTAACAGAAACTGAACGTTAGAACCGCTATATTAGATTTAATAACTAGCTTCAGACAGTGTGTTTGTTTCGTAGAGGGTCGTGTATGAATTAGCCAATTAGAAATTCGTTTGAAGTTAATTATAATACATGTTGGTTGCCTCTATTGTTCTTGGGAGCAAAAATTGGTTGACTAATCCATTTTGAGGAATTTTACTCATGGAAAAACAATTATAGATCTTCCAACTTAACGCAAATTTTGATATCTCAATTAGATGCCCAATTTATCAACAAAACTCAAATATTTAAATTCAAACAGATAAAAAAGTCAATCAGATTCAATATTGCATTTTGCACAGAAATATTTGAATTTTTAATCAAAATAGTAACGATCCAAAAAATATTTTTGAATCAATCCAATGATCTTATATGAATTTCTATAAGAATTGATGCTAATTTATTACTTGATTCAATAATGAGGCAAAACAAACAAAAACTGGAAGGAATTTTGAATGAAGCAGGAATTATCATCGCCTGAATATAAATGAGAGAAATTACTGCAAAGTTAATACGAACTCATCAATAAAATAATTAGAAACAATTTTGTTCCAGTAGATTTTACTGTAACATTAACTCTTCACCCATAAAAAAATTAAAACATTTCTAAATTTCAAACAATCTTGCTGCTGCCATCTTTGAAAATTATTCACATGTAAACTCTGAAAATTGATTTATGTTGCTATTTCATAGTTTGAAAAAAACTATTATATTTAATACGAGTGTTTGCATTTCGACCAATCAGAAGACCTAAGTCATAGTCCTATTGCAACCCTTGGATCCGTCTTAACGGGAATTAGACTATAGTCTTAAAATTGATGTTCTTAACGCCTTAATTAATGGCACTAAATGTTAGTGTGGTCCCTGCATTATAATAATAAATATTATATTTCTATCAAATTTCATGAATCAATCTTTAAAATATCTTTCAAAATAATACTATTTGATTACAAATAAAATATTTTATGCTACGCTCCTGATGCTTTCCTCGATTCATTTAACTGCAAAATAGGAATTATTATCAATATTTTTATGATATAATATTATAAACAATATTTTATTTGTATGTATAGACAAAAACTGTAATCACAATAAATAATATATTGTTCCAAATAAATTTAAAATCTAATTAGATCGATTTTCGATCATTCAATCAAGATTGAAAAACATTTTGCAGATAAATAATAAATTTTTGAATATATTTGCTATAATAATAGCAAATTATAATACTTATCACTATTTGCAATATTATTAGCCAATATTCTATTTATGTGAGAACAAATATTCATCAACAAATAATAATAATAAATTGTATCAAATAATATTTTTGAAACATTTAAATTTGAATTTCAATTGCACTTTGAATATTCAATTTTTATATTTATCGGATATTTTTATTCTTAAAATGTACAAAATGCAAGTGCAAATTAACGCATTGACTTTTTCAATAATTTTCCAGTCACGGAAATTTTGATATAGATAAATATATTTTCAAATATGATTTATAAATAATTTTTCACAATACGTTGAGTTTTTGAAATATAATTTTGTATTTTTATTAAAATTCAGTACCAAATTTAATCAATTGATACTTTTGACAATGTTTCATCTTGTCTGATGACGTAAAAGAAGTATTTCTATCTCTTTTTAAATCATTGTGGCTATAAAATATTATTATTTAAATTTGTTATTTGAATAATAACAATTTCTAGATTCTATTTTTGTTTATAACAATATTAATACAATGTTCAATAAACATTTTGCAATAATCCTGCCCTAAAAAAACTGCTCAATTTCTTTCTTACAAATTTCGCTTTTATATTTCTTATAATGTTTAAACAATTATTAATAATAATAATTTATTGTATTTACAACAATTTTACAATATTTTGAATAATTTTATTTCAATATTTTTAAATTTTTATTTTAAAGATTCTTTTCCAATTACTTCGTCGAAGCAAGTTTATTCAATTAAGTACTAATTGATGGTTGCAACACGTAGGAACTTCGGTTTGATTTTTGATAATACTAGTTCCTTTCAGCATACCTATCTCTTTTTAACACATTGGAAAACGTGATATATTTCTTAGATCGTATAATTTATTTCTAAAACATGTTGTTTCGTTTTGCATTGTTCATTGCTATCGCAGCTTTCGTAGAAGCTGCATTTGCGTCGTCGTTGCTCTCGTAAACTGAGTTTAAAAATTATTTTAATAGTGCTTTGTGGTATATTTGGGGTTGTGAATTTTGCTTATTAACATAGAGATCAAAATTTTGTTTATTTAAATATGTAAATTGGGATTTTGGTTCCGCAAATGCGTGTGCGTTAGGTGCATGTATTTTGCGATGTTAGTCTTTGCTTTTATTATGTAATAAATAAATAAAATGTCTTGGTTTTTTTGCAAAGGCCTGTAATGAAAGGTCCAACGTGGGAATCGGTGCACACGTAGGTACCGCTACGAGAGGCACCCCCCCTGGTGAACACCACCGCGTGGATTTGCAATGAGTTCTAGGGCGAACGAGCGAATTAACTGGGGAGTAACGGCATACTCTCGATATGTACCTATCGGAAGTCGGAAAATATGGTAACTGGCGGGGGTCCTTGATTAAGTTCAAGAAACAACATTAGCTGAGACCGATACTTAAGGTTACCATATCGCGTAATTAGGCGGTATCGCGGGCCTCGGAATATGCATTGGCCACGTATTCAAACAACGTATTTTTTTTTGCAAACGACGAGCACACCGGTGCTTGGGTGTCTGAGCGCTCAGGCACTCATTGGGGTAGTAAAGTAGAGTCAAACAGTAGCATAATATATCTGAGCACTTTTAAAATAAAATCGCGAAGTAGTATGGTAGCAATCACCCATCGCGTAGCTAGCTCTTCAAACAAAAAATTAAATCCTTTAAATAGGCGCCCAACAAACAAACCAACACACAAAACACGTTTGAAAGTTGAACGAATGTTGAATGTATGCAACTAATCAAAAAAAGTTCCCTTTCAGCTTCTTCAATTCATCATTACCACCTCCAACAAATCAAGAAAAGGACGTAAGTTAACTAATAAACTTTACTTTTCAGGTTCTAATCTATTTATCTCTCAGCTATTTTGTATTGCTATTTTGCAAATTTCTAATTAATTTGTATTTTTTCAGATCATTTGCTGAGGATGAGCCCAGCTGATGGGGTGGACAACGAGGGATTGGACATCGAGGGAATTGGACATCGTGGGAGGAGCTGAGGATGAGCCCAGCAGCCAAAATCAACTCTCAATATTTTTTTTTGTTGAATATGATTCACCAAAATTTGTTTTAAGTTTCTGTTTCAGGTCGCCGGCCGTGAATCTTCATAACATCACCGCATCATCAGCTAGGTAATATAATATTACTCATTATGTAACTGTTTTTAACTACTGTAAACATGTAAATAATGATCTTCAATTTATTAATTTATTTGTATTTTTTTGTTTTAGGCCATACAGCAGCGGAACCAAAGGCCAGCAGCAGAATCAGACTTCAGAAGCAGAATAAGAGCCCAGCAGCAGAACCAGAGCTCAGCAGCCATTCAAGAAGTCTTCCAGCAGCAGCAGAACCAAATCCCAACAGCCGTCAAAGAAATCTTCCAGCAGCAGCAGAACCAGAACTCAGCAGCCGTCCAAGAAGTCCTCCAGTAACTGCAGAAGATCAACACATCAGTAGCAACTGTTCCAGGCCCCAATTCAACTCAACTTTAAAGAAGTCAACTGATTAATTTTGTCCGCCGCTTGCAAAGTTCAAGTGAGTTCAATTCCTTTTCAAATTTTCCGACTTGTAATAATTATTTTGTTGTTTCAGTTGCAGCGAGCGAAGAAGCCGCTTCTCTGGTCTAGGTTTCGCTGGGGTTTTCCTAGACCCAAAGGGAGAATTCTCGGAGAAGAGTTCGTCTCTTTCCCCTTAGTCATTGCCTGGGGGCGAACAAGGCTTACAACAACGCAACAGCATCGCGAACAAGACTTCCAGCATCACAACAGCATCGAGTAATCAACAATTAATCTTCGAACCTTTGTACCCTTTCCTAATTCCCAAAATAAAGTCATTCCCACAAAATTTACAGTCGTTTGATTTCTAAAACCTATTTTAATTATTTTCAGAAGTACTTAGGGTTAAAATGGTTCATGTTCTGTAACATATTTTAAAATTACCAAATAAAACCTTTCACACAAAATTAATTGTATTTCATTTATTTTAAAAACCTGTTTTTTTTTCAGTCATAAATAAAATAAATCAATATTTAAATATAAATAAATAGGCGGTCAACCCGCAATGCAAGTTTAAAAGAAATTAAAAACCCTGTTTCCATTTGCCCAAAAGATGCTAGTTATTATAAAAATCATTTATTGAATGAATAATAAAGTAAAACATGAACTTTGTTTTATTTATTTTTAAAATAATTAATAAATATAGTACAGCAAAAAAAAATATGCTAATCTGGTAGACATTAAAAAATAAAATTAGAGGTTTCCTACAAATTTTTTGATAAAATCAGCCGTTTGGCCAAGAAAAATGTATTTAATTTACATTTATTCCAAACGAGGTATGTGGTGCCACCTGTGCAGCAAAATGTCAACTAATAGCTGAACTACCAAATATTTATTTGAAAAAGTTCGTATATTAATATCTCTGAGACAGAGGCTCCAATCAAAAAAATGTTCGAAATAAACTCATATTATTTTTCAAAATAATGTTGAGTGTTTCATATAGATTTTTGCGATTAGGGTTCTGGTTTTATAGATAATCATTAATTCATAAAATAATCAATAACGTTGGAATTATAAGCCTTATTGGCAAAAAAATTATCATGCGATATTCAAATTGAAGAATAAATAAGACTCTTATCGAGATATTTTTTGATTCCAGCAATAGTTGGGCCAAAAGAAATTGTAGCGCAAATACCTATTTATTTCGGAAAAAATGCAGTACAGCAAAATCAATTAATGCCTATCTGGTAGACAATTCAGAACTAAAATTGAAAGTTCTCGACAAAATTTTTGACACAATGAGCCGTTTAGCCAAAAATAAATATATATAGTTTCCAGTTATTTCAAACGAGCCACGTGGTGCCACCTGTGTAGCGAAATGTAAACTAATTGCTGGACTTGAATTATAACAGGAATAGTGATAATTCAAAAATGAGTACGACAACCCAAAAAAAAGTTTGAAGTAAACTCACATTATTTTCAGAAAATAGATGGGGTACTTCATTTACTAGTTTTTGATTAGAGCTCTCGTTACGTCAGAAATCATATTTTCACAAATTATCAATTTCCAAGTAAACGCGGGCACTAATCGAAAAAAGATACATAAAGTATCCCAACTAATTTTAAAAAATAATATGACTTAACTAGAAACTATTTTCCGGTTGTCGTACTCATTTTCGTGTTATTGGTACCTGCATCTTATGTGGGTTATAATTGATTACGATTATTAGTTCAGATGATATCAGCTTTCAAAGTTATGGTTCATTTAAACTGCTATATTGGCAGCGGTTGGGATATTAAGGGCATGACACATGACATTCAAATCAATGTTTATCACGATTTTTATTTCAGGAGATACAGGCTTTCAAAGTTTTTGCAAACATCCAACCCGATATACTACCAGGGCTTATGGATAAAGAGTTGCAACTGTTTTCAAAAAAAAATTTTTTTTTAATCATCACATTAACTTCCTATTAACGTTTATTTCATCATTCTACGATTATTATATCAGGAGATATCTGCTTGCAAAATCGTTGTATTATTCAATCCCTTATACTATCAAGTTTGAAAGATAAAGGGCTATTATAAAAACTACAGAAATTTACTATTGACATTTAGTACATCATTCTACAATTAATATTTCAAGAGTTATCAACAAAGTTGCATCATTCAACCCCCTATAATACCAGGGTTGAATAATCAAGAATTGAAACTGGTTTCATGGTAAATAGAACTAAATTCGCTTTTTTTAATTTTTTGGCTCAATATTATACGATTATTTTTATATAGGAGATACTAGCTGTCAACCCCCTGTACTATCAGGGTCAAAAGATAAAGGGTTTAAATGAGCTTCTCATCAATCTTTGGTTCATTACTATACGGATACTAATTCGAAATTTAATTGTATCTATATTCTCGCCAATTTTTTTATTTATTACTTCATTTTTGAAAAGCTTATTTTTTATTGCTACGTTTCCCTCAATCGGGTAATATTACATCATGATTGACTCGCGCCTATTTCAAATTTCTGTCAAGTCTCAGTGTTCCCAATAGTTGAATAAAAAATGAAGTATTCTTAATCGATGTTTTCAAAATAGAAAATTCATTATTTTTTTAGATAAATATGAGCCCAAATAGAAAAAAAAAGAATAAGATACACGTTCCATAAGACATTTTAGGTCACTTGCTCAATAGAAAACGCGTGCCCTAAAATCATGTCTGAAACTTATATCTGGATTTACTATTTTATTTTGGGCAATATTTCATAGCATAAAGGTATTTTCCACTTTGATTAAATTGGGAGTAATTTTAGATGCTTAATCAATGTACGAGGTTCAAAAGCCAAAATGCGAGATTTTTAGCTGTTTATGTACGAGCAAATTTTCTATGACTGGCAACACTGTCTGTCAGATCAGCTGTCTGTTCCTACAAACATTTATATTTCTAGTTTTCATACCCTACGCATGATTTGTGCTCTTTACAGTATTGTTCTAGCTATTTTGGATTTATTATCAATATTTTTCTGATTTAATTTTTGGTCTTATTTTAGATGCTAACTTCATGGTCATTCTAAGCTCTGCTGTGCTCATCACGTTGGTTTTGAAATGTCAGTTGACAAAAAACATGCCGGTCGAATCAAAATACTCAAAAAATGATTGCTGTTCTACATTTTATTTATTGGACAATGCAACAAGTATATAAATTTTGTACACAGCCTGTTTTAAATGGTGAACAGCATTTCGAAGAGCAGTATTTTGAGAAAAGTAAGGTTATATACAACAACGCCTGTCAGGATGCAGAAATCGGACTTAAATTTGATCCTCCGGTGTATTTACAAAGATATTCAGCAGTGCAAGACGTGTTATTGAATGAGAAGTGGCGAGACAAAATAGTTAAAGTGGTAGATTTTGGTTGTGCTGAATTGAAGTTCTTTAAATATCTAAAAAATTTAATGAACATCCAAGAAGTTCTTTTAGTGGATGTGGATAAAGAGTTGTTAACTTATAATGCCTGCAGAGCTAGCCCATTTAACGCTGATTATTTGATAAGAAGATCTAAGGGACTACATGTTGAAGTTTTGCAGGGTAGTATCGACACCCCTGATCCAAAATTAATTTCAGTTGATGCTGTGATATGTATTGAAATGTAATAATCTTATAGGTTGTATTTGGAGCTTTACTATTAGTTTATTTGTTTCAGAATTGAACATTTGTATCCTGATACGCTAGAAGCTTTACCTCATAATATTTTCCATTTTATTCAGCCCCTTGTTGCTTTATTTACTACACCAAATGCTGATTTCAACCAATTGTTCACCAATTTTTCTGGTATACGACACGACGACCATAAATTTGAGTGGAGTCGGGAACAATTTGAGGATTGGTAAGTTTATTCAATAATAATAAGGCCAATTAAATAATTCATCACTTTTAGGTCTCGAAACATAGTTCTGCGGTACCCAAAATACTCCGTTTATTTCGTTGGAATTGGCCCAGGCCCTAAAGGAAAAGAGCACTTGGGTTGTTGCTCCCAAATGGCAGTATTTATCAAAAATGACTTCGCAGAAATCGAAATATTAGGCCAAATAAGCTCTTTAAAAGACTGTGTCACAAATGACGATTTTTTTTCGTTTGGAGTTTGTACATACCAAAGTTACGTAGCGGGTTCGATACCTGATAAATACGAGGTTATTTATCAAGTAGATTATCCTTATGAGATAGATAGTCGGACGGAGGAGGAAATTATCTTGCATGATACAGAATATCGTTTACACAGATTATCTAGTTCCATAAAATTTCGTAATTATGAGACTGATTATGTCTATATTCCGCTTTATGAACTGACTTCGAATAGAGGCGGAGAATTCATCTCCATTTCCGAATTGAGGTAAGAAATTAGATACAAGCTTTGGACTCAAGTCATTAGATCAAATTTTAGCTCCAAATGTGCACCAGATCCCATAAAAATTAAATTTTAAGTCGCGAAAGTATCAAATTTCAAATAGTAACTGACTAAAAATCAATTTTAAGGGGCTCAAATGGGGCAACGAAAATTTGTCACACTTTGAAAACATTTTCTGAACTAAAAATGAGATAAATTGATAGGAAGTGATTAAAATGTTGTACCCAGTAAAAACGGATCCAGAATGTAGAAATAAAGTTTTAAACTTGTTGTTCTTTTTTATAATGACCAATATCGGCAATTTAATTCATATCTAGTGACTTCAGGCTGTCTGTCGAAAACAATTACTTTTGTCATTTTTTGACATTGCTGTTAATTTCAGAACGATTTTGCAAAAAGCTGGCTGGAAAATAGAAGACCGCAACATAGACGACATTAAAACGCCATGTGTAATCTACGAATTGTCACCATCCCCGGATAGCTCCCCACGTTCACCTTCCCCAAACTTGAATTTTTCCACAGAAGCAAATTGGGACAGCGGCAGTCAGTGGGATCTAGAATCCGCCGAGAATTGGGACGAATATATTCCGAAAATGGAAACCAACAGCATTGATGTCTGGGAGGAAGCGTCAGCTGAGCCATCTAGTATAAGAGCCAGCGAAAACAGCCCTTTGAGTGATCCCTGTGTCAGCGGAGAACAAATCGGGCAAACGGATGAACGAGTTGAGTTGTTATTTGATTCCGGATATCAAGTTTCGTCTTCTAGTATTGATTTATCGCCAGATATATCCAAAGATTGGATGACTGATGATAAAAAAGAAGAAGGGGTATTTTCGGAAAGTATTAGAACTAGTAAAAGTGAGAAACAGTGTAAAGTAGACGAAGAAGGACTTAATTCTTTGAAAAAACCGCCCAGAAAACGAAATAAAAAAGTGGAGGAGGCACAAATAAATCGAGCTATTAATCCACCTGTTCAAATAGCAGAAATAGAGAATATAGTGGAAAATTTATTAGAAAATCCGGCTGTAGTGGAAAATGGGGATTTAGCCAACAATAATCGAGACTTAGAAGGGAATAATTATCAGGCAGCCGAAAATATCGAACAAATCGATGATAACGCGATTCCTAGACCTGAAAACTTAGACGAACACAATGAAAACCATATAGTGTTGGAAGAACCAAATTTGGATTATTTAGACGACGAAGACGCCGCTGAAAGCCTGGAAGACGCGAGTAGAGAGGTCTTATACGACCCCAATTCCGAATTGAATCTCTCGGACGATTTTGTGGTTCAAGGACAACAAATTCCAGTCCAATTCGACGATTATAATCTCCTTCAGCGTACTCTCGCAGTCTCAGAAGAGAATTTCCGCACGCCTTTGGGCTTCCCAGCTTGGTTACTCCAAATGCTGAACATCCACGCCGAAGATTTGGATTTAGATGAAGATAATGCCCATTTTTACAGCCAAGGCGATGGTGTAGGGGTCCATCCTTCTACAACAGAAATTTCTGAAGATTCAACTACTTCAACTTCAAGCCAGACGACAACGGAAAGGGAAGTAACGATTCCAGTACCTTCTTTATCTTCCGAAGAAGCCAGTTCGAATTATGAAGACGCAGTTGAAGATCAGAACGCTTCAACGAGTCAAGATACTCGAGAAGTGCTAAATACGGACACTAATCAAACGGTTTCTAGAGATACAGGACAAAAGTGATTTTCTGTAAAGACCAAAATACTTTTAGATTATGTATATGGCATATCACGATGTATATTGTGTGTAGAATATTAAGTTTCGAATTATATTTCTTTTTGTAAAATGTAAAGCAATAATAATAGAAATGACAAACATAATTTTAGTTTTTTATAATTTACAAAATGATAATTAATTTTTAAAATGTTGCAAAACAGTTTTAGAGCCACTTATTTCAGTTTCTTTATCATCCACCAACATTTTTACTACAGGTAAGGTGAAATACAATATATAAAATAGTCCTCCACCTTTTTCTTTAAGTTAATCTTCGGTTTAAACGAGAGATGTTTATGCACTATTTTTGATAATCTCTAGCTTAAGTTCAGTGCCAAATTGAATTCTTTTCCCATGTTCAAAATCTATTCAAAAATATACTTCTCTTTCCCTTGTGCTGTAACCGGGGCGTAATGGAATTTAATTATTGTATTTAAAATTAGAATATGTGGCAATCATTGTAAGACTTATTTGATTTATATTGCAAGACGATATGATTCTGAAGCCTTTGTAATACATAAATCAATTTAAATTTAAAAAATAGCAACATTCAATCAAATTATAACAAGTATAAATATTAGTTTATAATTGTAATTGGCTTACTTTTGATTGTCGTACTTATTTTTGAGTTACCACTATTCTAAACTGATGTAGTTGAATTCCAGCAATGAGTTCACATTTTGCTACACAGGTGGCACCACGAAGCTCGTTTGGAATAACTGGAAACTAAATATATTTATTTTTGGCTAAACGGCTCATTGTGTCAAAAATTTTGTTGAGAACTTTTAATTTTAGTTTTGAATTTTCTACCAGACAGGCATTAATTAATTTTGCTGTACTGCATTTGTTTGGAAATAAATAGGTATTTGCGTTACAATTTTTTTTGGCCTAACTATTGCTTGAATCAATAAATATTTCAAATAGAGTCTTATTTATTTTTTAATTTAAATATCGCATGATAATTTTTTTGCCAATAAGGCTTATAATTCCAAAGTTATTGATTATTTTATGAATTAATGATTATCTATAAAACCAGAACCCTAATCGCAAAAATCTATATGAAACACTCAACATTATTTTGAAAAATAATATGGGTTTATTTGAAATATTTTTTTGATTTGGGCCTCCGTTTCAGAGATATTAATATACGAACTTTTTTAAATAAATATTTGATAAAGTCCAGCTATTAGTTGACATGTTGCTACACAGGTGGCACCACGTAGTTCGTTTGAAATAACTGGAAACTAAATATATATATATTTTTAGCTAAACGGCTCATTGTATCAAAAATTTCGTGGAGAACTTTTAATTTTAGTTTTCAAATGCCTACCAGATAGGTATTAATTAGTTTTGCTGTACTGCATTTGTTCCGAAATAAATAGGTATTTGCGTTACATTTTTTTTGGCCCAACTATTGATTGAATCAAAAAATGTTTTAAATAGAGTCTTATGTATTTTTCAATTTAAATATTGCATAATATTTTTCTTGCCAATAAGGCTTATAATCCCAAAGTTATAGATTATTTTATGAAATTATGATTATCTATAAAACCAGAACCCTAATCGCAAAAATCTATATGAAACACTCAACATTATTTTGAAAAATAATATGGGTTTATTTGAAATATTTTTTTGATTTGGGCCTCCGTTTCAGAGATATTAATATACGAACTTTTTTAAATAAATATTTGGTTAAGTCCAGCTATTAGTTGACATGTTGCTGCATAGGTGGCACCACGTGGCTCGTTTGGAATAAATGTAAATTAAATATTTTTTTTTTTGGCCAAACGACTGAATTTATCAAAAAATTTGTAACGAACCTCTAATTTTATTTTTTAATGTCTACCAGATTAGCATATTTTTTTGCTGTACTACATTTATTAATTATTTTAAAGATAAATAAAACCAAATTCATGTTTTAATGAAGATTTTACTCTATTATTCATACAATAAATGATTTTAATGATGACTAGCACCCTTCGGGCAAATGGAAAAAGAGTTTTTAATTTTTAAAAAACTTTGCGGGTTGTCCGCCTATTTATTCATATTTAAATTTGAATTTACAAATTTAATAATTGAATATTATTTATGAGCCTTCATTATTTATTTATGACTGGAATAAAAACAGGTTTTTAAAATAAATAAAATACAATTAAATTTGTGTGAAAGGTTTTATTTGGTAATTTTAAAATAAGTTACAGAACAAGGACCATTTTAACCCTGAGTACTTCTGAAAATAATTAAAATAGGTTTTAGAAATAAGACGACTGTAAATTTTTTGGGAATGACTTTATTTTGGGAATTAGGAAAGGGTACAAAGGTTCGAAGATTAATTTTTGATTACTCGATGCTGTTGTGATGTTGAAAGTCTTGTTCGCGATGCTGTTGCGTTGTTGTAAGCCTTGTTCGCCCCCAGGCAATGACTAAGGGGAAAGAGACGAACTCTTCTCCGGGAATTCTCCCTTTGGGTCTAGGAAAACCCCAGCGAAACCTAGACCAGAGAAATAGCTTCTTCGCTCGCTGCAACTGAAACAACAAAATAATTATTACAAGTCGGAAAATTTAAAAAGGAATTGAACTCACTTGAACTTTGCAAGCGGCGGACAAAATTAATCAGTTGACTTTTTCAAAGTTGAGTTGAATTGGGGCCTGGAACAGTTGCTACTGATGTGTTGATCTTCTGCAGTTACTGGAGGACTTCTTGGACGGCTGCTGGGATCTGGTTCTTCTGCTGCTGGAAGATTTCTTTGACGGCTGTTGGGATTTGGTTCTGCTGCTGCTGGAAGACTTCTTAAATGGCTGCTGGACTTTGGTTCTGCTGCTGGGCTCTGATTCTGTTGTTGGGCTCTGATTTTGCTGCTGGGTTCTGATTCTGCTGCTGGGTTCTAATTCTGTTGCTGCGCTCTAATTTTGCTGCTGGGCTCTGATCTTACTGCTGGGCTCTGGTTCTGCTGCTGGGCTCTTATTCTGCTTCTGAAGTCTGATTCTGCTGCTGGGCTCTGGTTCCGCTGCTGGATGGCCCAAAATAAAAAATACAAATAAATTAATAAATTGAAGATCATTATTTACATGTTTACAGTAGTTAAAAACAGTTACATAATGAGTAATATTATATTACCTAGCTGATGATGCGGTGATGTTATGAAGATCCACGGCCGGCGACCTGAAACAGAAACTTAAAACAAATTTTGGTGAATCATATTCAACAAAAAAAAATATTGAGAGTTGATTCTGGCTGCTGGGCTCATCCTCAGCTCCTCCCACGATGTCCAATCCCTCGTTGTCCACCTCATCAGCTGGGCTCATCCTCTGCAAATGATCTGAAAAAATACAAATTAATTAGAAATTTGCAAAAAAGCAATACAAAATAGCTGAAAGATAAATAGATTAGAACCTGAAAAGTAAAGTTTATTAGTTAACTTACGTCCTTTTCTAAATTTGTTGGAGGTGGTAATGATGAATTGAAGAAGCTGAAAGGGAACTTTTTTTGATTAGTTGCATACATTCAACATTCGTTCAAGTTTCAAACGTGTTTTGTGTGTTGGTTTGTTTGTTGGGCGCCTATTTAAAGGATTTAATTTTTTGTTTGAAGAGCTAGCTACGCGATGGGTGATTGCTACCATACTACTTCGCGATTTTATTTTAAAAGTGCTCAGATATATTATGCTACTGTTTGACTCTACTTTACTACCCCAATGAGTGCCTGAGCGCTCAGACACCCAAGCGCCGGTGTGCTCGTCGTTTGCAAAAAAAAAATGCGTTGTTTGAATACGTGGCCAATGCATATTCCGAGGCCCGCGATACCGCCTAATTACGCGATATGGTAACCTTAAGTATCGGTCTCAGCTAATGTTGTTTCTTGAACTTAATCAAGGACCCCCGCCAGTTACCATATTTTCCGACTTCCGATAGGTACATATCGAGAGTATGCCGTTACTCCCCAGTTAATTCGCTCGTTCGCCCTAGAACTCATTGCAAATCCACGCGGTGGTGTTCACCAGGGGGGGTGCCTCTCGTAGCGGTACCTACGTGTGCACCGATTCCCACGTTGGACCTTTTATTAAAGGCCTTTGCAAAAAAACCAAGACATTTTATTTATTTATTACATAATAAAAGCAAAGACTAACATCGCAAATACGTACACCTAACGTACACGCAATGCGGAACAAAATCACCCCAATTACATATTTAAATACACAAAATTTTGATCTCTACGTTAATAAGCAAAATTCACAACCCCAAATATACCACAAAGCACTGTTAAAATAATTTTTAAACGCAGTTTACGAGAGCAACGATGACACAAATGCAGCTTCAACGAAAGCTGCGATAGCAATGAACAATGCTAAACGAAACAGCAAGCTTCAGAAATAAATTATACAAGTTAAGAAGTATACTACGTTTTCCAATGTGTTAAAAAGAGATAGATATGTTAAAAGGAACTAGTATTATCAAAAATCAAAACGAAGTTCTAACGTGTTGCAACCATCAATTAGTACTTGATTGAATTAACTTGCTTCGACGAAGTAATTGAAAAAGAATCTTTAAAATAAAAATTTAAAAATATTGAAATAAAATTATTTAAGATGTTGTAAAATTGTTGTAAATACAATAAATTATTATTATTAATAATTGTTTAAACATTATAAGAAATATAAAAGCGGAATTTGTAAGAAAAAAATTGAGCAGTTTTTTTAGGGCAGGAATATTGCAAAATGTTTATTGAATATTGTATTAATATTATTATAAACAAAAATAGAACATAGAAATTGTTATTATTCAAATAACAAATTTAAATATTAATATTGTATGTAAAATGAAACATTGGCAAAAGTATCTATTGATTAAATTTGGCACTGAATTTTAATAAAAATACAAAATTATATTTCAAAAACTCAACGTATTGTAAAAAATTATTTATAAATTATATTTGAATATATATTTATCTATATCAAAATTTCCCTGACTGGAAAATTTTTGAAAAAGTCAATGCTGTAATTTGCATTTGCATTTTGTACATTTGAAGAGTAAAAATATCCAATAAATATTTAATTGAATATTCAAAGTGCATTTGAAATTCAAATTTAAATGTTCCAAAAATATTATTTGATACAATTTATTATTATTATTTGTTGATAAACATTTATTCTCATATAAATAGAATATTGGTTAATAATATTGCAAATAGTGATAAGTATTATAATTTATTATTATTATAGTAAATATATTCAAAAATTTATTACTTATCAGCAAAATGTTTTTCAATCTTGATTGAATGATCAAAAATCGATCTAATTAGATTTGAAATTTATTTGAAACAATATATTATTTAATGTGATTACAGTTTTTTCTATAACATACACATAAAATATTGTTTATAATATTATATTATAAAAATTTAAATAATAATTCCTATTTTGCAGTTAAAAGAATCGGAAATTGTATTTTCATTAGAGGAACAAATCCAGGAAAGCTCAGGGGCGTAGCATGAAATATTTTATATGCAATAAAATAGTATTATTTTAAAAGATATTTTAAAGATTCAATGATGAATTTTGGAGAAATATAGTATCTGTAATTTGAGTGAAAATAATGAAAGTAGAAAATAAGAAGTCCGGTTGGAGTTTCAACGTTTGTTAGTACATATAATGGCGAAGAGATGTCAGCATATACCCCTTTTTTACAATTTCAAATAATGTTAACACGTGTATTGACGTTTGTAGGTTATAAAGATTATTGAAGCAGTTTATAAGCTATAAAATAGTACAAAATGCAGCATGATGATGTGAGTTAACTGATTTATAACTTGAATTATTTATAATTAATAATTTTATAGGTTGTGTGGAGTATAATCAACAAATCTTTCTGTTCGTTTAAAGTCAAGTAAGTTTTATATTAAATTCAATCATCCATCAAAATGAACAATATCGAATCGAATCCAAATACCAAATGGATTGTTGTACATTACAGTCAAAAATTTGATTCGATATTGTTCATTTGAATGGATGAAATGTATGATAAGTTAATTTACTGTTCAATTGTAAATATTTTAGCGCAAAAGGGCAGAAGTTTTGTAGAAATGAATACAATTTGACAGGTCTTTGTAGCAGGCAGTCATGCCCCTTAGCAAACAGTAAATATGCTACAGTTCGAGAAGAAAATGGCATAATTTATCTTTATATGAAAACTGCTGAAAGGATACACAGTCCAAGGAACCAGTGGGAGAAAGTAAAACTATCCAGAAACTTCGAGAAAGCAATTTATCAAATAAATGAGAATTTATTATATTGGCCCGGATTTATAAAACAAAAATGCAAACAAAGATTTGTAAAGATTACTCAGTATCTAATCCGGATGCGAAAACTTAAATTGAGAAGACAGTAAGTTTTAGCAATAATTGAAGTAAAGAGGTTATAGGTAAATTATTTCAGGAAATTGTTGGTTCCTCTTCAACGAAAAATCGAGCGAAGAGAAAAACGGCGCGAAGAAAAGGCTCTAATAGCAGCCAGAATTGAAAAAGGCGTTGAGAAGACTTTGCTGGATCGACTTAAGAAAGGAGTCGTGAGTATTTTGTTTTTGATTGTTTTCAACTGTCATTTATTTTTTATTGTTATTTGCTTAATTTCTATATAGTATCAAGATTTATACAATATTCCGCAAAATGTATTCGAAGAAGCTTTACGCGAAGAGGAAGTTGAGACTGAAAGTGAAGCAGAAGAAGAAAAGGAGTATGAAATGGAAGGTGATGAAGATATTAGAGAATTTATTGAAGCTGATAGTGATATAGAAAATGAAGATGATGATGATAATGTTGAATTAATGTCAGAAGACAGCGACAGCGGGCAAAAGGAACAAGTTGAGCTAAGCGATAGCTTTGAATCAGAAACTTCGGATATTGAAGTAAATATACGTCAATTTATTAAATATGGGGTATTAATTGTTCGTTTTTAGGACGCAGCCATCAGTTCTAATAAAAAGAAAAGTAAGAAACTTAAGAAAACGGCGAAAAAATCAGGCAAACCACGAGTCGAAATCGAATATGAGTATGACACACCAACAAAACAAAAAATTGTTGCTTAATTTGATGTATTTTTATGTTAATAAAATTTTTAATAATTATTTGATTATTTTTTCTGCCTTTAAGTCTTTGAATAAACGTGCTTAAGGCTATGAAGATTTGGCAGTCTGGTGGCGGGAATTACAACTAAAAATTTGGGCGCTAAATATATTCATTTATTTTAATTTTTAAATATATAATTATTAGTCAGCAAAATTACATAATTTCCATGAGTGAATATATTTAATTTACGATCATCAAATTTTTTGGAGAATACAATTATTTCTGTAAATGATTATCTTCTCTCCAAGGTCGTAATATAATTGCATATAATAATTTTGCACACAAATGACTATTTAAAAGCGTAATAATAGTGCGATATATTGCTGCGATACAATTTACATTTTTACTTTCAAACAAATATGACATAACTCGCCCGGTACCGAGGCAGCATCTCGCCGCTACCTGCATTGACTTTGAAAAATACCAATAACTAGTCCTTAGTCATTTCTTAAAAGTGAAGGTGCTAATAGCTGTCGAAATAATTTGTGAAATAAAGTTGAGTTTTCAGTGATTATTTTTGGAAAATTACTTTTTTGTGTTTGTGTCTACAATGAGGATAAAACGATTATTCAAATGGTACAAGCAAAAGCAGAAATACATGTAAGTAATTTTATAATTTATTTTTGGCGACTGTTCGAAGATTTCTTGGCTCTAAAATTTTGTCAGTCCGTGAAAATTTTCACTATCTTCCACATGTTTTTTGTTTTTGAGTAAATAGTTTGTTTTAATCTTTCGAAATCCGGTTCAAAACAATTGAAGCAGGATTTGGTATAATATGAATAAATACAACGTATCTCGGTAAGAAAAACAAATATTTACAAGTCTATTCTTTTGTTTTGAATACATTTCTTTTGAGGAAAATAAATTACATAGCCAAACATTCCAAAGAAAATATTTTTTTAAGATGTTCCTTTGAAATTATTAAATAATTCTGATAGCAATTCTTGGAACGACGCCAGATTTTTTTCAAGCCCATTAAAGACAAAAATATTACAATAAAACGTTGCAATTCAACTGCCCTAAAAAAATTATAATTGATCCACGAAACATCTGAGACAAAACTTGCTGAAAGAAAATGAAATACTGTAACTCTTTGACATTTTTTAAGTGGTTACAATTATGACGTAGATTTACGTTTTTCTTGGTGCTTCTCTGTCACATTTTGAAAGCTTATATCTTCTAAAATAACAGAAAAATAGCTTTTGCAATACCATTTATTTTGAAACTAGTTTCAGCCCTTCATCTGTAGTACAGAGGCTTAAATAATGCAACGAAAATCTGTCACACTTTTGAAGCCAATATCTCCGAAAATAATAATCGTTCAATAGTGAACCGTACACTGATCTAAAGCTAATTTGATTCTGTTTATTCTAAAAATAGTCACAATCTTTTATCTTTCATCCCTTAAATATGATAGGAGAGAAATTCAAAAATGAGGAACTTGTCCTAAATATGGAAGCATATATAATAAACAAAACATTAATAGAAAGTTAATGTGATACAATTTATTATAAATAAGTTTTAATCCTTTATTTTGCAACCCTTATAAAAGCTAGTCTAAATACATAAATTAGACGAGATGCCTTACTTGGAAAGTACTTATCTTTTAAAAACAATAAACGTAGATTAATGAACCAAACACTGCTAGAAATGCTATATTATTATTACGAAACTAGTTTCAACCCTTAATCTTTCAGCTATTGAATAGATAATATAAAAACTAAAATTAGGCAAAATTTCAGTTATAATAATCCTAGAATGATAAATCAAACGCTTATGTAATGTAGTTTATTATAAAACTAGTTTCCTCCCTTGCTCTTACAACCCTGGTGGTATAATGGGCCAAATAATGCAACGGAAATTTATCACATTTTAGGAACTCATATCTTTTAAAAAAGCTATCTTAAAATAATGAACCAAAAGTTGTTAAAAGTATATATTCAATTAATTATAGAACTAGTTTTAACTCTTCATCTTCCTACCCTTAAATAAATATATTGAAATTTTATTTCTCCTGAAATATAAATGATAGAATAATGAACATAACGCTAATAGGAAGCTCATGTAATGTCATTTACTAAAAAACTTATTTTTTTTTCTTGTTCTCTCAACCCTGGTGGTAAAAGAGGCGAAATTATGCAACGGAAATCTGTCACACTTTGGGAGCCCATATCTTCTAAAATTTTTATCCTAAAATAATAAACCAAATGTTGATAGGAGGCATATAGGGTTCAATTAATTATAAAACTAGTTTTTCATATTTCAGTCCTTGAATATTTAGCGAAATTTCACTTTAAAATTTAATTTCTCCTCAAATATAAATATTAGAATAATGAACACAACGCCAATAGCAAGTTTATGTGATGTCATTTATTGAAAAAACAATTTTCTTTTCTTCTTCTTTAAACCCTGGTGGTAAAAGGGGCGAAATAATGCAACGAAAATCTGTCACACTTTGGAAACTCATATCTTCTAAAATGTTTATCCTAAAATAATAAACCAAACGTTGATAAGAAGTATATAGTCCAATTAATTATAAAACTAGTTTCAATCCTTCATCCCGCATTTTTAAGCCGTTATCTCGCAACGTTAGTGGTATAGGGGTTGAATGATGCAACGAGAATCCGTCACACATGGAAATAATTATCCCAGAATAAAAATCCAAACTTTAGTAAGCAAAATATATTACCTATTTATTATTTGATCAGTTTCAACCCTTCACCTTCCAACCCCTAAATAGGTAGCATAAAAATAAAAAAACTAGGCGAAATTTTACTTTGAAAAAATATTTATTCTAAAATAATAATCGTAGAATTATGATCAAAATACTAAGTTATGTAGTAAATACATGAATTTATTTTGTTTCCGTCTTAATGTAAATTCCCCTTAGTTGGTACCTAAATATATTTCTGACCTTAGACAAATCTAAAAATAATGTTCACAATTTCTCTGGAGATGCTTCGATAAGCATTAGGTATTTATTTTTGGAGTACTGTTTTTTATTTGATTTTTTTTTATTTTGGGGGTACGTGCCCACAATTAAATAAATGTAAATGAAATTATGAAGAACACGTGATGTAGAACATGTAGACGCATTCAATTGGTCATTTTTATTCTAATCTGATTTGTTCACGGTAAAAAAATATGATCTACGTCACACTTTATTCAATAATTATTCTCACAATAAAAATGCATATTTTAACAATAATTTTTTTTTTTTTATAATGTCAAGTAAATTTCCCACAAATTTTCCGATTCTAATTCCAATAATTATTTGTCATTAACTAATGATAATTATATTTTTATGATTGTGTATACATCATGTTTAACATAAATTTTATTTTACTTCTGTATCTATTTTTATCGACATGCGTCGTTTTTACTAAAAAAAAAAATAGTAATTTTACGCAATATTGAAATTTGCCTCGATCAAATGCCAGATTTCAAAATATTCCCAATTAATTTACCTACTTAGCTCAATGACATTTGATAAATTTTCGAATTTATTTTGACACTTGGGACTTTCTAATTTTATTTTTAGTGCATTTTTATTATACAATATCCGAACAAGTATTTCACACTTAACACAAAAAAATTGTTGTCCTTGAAGTACTGTGTACCTGACCAATTTTCAAGTAAAAGTAAATGAGTACATATTCACACGCACTAAAATTTAATTTAAAAATAAGTGCAGTAATGATTTCTTGAGCCATATCAATTAATTGACCTTTTAAAATAGTAGGGTAAACAGTGCCGGATTCAGATACTTAGGCACAATATTTAATAAGGCTTCCTAAGCTGATAAGAATAAATGTAATGCTTCGAAAAACAACAACCCAGAGATTTTAATAGTTAAAAGTTACGGATGAATAAAAACGATATTTTGATTTGAAATTCGATTTAGAACAAAATATCTGACGTGAACATCACGTGACTTACTTGCACATCATTGGATATATATATATATATATATATATATATATATATATATATATATATATATATATATATATATATATATATATATATCATTGGATATATATATATATAATCAAAACACAAAATCTCATCGTTCCACAGTTAATCGTTTTGGATTTACCCAAGAGATTCTAAGAATCTGTCAAGTAAAATGCACTTTCAGCCAAGTCGGTTGCTATGGAAACAGTAGGCCATTATTCTTATACTACAACATTCCTTAATACTGATTTCCAAAATTCTACAACTACCAACAGATCTGAATTTATTTGCAAAATTTAAAAATAAATTCCTACTGATGTGCACTTCCGGTTCAGTCTATTGTTATGAAAATAGTAGGCAATCATTCAGATACTACAGCAGACTGAAATACCAAATTTCAATATTCTGTACTTAATCGATTCGAATTTATGCGAAAAATTCCAAAAGACTGTCGAGTAAAGTGTACTTCCGGCTTGGTGAATCTCAATAAAAATAGGATATGAGCATCTAGACGGTATAATCGTCCTTAATACTGAATTCTAACAATCTACGTTCAATCGTTTTGGATTTATGCGGAAAATTCAAAAATGTTTCGAATAAAGTGCTCTTCCGGTTTAGTCGATAGCAATCATAATGCAGGGTGTACACTAGATATTATAAAAGTGCCTAATACAAAATTTAAATATTCTACGACTGATTATTTAGAATTTATGCGGAAAATTCGAAAAGTCTGTCATATAAAGTGCACTTTCGGCTCAGCCGATTGTTGCAAAAATAGAAGATGACCATTGAGATGCTACAGCAATTTCAAATATTAAATTCCAGTATCCTACGGCTGACCATTCTGGATTTATGCGGAAAATTCAAAAAAAATCTTAAGTAAAGTCCACTTCCGGTTTAGCTGATCGCAATCATAAAGCAAGATGTACAATAAGATGTTATAGAAGTTCTTTATACGAAATTTCAATATGCTATGGCGGATCATTCTATATTTAAGCAAAAAAGTTTCAAGTAAAGTGCACTTCTGGCCTGGCCGATTCTTACAAAAATAGCAGATAACCATTCTGATACAACATCAAGTTCAAATACTGAATTTCAACATCCTACGGTTGATCATTCTGGATTTATTAGAGAAGTTCGAAAAAAGTTTCAAGTAAAGTGCACTTCCGGTACAGACGATTGGAACCATAATGCGAGGTGCACAACTAGACTCTATACCAGTCTTATATACAAAATTTCAACATTATACGTTCAACCAGTTTTGAGATTTGCAAGTTTCGCACGAACACACGTACGAACGCACGAACATACGTACCGACATCAAGCCAAAAATAGTCAAAATGGATTCAGGGATGCTCAAAACGGATATTTCCATCAAAATCTCGATAGGTGAATTTTGTCGGTTTCACAATACTTGTTACTTTGTACAAGTAAAAATCAATTATAAGCCCTGTCCTTGCATTCTCTATCTCTGTCTAGTTGCAATATTCTCTATAGCTTTGTCTCTCTTACACTTTATGTACAGTATCGATCTTCATTCTTTTTTAATTGTTTCGAGCGTTTGTCTGATAGATGGCAGTTTTTTCGTGACAAGCACTTTAAAGGCCTACGTCAGTAACCTAGAAAAGTTGAATGCTTAGTTGAAAATTTAAAGACCCAAATAAGAAAGGACAAATTCTAGGCTGATAGATGTGATAACAAGCATAAAATGAAGAACGTAAGTACATAAATGACGTCAGTACCAATAGAAAATTGGATTTTGAGGTTAAATGACCGAAATGGGAGAAGACGTCCTTTCAACTGTTAGTTAGTTCGTCTGTTGTCTGATAGATGAAGCCACAAGCATGAAATGAAAGAAGCAAATACATAAATGACGTCAGTAACATTGAAAAAAAAAATTTGGAAGATTTGTGTACTAAATAATGTGTGACGTATTTATATTTTGTATTCATCTGACACCCGGATGTTTATTAGTGACTACAACATAACCAATCAAATACGTTCTTCATGATCTACGTCAAATATCCTCGTAATTTTTTTTTTTTGTCAAAACAGAGTTTATCTTATTGGTTTTCAATATTTTTTATTATTCCATAGAATGAACAATTTTGTATCGAGAATTTATCAACATTTTCAGTAAAATTATGTGATAAAAATGCTAAAAACAATTAGAATGCTAAGGTACGTCAAACAAAATTATTTTCTTCTAATGTAAATGGACAAATAATGTTTAAAACATCTAAAAAACATAATACACATTTATTTTTGACAAAATATTTCGTTCCCAAAACAATTTAGAGACATTACAAATTGTAAAAAGTATATAATAATCATTAAAACAAATGACAAGTGACATAAATGGAAAATTGTTTGAACAATTGAAGTTCTTAGACATACTAAATGAATTTTTCTACAGCCGTAATTAAAATATCATTTAACAAAGTAATTTCTATGGTGCTAGATTACATTTTAGAAATTTTTGGTAAACCTGTGGCTTCGGTTGTTTTAAGTATGACTTGAAGTTGGCACTGGTCTACTACGCACGGACTGACGTTAGCTTCAATAAGTTCTACTCCCTCAGCCTGGCCTATATACATGTAATATTGGGTTTGTGATTGTTTGACAGTTTGAGATTGTGATGAGTTTTCACGATTTAGACCCTACTAAATCCAAAAAACATGAATTGAACAAGAGTCTGAAAGCAAGATAACTTGGGAACGCGTGCCAATTTTAGACTGGAATTTTATATTTGAGCTTTTTATTGAAAAACTAGTTTCGTGTTTGTAAATGAATTTTATTTAACCAGTGGTAGCAAACCTTTATTGATGGAATTTTTCAATTTCTTGCGTTTATTTTATAAACGGTAGCATTTATCATGAAATATGAAATGACTGAAAATAATTCTTGAATAATTTGGAACAATAATTACCTCAAACATTTTTCAAAAATATTAGCTGTTCATTTGTTATTACTACTAAGCTTTTAATTATTATAAAATTCGTTATATTTTTCTGAAACATGCAAAGAAAATAAATTTTGTTTGGTATTAAATTGAAGGTCCTGCGGTAATAATTCCAGTAAAAGTGTCGAAAATGATATTTGAACGATGGTCAATAGCTTTTATTTTACAAGTTATTGGAATGTTGTATAGTTTGGTATCAATTTGAAGCTCTTGGAAGGATGATCTTAGTAGAAATATAAAATAAATAATTATGCTATTTGTAATGTAGGTATTAGAACAATTGGCAAATGAAATAATTGAACAATAGCTGAAACAATCGAACATCCAAAACCTGTTAAGTGTATCCTGCGCGCGCATATTCGTCTCAGCTGTGTCTGAACCCAACAGACAGTTGTTCCATACATTTGTTGATGCTTAAATAATGATTTCATGATAAAAGTGAGAACTATTCATAAACAAAGATCTAATAGCTAGAATTGGAATACATCAGAGGTTCTACATATTTTCAACGGTTGTGGAATGTTGTACTTGGATTAAAATTTAAAATTTGCGATGTTGGGAGGATAAATCACAACATTTTAAAGTGTGTTTAGTATGAGAGCATGGTAGACGTCACAGTTGGGCGAGACGGACCGGATACTTTTGACAGGGCCGCATTGAGAGAGGTTTGTACGAAAAATTCGAAAAATATATTATTCTTATTTGACAAATTATATATAAAGAGGATTTGAAAAAAGTTTTACATATACAAAATGAATTTCATGCGGGAGCTGTTCTCAGACAGCTCTTGTTGTAATTTACATTCTCGTGACATAATGCAACTATTTTTTTCGAAAAACGTTCCAAGTGGTGTTGCAATAAATTCTTGAAACCTGTTTGTTTTTTGTGTTCTTGGTTGTTGAACTTCAAATATGGTTAAATGTCAAAGCCTATATTTACATTGGAACAGATGTATTAATTATAAAAATTAATATTTGTTTAGGTACGTCTTTTAGAGTTTATTTTAGAAGAGAATTTCATGAACTTTCCAAGGTTATTTAATTTTAGAATGTTATTTTGCACAGGTAACATTGAAATATTCCTACGGAATTTTATTACTGTGTTTTTAGAACTGTTTTTATGAGATTTTTTCTAGTCTCGAATCTAATTATTGTTTGTCTGGGTTTTGTATAAAAACATACCTAATATTTGATATTTAATTATTAAAATTATGTAAAATACGTATCAAACTTTTATGTTTGCCGTTTTCACAATATTCGATTTTATTAAAACAAATTAAATGACCCAGAGGGTTAAAAATTCTAGAGCAGTCATTTGAAGGTTAGGATTTATAAAAAACAAAATTAATTTGATTTCAGTGTTGCTATAATTTGCCTCAGTCGATTATTTTTCAACTACCCTTCGTATAAAACTATTCTTTTTCGGAAGTTAATAATTGCCACTCCTTCATTACTCACTCTAGTAAGGATAGAGTTTAGTAGCTCCGCCCATTAGAAAAGGAGCTACTATAACTTTATATATTTCTCTCTCTCTCTTCAAACAGGAGCTAGCTCACCACTGTACAACCACGATCTATATTTTATATGTCTATGGGTGCGAATCATCTTTCTATTTAAATTTTGATTTGAATGGTTAGGCTACAGAGTCGGCCTGGCCCAATCTATATCTTCCTGAATACGCTCCTAGTTTCCAGCATTATAATATCAATTTTAATTTGAAATGACTCATAAACTGAAGCAGGTAATAGTTAAAAAAAAACAAAATGACATCAATGGGCTCTTAAAAACGCTATAAACATGAAAAATACATATTTTCTCGTAAGAAGCTTACATAATATTTTAATTATTATTACTAATACAACACCTGATCTCATAATTGCTTTGAATCTTCACAATTGAGTTCTAGTTTCGTATGCATTCAGTTAATGTATAGAATAATTAGGTTCTCATAGAAAACAAAGGAATAATAGTCTTTAAAACAGTTGCTAGTGTTACTTTCATTGAGAATAGTTGCTCTAAATTTGTATTTTTTCACAAGTGTAGCAATTATTCTGCGGGTTACTGTAATGCATAATTAAATGAGTGGGTGATGTTTCAATGACGTAATTGGAGAAATAATCATTTGATTATGCCTTGTTGCTGTTTTAAATGGTAATGTTGTTTGTTTATAATGATTAAAATATTTAATTGAAAACAGTTGTAGAAGTCAAAAAAGACAATGTGGGAAATTAGTATGAATGTACTATTCGATTCACGTACCTAAGAAAATAATATCAAATGAATTGTTGTTGCAGGATGCAGGAAAGATCCCGGTCCCCTGAAAGCAACAGGAATGTGATTTTATCCTTAGAGAATTCCAGAGATCGTAATCCGCCACCAGTTTTACTGCTAAGTCATCGGAGAAGAGATAGTCGGTAAGTTAAATTATTCTACTATAAATTCTGTTTATTGAGAGAAAAGGCAAATTCTAAATATTGAATTTTAATAGAAATACAAAGAATTTTATCGCAATTTTATTGCCACTTGTTTTCAAATTCAATTCAATTTCAAGATAAGCTTACCAATAAATATTTGATATTTGCAATAACACAATAAATTATGTACATATTTTATGTGAACATAAGTTAACAGTCAACAAAAGCAGGATAAATTTGATTTTATTTTCAATAAAACAATACAAAGATTGTTTATATCGGTTGAAATATATTTTTCTGGTTGAATTTTATGTGAAGAATAAATTAATGTAACATTATTTTAGAAGAGCACAAAAAATATTTTCCTAAGTTTAAACGTTTTCCCTATCAGGAATTTTCACAAGATTCAATATTTATTGTTCCACGTGTATATTACTAACATCAAAACATGATTTGCTAGTCTGCCTGATATTGAATGAAGAGTACTATCCAGTATTTTACGCTTACTGCTCAGTATTGTATTTTAAACTATACTACTCAGTACTGTAAGAGAACATTAACTGTCCAGTTCAATACATAAAATTTCATGCAGGTTAGATAAACTTGACAGTAATTCTAATACTGTTTCTACTATGACTTATACTGTTGCTCGCCTACCAACAACTAAGAAAAAGCTTTGTACCACTTTTTAAGTATATTGCGCGCACGAAGGTATGTGAGATTTGGCATACTTAAAGTTTATATGGAGAAGAAGTGCAGAAAGCTGAAATTTTAATATATCGCTGCAAACGATATTATTTTTGGCTGGAATATCTCGAAAAATATACACCGAAGAATGGAAAAATGTTTAACATCTAATTCTCACTGTCTGAGGGGTAGGGGAAGTGAGGAAATCACGTTAAAATCATAAATGGGGTGCAACATGGTCAGTATTGTACTTTGAACTGTCTAGTATTGTATGATAAATTTCCAAGTACTTTTTACTGTACCACATGATATTGTACACTGATTTAGCTAGTTAATTATTGTACTTTTTACTGCCTAGTAGCATACATTTACTGCTACTACTATTTTGTCTGTATAGAAGGCCGAATTACTTAGTACTGTACATCAAGGGCATATAAAGTAACCAGTACTCTTTATTTTAATGTTCTTTTATTATTTCCACTACAACTTGTACTGCTGATATATTTTGATCGCCTTTTATCAACTGTCATTTGTTATCCATCTATTGCCTTCTTATTTGAGTTAAGTACTGTACTTTGAACAATCTAGTATTGTATGTACTTAACAGCACAGTACTATCCATAAACTGATCAGTACTGCCCAAAAATTACTTATTTGTTTTTATTCTTGTAATGCTGATCTGATTTGACTGTCTAGTGCCAACTGTTATTTGTTGTACATCCACTAGATTTTTCTATAGACCTAAAGTTATTATTCTAGAGAAATTCTGTGACTGATATTTAATTATTATTGTTCGATACTGTACTTTAAACTGCCTAGTATTATACAGTGCACTATCCAGTCTGACTGACATTCATTGTAAATGCTCTGTGCTGCCTAGTAACCCAATTTATACTGTATACTGTAAGCAGTACTGCTCAGTATTTTACAACTGCCCAAAATCAACTGATATTTGTTGTATCTGCTCAATGCTATTTTCAAACTAAAAATTGTTATAGTAGATAAATTCGGCGTGCTTCTGGAGGATACTTTAAACTGCCTAGTACCTATTGCTGTACTTTAAACTGCCTAATACTATCCAGTCCTCAAAATTGTGCATACTATATTCAGCTATTACTGATGAAACGCTCATTTTATTTTGCGCTGCCTAGTAGTTACTGTTGTGTTTAACTGTGCAGTATATGTACAGAATCTTCTGAATACTGTTCTTTCTTTTACTGTTTCATCTATGACTTATACTGCTGACCTACTGTGACCGACTACTACCAACTGTCATTTGTTATTTACCTGCTACACGTTTTGTGTGGGCTCAATGCAGTACATTATAGCTCTTAAATTGCTCGGTGCCATACTTCGAACTGCCTAGTATTGTATATATACTATGTTCAACTGTATTTCTCAGCACAGTTCATGACTGCCCAGTCATTTGTTGTTTACCTACCACACTTTTTGTGAGGATTCCAGGACTCATGCAGCTTCGAATTACATTATAGCACATTAATTGCTCAGTATCATACTTTAAACTGCCTAGTATTATATACTGTTCTATCTGATATTGTACTTCAAAGTGTCCATTATTTAATTTTGAATTGATATTCATTGTACACTACTCTAACTAGTACTAATAGATGCATTCGATTAATTGAACTCAGTGCTGCCTAGTTGCGTAATTTTACTGCCACTACTTTTAACTGTATTTCTCAGCACAGAACATGACTGTCCAGTACTACACATAAACTGGCCAATACTGTACAAAAATTTTTCGTGCTGTTCACAGTATTATTTTTTCACTGTTTCTATTAAGACTTATACTGCTGACCTACTGTGACCGAATACTACCAACTGTCATTTGTTGTCTACGTACCACACTTTTTGTGAGGATTCCAGGGTTCATGCAGCTTCGAATTACATTATAGCACATTAATTGCTCAGTGTCATACTTTAAACTGCCTAGTATTGTATACTGTTCTATCTGATATTGTACTTCAAAGTTATTTAATTTTGAATTGATATTCATTGTACACTACTCTAACTAGTACTGATAGATGCATTCGATTCATCGTACTTTGTACTGCCTAGTAGCGTACTTTTCACTCCCACTAATATGTTTAACTGTATTTCTTAGCACAGTACTTGACTGCCCAGTACTACACATAAACTAGCCAATACTGTACAAAAAATTTTCGTGCTGTTCACAGTATTATTTTTTCACTGTTTCTACTAAGACTTATACTGCTGACCTACTGTGACCGACTACAACCAACTGTCATTTGTTGTTTACCTGCCACACGTTTTGTGAGAACTCAAGGGATCAGTACAGTTTCGAATTACATTATAGCACATTAATTGCTCAGTGCCATACTTTAAACTGCCTAGTATCGAATACTGTTCTATCTGATATTGTAATTCAAAGTGTCCATTATTTAATTTTGAATTCATATTCATTGTACACTACTTTAGCTAGTAGTGGTTGATGCCTTCGATCAATCGTACTCTGTACTGCCCAGTAGCGTAGTTTTTACTATCACTACTATGTTTAACTGTATTTCTCAGCACAGAACATGAAAGTCCAGTACTACACATAAATTGGCCAATACTCTACAAAAACTTCTCGTGCTGTTCACAGTATTATTCTTTTTCTATTTCTACTAGGACTTAGACTGCTGAACTACTGTGACTGACTACTACCAACTGTCATTTGTTGTTTATCTGCTACACGTTTTGTGAGGACTCGAGGGCTCAGTGCAGTTTTGAATTACATCATAGCCATTAATCGCTCATTGCCATACTTTGAACTGCCTAGTATTGTATACTGTTCTATTTGATATTGTTCTTCAAAGTGTCCATTATTTAATTGCGTATTGATATTTATTGTATGCTATGCTAGCTACTAAATACTAATAGATGCATTCGATTCATTGTACTCTGTACTGCCTAGTAGCGTAACTTTTACTGCCACTACTCTTTTTAACTGTGCTTCTCAGCACAGTACATGACTGCCCAGTACTACACATAAATTAGCCTTTACTGTACAAAAATTTCTAGTGCTGCCGACAGTCTTATTCTTTTACTGTTTCTACTACGACTTATACTGCAACCGTCTACTACCAGCTTTCATTTGTTGTTTACCTGCTACCAATTTTGTGTGAAGTTAAGTCGGCATATTCTAAAGCAGTACATTAATTGCCCAAGGCAGTACTTTGAATTACCTACTATTGAAATATGTTCTGTTGTGTTATATTTTGAACTGCCCAATATTCAACTCTGTATTGTACACTGATTTAGCCAATACTATTAAAATATATTCGGTTCATTGTACTCTGTACTGCCCAGTAGTGTACTTTATGCTGCTATTACTGTTTCGCTACCCAATGCTGTGTAAAAATTGATCAATATTGTCAGAAACTTCGTTTGCTAGATATAATAGAGTTGTTTGATGAATTGATCAAAATATGAAACGAAGGCTCTATTACTAGGCCTGGACGGAATGCAACAAAATATGTATTTTCCGGAATGGAATAAATGTACTGTTTTCCGAACGAATCGGTTACCTTTTGGATTTATATATTACTGAATACCCACCGGATGCGGAACATGATTCATTCCTTTGTCATAATTGATACTGCGTTGTTCTATTGTTATTGTACAATGGCTTTTAGCCAGTAGAACAATTTTGCAATCAAACAAATAGGTCTGAATAGAAATTTTTGAATCCAAACATTCTTTACGAATTTTGTTGAGAATATTTTCATTGTTTTGATCATTATTAGAGAGATTCTTTTGTTTTTAGCAGTTTTTCACGATTTTTTGTTATGACTTTCTTTTCGACATTTATTATAATTTTTTAGTTAGCTATATACAGGATGTCACAGAAAGAATACTATTAAAAGAAATTATGGATTGAATTACTTTTTATTCTTTGGGCAAGTACATCTCTGTCCTCCAAATCATTCAATGAATATTTCATGGCCCATCACATATTGCCATGATAATCAGATACCCCATTATGACCTTCCAAGTGATTTATTTAAATCTATAACTGCTATCATTTCCTGTTTTCATATATCAACTCTCTATTCATATAAACAAAGCTGAAATAATCCTATGATCCAATTTCTAGATGGCGCTGTGAACCAGCATCCGGTAATAATCTTCCGGAAGTGTTATGTACTTGAGTTGGTCAAGGTCGAGCACTTATTTCCGGAAATGATAACTCGTTTATTTTTCACCAAATATTTTGAATTTTTGAGGTTTTTGATGTGGAACAGTTTTAAAATGGAAGGAAGCAATTTAAATTCTTCGAGTTGGCTTTGCAAGGGTCACGTGTATATTTGTCACGTGTTTTAGAACAGTAAACAACCCCAACCCCTTGCGGAATGCTTCTTTTAGCCTTGGTTGGGTTACAAGATTAGAAGGCTTACTACGCTTCATATTATTGACAGACTTTTAGATACCTCCACTTAGAACTAAACATTTTTACAGAAGTTGACCTTCGACCGCGGACAAAAAACAACGCACAAGCAGGATCGATTTTTAATGATGTATTCAGTGTGACTTATTTGCTTTGTATCAATCAACCCCCTGTAGATTAAGGGTCAGAATTTTTCCAATAAATATTCCTATTCATTTTACATTTTTCTGAAAAAATTTATTGGTAAATGGGGAATGACATTTTGATGGAGAATCTCAGTATATGGAATTATTATTCATTGTCATTAAAATCCCAAGAATAAAATTTTATAAATATCTTTATCAATATTTTATAACAGAGCTATAAATTCATTTTATAACAGCTATTATAATACTGATGTCTTTTTATAAAGCAGGGTATGAAAATTGTCAATCTGAATTTCAAACTTGGCTACGTATTTTGCTATAAAATCTACCTTATAGACCGTAAAAGTGCAGTAATTTAATGCATAGTTTATTGAGGTAAATGCTAATCGTAATTAATTCATCAGGATATTTAGATTTGACATATAGCCTGAGAAATAGATCAGTGACAGATATTTTACGAAACTTACATATTTCTATTGCATCCTGAAGTGTCAGTGAAATTAAGGAAAGAAATATAAGCTATCTTTGATGAATTGTTAAAAAATTGTATCTATTTATGGATCAAGCATTAGCTGTATTAGATGTTGCCAAAATACATTGTCTTACATATTCGCCCAAAATGTCAGTGTGCCGTTAATATGAATACCTTTCCAATTTATTATAAAAACTAGGGAACATAATACCCTTGAGAATTCTCACACGAAACTTGATCGAACCTTTTTAGATATAGTAGCCGTAATATAACAATAAAGGCATGTCATCATTAGGTTACTTTGTTGGAAATATTGATTAAATTATCTGTAATTAAAAATGATTTGCAACAAATGCCCAAGATTATAAATAATAAATAAGGTGAAACAAAATACCAAAAGAACTCTGCAGTTTGAATCTTGAACGTATATTTCGGTGAGATACCCTTACAAATTGAAGGAGAGAAGAAATAAACATAATCTCCTTCCAACTTCATACACTTGGTAACAATGGTCAAAAAGCAACTGTTTTGATCTATTCTAAGTCAATTGGTAACAAATTTCTCACCTTTATCACAAAAATGGGAGCAAGAACATTTCCTGTTGATTTCTGCACACGAAACTTATTGGGCCTTGATGAAACAGGATACGACTACAAATTCACCTAGGTAAGTTCCACTAAAAGACCGCAACGCTCATGTCGCCTCAATAATCGTTCCACAAGACGATCGCGGTCTTGACGTTCATGATAAACACGTCATAGATGACGTCATTGATCGTGACCACTTCAAGCTCACAAAGCCCGCTATTAAAAGATGAGTCGAAGCGGTCGTTGCGTTCATTTTTGCAGAAATCGCCAACAAGTTGAAATTAAATGAGAAGATGTTTTTCCAATTTGTACTTTCGATTTCAAATTATGTCAATTGATTGAAGACTTTCCATTTGTCAATATGACAGATAATTACATTGTCTCTCATTATAATTATTTATTATTTAAGAGCGATTTATTTACACAGGCATATTGGATTCATTCCATTCGTATATACTTTTTGCTACAGGTTAGTTTAATCTTATTAGTAATTTACTTTTCGATCTTAACTACAAATTGATAGTTTATTTGACATTTAACAGATACCAATCCAAGCATTAACCACATCGACCATGAGTTAGTGGAACAGCAAAAACCGCGGTTGTGAGCGTGGGCGTTGCGGTCATCTAGTGGAACGTACTCTTAGGTGTTGTGATTGTCAGTCAGCGTTCAAATATTCAAAAATCTATTTGGTTGATGCTATTTTGTTAGTTAAATCGAAAAGGATGGTTGAAAATACGTTCGTATGTAGTATCTTAAGTCTTTATTGAATATTTCAACCCTAATTCGGAATCATTTTATGTACAGCGTCATCAACATTCTCTGAGGTCGTTCATCAGATTGTCAATTAATTCTCTGCCAATTTCCGTATCCAAATTGACATAATAGCTTGGGAAAAACATTATTTCTATAATATATGAAACAGTCCTTCCAAAAATTAGTATTTATCAAGTCTCAAATATCTATAACCAAATTTATATACGCAAAACATTTTGGGACAAAGCGAGCCAGTATGCCCCATTTCTTCAACTGTTCCTTTGTTTTGGAATCATGATGGTGAGTCCAAGTTTCATTCTGCTTGAAATTAAAAACAAGTTTGGAGAACTGAGGACAAAAAGGGAAAAAATTATGGAAACGTGGGGACAATACTTCAAAGAGCTATTAAAAGAAGAAAAGATGAAGGAAAAAAAAGATATAGAGGAGAAAAGGCTTAAGCAACAGAGGAGGAAATAACATTAGATGAGATAAAAGAAGCACTAAAGGAAACCAAAGTAGGTAAAGCACCAGGACATGATAAGATTAAGGCAGAAATTTTAAAACAGCAACAGATACAGCGCTAGAAAGATTTAAGGAGATCTACAATAAAGTAGTAAGCACAGGAATTGCACCGGAAGACTGGCAAATAGGTATAATATGCCCCATATATAAACAGAAAGGTGACATAAAGGATTGCCAAAATTACTGAGAAATAACACTCCTATGTACAACAACCAAAGTGTTTGCAAGAATATTAGAGAAGAAACTAAGGATCCAAGTAGAAAAATCGCTAGAAGATAACCAATATGGCTTCAGATGGCAACAGATACAGCGCTAGAAAGGTTGACGGAATTGCACCGAAAGACTGGCAAATAGGTATAATATGCCTTATATAAACAGAAAGGTGACATAAAGGATTGCCAAAATGACCGAGGAATAACACTCCTAAGTACAGCAGCCAAAGAGTTTGCAAGAATATTAGAGAATCCAAGTAGAAAAATCGCTAGAAGATGACCGATATGGCTTCAGACCTAACAGAGGAGTTAATTATGCAATAAGTTTAATGAGAAAAGTAAGCGAGAAAACAATAAAACAAGGAGACAAGATACACCTGTGCTTCATAGACCTAGAAAAGGCCTTCGACAGAATAGATAGGAAAGATATATGGAAGACTCTAGAAGAAAGAGAAGTAGATACTAGCATAATAAGAGGTATAAAAATCTTGTACAAAAAGACCAAAAACTACATAAGAACAAAGAATGAAATATCAGACATGTTCGAAACTACAAAAGGCGTAAGGCAAGGCTGCATATAAAGCCCGTTACTCTTCACACTAGTGATCGATAAAGCAATAAAAGAAGCAAAAAAGGAAGCGAAAGAGTACGTAATAGGAAAGTGGAAAATGGAAAACGTAAAAATAACAGAGATATGTTATGCAGACGACATGATAGTAATAAGAAAAGACAAAGACACACTAAAAAAGAATGTAGAACTATTTAGAAGACACCTAGAAAAAATAAACATGAAGATAAACCTCATAAAACCAAGTCGATGATTATAAGCAGAAACGGGGAAATTACACAATCAAGATAGAAGAAGAAGCTATAGAACAAGTCAAGAAGTTTAAGTATCTAGGAACAATGCTGACCTATAACGGAAAACTAAATGAAGAAATAAGGGAAAGAACAGGAGCCACAGATAGACTATTTAATGCATTATAGAGAACCATACCAACAAATAAAGAAATACCTAAGGAAATCAAAACACAAGTATACAAAAAAGTATCTGTGTCTATCCCGGACAACAACAGAAAGACAACGCAGTAAATTAAACACACAGAAATGAGATTCCTTAGGCAAATAGAAGGGGAAGGGGACAGTATAAGAAACAAAGACTATAGAGAGACACTGAGTGTAAACCGATAGACAACATAATAGAGGAGGGACAATTAAGATGGTGGAGACATATACAAAAAAGGGAGAGGAAAGAACAACAAGAAAAGTGTACGAAGCAAGAACAGCAAAAACAAAGCAGAGAGGAAGGCCCAGGAAAATATGGTCAGAAGAAGTGAAGAAAGCTCTGGAAAAGAGGATGTAAATGGGAAGAAGTAGGCCACTTAAGCAAGATGAGCGAAAAATGGAAAAAAGAATAAACAGAATGAACAATAAAAGTAACAACCACCAGCCTTACACCTGGTACACCAAGATAGATAGGCTTTAGGATTAAGTAAGTAAGTAAGTATCCAGTCAAAATGACTAAAAATTAGCTCGGACGTTGATACCTCAATCAGCATTCAGATATTTAGGAATCCATTTGGTTGATCCTATTTTGTTACCTAAATCAAAATGAATGGTTAAAATACGTTCATGCTTCTTTTTTCAATCCAAATTCACCCATCTTTCAGAATAATTTTATGTACAGCATTGTCAAAACACTTCCAGGTCGAGGATTGAGTAACAGATTTTTCAATTGGTGTCAGATTCATTCTCTCGAGATTTCCATACCAAATTTCCATAAATTTATGAAAAGGACATTATTTTTACAATTGAGTTTGTCGTCATAGACATTTCTTACAAAAATAAGTACTTTACGAGTACTTCTATACCCAAAACATCTTGGGCCGAAGTGAGCCAGCATGTCTTCACACCTTCAACGGTTTCTATGTTTCTGGAACGTTCAAACATTTAGGGATCAATTTTTTTATATATAAATCAGAATGGGCAATGTAAATACATGTCCTTATGGAGTATCAAGAGTCCTTGTTATAAGTTTCTGCCCAATTCGTAGATCTTTCGCGTTCAATATTCACCGACTTTTTATAAGCGAACCCTGTATAATCACTGAAAAATGTTGCTGCGGCTCCCATGCTTCCCTCATCGCCTTTTCGTGTTGTACCCCCTTGGGCTGTCCTTTAAGGACACGTGCCCTTAATAACATGATCGCATTAATGTAATCCATTTTGTGAAATCCTGGCGAAAGCTTCGACTCGGTGCAGTTGAACGTAGAGCATGATTCTTCTATCATTGGAAGCAGTGAAGTGCAGAAGCTTTGGAGAGGTCATCCACAAATATTTCTAAGTGAAGGTGTGAACATGGCGGAGAATGGTACGGAGGAGAATCAGGAGGAGGAGTTTGATGATGGATATGATGATGAGGATGATGATTGCGATGATGATGAAGGGTGAGTCAGATTTATGCAAATGTACTGCTAGATTGCTCATTTCAATTGTTTCAGCTTATTTTTATCCCTTGAAAGCATAATGCATTTATAAATTGGATACTCGAACTGTGCATTATAGTGTCGTATTTCTGACAGTTGAAATAATTCTTCCGTTATCCAATAATTTCATGTCTGATCTAAGTTTAAAATTGTATTACTGGAAAATGTGTTGTGTATTTCGACATATATATTTTCGGGCACGTACAAATTACCCAGGTATCGGTCGGAATACAACCCTATTGATTTTACCCCACAAATGAATGAATTCTCCAGTTGCACTTCTATTTTTATTCCGTTCTTTTCTTTAATCACCCAGACGCGAATTCCAGCGACTGAGTACTCATTTAAAGAGGAAATTTGAAGTAACATTCAGAACAAATCTCAAATTGCAACTGCAATGTAATAGAGACTCTTTAAGATTAGAAAAGTACCTCTTGTAATGGTTGTATCGAAGTAATTTCTAGGAATCGGATTTTGAGACTATTCCTGAGCTTTAAAAAAAAATAACAACAATTATCACTTTCATCTTTGTCTTTGCAGCTTCCTTTTGCCTTCCAAAACAAAATTTCTGCTAGAAAGTCGTAACACATTTAAGGGTGCCATACAAGAAATGATTGTAAATATGTTGAAGACGTTGCTTTCAAGCGCATACCGGTGGAAGTAAAAAAAACTAAATAATTTGATAATTTTAAAATGAATGCTTTCATCTGGTTGTGAATAGCATCTGCGAACAATATTCTAATTAATAATTCAGTAATTAATCTGAAATTTCTGCTAATGGAATCTAGAAGGCCCAGAATAGCGCTTTTCAAATTAAGGGCGCATTTGGATAAAAACAAATGCAATTTAAAACGACTGCATTAGGAAATCTCTGGAGAAGTAGTGGGCTATCAGAGAAAAACTAAAATTCAATCAGGGAATTGTCGTTCGCCGGTGTTAATTTCACTGCAAATTCAATGCGAATAGAACGCAGACCATGAAATTGCATTGTCTAGGATCCGTACTATAAGAATTGAGTAGAAGTTTACAATGGAAATGTTTTATAAGATTAAAAAGAGTTCCAACAGTTTTGCATCTATTTCAAACTCTGGAAACTAGTTTTCAACATATTATTCAATAGAGAAAATTACTTTCTTTAATTCTTGAAGAGATTTATGAGGGCAGCTCGGAAAGTTGTCGGCCTGATTTTCCAATGATGTTCCAATTTTTTAATACCATCAGAATAATTATATGTGTCCAAGTCTGCAAAATCAATATTTATCTCGACTTCGACCTTTTCATTCGAAGTTAATCTTCGCCCCCCTAGCCATTTCTTCAAGTTGAGAAAAAGAAGAAAGTCGCTGGAAACCAAATTTGACAAATACGGGCAAGTGGAAGCACTTGAGATTGAAGTTCTCTGAGCAACGCGAGACTTGTGCACAGATGCTACCTTTTTTGCCAGATGAGGACATTTAAAGTTGATTGCAACATTCAATTTGTCCAGTAATGAAGAATAGTTAGGCCCCAGTGATAGTTCTGCCTTTTTCTAAGTAGTCTACGAGCACTAAGCTATGAGAATCCCAGAAGACCGTTGCAATGACTTTTCTGGTAGATGGAACCGTTTTAGCTTTTCCAGGCGCACTCTCTCCTGCACCTTTGTGTCTGGCATGTAGTTATGAATCAAAGATTCATCTTCAGTAATGAAAAGTCGAAGAAACTCAATGGGATTGCATTTAAATAAGTCTAGACACTCTTGAGAAATGTTCAATCGAATTCGTTTTAGCTGTTGATAGACGCGGTACCCAAATGTGGTGGACGCGATCTATCGAGATGTTTACAATCTCAGCAATTTCTCGAACCTTCAGTCGACGATCGTCTAATATGGAAATGTGGATTTTTGCGACGTTTTCGTCGATCACGTCGGATTTTGGACGTCCTGTGCGTTAGTCATCTTGAATTAACGATTTAAGCGTCGGAAATGGAAGAGCAGGTTCTGTAGATGTTGAATCTGTCGGTCTTGAGTTTTTAGAAACAAAGTACTTAATCATCGCACGAATTTTAATTATATCTATTTCAGAAGACAGATTAGAATTGTTCACTTATCCTCACTGCTATAACTAATTTACTGACTGCTTCCGGAGTTATCGAACTACCCCCGAATCTCGGTTGAATTTTTGCTCTCTATAAATGAGTTGAAAACTTTGACGGAGCAATTCATTATTACTAAAAGTCATTTTTCGTTGGCGAATCTCAAGACTCCTCCGGCAAACATAAGATTCACCAGTATTTAAGATTTACAATAGCATAGATATTATTCTAAAATTCTTCTGTTCCTTGGGAGATAATTTTGATTTAAATGGAACAAATTGTTGAATTGAAGGACGTAAATTATAGAAAAGTTCACATGATTAACCCTAAGTTTTCATGAATAATCTAAATTACGGATTTCGTTTCTAAAAAGTTGGTCAAACCAACAGAAATATGTTTTTTGAAGGAATTTAGCCAGTTTTCCAATAATTTATCAAAATTAACAAATTTTTCTATTATCATGAAGATGGTTCACTCACTTTTCGCATATTGAAATATATTTTGAGTAATAAAAAATCTGTCGTGGACATCACGTGACCTGCACATCATTGGATACATTTTTTGCATATACTATAAAAATCTGTCAAGTAAAGTACGCTTTCGGCCCAGTCAATTGCTTTGGAAACAGTATGTCATCATTCTTGTGGGTGCGGTTTGTTCACCTATCATGCTGTGACGTCACTCGACCAAGAGGTCGAAGGTTCGAATCCACTCACCGACAATGTGTGATTTGTCGTAAAAATAAAAAATGCAGCTACTTGCATCATCACACTCGGGTGCTACAGGTTGCCAACCTATACACCTCAAAATATGTAGCAATGGCACGGTGTTATACCGCGGCTCGGTGATGCCGATTAGAAAGGCCCAGGCCCTTACAAGGACTGTTGCGCCAGTGATGATGATGTCATCATTCTTATGCTAAACATTCCTAAATACTGATTTCCAAGATTTTACGGCTGATAGATTTGAATTTATGCGCAAACTTAAAAAAAAATTCAACTGAAGTGCACTTTCGGATCAGTAGATTATTATGAGAATAGTAGGCAATCATTCAGATGCTTCAGCAGACTGAAATACTTAATTTAAATACTCTACAGCCCATCGTTTCGAATTTATGCGGAAAATTCCAAAATACTGTCAAGTAAATGCACTTCCGGCTCAGTCGATCTCAATGTCAATAAGATATGAGCATCTAGATTCTAGACAGTACTGTCGTTTTAAATACTGAATTCTAACATTCTCCGTTCAATTGTTTTAAGTTTATGTGGAAAATTTAAAAAATATTTCGAGTAAAGTGCACTTCCGGTACAGATGATTGCAATCATAATGCGAGGTGCACAACTAGATGTTACAGAAAAGCTTAATACAGAATTTCAATATTCTAAGACTCATTATTTTGAATTTATGCGAAAAATTCGAAAAGTCTGTTATATAAAGTTCACTTCCGGCTCTGCTGATTGATACAAAAGTAGAAAATAACCAAAATTCCAAGTTCAGGAAATCCTTCGGGCCGAAGGATTGACAGATTATTTTACGATTGTTATTTTGGAAGCTATTAGCTTTCAAAGTGTAACAGATTCATTCTATTTTGTTGCATTATTTGCCGTTTCATTCAGACACAGGGTTGAACGGTTAAAGGTTAAAAATGATTTCAATATAAAGTGGATTGTATAAGCTTCCTATAAGCGTTTTGTTCATTATTCTGCGATTATAATTTTAGGGGGTACGAGCTTTCAAATTGTTATTTATTCTATAGCATTATTGCAAATTCAAAATGAACAAAATCATTCATGTTTTGTACCTATTTGTGGGTGTAACACACTCAGATTTTGGATAATTAAGTTGAGATCAAACAAGGCATCAACATCAACCAACAAGCATTTCCAATTATATCAAATGAATATATCAAATCCAAGAGACATTTCCTTATATATGATAGAAGGCCTCAAGAGATCCAATTTCATTTATTTTTGTAGTCAAATAATCTTTTTAATTTAGAACGTTTCGAGATTCTACAGTTCCCATCTTCAGCTTAAAATTGTAAAAATGCATCGAAGTACTATCCTAAATGGTTATAATCCTGTGTTGAAAAAAATAAAAATCTGTGTCAAATATATTGGTGGAATCCAAGTACATTGGTTTGTAAATAAATATTGTTGAATAATTTTTTTTTTTGAGAAGTCCATAAATGAAAATGGATTTTTCGTATTGAACACCTTTACATGATTGTGGCATGCCATTCACAATCATGTAAAGGTGTTCAATACGAGGGGTCAATTTTCATTTATGGACTTCTCAGAAAAAATTTTTCATTCAACAAAAATAAATGAAATTGGATCTCTTAAGGCTTTCTCCTATTCCAGGAATTATATACTTATACGTCGTCGTGAAGACAAATTTGATACGCCATTTTTCAGGCTCATTTTTCGTATTATTGCAACAAATTTGAACTAAATCAATGATAATTATATGTAGTCAGTAATCAGTAATTTGATTAAAAAACCACATATTCGAACTCTCTATTATTATAAATGAACTCAAAAGTGTTACCATATATTTCAATACTACATTTCATTCGATTTGAGTGCAGAAAATTGTGCATAATATTTTGTAAACAGAATATTTGTACAAAGTCTATGGCTGAGAGATAGAGCGTTGGTCCACGGTTCGACAGGTACTAGTTAAAAAAAAAAACAATTTGTCCGTAAAATCTTAGTTTTAGAAGAAGTATTGCTCTTTCTTAATAATATAATATTTTGTTTCTGATATCATTGTACCTACGTACAGAATATGATTGACCAATACACAGATATTACCAATTCTGATTTAATTAATTGGCAAATGCAATCAATTCGCGGCATCCACGTGTGTAATTATTGAGGTCATGACCTCATACAAGATTTAGTTAAATGTCGCTTGCAGTAACGACAGTTTGTTGACGTTACAAACCACTGCACTGTTTGATTTGTCCTTAATAAGGATAATCAATCAATAAATTACTGCTTGCATTCCTCAGGAAATTGTTGCATATTCTCAGCGTTAGAAAGAATCGCGAGAAAATTGAATAACAATTTTGTGGCATTGATTTTTAAACTGTGTTTTATTTTTGGTATTTATTTTGTCCTGTTTCTGTTTATTCACCAAACAAAATCAAACTGTAATTCTGTGAACAATAATATGTCTTTTTCAAATTGAAATTCAACAAAACATTTCAAACGATAATCAAAAATTTGGTGCACATATTACTAAGCTTATTTGAGCTTGAAATTTTGGAAGATAATATATCAACGTCACATCATTTTGAAGTGGATGTATTTGGACCATGGTTCCATCAATCATTTGTCATAATCTGATTATGTATTATGGTGAAATAAACTCTTATAAGCCAATAAATTTACAGACTTTCATTTGTGTCGCAGTGAATTCTTCCCCTGTCAAAGTTTTGCGAATTTGTGAACAACTGTCAATAATTAAAAGTCAGATTGGTATTTATTGATCGATCAATCAAAAATTTCAACATTTTTTTGTATCTCGGGAGATTTTTCATTTGCTGCTGAATATTTCACAAAATAATTTATTGAATCATGTTGAAGCTCTTGCGAATGTTGATGGAAGGCTAGAACCACAAACAAATAACGAAATAATTAACCACGATTCAATTTATGCTCTGAATGAATTCAACTGATGAGTGCTAATGTATAAAACGTGTCATTTATGTTTTTATAACAAATTGGTTACAAAATGATGAAATTTGAGTTGGGTTATGTAGCTGTGAGGGTTTTATATTTGGGAGCTACAATTCTATCAATTTCTGTTTCTTTCTCTCATCTTGAATTAATAGTCCATATAAAATTACAATTTCTATGTCAAAAGTTCCCATCGATTCCGCTTGTGCGTTGTTTTTTACTTACTTGTACAAAGTACTAAGAAGTATTGTGAAACCGACAAAATTCATGTATCGAGATCTTGATGGATATATCCGTTTTGAGCATCCCTGAATCCAATTTGACTATTTTTGGCTTGATGTCGGTGCGTATGTTCGTACGTGCGTGCGTGCGTGCGTAACTCGCAAATCTCAAAACTGGTTGAACGTATAATGTTCTAAGGGTCTAGTTGTGCACCGCGCATTATGGTTCCAATCGTCTGTACCGGAAGTGCACTTTACTTGAAACTTTTTTTGAATTTTTTGCATAAATATAGAATGATCTTCCATAGCATATTAAAATTTCGTATAAAGAACTTCTATAAAATCTTATTGTACATCTTGCATTATGATTGCGATCGGCTAAACCGGAAGTGCATTTTACTTAAGACTTTTTTCAAATTTTCTGCATAAATCCAGAATGATTAGCCGTAGGATACTGGAATTTAGCATTTGAAATTGCTGTAGCATCTCAATGGTCATCTTCTATTTTTGTAACAATCGGCTAAGCCGGAAGTGCACTTTATATGACAGAGCTTTTGAATTTTTCGCATAGATTCTAAGAAATCAGTCGTAGAGTATTCAAATTTTGTATTAGGCACTTTCATAATATCTAGTTGTACATCTTGCATTATGATTGCTATCGACTAAGCCGGAAGAGCACTTTATTCGAAACATTTTTTGAATTTTTCCCATAAATCCAAAACGATTGAACGTAGATTGTAAGAATTCAGTATTTAGGACGATTATACCGTCTAGATGCTCATATCCTATTTTTATAGAGATCCACCGAACCGAAAGTGCACTTTACTTGACAGTCTTTTGGAAGTTTTCGCATAAATTCGAAACAATCAGATGTAGAATATTGAAATTTGGTATTTCAGTCTGCTGTAGCATCTGAATGATGGCCTACTATTTTCATAACAATAGGCTGAACCGGAAGTGCACTTCGGTAGGAATTTATTTTTTAATTTTGCGCATAAACTCAGATCTGTTGGTAGTCGTAGAATTTTGGAAATCAGTATTTAGGAATGTTGTAGTATAAGAATAATGGCCTACTGTTTCCATAGCAACCAGTTTGAAATCGCGATAACTCGAGAACGGTGCTTCGTAGGGAAAAAAAGTATTCATACATTTTTAAAAAGAATTTCACGTACTATAAATTTTTGCTCACTCATTTTTTCGATAGCTCACACCATTCCAGAGATATACGCAAAAAGCGAAAATTTGTGACCATTGACTTCGGATAAAAAACTACGCACAAGCAGGATCGATGGGGACTTTTGACATAGTATTTGTAATGACGTATTCAAGACATGTACATGAATCCAGCATGTTGGGAATTAAAGCTCAGCACTTTTTTTCGTCTATTTTGTCTGGGCTGTAATGGGAGGATGTACAACGGATCGTGAGGAGCTCATTTAAGGATGAGTTGGTTTAGATGTAGAGTATCCAACACTAAGTTTTACTTATTGTTGGAGCTGTGGTATAATAACCGTCATCAGTCGCTATTTAAATATTGGAAAACAGATAATGCTGACCGGTGAAAAATCATTCGTTCTTGTACTATTATACATTAAATACTGGATTTGTCATCCGGATTCAGTAAGATTTTTACTGAAAAATAACAAAAATAAACACTCCCCGTAGCTTGACGACTGGTAGTCGCAACCTACCAAGTGCACTACAGGTGTCTGCCAAACCTCTATCAGATAAATGATTGATGTATATAATGTAAAACTAAATGAAACGCTATTCTGATATTTCTAAATTTCATATTTCATATTGTTGGATGTTTGTGGTCCCAAAGTAATTTTGGTTTGTCGAATATTTGATTTGCTTCCGATCCCTCTCTGTAATTTGTCCAGAGGGATGTATATACATTACATATAGTGCATTCAGTTCGCCATTAATCCCCTGGCACATTTGTGACGTGATTAATTGATAGTATTGAACGGTAACACCTCTAACATCATAACAACCAAATTTCTGATTTATGTCGCTGAAATCATAAGCTACGTTTGTAAAAAAGATCTATTGAGGTACTCCTAAATATACTTATGAGCTGAACTTTTCATTTTCGAGACGTTTTTTGCAGAATATTTTGGTTATAATGGAGAATAGTATCATCCAATCACTGGTTGACCCCGTTGTGAGAAATTTGTTGAAAATAACCAATCTTTGTCACAAAAATGGTAGCTAGAACTTTCTGTACGCGAATCTCTTTGGGTCAACATGATTTGTACGTTCCCATTCTTTCAACCGTTTTTTTTTTATCTGGGTCATAAAGATGAACAAAAGTTTCATAATTCGATCCAAAAAATAAATATTGCGTCAAAAAAGTACTAATCTGAAAGGTAAGAGAATTGAGTTTTTCATACCTCTGGCTATTGAATCACGATGAAGCCTTGTATCAGATATTTCGTTCACAATTTATTGCTAAGTAGGTGAAATTACGTGGTACTTGTAAATTCACATTTTCCGTTGCTATACAAACCTGGATATCCACAGCGGTTGTCAAGGAGACGCGAGCGAACATCTGTTGCTATTTTTGCTTATTAAAGGCGTGTTTTTTATCCGGTATTAATTTGAATAGACTTGGACTAATATAATATAGCGAAATTACCCTTTTTGTTCATAATTACACTCAAATATAATGACAGTTGTGATTAATCATCAATATCATTACATGTATGGAGATTAATTATTGAGGTCAAAATAAATAATTATTAACCGTGTCAAATTATTTTTGCAATTCAATAAAATAATGCATTATATTTCATATTTTGTCAAGCTGATTCTAAAAATTTCTAAAGAAAAGGACAGGACATGTATGTTACAATAAAGTTCCAAAACTTCAAGGTTTCCTTAGAGAATTTTGAGTTACACGATCGGAGAGTGGAAGAAGCTGGAGATTGAGGTTGGAAGAATTGTTTGAAATTTAGGCTGTCATCACTTTAAGCGTTACATTACCATACATATATCGTGTTTCTAATTATTTCAAAGCATTTCTGAGGGCTATCAAGTATTGTTCTACAATGTCTTCAGATTCTGTATTGTAATTTTCCATTATGATCTGATCTACCGTTCTGATATTCTTTCCTGAATTCTGTGATTAATTTAACTATGAAAGATCATTGTTTGTATACACTAGAATTAAAATCAGTTTGCGAAATGTTTGAGATCTTCTATGAATGCACGGAATCATGGAAAATAAACTTCTATAATCGGCTTGTTCAAATCTTGGACGATCCTTCAAAAATAATTTAACAGTTGTTTAAATATGAGTAAAAGTTTTTCAATGTGTAAAAGGCCAAGAAATTGTATCTTGTTCGTCTTTTGTATCATCAAACTTTTCTAACAGTCTTAATAATTGTGTTTCTGTACACCGAATTCGACTCTCTAAAATTTTCCTTTGCATTCTGTGAAGAAATTCAGCCCTTAAAGTTTATTGTTTAGATATGCAGATCAGTTTTTAAAATGCTTGTCATCTTCTAAGGAGGCTTTAAATCAGGGGGAACAAACAAAAATACTTCTGAAGAATTATTTCAATGGAAAGTAGGTATTGTGATGATGAATTCTTATGATCGAATTGTACAAATCTTGGATTGCATTTCGAAAAAAAATGAGGACCATTAAAGCATTAGAAGGTGTTTCAATCTGTAATTCGCTTGACCAACCCTTGAAAATTCTTTCCTGTATTTTGTGGAAAATTTACCTCTAGCAGAGGCTCCCAAAACTTTTTTCTCGTAGATCACTCTTCAAATTTTACTGGTTTCGGTGGACCCCTACTTACAATTTGTGAACCCCTACTTACAACTTCTAAACCTATACTTAGAACTTGTGAGCTCCTACTTACAACTTGTGAACCTCCATTTTTTTGGGCACACCCCAACTCGGCACACTTAATCTCCCGATGCGAGATCAGCCAAGGGTTGGTGGTAATCCTTATGACCAACTCGGCACGGGCATAGATCTTTAAGCTGCACGGTCAATTTTTAATCCATAAAGCAGGGTCTTCTCTAATCCCCAAAACTTATCCCGGTGTAGCCCTTTCGGAACATCTTGAACAGGTGTTTGCAGAAAAACCCATCCTTATTATGGAATTGACACCTAAGAAGAATATAAATTAAAATGTTTTGTTTAGTAGCTATCTATCATCAATCTAACAGTCCGGTCAACAACATCAAAGATGTCAATTCGCGAGGTAACAACGATAAAACGACAACAAAAGAAATGGCAGCAGATAGAAGTGTTAGCTAATAGTTATAGTTAATGTTTTTTCCGCGCATGTCTGCCGGCAAAAATTCAAAAAAGTAGTTTTTATTTATAAATAATTTAAAAATAAACGAATTGTTTTGAAAACTTTCTGCGTTACTGGCCACAGTTCTACATTTACTTTATGTTTTTATGACCAGTTCATAGTAATTTGATTGAGGTGGAGGTACCTATTAGCAACACTTTTTTAATTAGCAACAAAAGTAACAAGCAAAAAATGCTCTGAAATGCGCCCAAATAACAGCTTTGACCTAGTTAAGAAAAAAATACAGATTAAACATGTAACAAAACAAAAATTCTCTCGATTTTTAGTTTTTGACGTTTCTGACAAATTAATTTTTAATATTGTTTATTTGTTACTATGCTTTGCTTGGCCGTTGTCAAAACCGTTACTATGTTTTTTGCCAGAACACAAGCCTGATTAGAATTTCTGTAGAAAATTATTTCTATTCTATAGCATGTTCAACACGTAAGCAAAGCGATATTACTTTGCTCGTGTAGATTTAATTCACTCGTTGGTTACTCTTGGCCTTGAATTAAAAAATTTACACCCGCTAGAAAACTCTCACTTTCAAACAATCTACTATTATCGCTGTTTTCAGAATTCAAAATTTATTATTTTTTGACATTTATGAATCCAAATAGAAAAAATTGTATAAGATGCACGTTTCATAAGATATTTTAGGTCACTTGTTCATTAGAAAAATCATGTCTTATGAAACTTATACCATAATATATTATTTTGTCTCGATTTTGCAGCCGTTGTTTTGTAGTTATAATTTAATTTTAAATAAATAAATGTATTTGATATCTCCTTATTTCTAAACGATATTCATATACAAAATTAAAAAACATATATGATTTATATATAATGAGCAAATCAATTTTTGAAGAGGCCCCCAAAAGCCAGAGCCCGAAAGCATTGCTTCTAATTGCTTTCTGTAGCGACGGGGTACCTGAGTCATTTCATTCGGAGACTACCTGCAAATGTGCCGAGTTGGGTATTTCTGCAGATACCTGTGAAACTCTTATGTGCCGAGTTGGGGAGTCATTAGCAGAGACTACCTGCAAATGTGCCGAGTTGGGAATCGCCGATTTTTTTCCCGCCAACGGAGAACCCCTTCGTGTCTCCTGTGGAGTCCAGGCAGGACCGGATCTGTATATGGTCATTTTGGGCTGCAGCCCAGAGCTCCGTGAATATAAAGGGCCTCCAGTCCCCATTGAAGACAATAGAATTTAAAAAAAAAAAACTAAATTTCATCGTAAGATTGGCTATCTAGAAGTCGTATTGAATGAATAAAATATATTGTCTTTATTTTTTTCGTATACCGTACACATCATTAAAGAAAACAGTTTTCTGACAAAAAGGTAAATTTGATTAATTAAGTATGCCCTAAAGAAGTGTAAGCCCAGAGTCTCACGCATTCGCGATCCGCCCCTGACCCTAGGGGGTCCACGTGGTCCACTTTGGAAATCACTATCTGGGAGATCAAATCAATTGACAAAATGGTTGTGATCTTCTAGCGATGCATGGAATCATAAGGAACAAGATGGAAATAATTAAAAATGACAAATTTCTATTAACGGTTTGTTTGAACCTTGAGTTAATCATGAGGAGAAGTGTTTTACTATGTGAACGACCAATCAATTACATCTCCTTCATCTTCTGTAGTCTCAAAATTCTGACAATGTTGTTATTTACCGGAAGTTTCAATTCTAATTCGTAGAGACAACTTCTGGACGTCATTTTAGAGACTATGACACATGTACCACCTAGCGGATAATTTAAGAAGTGATTCAATGTCGTAGACATTGAAGACAGTCTTCCAGAAGCAAGAGAAAGGTTCAAAACAAGAATCCCGCTTTGACCAATTTTTTGCAAATATCTCATTTTCTAACAGTCGTAGAGCATTTGAGGTTATAGGTAAAAATTGAGTGCACACTTTTCTCCACAAAAAAGATTGTATGACTCATTTACGTATCCATAGCTGTTACCGAGATATCGCACGTAAAAGGTGTGACCTAACGTTTTTAATGGAAAGCATAGCTAATATATCTGGCAATGTCTTTATTCACCGAAGATTTTAATTCTAATTCGTCACTTTAGAGACTCTGACACATGTATAGTTTGTCCATCTTTCATTTGAAAAATGACTTTTAGATCTCTTCATAAACACTAATTGCCGCTACTATTTAGAATTTTTGTTTCAAGCAAATATATGTTCTTGGCTAATTACAAAAAATATGTAGTAAAGATGAAAATTGCTTGAAAATTATCAAAATACAGACAGGGGTTATTGGTTATTGGGTTGTACCCTCATAAACACGACCGTAGTTACTCAGCAAAATGCATTACTGGACAGTATTACCGTATAATTTTCATTTTTCTATCTGTACTTTGAAGTGCTACTTCATATCGGTGAGGTTTCCAGTCAATTGTTGACGAGAGTAATAATCGCTTTTGATCATTGCTAATCACTTGAATAATCCGTCAAGTTAAATCAGATTAAAATGGTGCAGAATTTTTATAATTGATATTGTTATTGAGAAATAACAATTTTGGCCATTCCAACTAAATATTCAAGTTGGGGCTACTCTAAATTTTATTCCAATTCAGATTATCTAGTGCAGCAGTATACATGCTGGATCTATTTTCTTATTTTGTGGTTTTTATTCTATATTCGAAAATAAAATGTTTAGGCCGTGGTTAGATGCAAGTGTTTGTGAAGAGGAAGAATAAGAAAATAGTGACTGTGCAATATTGGATGTTTCGAAACCTGAAATCTCTGCAAGTACTTCTACTTGTGATTTTTTTCGTTTAAATCTTCACGAACACGGACAACAAATTGTTATTAATATGTATAACACATTAAAATCTGAGATTGGACACGCTGTAGCGGTGGTCATGAAAACTTACTGACTAATTTGTACATTTATTTTATGGGAAAATAATGTGCAGTATTTCTGCCAATATTCATAAATAATTTCAATACTAACCTGTACATTCCGCACTAAATATTTCCTGTCGCACAGTTCAGTATTGTGCATGCGTTGCTATGCTAAGATTAGAAGCACAAGATGAGTATTTTACTGCGTAACTACAGTCGTGTTTATGAGGGTACAACCCAATAATCCCTATCTGTATTTGAATAATTTTCAAGCTATTTTCATCTTTCCTACATATTTTTTGTAATCTGCGAAGAGCATATATTTGCTTTGAACCAAGAATTCTAATGTTTATGGAGGGATTTAGAAGTCATTTTTTCAAATAAAATATTAACAAACTATACCACGTAGCGGACAATTTAAGAAGTTATTCAATGTCGTAACAGCTGAAGACAGTCTTACAGAAGCAAGAGATAAATTAAGTACACACTTGCGTGCGACCTAACGTTTTTAATATATCGACGATATAATAATATTTCGAATATTTTACTTGATTGCAAAGTTGTTATACATTTACATACCTATTTTGATAAGAATATCTGTTACGAGTACTCTTGAATCAATTTTGACAAATTTGGCTTGACGTCGGTACCTGTGTATATATGTATGTATGTAACTCGAAACCCGTCGAACGTATAATGTTGAAATGCTGTATTTAAGATTGTTTTAAGGTCTAGTTGTGCACCTCGCATTATGGTTGCAAACGTCTGTACCGAAAGCGCATTTTACTTGGGAAATTTTTTGAGTGTTTCGCATAAATCCAAAATGGCTAGCTGTAGGGTATCGAAATTCAGTATTCGAAATTGCTGTAGCATCTTGATGATTACCTTCTATTTTTGTGTCAATCGGCTGGACCGAAAGTACAGTTTACCAGACAGTTTTTCGAATTTTCCGCATAAATCCAGAATCTTGAAATTTAGTATTTAAAGCAATTGTAACATTCAAATGATAACTTTATATCTTTTTAGCCTTGCATTCTATCCCAGTGGTAGTGCGGAAAAGAATGCATGATTGCGCGTCGTTGCACTTTGTACGCGCGGTATCTCATTTACGATTATGGATATGCAAATAAGTCATACAGTCTTTTTTGTAGAGAAAAATGTATACTTTATTTTTACTTCTGTCCTCAAATGCTCTACAACTGTTAGAAAATGAGATACTTGCGAAAAACTGGTCAAAAATGAAGTTTTCGATCTTTGTTCTTTGATATTTCCTGAAGCACCATAATTTGACTATTTGAATCTTGAATGGCACCTCGGAAATCATTTTAAGATCATTTGAGCATAAGAAAAAGTGCTATAATGGTGAACAACCAAGAAATTGCCTCATTTTCGCCTCATCTAGCCTAAAGCTGCATTCACAACCACTTTAGACTCTGCTTAATTTGCACTTGAAGTTCAAATTACGCAGGGTTGAAATTTGTAGCATTCACAATCACTTTTAACATTGCTTGGAATTTTGTAATGCCATCTATGAGAACAATTACAAAATAATGCAAATATTAAATACTTTATTGTTCTTTTCGTTTGAAAGAATATATTTTTAAATTTAGTGGTCAATTACTTGTGGGGCATGAAGAATAGTTGTTAGTTACAGTTATCTATTTACTTAAATTTCAGTTCTTATTGAAGAATGTTATAAGATAGATAAATATAATAAGTTAACAAACTTCACAAATCTAAATTCAATAATCTCTCGTCCATATTTAAGAAAAGAAATGATCGATTAATGAAATATCAAACCAAGCTTTATCACCATCAATTCACTGTTTGCATATGGCCTCTATTATTCTATTTGATTTTAAACGTCAAAAACCTATGTTGAATCATCGGAAGATGCAATGCACATGCCAATTCGCTAGCGACTTGAAGTGAAAGTTTGCACTTTGCAAACATTTCAATCCGAACGTAAAGTACGCAGACTACAAATTCTAGTTGTGAATGATTACTACTGAGCTCATACGCTTAGCTTTGAATTTTAAGCTAGCATGAAATTGTGCCATGTTCAAATTCGGTTGTGAATGGACCTTAAGACTATTTCTGGAGGTGTCGTTAGTATGTCTCATTTTTTAAAATTGTCCTTTGCATTCTGCGTTATATTCACCAAAAGAAGATTATTGTTTAGGCACACTAGAATACAGATCAATGTACAAAAAGCTTGTGATCTTCAAGGGATACATGAAATCATGGGAAACAAGTTGAAATCTCTTTGAATAACTATTTTGATGAAAACTATAAACTATTACCCTAAAATAGTTTTAAGGTCATTAAAGCGTAAGGAGAAGTGTTTCAGTATGTTTAAAATCCTGGAAATGTCTTTACTGAGTCCCTGTTCACCTGACCCACCCTTTAGAATTCTTCCCTACATTCCTTGATGAATTTACCACTGAAAGGTCATCGTTCAGACATAATAGAATTCAGATCAATTCACAAAATTCTTGCGAAGTTCTAGGGATGCATGTAATTACATTAAACAAGCTGAAATTCATGTAGAGGACTATTGGAGAAAAACTTTTGAGTAGTACCTGGAGCAGCAAAAATAACTGTCAATAATTGATTTAAACCTGTCAAACTAATGGAACATTGTTGTTCCTGTAATATAGCTCACCATATCTGTCAATTAGGTTTGCAATTTCATATATAATGTTTAATAATTTAAGCTCAATCACAGTGCTAACATTTGTTTCAGTAATTGATGATGAAATTTTCAAATATGGTTTGAACATCGAATTATTCTGCGTTTCAAAAGTAGTAACTATATTAAACATCCCTCAGGGATATTATTTATTTACTTACAGTAAAATATTAATCTTCTTGGAATATACATGAAATGCTTTCCACGTACATAATTAACTAAAATGGAACTATAAATAGAATAGTTTCAAAAATCATTTAATACGTTAGAAATTGTAGTAATTTCTATAGGCTGCCTTTGATGTACGCTTTTGTGTATGGTATCCTTGATAAAGTAGTTATTATTAATTTTCTCTAGTGATTTTTGATAACTGTTTTAGATTGCTTGAGTTGGCCAACCTTGGTCGCCATGTGCATTTCCCTGAAAACCTTAAAGAAAAAAACAAAGAAAATGACAAGTGAGTTTTTGAGATAAAATTGGGAATTATTATTGGCTAGAATTCACAGCTACTAAAAAGCTTTTTAAAAATGTATTCTAAACTCAATTTTCAAACAGCATAATTTTTGTGTTAAAATAATTTTTTTGCTCACAGACAAAACATGTACTGTAAAAAATGTGATGTGCGCTACTGGAAAAAGTCCCCTGTCAGTGTAACAAAGCCTGTGTGTTGGTTGCCTGAATATTTGCGTAGAACCGCTACGTTGTATTGCGTATCCACCAACCTAATGCGTGAGCATTTTCACATAGAGATATTTAATTCTGGTTTTTACGCCTGTTTCAATTATTTTGTGGTGAAATTACATTCCCTCCAATTTGAGTGAAATTTGTGTTAGATTTCTTCAATTCTTTCGAATTAAAACATTTGAGAATAATATTAAAACTCAATCAACAATAAAATTATTCTGAAGATTAAAAAGCGCAGAGAAATTGAAAATACTTCTTTAAAAGGATGTATTATTAAAATAATTACTTTTTTTGAAATTAAAAATCAAGCCATGCGTATTTGTTGACGACGCCTTCTTGTTTAATTTAAGTTTATGACTAGGAACAGCAGAATTTAATTTCCGCAGTTATTTTAGACGAACAAAAGGAAATGAAAACATTATTTCCATCCGGTTTTGATAGATAATAATTCTTTAGCATATTCCAATCAGAATTATTGGATAATTTTGTCTTTGAATAACATTTGATTTTTTAATGAGATTTTTCTTTCGGTGGCGTCTCTTTGGATATGAATCTGACGATTCTAGCTTTCAGGATTTGATGTATCCTGGAATCTTCAAAGTTGACTTTCGAAGGCTTTTTTCATTTACTCTTGCTCCTCCAATCTTCTCCTTATTTTTTTATTGCTCAAGAGGAAATTAGGGCTAAAATGTTGACATTTTGACACGATAAGAATGTTCAGACCGAATTGCAATCTTTTCTGGATCTTTACTGTAATTTTTTTGACAATTCTTTCCTCCTAAATGCTTTCTTGTTGTTGGAATATATTCATTAGTAACTGATTTTCATTGTTCAAGAAAAAATTGGGGCTGAAACGTTGTTGCACTAGCACAATAAGAATCGCAATTCTTTTTGAATATTTTCTGCTGTTTTTTATCAATTCTTGTGTTCTAAAAGTTTTACAATGATTTTCTGTATTCTCTTGTCCTTCTAGTTTCCTTCTGGGCAAATGATTTCCATGTTCAAGAAGAAATTAGGAGTTATATGTTGTCGTTTTGATATAATGAGAATATTCAGACAATTACGATACTTCCTGGATCCTCTTCACCATTTTTTGACATTTCCAAATTTCTAAAAGCTTTTTATGACTCTCTATTTTTTCTTGTTCTTCTATACTCCTTTTCCATTGCGCCTGAGAAGAAATTAAGGCTAAAACGTGACTGTTTGACCCAGAAAAAATCTTCTCTGACGTTCCAAAGGCTTCATGATGATTATTTATCCTTTATTGTTCCCCAATTCTTATTTGAACAACTAGTTTTCATTGCTCAAGGGTAAATTAGAGTTGAGTAGACTGTTTTGAAGAAGTCCAAAAACTTGCTTCAATTCACGATGCAAATCCAAATATAGTTCATCTAATCCTCAACTATCCGTAGCTCATTGCACATTTTAAGATTATGTGCGCGCCACTGGTTTAAGAAGCTTACAGTTATCAATATCATAAATTGGATTATAAGTTTTTTAAAAATGATTCCTAATTTACTTCGGAGCTTGGAAAAGTCTTTACTGTAATTGAAATTATTTGCTTTGTAGAACTGAAAACCATGTTCAATTTGATTAATTAATGAGATCCTGCGGGTAAATAAAGGATGGGAAACTTGTACAAAGGATCAAGTTTACGAATTTTTTGTATCTACATAATCCCCTAATTAACTCAAATATCCAATTTCGCTGATATATATCAGTTTACAAAAGCAATTTATGAATTGAGTATTTGAAAGAAGGAACATGCATTTTATCCCAACAGTAATTTTTGTTTGAACACTCCAACTTGAGCCAATATCTCTAAATTGGATTGTAAGCAAGAACTCGAATTATCAAGCTACTTATATCGTCAATTTTTTGTCCGATAATTCCAATATTAGGTAAGAGCTTTAGAAATCCTGAAACAGGTGTTATTTTGAAATTTAGGCTAAAATTCATTCAGCTAACCTACTAATTGAGTTGATTTGCAATTTCAAATATCAGAAGTCTATCAAGGTGTACTAACCGAATCTTCATTTCAAAACTAATTCTTTCTCTAATATTCTAAGAAATCTTGACATTGTAATGTTTATTGCTTTCAAAGAATTGTTTATTGTTGAAATAAGTCATTATTTAATGAATGAAAAGAAAATGAAAGTTTTATTCTTCGTTGTAACACTAAAAAAACACCATACAATTTATCTTCTCTCACTATTATTAAACCTGAACTACAAAGCCCCTTATATTTATTCACAACAATTTATTTATTCATTACACTTTGTACTTAGCTGATCACGCATTGAATATTCACTATCTCACAGTTCATTGTTCCTCAGTCAAGTTGTTCGCCCTTATATATACGAAAACCAAACATCCAGAAATTTCTACGTTATTCTCGAATGTCGCTTGGTGCGACGTAAAGAGATAACAGGTTCCACCCATATAATAGGGATGTACTCAGGGCCTATTTTATTTTTCACGAATTATGATACTTTCGCATGTTACAACATAAATAAGCCTATATTATGAAGGAACGTCATGATTTCTGAAAGTCGTTCTCCCCCTTTATTTACTAGTCAAGTCGAGTGAAGCAACAAATAAGCTTCAGAACATTCTTTTGACCTATTGTCTATTCGAAGTACCACTTAGTTTCAGAACTTCCTTTTTATCTGCCTCATGAAATGAAACTAGGATTTGGATGTGTTTCCAAATACAAAAAATCTATTATGGGTGTACTAATCTTTGACCTTCAACACTAAGAAACTCATTTTCCATCTGATATTTTGGAAGCTCTTGATATGAGAAAGCCTAGAATAATCAATTTGAAACTTGGGCCAAAGTCTACTGGACAAGTCGATTAGAGCTACGAATAAACTTGAGAGCTTTCTTTTAGACTGCAGCTCTCTTTTCTAGTCAATTTGGGATTCATAGTCTACCCTTCGGAAGGTCCGGTAGTCCTGAATTTTTTATATGTTGCTTAGGACCATAACGTAGTAATAAATCCAAGATTTCGTCATCCTCGTCCCACGGCCACTTTTGTTATACGCGAAACTGTGAAATTTTGGCACTTTTTCAATTTTTGGCTTATGATTCTTTTCTGTGCATTTTCGCTTATACCATTATTGCTGCCGAATCGTGGACGACAAAATTTTCAACAAATTTGCTCCTCTAAGTTTTTCTGTACGACCATCGGTTACCAAGATATGGGACAGCGAAATAGAGATAAAATCTCAAGTATTGCAAAATTATAACTTTCTTGCCACTTTGACTTACGAAAACTCCATGAAGACTTCATTTTAGAGAAAACTTGTTCATATAGAAGTTGTAGATCATTTAAATATCTATAAAATCCATACCTCAAACATTTCTGAACAATGGGAGTAAATTTAAAAAAATGATGGCATTTTTGTCATTTGGCCCAAGATCATTGGGGTTCATTTCTGTGATATTTATCAAACTTAGGTTGTTTGGTATTGTTAATATTAAATTTAAATATGTTTTATTGGGTATAAGTTCTGTAAATTTATTAGAAACACAACGTTTCAACAGCAAAGTGCTGCCTTTTTCAAGTGAAAATAAATATAAATATAAATAAACAAAATTGTCAAGACAACAGAAATAAAAATAAAAGTACAAATAATAACTAGATCAGTTTAAAATATGTTAGCTCCTAGGATCGTAGAGTTCTGCCTGTGATTGATGATTCAATATCCACAGGTCTTCAGGAGATAATAATGAAGGTCTAAATAGGAAAAATTGTCAGCTCCTTGTGGTTCTCGGTCAATCTGGCTCTACTCTTTTTGGTTTGGCGCATAACTGAACCATCCACAGATCTTCAGGAGGTGGTGATGAAGTAACTCTTGCAAGTAGATTCGTAGATACAAATAACTTGAAATTATGAACAAATGATTGGTAGCCATGATCGATTAAGTTCATAACCAGTATTCAAATTCAAATTATTTGGTGATTTTTTAATTTCAATTGCTTCTCTTATAAGCCTCTTGAACCAATTGTTCTCTTTAGCCAGAAGCTTCGTATTCTTGAAGTCAATGCCATGTAATTCTTGAATAGCATTCTCAGCCACAGCAGATTTTTCTGGATGGTTCAATCTTATATGACGAGAATGCTCTTTCAATCTTGTTTCTACAGTCCTCTTGGTTTGTCCAATATATACTTTGCCACATTGACAAGGAATCTTGTATATGCCTGGATACTGTAGAGGAAATCTGTCTTTAACATTACCAATAAGATTTCGAAGTTTTAAACTGGAAGTGTATGAAGTTTTAATGTCATATTTATGTAAGAGCCTTCCAATTTTATCTGTTATATTGGCTACGTAGGGTAACGTAACAAATATTTTCTTATTATTTGGATCTTGAACAGGTGGCGTAGAATTCTTCTGTCTAAGTGCTTTCTTAATCTGTGCTCTATTATATCCATTCTTCAAGATAACATCATCCAAAAATTTGATTTCATCAGATAGTTTACTTGGATGACATAATGAAGAGGCTCTCTGATATAAAGTTTTAATAGTACAAAATTTCTGAGCAGGATGGTGATTTGATGACTGATGTAAATATTGATTTGTATGGGTCGGCTTCCTATATACAGAATGGATAAGTTTGCCATTACCTTGTTTCTCCAGGTAAATGTCCAGAAAAGGAGGACAGTTATTTTCTTCAACCTCAATACTGAATTTAATGTTCCTATGTTGCATGTTAAGATGATTCAAAAAAACATTCAATTCATCTCTACCATGAGGCCAAACAGCAAAGACATCATCAACGTAACGAAGCCAGACAGTAGGTTTCTTCATAGCAGTGTTTAAAGCTTTTTGTTCAAAATTCTCCATGTAAAAATTAGCGATAGAAGGAGAAATAGGGGAACCCATGGCGATACCATCAATTTGCTTGTAGAAATTACCATTAAAGATGAAGAAACAAGAAGTCAAACAATGTTTAGAAAGCTTGACAATATCAGATGTAAAATGATCTTCTAATAATTTCAGAGTATCGATGATAGGTACTTTCGTGAATAAAATATTAAAATATTAAATTTATTGTCACATATACACAGAGGGTAATGAATGGGTCGGGTTCTCTTCTTTGTTACCGTTACCTACTGTCAAAAGACCATCTGCCCAAGCAATCTTTGTGAGGTGGAATAGGAAGAGAAAAAAGATTGGAAAGAACCTTGAAACCTTTCCTATTTTAGTTTACTGGTAGTACAATTACTGTGAAGAAGAGAGGATTGGATACTTTGAAGAAAGCAAGCCTTGAAAGATGGAGGAAGAAAGATGCCAAATTGTTGAAGGATAAAGATGAGATCCATGTTTAGAGTTCTTGTTCAAAAAATAACAGCGATATTTACTTCAACAGGCGGAAGTTAGGTCATCCAGAAGAACCTCATCACTACCATAGCTCGGGTCAGAAGTTGCAGTTTTTGCCTTCTGGGGATATTATTTCTTATGTGGGGAAGGAACATCTCCAGATTATAAAAGAGCTCATCTCTTCGAAGAGGAACCCAGCTCATTTGATTGAGAAACATGAAACAAGAGTCAAGTTAAATAATAGAATGAGAAGGAGCCCAAAGTGTGAAAAATACAAGAGAGAAGGTGATGGTTTTTAGAAATAAAAACTCCAAAAAGTCTTCTGCAGTTTCCTGTAGTTTCTCATGTTCTCGCCGGTATCACCTTGAAGATGGCCACTAAGTGGCCGAAACCGGTTGATAATTAAATAAAATTACGAGAACAGTGTGAATGAGGGGGCGAATGAGCCAAAAATTGCCGCTGACGCTCAGTACCACCATGACTGCCAAAAAAAGTTATACCAAGCACCTTCGTTGTCTGGGTTTGCAAAAGAATTCAGGTCAGATCCAAGAGTTGATGAAGCAATGGAATATATTTATTCAGTTCACATGCACTGAATTGATTAGTGCTGTACCTGGTGGAAGTGAAACTGATATATTAATTGATGAATATCATTAACAATACCAAATAACTGGAGTTCGGAGAAACAATCTTGAGCCAAAATGATAAAAATGCCATTTTTCTCTAAATTGGCCCCCATTCTTCAGAATTTGACGTTAAAAGATGTTTGAGGCAAGAATTTTGTATGTAATTGAATGCTCTACAACTTTTATATAAGCGAATTTTCTCTAAAATGGAGTCTTATTGAAATTTTCGTGAGTCACAGTGATAAGAAAATTGAAATTCTATAAAACTTGGGATTTCATCCCTATTTTGCTGATTCATTCGATAACCGTTAGTTGTACAAAAAAACTTACTACAGAAAATTTGTTAAAAATTTCATCCTCTACAATTCGATAGTCAATGATATATGCAAAAATGCACAGGAAAGAAGTTATAAGCCAAAAATTGAAAAACTCACGGTTTTCGTGTATAACAAAAGTTGCCATGGGACTGGAATGACGAAAACTTGGATTTATTGTCACCTAATGGTCCCAAACAACATATTGAAAATTCAGGACAACCGGACCTTTTGTAGGGAAAGTCCCCTTTATTCACTGGACTATATGGAATAAAGTAAAGATATGAAAGCAATTTCAGATATCAGAAAGCTATTTTAGGTGTATTATAGTCTAACCTTCAACCTTGAGAACTAAAAATGTTGGATATGGTTCATAATTGATCTAAAAAGCTCATCTTGATGTAGAAGAGCCTAGTATGACCCAAGAACGTCATGACTTCTGGAAAAACCCTGAATTTGATATATGGGCTATTAATAAAGTAGATTAAAGCTACGAATAAATTTTAGAGCTTCCTTTCAGTCTGTTAGCTCACATATCAAGTCGATTTGAGCTTCATCTGATTCGTGGAATAAAGCAGAGATTTTGAAAGCAGTCTGAAATATCAGCAAGCTACTGTAACCTTCAACATTGAGCAAAAATAATGTTAGATAGGTCTACAATTAAGCTGAGCAAATCATTTTCTATCTGATATTTTGAAAACTTAAAATGATTAAAGAACATCCTGACCTCTAGAGCAGCTGATTATTTGAAATGTAGGGCAGAATCTGCTAAGTTAATCTATTAGTCAAGTCGATTAGAGTAATGAGAAAGCTTCAAAGCTTCTAAAACCGTCCATCAGCTTACTTACAGTAAAAACAAAGCAAAGATTTTTGAAAGCAGTCTTAAATATTAGAAAGCTATTGAAGGTGTATTACAGCCACATCGCCAATTTTGAGTATCAGTTATTCAAGTATTAAGGTCAGTAAGTACAGTTTACCGATTGAGAATAATAATTTGGTGGCCGAGTCTTTGCACGATTGGAAGGTCTACCCAGAATATGGATCCGAATTTTCTTTTACAAATTTAATTACTACTAATGATTGTTTAATCGCTGTCAGCTGTCAAGTTGACATTTTATTGTGAATATTTAATTACAAATAAAGATAAATGAATGAATATTTTTTGTGAAAATTCACAATTTTTCACTTACCGCCTTTGCCCATGGGCGGTAAGTCAGCATAACCATAGTAACCACAGTTTGCTGGTAAAATCAACATACCACCTCAAATAGAGGGCCGGTAAACACATAAAAACGTCCAATCGTGCAAAATATAATGTTGAATATGGTTTATAATTGTGCTGAAAATCTCATTTTTCATTTGGAATTCTGCAAGATTTTGATATGAGACCCTAGAATGATCAAAACACATCATGACTTCTAGAAAAGTCGATAATTTAAAATTTGGATCAGACCTGTTCTGCTAACTTATATTTTAATATGATTAGAGTTATAGTCTAGTCAACAAGTTAAAAAACGTGTTAATTCTTGTTATTGCGAGTTAAAATACGTGCGATAGCTCGTTGAACTCGTTATGACGTCTAGGAAAACTTCAAACTGGCACATAAACAATTACATAAGTTGAAAACAATTATTGAAGATTCCAAAAAAAGGGGTTTACTTTTTTGCAAATTACTCGACAACCATTGGTGCTAGAGGAATTTTACGAACAGATTCCTAAAGAGGAGAAAATTTCCAAGAAAAAATGTTGACTCCCGAATCTAGACCTCCATTGTAAATAATTTTTATTTGAGAATGAACAAAATACGTCATAACTTCTAAAACAATCATTATGAAGTCGATTTTCGTATGAATAAGTTCAGAGCTCGCTATCCGTCTGTCAGATAGATTGGATCAAAGATTTTGAAAGTTGTCTTAAATATTAGAGAGCTTGTCAATATTTGGCAAATATATCGAGACAGGATTTCCGGTAGCGGTTTGGTCCTTGAAACTTTAATGAAGCAGTTCTTTGTTTAGTAGTCTTTTCGTATTGATCCTCACATCAAAAGCACTTATCCTGGAAAGATTCAGGATTTTGCTGGATAGTAACTTCAAAATCCTTTATTATAGAATTCTTAATGAGTATTCAAAAAAATATATATTTTGATGTGAAAGTCAGTTGGAAATGATTTTAGGAAATTTTGGGGCTTTTACGAATTTGACTTCCTGAAACATTTGAGAGAGTAATAATAATAAACAGTATGAATTCTTGCATTCCCAGCCTTCCCTGTTAATTATTTTTCAATCTTCGGAATATCTCTCCTAAGAATTGTAATTTCTCCGAAGCTGCACTGCGACGTACGTTAAATATTCCGTTTCACAAGATCAGAAACTGACTTCGTACCATTTTAATAATGAATCCGTGCTCAGTAAAAACACTCACGTCTCTTTCGCCAAAATAAAACTCGTATGTAAATGATTCTGCATTGAGAGAGACAACTGTCTCCGTTGCTGAGGTTTTTGTGAAACTCGTGATTAGATAGGAGTACGTGAATGTTGGACTGACATAGCGAACGAAGGAGTGAAAAATGAAGCTTCCATCGAACAAGAAGACAAGATTTCGGTAAGATAAGTAAGATCGATGAGAAGGAGCTGCGAATTTTGCGTGAAAAATAATGGAACTCATTTACTGAAAAAAATGTATATCATTCTTCGTTGATAGTCCTGTTGATGACAGATCGGGATAAATTTATCGCAAATTAAAACCTGTGACAGATACTTGGGCACGGACGATTCAACAATATTGCATTTCAAAGTGAAGAGTGGATGCTGTAGTGTTTTCATTGCTGGATCAGATCGTATTTCCTATCAACACTTTTTATTAAGCGACACTCTCAATTTATCAAAGATAAATGGTTATTACATATTCTGATTATGTTCTTTAATATTGTTATCATCTTCATTACCGTTATCTTTAATATGTATCTCCAATTCTGATGTATGCAGTCTTTTGAAGACCCAAAGGTTTCCTTATAATCCCGTTTGATATGTCGTATGTTTACAGGTCCATTAATAATTAAATTCCTCAGTATCTTGCAGTAAAATCATTTTAGGCACGTATTTGGAATGTCACCTCAACGTTCGCTAAGCTTTCTGAATAATTCAACCAGGTCAAACCTAAATATGTATGAAGCAACAATACAATGCACACCCATCGAAAACGTTCTATGTCGCAATTCTACTTCTATTTGTTTTTGTGCTAATTGCCTGTCAATTAATTTAAATTTGCATTCACTACACCAGTCCAATTCCTCCTACGCACCAACACTCGTTATTCAACTGTTTTGTGGTTATTGTTGTATTGTTCATTACATTTGTTCCCAATCGAAATCTTTTCGAGAGTTTGATTGAACAAAACATTATAATCGCTTAATTGTACATTCAAAATACGAATATTTGAAGTAGAAGGTTCCTTGTTCACATTTTGCCCATTCATTCTTAAAGTGTGCAAGTGCAAAAGTGTCAGTTATCCTTTCAGTCATCACATCAGCCTTTTGTCTATGACTTCATGTCTAACAGTAAAGAAAAACATTTTCAAGCTACTTCTGATTGAGACCTCCTGGACATATATAAAGCAACCATGGGTTGACTCTTTATGATTTGGTGGTTCCTTGGAGGCTTTAAAGTGTGTTATTTTTTGATAATATATGACTTCTAAGAGTATCATGACCTTTCCAGTCGTCCAATCCCGTATTTTCGGACTCCCTCTAAGATAAACTACAAATGGATTCCATGATATCATCACAATTATTTATTTGGTGGCCTCTACCATAACATTATGATTTACCTGAATGCCAAAAGAACTTCTTGCAGTCTGCAAATTCAAATCAGCTATTGAAAAAGCTCGCTCCGATTTCTTGCAACGGCAAATCATCCACTCTCAAAGCTTATCCAACCCCGGAGTTCCAACCCAGCGCAAACAAAACTTAATGTCTGGCAGTAATTTAGCAACGTGGCAAAACAACATAATGCTGGCATGAAATGTTGGGTTGGTGTGATTGTTGCAAATGAAATGCAAAGATATGCTGGAAATAGTTTATGTTAATGTCATAAGTAGGAGGTTGAACTGCTTGCTCTCCAAATGAAGAAATTGAGATTGAAGAAGTTTTTTTCATCGCTGCTTCACTTGCAAAATAATTTGATGAAAACAGCGTTAAATGACTGATGAATAACGAGGAGAGTAGCCAGTAAGCGACGAGATAATCACCCACATAAATTCACATGTATATATATTCACATATACTCATTAAGGATTTGCGCACTGCTTGATGTAGCTCATTATCAGTTAATTGAAATGTGCTCGGATTTGAATAGTTCATTACTTCATTAATATGAACGACGTAGTAAGAGATAAACTCTGGTTTAGAACACATTAGGCAAAACTATGTATAATATATCATTTGTTCATTTATGCCATATTCATTAAAAACTAGGATACGAGGTACGTTGAGTTAAGTCGACCTTTACAAGAAACTGATTGATATTCATAATTATTACAGGGTGAATCACCACTATTTACTCATTATGTTTAAAATACATCAAGTTATCTCCAATAGGATGTCATTCCAGAATATCAAAATCAAATATCTTCCGAATTCATTTTAAACTTGAAATAGTTGTGGATGGATAGTTTTCCAGATGATAATCATATCCTGCTTTGGTTAGCGCTCCAAACTTCATCCTCTTATAATATATAGCTCATATTATGCTCTCAATTTGTCCTTTCTACACCATTATGCAAGATTAGGTTGAGGAATCCAAGAAGGTGACAACCTCAGAGAATGTTGATACTTTACATTAAATGATTTTGAAAGATCGATAAATTGGGTTCCAACGTGTTTTTTATATTGTCCATTCTGTTATGGAACTTCCATACATATATACAGAATTTTTTTCATGAATTAAAGCATTTCTTGAATCACCTTGGTTCAAAAATATGGCATGTGAATTAAATCCCCAGTAAACAGAAAACCAATACACTCAGGACAATACTTAGATCATCAGCCTTACAACTCAATATCGGTCAAACGAAGCATCATTATGACCTTATTCAACAGAGCCATCAAGCTGTGCAACACAGAAGAATCGCTGGGAATGGAAATGGTAACTTCAAGACAGAATGGATGCATACAGAACCTGATAAAAAACATCATCAAGCACCGACATAACAAAACCAACATCAAAGCTGAAGAAGAAGATCCCAAGACTCTCATTTCAATTATTCTCGTTAAGTTAAAGACACATCAGAGGAATTATAAGCAGAGTAATCAAACACTACAGGGTTTGAATCTACAAAAACCTCAGATGAAGCTGGAACAACTACAACAAAACCAACACCAAAGCTGAAGAAGAAAATTTCAAGATTACCAATCTGATATACCATGTGTTTGAGAAACATCGGAGGAAATAGCCAAATACAAGACAGTATTTAAATCCATAAAAATTCTCAGAAATGTGGTTACAAAGATGAAACCGGAACAACAACAACAAAACCAACATCAAAACTGAAAAAGAAAAATTCAAGATTCCTATTCTGATATTCCATATATTGAACGAACATCGGAGGAAATAGCCAAATACTACATCAAGACAGTTTTTAAATCCATAAAAAAACCTCAGAAGTGTAGTTACAAAGATGAAGCTAAAACAACAACAGAACCAAAATCAAAACTAAAGGAGCATTTAAGATTCTCATTCTAATATCTCATATTTTGAAGGGACAACGAAGGAAATAGCCAAATACTACATCAATACAAAAGAGTATTTACTAGGATTAAGCTGGAACAATAACACAAAAGCTAAAAAAGCAGACTTCAAGATTCTCATTCTAATATTTCATCGGTCGAAGGAAAATCGAAGAAAATAACCAAATAATACTTCAAAATAGGTCGAAGCCAGTACAACAATAAAATTTGCACCAAAGTTGAATAAAATTTCAGGATTCCCATCTTAATATACCATATATGAATAACCAAATACCCTAAAACATTATTTAAATCTATAAAAAAACAAGGACGAAATTGCGACAACAACAACAAAATCAATAAGAACCAAGACCAATACCAAATCCAAAACAAAAACCAGAACTCAAGAATAATTCAAGATTTCCATTCTTATATCCCATATTTGATGGGACAACGAAAGAAATGACCAAATACTACACCAAGACATTATTTAAAGCTATAGAAACCTTCAGAACAACAACAATAAAACCAACACCAAAGCAGAAAAAAAATATTCCAAGATTCTTATTCTTATATTTCATCTGTCGAAGGAAAATTAGAGAAAATAACCAAGTAAAGTTATACATCAAAAAAGTTTTTGAATTCATTCTCAGAGGAGTGGTTACAAAGATGAAGCCAAACAACAACAATAAAATCAATATCAAGAAAGAAGAAGAGGAATTCAAGATTTCTATTCTAATATTCTATGTGTTGAAGGAATATCGGAGGAAATTTCTAAATACTACATCAATTGAGTATTTGAATCCATTAAAATCCTCAGAGAAGTGTAATTACAAGGATGAAACTGGAGCAGCAGCAACAAAACTAACACTAAAGCTGAAAAAAGGACTTATGCGATTCCTATTTCAATATTTCATGAGTTGCATCAAAACAGCATTTAAATCTATGAAAATAATTAGAATAGTACTAATAAACACGAAGCCAAAACAATAAATAAACCTAATACCAGAGTTGAAGAACAAGATTCAACTTCTAATATTCCATGTGTTGATGGGGCATCGGGAGAAATAACCGAATCAAACCAAAGACAGTATTTGAATCCATGACAACTCTCAAAAGCGTACTAACAAGGACGAAGCCGGTACAACAACAAAACCAGCACCAAAGTTGAAAAAAACTCCAAGATATTCATTTAAATATTGCATATATTCAGAGCACATCGAAGAAAATAGCCAAATACTTGAAGTCATTATTTAAATCCATGAAGAAAACATTCAGAAATGTGCTTACAAGGACGAAACTGCAACAACAACAGCAAAACCAAAACTAAAAAAAAAATTAAGATTCTCATTCTAATATACCAAATATTGTATCATAGTCCAGTCAAGTTAGCCTCAAAAATAGGGGTACCCTTGCATAAATTCCCAAGAAGCTGAAAATTTACATGAACGTTGGGGATACCATTATAATTAAGTTGTCGAAAGTCCCCATCAATCCCATGTGTGCAAAAAAATTTATACGAGGTCAAAGTTCGCTAAAATGGGTTTTCTGGGTTTTGAAGCGGAAAGGCAGATTGAATGATGAAAATAGTTTGAACAAAAATTGAAGATCCTCTAATTCTCTAGAAAATTGGTTGCCACCCTTTTTTCCCTTCGACTCACTATTTCTGAGAAAAAGCCATTATAGAATCATTTCCTCAATAATATGCATGACTCGCTGCCCATGTACATTATGGACGTATAATATAGGTACAACCATTAGTCTGCGTAACTAGTACTCCTATGTTAATATTGAATGATATTTCTGAGAATATGGAATGAAAAGAAACCCAGTCCCTCATTCTATGTGACCATGCGGCCTTGAGCAAAATCTGTCTGCTGTTCATTTGTCAACGTAGCAGTGTCCGTCTTTCACTTACTTTGAATTACTTGCATAGATGAGTTACGTTTCGTATCTTTTACAAAACATACACCTAATGAAAAACGTGTAAAATTAGCTTGTCTTCTGCCAACCTCGGATTCTGCTCATCGACATTTTTATCAAGTATATCAGCAGGTTCAACTGAACCCAGAATAATGGTGCTGGAAGCTAATTAATAATGTATAGAATCAATCCACACTCTACTTCCACCTGCACTAGAAAAGCTCCTTAATACTTGTTTTCATAGCTACAGAAAAGAGTGTGATTCGAAATGCGGCTGCAAGAAAGTGAGACTTTGTTCACAAGCATGCACCACTGCACCAGCTGTCAAAGTTGGTCGTGTTCAAATACTGAATCTTCAACAGAAGATAACCCTTATATCGACGGTGAAACAACTGTTGTATAGCTATTTGAGCAATTTACGTCAACTCAGGAAGATGAAAATGAAGAAGAAGTTGAATAAGAAGACCTAATATTATATTGAACTTCAATAAGAAGACCATAGAGTAGGCCTACCGAGCAAACCACATTGAAAAATACACGTCAAGTACACTACCTCATAGGTGGCGTGGCAACATGTGCATAAATAGATAATATAACTTTGGAATGCCTTTTTCTCAGAAATAGTGGATCTTAGGAATAAAGAGGTAGGGACTATTTTTGTAGAGAATCAAGAGATCTACAACTTGTATCTGAGCTATTTATATCATATAACTGATCGTTCCGCTAAAAAATTCAAAGAACCCATTTTTGCGAACTTTGACCTCGCATAAAATTTTTTGCACACACGAGATCGTTGGGGACTTTTCACAACTTCATTATAATGGTACCCCTAACATTCATGTCAATTTTCAGCTTCTTGGGAATTTATGCAAGGGTGAATGTCTATTTTGACTGGACTATCAAGACAGTACTTAAGGTTGTTAAGAAGAGGAGTGGGTCAAGCTGTGGTGGGAACCCTGCTCTACGCTGAATACATACGATAAACATTTATTGCCAACTTCAAATAAACAAAATTTCAATGATTAAAACTAATGGAAATGTTTGTTTTCGGTTGAAAATACATGATTTTGAATAATTTGGTTCCTTATTCTATTCCTTTGGAGAGCTTCCATCCGTTGAAATATTCTTTTTTCATATTTTAACAAAGCTACAATATGATATGTATAGTATGCAACGCTGTAGACTTTCGGAAGGATTTTTGACATCTGACGTTTAGTAGTAGTACTACGTTTTATAACCAAACAAACTTATTGATGATAAATCTACATCAAGAAAATAATATCGATGAGAGAATAAATGGGTTACTCAATCCGTGTACCGTCGAGTAATGATAAAAAATCTTGTTTATTCTAATCACACACACTCTTCCCATTTCATCTCATGCGGCGACGTTGCCAAGCGTACGATAACTCAATTTTCTCTGAAACTAGAAACAAGACTGTCTTGAAATTTGGTACACATGTTCATAAGACTTTCGTTGTTATTTTGACGATTTTTTGTAATGTTGTCATTCCAGGTAGTCGAGATAATGATGTATAAATCAATGTGAAACACGTCGCGTGCATTAACGCAATGTAATAATATGTCACCGAACAGCAAATTTGACATTTTTTATCTCGATAACTAGAAACAAGATTGAGTTCAAACTTTGCCGGAATATTCTTCACTAAACAAATAATCTAATAATTTATGTGTCGAAGGTATATCGGAAAAAATAACCAAGTAATGCAACAAAACAGTATTTAAATGTATGGTCACAAAGATGAAACCGAAACAACAACACCAAAATCAACATTAGAACTAAAGAAGATGAATTCAAGATACCTATTCTGATATTCCATGTGTTGAACGAACATCGGAGGAAATTGCCAAAAACTACATCAATTGAGTATTTGAATCCATTGAAACAAACAAACAATAACAAAACTAACACTAAAGCAAAAGAAATGGATTCTACGATTCCTATTGTAATATTCCATGTGTTGAAGAAACATCGGAAAAAACAACCAAATACTGCATCATGACAGTATTTAAACCCATAGAAATCTTCAGAAATGTAGGAACAAGGCCGAAATCGGAACAAGACAATACAAAAAATTGTATTTACTAAATCCCATGTGAGTGTAAAGCAGCAGATGTAGAGAAAACAAAAAGACTGCTTGCCATAAGATTTTGAGAAGATTAAACTTTAAATCTAATAGTCCGTAAGACAGGGCATAAATTTTTCGTTGATTACCGCTCACTTGAAACTTTGTGAGTGGCTTCATTGTGACGAGTCCGACAACTTTTTCATCTGGAAAAATTCTAGATTTGGGGGCGTTTTCCAGCGAGGTCCGTCTTATTAATCTTTAAACCAATCGAAAGATTTTTTGATTATAAAATGGACAAAAAATATTGTCCGACATGAATATTGGGGCTAGCGATGAGTCTGACTAGCCGCACTTGTCATAAGTATGTTGGTTCTTATGGTAAGTATGTTGGTACTTATGACAAGTGCGGCTTGTCGGACTCACCGCTAGCCCCAATATTCATGTCGGACAATATTTTTTGTCCATTTTATAATCAAAAAATCTTTCGATTAGTATAAAGATTAATAAGACGGTAATATTTTTTCAATTAATTAGCCCTCGCTGAAAAACGCCCCCAAATCTAGAATTTTGCCAAATGATAAAGTTGTCGGACTCATCACAATGAAGCCACTCACAAAGTTTCAAGTGAACGGTAATCAACGAAAAATTTATGCGCTGTCTCACGGACTATAAGAGTCGGGATTTTACCACCATAATTTTAGATTGGGGAGCAATTGTAGACATATGTTTCGTCCTTATTAGGATTTTTCAAGCCCAGGTTAGTCAGGACTTGGATCCTAGAGTCCGAAAACTAGGTTATTTTTCTATAAAATAGGATCTGGATCAAGATGACAAAGGGTGGGAGTCTCAAACAAGATAGAATTATATCAATGTCGATTAGATGTCGTACCACCACAGAACTGAGAACAATATTTCGACAAAAGTGTAGATATCAGTAGAAAAAACACTTGAAGCATTTCTAAACAGTATAGAAGATTTCGGTAGCAAAGAAGTAGATAAACCCGGTAAAATTGATCTTGAATTGAACAACCAGCATCAAGAGTCACAATTTTTGAAATAAATACTTATGGATAATTTAAAAATTAAATGAAAAGTTTAGAAAATGGGTGACTGGTTAATGTGTGGCGTATAGGAATCAGTAGGAAAAGTTATTTTTTTTATTATATGGGACAGAGGTGGGGTTCTTATTAAGGATCAAGGACAATGACTGCGGAATGATGTCCTTCATTATCTACTAAAGTCATGAAAACGTGTTTGAAGAGGTCCTGCTTTTGCAAGACAAGTCTGCGACTGATCGTTGTTAACCCAGCAAAAAATAGCGAACGAAAAGATGATATAGTATATTACAAGGACTATATGATAAATAGTTGAAATAGATCACTTCCAATTGATTGGAGCAGATTTGGATATTAAAATGAACGTATTTTTCTCGTCCATTCTGATTTTTTATTAAATTGTGAACGCTGTATTTATCATCATGGTCCAGGTACAAGAGGACAGCCAAAAGAGAAGGAGCATGCCAGTCCACATTCTTCCTTGATTCATTTTTCGTTCTAACTTCAATTTTTTGGGACAATTACTCACAAGACACAACTGTAATTTACGAATTGGGTTTTTAACTGGTTGATCATTTCTCATATCTCTCTCACTGAGCACCAATGGACAGATATCTATTCCCAAAACTGTACAAACAGCGACTCTAACTTTGTACATGTCGAATCATAGACTTTATAAATATATTCTTTTTACAAAATATTATGTACAATTTTCTGCACTCAAATCGAATGAAATGTAATATTGAAGTATGGTAACACTTTTGAGTTTATTGATAATAGTAGAGAGTTCAAATATGTAATTTTTTTTATTGAATTAGTAATTTTGAAGCTTTCTTATCGTAGTAGCAGCATCAATAAGGCCCAAAAGTTGAAAATAACCCAAAAAAATTATTACTGAGATATTTATGTTTATAGATAAAATAATGCTATACTGATGATGCTAGTGTAATCGGACGGAAGAGAGAACACTTAGAATAAATTTTCCTCAATTTTTGAATTATTGAACAATTTAAATGCAGTTTTTCCGTGATTTTCAGATAACTACATGTAATTATCATTGATTTAATTCAAATTTGTTGCAATAATACGAAAAATCAGCACAAAAAATGGCGTTTTAAATTTGTCTACACGACAACGTATAAGTATATAAGAAAATTTCTTTTGGATTTTTTATATTTATTTGAAATTATTGGAAATGCTTGTTAATTATCCAAAATCTGGGCGTGTTACACCCACAAATAGGTAGAAAACATTAAAATTTGCAATAATGCTACAGAATATAACACAATTTCAATGCTCGTACCTCCTTAAATTATAATCGTAGAATAATTAACTGAACGCTTTTTGAAAGCTTGTACAATCCACTTTATATTGAAATCATTTTTATCCTTCAACCTTTCAACCCTGTCTGTATGAAACAGCAAATAAAGCAACATAATAGTATGAATCGTGGAATAATCTATCAATCCTCCTGAAATTGGAATTTTGGCCTGCTCTTAAAAGTATTTGCCCATCCCTGGAATAGAAAAACAGTAGGATATTTGAATAACATTTCAAATAGTTGTACTACTTCAATTTCAGTTTCCTTTGAGCACTATTTATCTACTGATATTGTTGCATTCAGTACAGTCAATCAAGCTTTTAAAATTGGGAAGCCTATAACAATCAAGGAACGTCATAACTTTTGAAATATGGGCCAAGACCCACTTTGCTGTTCTACTTATCAAGTCAATCCGAGCTGAGAATAAGCTACGGAGTTTTCTTGACGTCAGATGGAATAAACCAAATATAAGAAAGCTTATCAATATTTGGCAAATATGTCGAAACAGAATATCCGGTAGAGGTTCCGGCCTTGCAATTTTAATGAAGCAGTCTCTTGTTCTTTTTGTATTGATCTCTATCGAAAACACACATATAATGTATGACGGTCCAGGGAGCTTTTAGATAGTGACTGCGTCCTTTTGTTAGTCAATAAATTATTATGTCAAATTAGCATCTAATAATATTGGCTAGCTCTAAAGGCAATTGTAAATATAACCCAGTTGTTGTAAAACGAATGATCACACATGTTTTGTATAACGAGCACCAATATTGCTTCAATGTCAATATTAGCAGTCAATATTATTTTGTTTTTGAGTAAGCAAATATGGAAATTTCCAATTGGAATTTATTTTTGAATATATGTTGTAACCGATAGTCATTTTTGCGATCTAAATTCACAATTAGTCTATGGAATAGTTCCCATTTTTGCGAGAATAATACGGGTTTTAGAATATTCAACACCAATATATCCTGAGTTCATCGACTGATTTAGCCCTCATAAAAACAATTCCTTGTGCAAAAAATTCGCTTTTAGCGATCATGGCTGAATTCCTCCGACATCCATCTATTGTTTACTGAGCTGCAGTTTGAAAACGAGGCGAATAATCCACGAGGCAATGAACCCATTGCTTTCAGAACTATGTTTTGTTCTTGTCCATTCCAGAAGTTTCTGATGGAGCAGCTTTAGGGACTTGGAAGAGAAATTGTAAAGGATTGCAGATGAGACGTGATGGCTTCAGAATGAATCATGTTTTTCAAGATCTAATGTGATATCTGTTTATTGTGTTGTACGGTTACCATGGCAAACTTTAGGAGCACTTCTTGCTTCTCTTTCCCTTTTCTAGATTAATTATATTCAAATATTCGGTGACCAAACATATTACAGTTGTTTCTTTTGTATGTAATATTCTTGTGTTGTGTGTAATATAAATCCCAGTTCTTGAAGAAAAACATATTTCTCATACAAAATAATTTTTCTTCATATTAAAAGTTTCTCTGCTTGCTCCGGTATTTGAACTTTGGTAAGAACATTTTTCCGGTCTGGAATATGAGGATATGAAGTTTGTTTTCTCTTTCCCTCAACTTTAGTTCTATTTTTATTCCTCATTTTTCAAAAACAAGACAATGACATCCAGAAAAATATTCCGTGTTGTTTATAAGCTAGCAAGAAATCTTTACGTTTGAACATTCACTCCCCACATCCTTATCATATCAATATTCACCCCGTTTTCACTTACTCTCATTTTCAAGGGCCGTATTATCCTTCTAAAGCCCTTCAGCTTTCAGGATTTCATTTGTGTACATGGCTTATGTACCTTCTGTAGTTACATATGCTACACGGACTGTGTGTCCATTCAGACAATTACCATAGCATTTCAGTTGGATTTCAGGCGAGTGGAGGTGGTAAAACAAAGTGAGCTTCTGGAGAAGAGGAGATAGTAAGCTTTATGGCGTCGGGGGACTTTGTGACGTCATTGGAGGTTTATAAGTGATTGCATTCGTATAGTTTGTTTCGGAGTGGTGACAGATGTAAATGGATATTGTCAATTTTTGTTGCAGCAAAAAGGAAGAGCTGTAGCCCCCAAAATGTTGCCATTATTTTGAGCAGACTCTATTCACAATACAAATCATGCTACAACAGAAATGGAATCAAAAGACAATTCCTTTGGGCAATGTTTTCTATTGTCAAACCCAGATTTTCTGAATAACTGTTTGTCAAGACATATTTTTTGTTCAAAGTTCACTTTGATTTGTTCTTTCAGATCGTTGCTGATAAAGGATTTGAAAATCATGAGGTTTTGTTTACGGATATCATCTGCAGATATTTTGATCATCAATTATTGAAATATTGTTTTTGTATTCACTGTACGTCCACTTTTGAACAATTTTTACGAATTCATGCAAAGGCAGAACATTGAATTATCGATGTTCTCACTTTAGTATGAAGATGGAACGTCCTCCACATGTTTTATTTATAAGTGAATAAAATAATCATTCAATTCATTTATATTTCACTTCAAGATTATGACAATATTCTGAAAGAATCGAGAAAGATAGAACATTTTAATATTAATAATTGAAGTTTTAGGGTCTCTCGTATATAGAGTAATGTGGAATGTCTCAGGCTTTGAACAAATCACTTTTACCATTAGGTTTCTATACTACAACACTTTGGAAACAGTGTCCGACACATTCCCCACTGTCCTTACTTCTTTTTCAGTACTAATCAGTTTTATTCTAGAATAATACATTATTACGTTTTTTACTGCAAATGAACTACTTATAGCCCAGTAGGGTTTCACCTCGGAGTAAGAATAAGCTGGAATCTTGTACAAACCTTTATTTTGGCATTCTTAAAGCTGTCTTAACAGTCCCATGAAACCTCGTGTCTGTATCTTAAGTTATTCAAGGTTAAAGGTCGTGAAAATTGGTTTTCTGCAAATACTCCGGTTTCTATGGGTCCAACGATGTTAACATTCATTACAAAAATTGTGGAGCATAAAATTTGCAACGCGCAGCGCTCAGCCATTCATACATACATACTGTAATGCAAGATCAACCGTTAGTTCCGGAAATACTTGAAGTATATCTTAATTTAATATTAATGCTGTAATTCTTTCAGCTGCAAAATATTGTTTTCAGTAATTCATCTGGATCCGATGGTAATTCTGTTATCATTGGTTCCAGAAATTCATTTTGCAGCAACCCAACCCCATTCTTGCATCACAATATGTATGGCTGAGCGCTACGCATTCTCTGCGCTCTATTTCAAAGACAGTTGAGCGCATAAAAAAATGTTCAAGACAAAATTTGTTGAAAATTTTATGTTCTTCAATTCTTGTGATCAATGTCAACATTATTGGAGCCATAGAAACCGAGATATTTGCAAAAAATCGATTTGGCGACCTTTGATCTTTAATAACTTAAGACGCAGATATGAGATTTCATGAGACTTTTGAGGCAACTTTAAGAATGCCAAAATAGAGGTTCATACAAATTTCCAGCTTATTACCTCTCATTCCGAGGTGAAACTTTAATTTCACTGGGCTATTATTTCATCTGACTGATATGATGAGAGTTCTTGATTATAGAAAGGTCCAGTACGTTTCTAGACAACTATTTTTGAACCCTATAACTATTTTTATGTACTTTTCTGACTATTTTGTGATTGGTGCAATAAGGTTATTGTTTCTAGGAAGATTGGGCACCTCTCTGAAAGACCATATTTCTGAAGGCGCCACAGATTGTTTTATGTAGAATTGATCCTATACAAAATATACATAGAAAAATTGGAACCAAGTTCAATATTCAGAATATGCGTGGCTGTCGACTTCGCCAACAAAAAAATTTTATGGACTGAAATTTACATTCTTCTTGTTATCATGCAATTTGAAAACATTGAATTTCACTTTCTTTTTGTAAGCTTACGCGACTGCTCAAGCCTTTTTGGCTGTTGCGAATTGCATGCCTTTTAGTACTAGGCTTTAAATCACTTTCAACTATTTCACGTAACAAAGGCATGCAAAATGTCATAGCAAAACTCTTTTTTAAAATATAATTCATGTTTGCACTATCTTTCTCATCAGAGGATAAATTTTCAACCCTCAAAAAAAGACATGCGATATAAACTTTGCCGGTCTAATTGCTATGGCTACAATAAGCGTTTCTTTATTCTCTTGTGCCTGCTTTGTGTGAATGTAAAGGGCTGCAAAATAGTTCCTTTTTATCTAAAGCAGACAATTTTTTCTAATCACTTTCCCGATCTATAATATAATAAGGGAAGTATTGTAATCGTGATTTCTCAAAAGTTCGAGATTTTGATGAATCTTTACATTTTGGACCCTACCGAACCCGAAAAACATAATTTAAAAGAAGTTCTGGTCTGTCGGTCTGTCTGAAAGCACAATAACTTGAGAATGCGTGAGAATTTTTGACTGAAATTTTATATTTAAGTTTTCCATCAAAAATCTGGGTTCAAGTTCGTAGAAGAGCTTTTTTTAACTAGTTGTACCAACACTTTATTAATGGAACTTTTTAGTTTTTTGCGTTTATTTTATAAACGGTAGTATTCATCATAAAATATGAAATAACTAAAATTGAACCTTGAATGATTTGGCACAAAACTCACACGAAATATTTTAAAAATTATCAGCGGTTCATTTGTTATTATCAAAATTTGAATTATTATAAAATTCGTTGAATTTTTCTGAACCAAAAAAATAATCAGAATCATAATACGGAGCTAGAATTATTATCACTCATATTTTGACATCACATGCAAACGTTCATCAATTGTTTTCTGAAAATAAGTAATTGGGCTCAATCGTGTTTTGTATCAATTAAAGCTCCTGTGGAGATAATTCTAGAAGAAGTGTCAAAGAGGATATTCAAACGATTGTCATTTGTTTCTTTCACAAATCATTTAAATGATGTCTAGTTTGATATCAGTTTTAAACTTTCGGAGAGATAAGCTTAGTAAATATCAAAAATAAATAACTGAGTAGTGGAATCCACGTTACCGTCTTCAAATTACACTCCCGGCGATCAAATTTCAAAACTGTATATTCCAATGAATTAAAGACCCCGAAAATCTAGGAAAGGAGTCAAAAATAGCCGCCATCTGTCACTTTAACAATGAAAGATGTCACTTTGACAGACAGCTGTTACTTTGACAATGCCAGCTGTCACTTTGACAATGACAGCTGTCACTTTGACAATGAAAGCTTTCAATTTGTAATATGCAATCAATTGATGCGACACTCTAAATTTCTGAAACAGCGATGAAACTGGCCATGAAATTTATGGCCAGGAAAATACTATGTGGCCCCAGCGGATTTTTTTCCATCTCTTGCACCTCCACCTCCAACTCTACTCCTATAAAATGTACTGGCGGTGTCATTGTATCAAAAAGTAAGGAATTGCCAAGAAATAATTCACCCGAAGGAAGAATTAGAGAAATAATTGAATGAATTTTTTCTTGTCTCACTTTTTTTTCCGATTTTCAACGTCTCTTTGCCAGAAAGACACATGTCGTACAAAAAAATTATGTCAACAAGAATTGTAGGTAATTCTCTCATCTTTATTCTTATATCAAATAATTTCTTTCGTTGAAAGCTTATATATATATATATATATATATATATATATATATATATATATATATATATATATATATAATCGATCGGGTATTTAGCGGTCAATAGGATGCTAGACTTTATAAATGCAGGGTCCTATCCCAAGTGTCAAAAAAAGGCCAATTCGGGTCAAGTTTTTCGACGCAACTCCCTTGATAGAACTTACGATCGAGACTAGTAGTAATTGATAGCGAATGTCAAGTACTTTAGGAAAAAATCAGGGTGCCCCTGTTCTGTCCAGGAAGGCGGCAGTCACTCCTAAGTGTAACCCATTTCTGTATTAAACTTTCCTGATTGAGTTTACGATAATATTTTTTTCAAATTGAAGCTGAAACCTTCCTGACCACAAGAAAACCAAGGTACCGCCAGGGCAGAATGTACGATTATTTTTTCTAATTATAGCTTGGGCCTTCCTGAACACGGGAATACCGAAATTTATGATTTTGTGTTCTTTTGTATTTATAATAAATTCTAGTTGTTATTGTATAATTAATTGAAACTTTCTGTTCCAGGTAAGTCAAATTGATGTACTTCTTGCGGTAAATGTAAGTTTTGAAACATTTTCAATTCAAGTTGATTTGATACACATTTCGTTATGAGTATTCGTGAATAAAAGTACGTATAACAGAACCAGAAAAATGGAGATGAATACTCAATTTGAAGCTGCTTTTTGGGATTATTCTGTTTACGCAGTAATTAATTTGCAGTAAACGGGACTTTATGATAATCCCATTAAAAATTACATCCTCATAACACTTTCTCTTTCTCCTCCATTTTAAAGCCGTAAATCCATCTCGCTTTTTCAATTAACCATAGCTCATGCAGTGTGCCATGCACCTGTATGACCACAAGCGGCGTTTGACGCCGACTACCAGCGCCACCACGGCCATTTCCGGTCAATAAACGCGTCGCGTCTGGTTTCCTGCCTTTCCGGTGTGATCCCTAACCCTCTGCCCCTTATACCTCCTGACGTGGCCTACTCATTGCTGAATACTCAATGCTCAATGTCGACGTACGATATAAAGGGTGAAACACCCTACAGGAAAATGACATTCGGATTAGTAATTATTTCTTGGTGGCTTAGACGATGATACATTAAATTGAAAGTCATTTCGAGTAATTCGAATGAATTGCAGGCGGCAAACATTGCCCTACTAATTTTTCACCTTTTTACGAGTAAAACGAGATCAGAAAATTTTAAGGCGCCCAATTTATTATTATTTCAAAAAGTTCCACAATATTCTCAATGTTATTTTTCCACTAAAAGTAACAAAGCGCCTCACTACTTTTCAGCTGTTATTTTCGCACGAAATGAAGCAACATTTCCACTTGAACATGAATCCAAGCCTGCCTGTTGTTTGGATTAGTGAATAGAGAGCTCTATTCATTACGCCAGAATACTAGATCAGGGTTTGTAGATCAGAACCACTATAGGATCGTACGCTATGATTATAAGTTGTAATCTGGCCAGTGCGTTATCACAACCACCAAATTCAATCAAGCAGGGTTCGTTACAATAACCAGACATTAATTTCTAGGAAACGTGCATCGGAATGAGAAGATTGATAGTCTCCAGGAACAAATTTAATCTTGTAGATGTGGTAATGTGGTTATTGAATTGGGGCATAAAAAAAACGTTGCTACAAATTGTATGAACGTTGTTCATGAAGTAATTTACTACCTTGTAAACAACTTGGAGCTGTGGAAATCAGATTGATTCAGTATTTTACTTTTTGGATCTTCTTATCTCCTTCTGTTATTACAAAAACTACCAGAGTATGTTCTTTCATGTTATTATTGCTGTCCAATGTTTATTTACTGTGTCTGTGATGTTCAAAGTGTATATTTATTTATTTACACCATTACTGTGAGTTAGGTTTGTCAACTGAGTGTGTTTCCATTTCTATTTACTTTTATCTTCGTGAGAGATCGGTACAACTATAGAAAGAATTGTACGAAGCTGAAACTGACGGCGGATTTCTAGCGGCCAAAACATAACTAAATGCAGTTGTGAGCAGCCCATGAGAATATCAATGCTAAACCAAAGCCTAATAGATCGTAAAGAAAAATATTTGTATGTTATTCTAACTGGGATGAAACCAAATTTCAAACATGGTTATTTTAAAAATGGTTACTTTTATTGAAAAATAAGAAATTTTTGACAAAAAATTGACATATATTCTAATATTAACATAACTAGTTTATTATATTATAAATGGTAAATTTCATGTGTCCGGTGCATTTCCTCGCATCAGTTCAAAATTATTTCATCCTTCAAAATATACCTGAAAGAATTAATGAATCAATTAATCGAGCTGCGTGAAGAGCACTTTAATAATACCTGAAAGATTTATAAATATTCTTATTGATTGTCTGGAACAATTCAAATCTTGAATTTTCATATCATCATGAAAACGTAGTTGTAATATTTTATAACTAAACATTGAATTATTTTTTATTGTGTTTGGACGATAGGTGATTGAATGACGGTGAGAGCTGACGTAGAGACGAATGCTTTGGAATTTGTAAAAAATTAACTTGTGACGATCTATTGATTCGTTCAACCAAATTCAAGAAAAATCTTAGTAGATGTGTTCTAGGAACAGCGTTGATAAATTAATATGTGTTTAGGTACGATGTAAAATTTGTGTTCCAATATAAGGTTCGAGAAAGAAAAGCAGGACCCATCTCATGAGGAGAATGTTCGAACAACGTTTGCAAGGAAGATAATTATGATTACTGCCAGTGGTTATGAGAAAAGAAAGTTTCCAAATGGTTCCATGAGAAAAACATCTCTCAGAAAGCACCATTCTGAGAAATTATTATCAGTTGTTATAAAATCAACTATGTAATCCAGTGAATATAAGGAGTCTGAAGTTCTGATTCAAAGTCTTCCATTTTCAGTCGAATCAATAATAAAGTTCAAAGGCGATAATCATAAATGTGTGTGATCGGAGGATTAGATTAAGAAAAGCATGTGCAAGAGAGAAAAACTTCAATATAGTTTAGTGTGATGGAGTAGACAGAATAAAAGAAAGACTAATTAATAAGTGAAAAAAGTACTACCTTCACAATATATGAAATAGTGATAAAGCTTCGAGATTACTTAGAGCATCCAAATAATATTACATTTACAATCAAAATATATAATTTTTGAAAAAAATTGTAATGTTTTCATACTATCTGGCATATGATTATTCCGAGGAATAGCGAAAAGATATTGTATTTTGAGCTTTTCAACCTCTGATTCTTATTCAATCATTCGCATTTTGTTCTCACATGAAAACAAAAAAACAATGAAGCGAGTACGTTGCATGAATATGAAAACTATGCTCAAATTGCACATTTTGGACAAATAAACTTCTTCCGCGGGTGATGTTTCACTACTCCTACACATACTTTGTGGTACCAATCTCTACAAGTACCTTCACAAAAAATCATATCATCATTTGGCTTGTTGCATTCATCGTTTGCGCAAATGGAATATGTCGCTTTAAATATATTTTTATGTAAATTTGAGCAATAATTGAATGTTGAGGAAAAACTTGACGGCGGAGTGGTCTTAATCTCTGTTAAATGTATAGTTTTATGTAATACAGGATTCAGTATTGAATTGTCAGTGAGAATAATATGTCTATTCTTGTTTATTTTTTCATATTTCAGTTTAGCTGTAGTACAATGACTTTTAATTAATGTATCCATAATCCACATTCTAATATGAACCATATCAATTTCAGAAAACGTATAATTCTGACCGCTGCATACTAAATGAGCCCAGATGCAAACATGAACACCACAGTTACCACCAATAATTGATTGTTTTGGGATATCTCGAGGGGCATAAACTTCCCAATCATCCCAATCAAAATATTGTTTAGTTTCTATGAAGTGTCGACCATTTATGAATTTACATAAATTTTCTAATATATGTAAAGGAGGCGATCCATGCATAGAGTCTAAGTATAGGAAATGTTTTAATTTGAATACTATGATCAACAATGTCCAATGATTCCCATTCATATGGATAGGTAATAGCCATACATCCTTTTCAAAAATTTTGTTTCTTTCAGCCCATCGACTGAATCCACTTTGTTCACAAGTTTGAACGTTTATTTTTGTTACAAATAATGTATCGAATGGTAGAACGCATAAATGATTGCTTTCTGCTGTTTCAATTAATACTTGCAAGAAACAATTAATTATATTGTCATCAAGCCACTCATTTGGAAACAATGTTTGCAAATTTTGCTTGTTAATATCAAACCCACAAATTTTATATATTCTTTTTACAATATTTGGAAAACTCAAGATATATTTCCATGGTGGTATTTCGGCTACAATGATTTCATTGTCCTGTGATACATTTGGTTCTAAAACTGACAATTCTGGTGAAATATGACTATGACTGGTAGAAATATTTTGATTTGATAGTGTTTTTAACGTAGAATCAAAAGATAGATTTCTTTTAATTTTATTAATTTTTAATTTTAGATTTTGAGACTGTACAGGTGCAGCATGTTGAAATAAATTCGTAGGAGTTTTTAGATCACTATGAAAAGGTGTACTTGTTTTAAATGGAGTATTTATTTTAGGAGAAAATGGACTAATTACAATATCTTTTTTAAAATCATCGAAAAAGTTATGTGGTTGATTTTTTAGTATCCGTGGCTCTCGTTTACCCCATTCTTCCTCACATATATCCAAATTTGTACTTGTATTCAATTTTTTTGTAGTATCAAACGTTGTAGGTTCATATGATTTTCTACTAAAATTGGCAACTTGCTTGAACTTCCGTTTTTGTATTTGCCGAGTAGTTTTTAAAGAAATAGTTTGCTTATCAATTCTAGGCTTGAGAAGCTTGGACAAGGTATGTATGAAACGGGCGGGTCTAAGTCTTAATTTTCTTTGGAACGTGTCTTTTTTCACAATCTTAAACCAATTCTCAATTGGTGCATTTGAATCTCTAACCAGTTTAAATTTTTTTATTATAATTCCAGACCACAGAGGGAATAACGGAAGATGTTTTTGAAGCATAATTTCTATAAACTTTGGCAAATAATATTGGTTTATTTGAAGTGGCTGAACATTTTCTTCATAAACACTATCAACAGCATTATTAAAAAATGCATAAAATGGAGATGACTTCCGTAGTCCACTTGATGGAAGTTCTTCATTCTGAAAATTTATCGGTCCATGAATTTTATAATTTGATCCATGGGACATGATATATTTCAGTGACAAACTGAAATTATTCACTTCATATTTTAACCCAAAAACAATAAACATATGTTGTACAATTATTTCTGCTGCTAACAAATTTGTTGCATTTATTAAGCATGCAACAGTCTTTTTTGCTGCATATTGAATGTATTTTTTTTTTGAATATGTGTTAATTTCTCTAGTGATAGAATGAAAAAAATGTGATGAACACATGTGAAGCAGCGTTAATTTATTTAATTTTTCATTGTATCCAATCGTGTATTTCCAGCTTTCGTATAAGTATTGTGCCAAATCCATTTTGTTGAAGGCAAGTTGAACTGACTGCATTAAAGCCATGCTACCATCGGTTTCAATTTTTTTGATAAGAGGATATTTTGGAGTACCAGTAATTTGAATAATATTGTACAAAAATTCCGACAAAAAATTTGTTATTGCGGGAATATTATGTTTGGACGACAAACATTCAGCAATTGGAAGTGGAGGATTTTCATAACCCCGAAGAACTAAGGCGTAATAAAACATTTTTTTTTCAATATAAATTGGTTTGCCAACCACACTTCCGGTAGAATCCAAGTACAAGAAAATTGGTTTTTTTTTCAAAGAAATTAAATATCTTATTTGATATTCTGTATGTAGTGTAACAAAAAAATAAGGAGAAATACAAAGGTGTTGTATGTACCCTTTGATTTTTTTTCCCTGCCATTGAGGATCATCCGCTAGTAATTTCTCCAATTTTATTAAATGTAGTATAGGATTGCTATGTAAATCATCTCTTCTGATATTTTCGCTTGAAATTTTTTGTAGAATTTGTCTACTTGGTGCTTTGTTCAAATTTCCAGATTTCAAAATATTGCTAGGTACTTGGCTCATTTCTTCTAATTGTATTACACTAGGTGACTTGAAATTCAATTTTTGAGACAAAATATATCTCTGTTCATTTTTAATAAATCTTCGGTGGCTTTCATTATCATGTTTTAGAGAACCTTTTTGTATAATATTCACTTTAATATCCTTCCAGCTATTGTAAAAATTATCAGTTGTAAAAAAAATAAATGATGCACAGGAAGAGTGTTTGCAATCCGCTTTAGCTATAAACGTTTTAGAGGTCTTCTTCTTCGGATTACAATTGAGTTTGTGATATTTAAATCTCAAAACACATGTAGGAAAAACAGTTGAAAAATATTCATTGAATTCATCAGTCCAGGACGTCATAAGCTTATTTGCATCATGTTTGTAATATTTTATCCAGAAAGTTGCTGGTATAATTACCGTATGTTTAGACATATTCCAATTATGCTCCCTGTATTTACAAAGAAATAACGATGCAGAACTGTGAGATTTATCTGGTGTTTCTAAATTAGGCGAATGTTCTGCTAAAGGTGATAGTTTGGGCTCATTCTGGGAATAATCTGGGGACAAAGTTGGTGATTTTGTCGTATTTAGAAAATAATCAATAGAGAAAGTAGATTGCTCTGACTCATTAGATTCAACAGGACAATTCGTTGTTTTCACGATTCCATTTTTATCCTCAAAACTAGGTTTGCTGGAAATAACTTCAGTGGAAATAAGTGAATCATTCTCGTTTTTTCTTAGTTTATTGAATATTGATGATATTTCAATAAAATTTCGCCTATAATTATTGTATAGTCGTTTAGCTATATTTAAGGCAACTGTTCTTTTCTTATATCCGAAGTATCTTCGAGCAAATATGCACCAAAAACTCCCTTCATTCCTATAGGAACTCATAAAGCCCATATTAATTGGAGGTTGTAGCTGTTCATCAATTGATAAATGATTAAATAAAGCCTTGGCAATCATTTCAACTGATATAGTCATTTTTACACTGAAGATTTTCTTATGCTTGAGATTCAGAGATTGTAATATATTTACAATAATTCAAAGAAAAAGTAAATAAAAGTATCTTCTGTTTAAGGTACGACAATATATTTCCAGAATATAATTATTAGGAAAAAAAAAATTAAAACTAATACCAACGAATCTTAGAGAATAGTGAGTAGGTACCAGTATACACTGATATCAAACTAATACTGAGCAACGCAAACAATGATACCCAAGATGCTTAATTGAAATAAATTATGAAAAACAGTTCAATATTTGTCACAGAACAAATAAATACTAAAGATAAAACATCACCAAAATCGAAATCCCTAAACTTCATAGAAATATATTAGGATAAGAAAACTAAAGACACAAAAAAGTACAGAAATTTTTGAAAAGAAAATACTCGACCCAGAAAAAATTAAACCAAAAACAAACGAATGCAAATGCAACACTAACAAAAATCACTTTACGCAACACTACAGACTGACTTCACAGCAAAACTGATGATGTGAATCCCTGTGCTAGCAAAATTTGCGCGGCAGGAGGGTAGGTCCTAGTGGTATAAAAGTGAACTAGAAGAAACGTGGTAATCTGAATTATTCCATTTGTACCTTTGTTTTGTCGCTTTATGATTAAGTAATTAATTTTTCTCTAAAATGAAACAGGCGAGATTCAAAACTATTTTGATACTAATACAGATGAGTGTTTTTTTTTTTTAACCGGACCACCATTGGGATCTCGAAAACCATAAGAGCTACGACTTCGGTAAAATTAGGTAAAAGTAGCCACACGAGGCCAATTCAATAATGTTTTAGTTTCTCCAAAAAAATTGCATAGGTCACTAGATATTACAGAGAATATAAAATTTGCGAATTTAAAAAATATTTTTTTAGGCGATCATAACAAAAAAGTTGTTTCTATGGCTCCTTTTGCGGCCGTGAAGTTTCACTTTTTGGTACACATCTGTCAAATTTTACTTTTTGGGACTGATCTGTCAAATATTACTTTTTGGGACTGATCTGTCAAAGACTATTTCATAAACACTTCATACCTACCTATATGGGCTGCTTGATGAACTCTTTAAGAAACAGTTTTCGACGAAATACATATTATATTCTTCCGTCAACCTTCATAGTTCGTGCAATTCAAAAAATTTATACGCATTTTTTACAAATGTCACTTTGTTTAGAAGACAATAAAATAAAACAATTTCAGCGGCAACTAAGATCTACAATTGCAATGTTTTAGAAATAAATTGATAAAATTTTGTAGTTTTGAATTATTTCGTGATGATCGCCTAAAAAACGTTGTGTGCACCTCGGCCTACAGTTCTTTTTTGGTCTCACCTGAATTGCAGCCTCAGCTACGCTTCGGCCGCAAACAACAGATTCGACCAAAAAAGATAACCTTTACGGCCTTGATACACAAATAACTATTATTTCCAAATAACAGATTGAGAAACAAGTTTCAAAAATAATTTTAGGCTCATAAAGCTTTTTTCACACTGGATAATACAAATATTTTTTATATTTCATCGATTTTTTGGATACAACATAGAAATTTCATTTCTTAAATAAAAACTTAGTTGGCTATATCAAAAAAATGCACTATTTTTACTTACCCGACCTATATAATAGAGGAAGTATTGAAGTCGTGATTTTTTCACAGTTCGAGATTTTGTTGAATCTTAACGTTCTAGATCTAGACACTGCTGAACCCAAAACAAAAGTTGGTCGGTTTGTCGATCTGTCTGAAAGCATGATGACTTTAAAACGCCTACGAATTTTTGACTGAAATTTTATATTCGAGGTTCTTATTAAAAAGCTAGATTTAAGCTCGTAGAAAAGGTTTTTTCAACCAGTGGTACCAAAACTTTACTGATGGAACTTTTTAGTTTCTTGCGTTTATTTCATAAACGGTAGTATTTATCATAAAAAATAAAATGACTGAAATTGATCGTTGAATAATTTGACACAACATCCCCTGAAAAATGTTCCAAAATTAGCAGCGGTTCATTGATTATTATTCAAATTTTCATTATTATGAAATTCGTTATATTTTTTTGAAGTAAAGAAATGATGAGAATCATAATAGACCGTCAGATAGTCGTAGATTTGGGTGCCCCATTTTGATTTACCTGCCTTCAAGAATTTTGATGAGTATGTATATTTAGAGTATAATAATGCTAAAATTAAAGCTGAACTGTGTGGCCAACATAATAAAAATTAATTTTGAATTTTCATAAAAAAACATGTTCTGATCCAATTTTCTAAAACTAAACAGGCGAGAGTCAATATAATTTTGATACCAATATATTTGTATTAGTATGAGCTACATTTCTTGTCAATTTCATACCGCTATCCCTGAGCCAAGGGGCTGTGATGAAGATTACTCATAATCCAAGATTTAGAAAAAAATACATTCTCCAAACAAATAGCCGAGAGTCAAAACAATTTTGATACTAATATATCTGTATTAGTATAAGTTACATTCCTTGTGAATTTCATATCGTTACTCCTGAGCCAAGGGGCTGTGATGAAGATTACTCATAATCCAAGTTTTAGAAAAAAAATATTTTCTAAAACTCAACAGGCGAGAGTCAATATAATTTTGATACCAATATATTTGTATTAGTATGAGCTACATTTCTTGTCAATTTCATACCGCTACCCCTGGGCCAAGGGGCTGTGATAAAGATTACTCATAATCCAAGATTTAGAAAAAAAATAATTTCTCCGAACAAATAGCCGAGAGTCAAAACAATTTTGATACTAATATATCTGTATTAGTATAAGTTACATTCCCTGTGAATTTCATATCGTTACTCCTGAGGGCTATGATGAAGATTACTCATAATCCAAGTTTTAGAAAAAAATATTTTCTAAAACTCAACAGGCGAGAGTCAATATAATTTTGATACCAATATATTTGTATTAGTATGAGCTACATTTCTTGTCAATTTCATTCCGCTACCCCTGGGCCAAGGGGCTGTGATAAAGATTACTCATAATCCAAGATTTAGAAAAAAAATAATTTCTCCGAACAAATAGCCGAGAGTCAAAACAATTTTGATACTAATATATCTGTATTAGTATAAGTTACATTCCCTGTGAATTTCATATCGTTACTCCTGAGCCAAGGGGCTATGATGAAGATTACTCATAATCCAAGTTTTAGAAAAAAATATTTTCTAAAACTCAACAGGCGAGAGTCAATATAATTTTGATACCAATATATTTGTATTAGTATGAGTTACATTTCTTGTCAATGTCATACCGCTACCCCTGAGCCAAGGGGCTGTGATGAAGATTACTCATAATCCAAGTTTTAGAAAAAAAATGGTTTCTGAAACTAAACAGGCGAGAGTCAATATAATTTTGATACCAATATATTTGTATTAGTATGAGCTACATTTCGTGTCAATTTCATATGGCTACTCCCAAGCCAAGGGGTTGTAATAAGAATTAGTCATAAACCCAGTTTTAGGAAAAAATGAATTTCCAAAACTTAATAGCTGGAAGTCAAGACAATTTTGACACTAACATATCTCTAATAGTATAAGTTACATTTCATGTCAATTTCATGCGGCTACACCCAAGCCAAGGGGGTTGTGATAAGATTAGACATAATCCAAAATTTAGAAAAAAATTGATTTCTCCGACCAAACAGCCGAGAGTCAAAACAATTTTGATACTAATATATCTCTATTAGTATAGGTTACATTCCTTGTCAATTTCATACTGTTACTCTTGAGCCAAGGGGCTGTGATGAAGATTACTTATAATCCAAGTTTTAGAAAAAAAAATGTTTCTGAAACTAAACAGGCGAGAGTCAATATAATTTTGATACCAATACATTTGTATTAGTATGAGCTACATTTCTTGTCAATTTCATACCGCTACCCCTAAGCCAAGGGGCTGTGATGAAGATTACTCATAATCCAAGTTTTAGAAAAAAAATGGTTTCTGAAACTAAACAGGCGAGAGTCAATATAATTTTGATACCAATATATTTGTATTAGTATGAGCTACATTTCGTGTCAATTTCATACAGCTACACTCAAGCCAAGGGGGTTGTGATAAGATTAGTCATAATCCAAGATTTAGAAAAAAATTAATTTCTCAGACCAAACAGCCGAGAGTCAAAACAATTTTAATACTAATATATATGTATTAGTATAAGTTATATTCCTTGTCAATTTCATACTGCTACCCCTGAGCCAAGAGGCTGTAATAAAGATTATTCATAATCCAAGTTTTAGAAAAAAAATAATTTTTGAAACTAAACAGGCGGGAGTCAATATAATTTTGATACTTATATATTTGCTTTAATATAAGCTACATTTCTTATTAATTTCATACGGCTATTCCCAAGCCAAGGGGTTGTAATAGTCCAAGTTTTAGAAAAAAAATAATTTCCAAAACTAAACAGCTAGGAGTCAAAACAATCTTGATACTTATATATCTCTAATAGTATTAGTTACATTCCATGTCAATTTCATACGGGTACACCCAAGCCAAGGGGGCTGTGAACGGATTAGTCATAATTCAAGTTTTAGGAAAAAAATAATTTCTTAGACCAAGCAGCCGAGAGTCAAAACAATTTTGATACCAATATATTAGTTTTAGTATAAGTTACATTCCTTGTCAATTTTATACCGCTACTCCTGAGCCAAGGGGCTGTGATAAAGATTACTCATAGTTCAAGTCTAAGAAAAAAATTTTTTTGAAACTAAACAGGCTCGATTCAACATAATTTTGATACTAATATATCTGTATTAGTATAAGTTACATTTTTTGTTGATTTCATACAGCTATGCCTAAGCCAAGGCGCTGTGATAAGGTTTAGTCATAAACCAAGTTTTAGAAAAAAACCAATTTCTAAAACTTGGCAGCCGAGAGTCAAAACAATTTTGTTATTGATATATCTGTATCAGTATAAGTTACCTTTCATGTTAATTTCATACAACTACTTCTAAGCCAAGGAGCTATAATAGGAATTAGTGATAATCCAAGTTTTAGAAAAACAAATATTTCTAAAACTAAATACTCAAGTATCAAAACAATTTTGATACTAATATATCTCTATTAGTATAAGCTATATTTCATAGTAATTTGAAAAACTACTCCCAAATGAATTTAGTGACACTCAAAAAAAAAAAATATATATATATATATATATATATATATATATATATATATATATATATATATATATATATATATATATATATATATATATATATATATATATATATTTTTTTTTTTATATGCCATAGCAAGAGTCAAAAAATTTAAAAGCCAGTAGATTTATTTCCTGTTAATTCTATGGATGTATTCATGGGTCATCCTGGCTAAGGAGTTGAAGAAAAGTTATAACGAAACTCTATTTTTAAGAAATATAGTATATTGTGTGGCTAGGGACGAAACAAGACGATTTCAGCTGAGGGTGAGCGTTGCTTGCCCGAGCGAAGCGAGGGCCGGCATCACCCTCGGCTGAAATCGTGTTTTGTCCCGTGCCACACACTGTATTTTTCATAATACCTGCATTGAAACTTTCCACATTACAAATTTGTCATAACAATGTGAATATTTTTCTTTTGATTTTGCAGGTAACACGACGAGAGTAGCTGCTTGTGCTTCATCAATAAGATGTTGTGGTGTACTTAAAATTGTCGTATTAATACTTTTTTTCTTGAAACTAATCGTCTTTTTAATTTGATTTACAGTTCCGAATACAACTGTCAAATTAACTAAGGTTATATGATTTTCATTTAGAAATTGACAATGAACAAATGCGACTCTGCCAGGGATAAAACGATGCAAAAAATTAATTCAGCGGGCAGAAACAAGCTTGTTTCTCCCCTCGGGCAGAAACAAGCCTGTTCCTGCCCGGCTACACTCGCATTTGTCTGCAATTGTCTTGTTTCGACTGACAAAACAGGCGTTGAAACGCGTTGTTTCAATGCAGGTATTATGAAAAGAATATTTCTCCAACTAATTAATAATTCATTGATTTAGTTATTAAATACTATAACTACCTACATCTTCATGATGATATGTAAAATCAAAATTTGAATTGTTCAAGACAATATATATAAATATTCATGAATATTTCAGGTATATTTTGAAGGATAAAATAATGTGGAACTGATGTGAGAAAATGCGCCGGACAAATCAAATTTATCATTTATAATATAATAACTAGTTCTATTATTAGTAGAATGTATATCTTTTTTTTTTGTCAAAGGTTTCTCATTTTTCAATAAAAATATCAATTTTAAGATTGGATTTAATTAAAGTTTGTTGGAATAACATACAAGTATTTTTCTTTACTATCTACTGGGCTTTGGTTTAGCATTGATATTCTAATGGGTTGCTCACAACTGCATTAGTTATGTTGTGGCCGCTAGAAATTCGCTGCCAGTTTCAGCTTCGTAGAATTGTTTGTGTTCGCGAGACAAATCTTCCATTATTTGTGGATTCAAATAAACAAGAAAAACCTTCCAGATAGATTGTTAGGTTAGTTTGCTGAATTTTTGACAGGTTCAAGGCTCAGAAAGTACAAGAAATAATGACATTCAGCAATTTTCGAAAGCTGCACTTAGTTTTCTTATTTTAACCATGTATTGTATCTCTGTTAGGACTCTAAATTAGATAGGGCTGTAGGCGTCAAATCTTTTGGTTTATGCGACCTTTAAAATGCTTTGTGACAACCCAATTTATATTTTCTGCAGTATATTAAACTCCTTCACTTCACTGGTCTCGATAAATGTCTTTCGGAATGATTCTTCCTGTAAAAAGTTACAGCAGGATAATAATCTCAAGGTCTCTTTATTTTCCTGAATCAGACGGCAGTTGTTTTCAGTTTCACGACCTGTTAATTGGTCTATAAGTGATTTGCTAATTTACATTTGTGTAGGCGATGGTTTGTTCCCTTTGTGCTCATTCCGTAAGAGGCTCTTATTATCTGAAGGCTCTTTGGCAGCTTACATGAAGGGTTGGGACCAGGAAATGGTATCTTAGCTTAATTCATCTGAACTTTCATTGCCTGCATGCCCTGACAACCACCACAGAGCTACATGATTGTTCGTAGACGGCAGCTATTGTTTCAGCTTCAGTACATGATGACTTGTTCTCTTTTGTGTTCGTTCCGAACGAGGTTTTGTCTGCTACCTCTAAACTTTGAATATTCCCTTCAGATGGCTTTTTAGTAATCCACTTGAAGGTTTGGGACCAACAAATTTTGTCACCTGATGGTTCTTTACCAGACCACATGAAGGTCCAGTTTCAGGAAATGAAGCAGACGGCAAGTTTTGTTCTTAGCATGACCAATTCTAGGGAGGGTAGTTACCTGTCAGCAGTTCTGTTATGATTCTAAGGTCTCTCTTGCTGAGTGTGATTTACTCATTCACATTTAAAGGCGATAACTTGTTTCCTTTTTGTGTTCACTCGGTTCCCTCCCAAATTTTTGTCTTCCCTTTCAACAAAACACTTGAAGATCCAGGACCATCAAATTTTTGGGCCAAATGAACTGCGCTTTTAGTGCCTTTAATTCTTTCATATTTCAGCAAGCACCCCAGAATTACATGATTTCATTTTGCTAGATGCTGACTGCAGGTTTTTTATAGTTTTGCCAATTTGATATAAATGGTATTTTAGGTGACGGTGTACTGATAGCTCACTGAAAGTAATTCATATTTGTAGTCGATGGCTTGTTTCCTTCAATGTTCATCCAATATTTTGTTAGCTGATGGCTCTTCAGCACACCATTTGAAGAAAATAATATATTGTCTTTGCGTTTTGACTGTCGTTAACTCCTTCATGTCCTGACACCCACCACAAAGATATATGGTTAAGTTTTACTAATTGTAGGGAATCTATGCAGTCCTAAATTAGCTTCGATTGACAAGTAAACGCACATAGTCCTGAAGCAACATTGCTTTCATACATTTTTATATTCATTATGGTACAATGATTGATTGCATGAACCTGTATTTCAAGAATTATGGCACTAGTATGGCATTCTAAAGAGCAGTGACTTTTTAACAAATCTGTAATGGTTTGTTTCCTGTTTATGTTCGTTCTTTCGTACTTTTATCACTCGATGACTCTCTGACAATCTACATGAAGGTCCGTGACTACTTCAGTTCCAGATTTGCTTTCATTGACAAATAGAAGCACCTAGCTCTAAATCAACATTATTTTCGGACTTAAAATTGATGATGCCCTTTTTAAACCTTTTTTAAGCTTCATTCTGGTACAAAGATTGATTGCATGATTTTCTGCTTCAAACATTGTGGTACTAGTATGATATTTTCAAGGAAATGACCTATTGGAAAGTTTGTAATAAATCTCCCTTACAGGGAGTGGATATAGTTATTTAAGTATTAAGATCAGTAAGTACAGTTTACCGATAGAGCATAATAGTATGGAGGCCGAGCCTTGGCTAGGTTTCCGAATATTACTTATACGAAATCGGTACTGTACTTATTGACCATGATGCTTACAAAATTTTTTGCATGATTGGAAAATCTACCCGAAATATGGATCCTAATTTTCTTTTTCAAATTGAGCTACTACTGATGATGGCCTATTCACTGTCAGCTGCCAAGTTTAACATCTTATTGTGAATATTTAATTACAAATAAAGATAAATAAATGATTATTTTTTGTGGAAATCCACAATTTTTCACTTACCGCCTTTGCCCATGGGCGGTAAGTCAGCATAACCATAGTAACCACAGTTTGCCGGTAAAATCAACATACCACCTCAAATAGAGGGCCAGTAAACACATGAAAACGCCCAATAGTGCAAAAAATCTTTTACATTAGTAGTACGAAGGTTTGACTCTATTCCCATACTTTTATCTCCTGATGGTTTTCTAACAATCTATATGAAACTCCAGAATTATGAAATGGTACTACGACTCCTTTAGAAGCATTAAAGCAACATTGCTTCCGAACTTAACATTGGTAATTGTCCGTTTTAGTCTTTTCAATGTTCAATACGGAATAGAGATTGGTTACATGAATCCACTGATCTCTATATAACACTGGATTGGGTTTAGACCGTATTCTGGCATCTGAAAGCGGCCCCGGTTGAACGGCGGCCTTGACAATAAAACTGAGGTTTTGTGTCACTATTCGGCGGCAAATTCAAAACACTTATAGAAGACACTCGATGAAATTCAAAGTATAATGCAAGTTAGATAAGGAAATTATTCTCAATATATATTAAAATACATACATTAATAATCAACAAAAGTTAAAAATTGTTATAATAGTTGAAATATTTACTAATAGTTAAAAATATTTGTGAACTTTTTAGTGTCAGTGCTTTAACTACTTTTTAAACATTGTAGTTTAGTATTATTTAATTCGTTCAATAGTTTTATAAATTTTTGTTACCTAAAATTTAAAACTATGAATTTACCTATATGAATAAATGAAGTGCATTTCTGCGATAATATTGCCTATTCAAAACTAATAATTTTAAATATCTACTACACATGATAGGAGAATAATAATACATTTAATAAACAAGATTTTATTGTTCGTAAGTAAGCACAAATTTGCAGTCCAGCGATTAATTTTGTGAGCAAGATATTTTATATTTAATTTGATATATTACTCAAATTTGTTATCATAACTTTGTAACATTGCCCAACAATATGATTTTATTATTCATGATATTTTCAATTTAATCTAAAATTGAAAATCAAATCGTTTGATTACTTTAACATAATGAATTGATGTATCCTTCTAGATCTCCATAAAACCTGTAAAAAGTAATACTTCACTGAAAATAGGAATAAGTTATATCTTCAAACTTTTTCAGTTGAGTTTTTCTAATAAAATAAAACAATAACAATATTATGTATTAATATATCTACATTTAAATAAATAAACAAAATTTATTCAGTATAAAATTGCGTCCCAACACCATACTGAACTGTCACCAATTGACACAGAACCTCAGTTTTTGCCAAGATGGCGACGCTCAATTGGGGCCGCATTCCAGCGGCCTAAACCCAATCCAGTGTTTATTAGAGATCAGTGCATGAATCTAATATGGCATTTTCAAGGGCAGTAGCTCTTTCACATTAGTAGGCAATGATTTGTTTTCTTTTATGTTCACCGAGTACGAGATTGACCCTTTTTTCCTACAGTTTTATTTCCCGATGACCCTTTTGATTGTTTAATCTGGCCCTCATACACACAAAATTTTCTTTCGAAAAATCACAAAATACCAACTATCGCTGGTTGTTTATAACAGAACGGTCAAAACCAAAATCTCTGCTTCATCCGATTTACAAATAAATTTTCAGCTTTCACGTCTCATATCAAGTATTATAAAATGATAGTTTATTATGTTTGAATTCTTTGTTTTTGATAATTCTATTTACATTACAATAAATTTATAATTACTAGAAGCTTGCAAGGCGCCTAAAGCGCCCGTTGAAAAGTGATGAGTCGTCAGTCAAATAAAAGATATGTTAAGCAAATAATAACTAGCATAACCTTAAATGTAAATGATGATGCTTGAGGTAAATCATATTGATGAAATAGTTATCTATATGGAAGACAAAAAATTATATTTCAACTTTACCCGAATACGGTTCTAATTTGGTACTTGTCGAACCATAAACCAACGCTCTGCCTCTGAGCCACAGACTTTGTGAATATATTCTATTTACAAAATATTATACACAATTTTCTGCATTCAAATCGAATGAAATGTAGTATTGAAGTATGGTATAGTATATTGTGTGGCTAGGAACGAAACAAGATGATTTCAGCTGAGGATGAGCGTTGCTTGCCCGAGCGAAGCGAGGGCCGGCATCACCCTCGGCTGAAATCGTGTTTTGTCCCGTGCCACACACTGTATTTTTCATAATACCTGCATTGAAACTTTTCGCATTACCAATTTGTCATAACAAAGTAAATATTTGACTTTTGATTTTGCAGGTAACAAGTCGAGAGTAGCTGCTTGTGCTTTATCAATAAGATGTTGTGGTGTACATAAAATTGTCGTATTAATACTTTTCTTCTTGGAACTTATCGTCTTTTTAATTTAATTTGCAGTTCCGAGTACAACAACTGTCAAATTAACTAAGGTTATATGATTTACATTTAGAGATTGACAATGAACAAATGCGACTCTGCCAGGGATAAAACGATGTAAAAAATTAATTCAGCGGACAGAAACAAGCTTGTTTCTCCCTTCGGGCAGAAACAAGCCTGTTCCTGCCCGGCTACACTCGTATTTGTCTGCAATTGTCTTGTTTCGACTGACAAAACAGGCGTTGAAACGCGTTGTTTCAATGCAGGTATTATGAAAAAACTTTTGAGTTTATTTATAATAGTAGAGAGTTCGAATATGTAACATTTTAATTAAATTAGTGATTTCGAAGCTTTCCTAATGTAATAACAGCATGAATTAAGTCCAAAAGATGATAATTACTCAAAAGAATGGTCACTAAAATATTTATGTTTATAGTTAGAATAATGCTGTACTAATGATGCGAATGTAATCGGACCGAGGAGAAAACACTTAAAATAATTTTTTTCTCAATTTTTAAATTGTTGAGCAATTTGAATGCAGTTTTTTCGCGATTTTTAGATTACTACATATAATTATCATTGATTTAGTTAAAATTTGTTGCAATTATACGAAAAACGAGCCCAAAAAATGGCGTTTTAAATTTGTCTTTACGACAAATATAAGTATATGAGAAAATTTCTCTTCGATTTGATATATTCATTTGATATTATCGGAAATGCTTTTTGGTTGACGGCTAGTTTGATCTCAACTTAATAATCAAAATCTGGGTGTGTAACATCCACTAATAGGTAGAAAACATGAATGATTTTAATTATTCTAAATTCGCAATGATGCTACAGAACATATAACAACTTTGAAGCTCGTAGCCCCTAAAATTATAGTCGTAGAAAAATGAACCAAACGCTTATAGGAAGCTTATACAATCCACTTTATATTAAAATGATTTTTAACCTTTAAGCGTTCAACCCTGTCTGTATGAAACAGCAAATAATGCAACAAAATAGCATGAATCTGTTACACTTTGAAAGCTTATATCTTCCAAAATAATAATCGTAGAATAATTTGGAATTTTGGCCCACTTTTAAAAGTATTAGCTCACCTCTGATCGAAATGAAGGTCCGAGATCATGAAATGGTACTTCGGTTCCTTTTTTTTTTCGTCCAGAGTTCAATGGTTTCAGTTTACTTATTGTAGAAAATAATTTCAATTACAGTATTGATGTTGGACCTAACATTGATCATTATTAGGTCTATTCTGGTACAGAGGATGATTGCATGAATCTGTGCTTCAAAAATTGTGGCACTTGTATGGCGTTCTAAAGGATAGTGACTTATTAGCAGATCTCCTTTTATGAGAATGAGAAACTCTTTTAAATTTATAAACGATGGTTTGTTAACTTTTGTGTTCGCTTTTTATGAAGCTTTGACTCATTTATTTCATACATTTATCAGCCGATGGCTCTCTAGAAACTTACATGAAGGTCCGGGATCATAAAATGGTATTTTGACTCCTTGTTTTTTGGATGAATAGTCTAATTTGACCAATTGTTCAATTACAGATTAGCTTTGATTGATAAGTAGAAACACCTAGTTGCTATTAGACCCAACATTGATGGTTGTCCTTTTTAGGTTAATTCTAGTTTAGAGATTGATCGCATGAATATGTGCAAAGAGCAGTAACTCATTAGCAGGTTTCCTTCGCTGCTAGTGAATGAAATAAAATTGCTTGTTGTCCTTTTTAGTCCTGTTTTTAGGCTCATTCTGGTCCAGAGGTTGATTGCATGAAACCTTGCTTGGAAAATAGTGGCACTAGTTTGGTTTGTTCTTTGTGATTACCCATTGGCTCTTTTCCCGATGGTTCTTTAGCATTCAACATGAAGATTCTGGACAATGAAATGGTATTTCTGTCCTAGTGCTTACCACATTGTTACATGGTTTCGTTTTTTCAGTTGGTGTAGAGAATTGCAATTCCAAATAACCTTTGATTAAGTAAAATCACCTTGTCTTTCTGAAACAACATTGCTGTCAATTTGATGGTTGCTCTTTTGAGCATTCTCTTCAGGTTTATCATAGGCTTGAAACCACTAAAGAGTTTGAACCTTCCGTAAACTAGAACAAGGAGCTTTTACTGTAATTTGAAGGAATGAAACTATTCCTAATATTGTATATTTGTTTTCTGTGAGATACAATTCTATATAGTTCTTGCCTTAAAATAAATTAAAAGTTTGGTTTACGAAAGAGAAAATAAATTACTTTGAAAATACATTAACTTACTACACCGTTATATTCTCCTGCATCCGTATAATGTGAAACAGAACCGTTCTGCTGTTGGCTCTATCAACAAAGAATTTTAATTCAAAATAAAAATGAATGGAACTACTTCTCAACTTCAGCGTGTGCAGCACGAGATTCAATTGCTACATAAAACCTGGAGTAATACTATCCACTCCATTTCTAAAGAATAATCATTTAAGTTTATGAGAGAGCCTGGATAAAACAAAAAGAATTTTAAATTAAACTCCACTTTCAAATAATCAATAAATTTATTGGGTGATTCCATTCCGATTGAATTTATGGCTCAATTTGAAAGGTTTTGCAGGATGATGCCAAGGTAATAATATTTTCAGATGATACAGATTTAATTATAGAAGACTCCAACTAAAAATGTCTTCATTGGACCATTGTAATTCCAACATCCAATTAAAATGGAATGACAATGTTTGCTCCCATTCCTGCTTGAACTATACGTGAAAATTTCCCATTTGTAACAAATTTTATTGAATGTACGCTTCAAAAACTCTCTTTTGTTGTAATTTCAGCAAAAAATTATTGATTTATCAGTGTGTCTATAGAAATATTCACCTCAAATATGTTTACTGTACCTGAATTCAATCCTGCTTCAATTATTTACAGAATAACTTCATTTTTCCAGTAATGAAAGTACCTTTCTGGAAAATTCTCCCAGAATTCTCATTTGTGATTGGTATTTTTCCAAAATTTAGCTCATATATTCTTAAACGTCATAAACCAAACCAAAGTTTTGTTTATTCAAATATATTAATCGCAATATCCAACAAAAACTAAAGATGAACGTAATAATCGAGAAATCCATCTAAAAATTCCTGTTTCGATTATTCACAAAAAATCTTTTTTTGTAATTGATAATTCAACCCGTCTGGATCAGTTTCTTGGAATATACTTAATAAAATTTTGTACATCATATCCGTAACAGGAAATTCAATGTTCAGAACGTAATAATCGAAGCAAATATTTGAAAGTCTTATATACGGAAAGTTGTTCCAATCCTGCTTGAATTATCCACAAAAAATCTCTTTTTCTAATTGATTGATCAGTTTCTTGAAATATAGTTCATAAACTTTTGAACATCATATCCGTAACAGGAAATTTAATGTTTAAAATGTAATAATCGGAAAAACTATATGAAAAAGTCTTAGCTCCATTCCTGCTTTGATTATCCTCTAAAAATCGTGTTATGCAATTGATTGATAAACCATTCTGGATCAATTTCTTCAAAATAAGGCTCAATAACTCTTGTTTTGAACCAAATAATCTAATCCTCAGTACGTAATAATTGATAAATTCAACTGAAAAAATGTTAGCAACTTTTATCACATTTCTGCTGAAATCACTCATAAAATTCTCTTTTTGTACTTAATTGACCTACTTTCTGAAACAATCTTTCGAAAATACAGGTGATAAGATGTCTAACATCATAATGCGAATCAAAAAATCTCGTTCTGGAACATAATAATCGAAACATACATCTGTTAATAATCCTGCTTCAATTATACATAAAAATTCACTTTGAGGATAATTTATTCATATTTTAGGATCAATTTTTTTAAAATTCAGATCATGAACTTTCCTTTGTCACATTTTCGATAAAAAAATTCAATTTTCAAAATATAATCTATTTAAAAATGTGTTGACAAAGTTCATTCGCAATCCTGCTTTGATTTTCACAAAAATTTCATATTGTAATTAATTAATCTATCTTTCTGGAATAGTTTTGCCAAAATACGGTACATATACTCTTTTACGTCATATCTGAACTGAAAAATATCATTTTTAAAGTCAAAATCGAAAAATCTGTCTGAAAATGTGTTGATTCCAATTAATTACAAACAAATAAAATTATGATCAATTAACTAATATACTCCTTACAAAATATAGTTTACGAATTCTCCTACATCATGTCTGAATATTGGAAAATATAATTTTAAGCTCGTTAGAGTCCAAACATCCATTTGAAAATTTGTTGGCAGAGTTTATTTCAATCCTGCTTCGGTTATTGTCAAAAAATCCCTCTTGTGATTATTAAACTAATATTTTAGAATCCGATCTTCCAGTATATAATTTATAAACTCTTCTATGTCACATTCGAATCGGTAAATAATCTAAAATTTCATCTGAAAATGTGTTAACAGAGTTTGCTCCAGTCCTGCTTCGATTATCTACTTAAAATCTCATTTATGATCAATTGATTCATGTTTTTGAGTTAATAATTTCAAAATTCAGGCCATAAACTCTTCTACGTCATATACGAATTGAAAAATATTATTTTTAGACCGCAAAAATTGGAACATCTTTCTGGAAATGCGTTGACTGAGTTTGCTCCAGTCCTGCTTCGTATATTGACAAAAAATCTCTTTTATGATCAATTAACTAATGTTTAAGAATCATATCTCCCAGTATACAATTCATAAACTCTTCTACGTCACACTCGAATCGGTGAATAATCTAAAATTTCATCTGAAAATGTGTTAACAGAGTTTTTTCCAGTCCTGCTTCGATTATCCACATAAAATCTCACTCATGATCAATTGACTTATATTTTTAAGTTTATCCTTCCAAAATTCAGGCCATGAACTCTTCTATGTCATATACGAATTGAAAAATATTACTTTTAGACCGCAAAAATTGGAACATTTATCTGAAAATGCGTTGACTTATTTTGTTCCAGTCCTGCTTCGTATATTGACAAAAAATCTCTCTTATGATCAATTAACTGATGTTTAAGAATCATATCTTTCAGTATACAATTTATAAACTCTTCTACGTCACACTCGAATCGGTGAATAATTTAAAATTTCATCTGAAAATGTGTTGACAGAGTTTGTTCTAGTCCTGCTTCGATTATCTACATAAAATCTCATTCATGATCAATTGATTCATGTTTTTGAGTCAATAATTTCAAAATTCAGGCCATAAACTCTTCTACGTCATATACGAATTGAAAAATATTATTTTTAGACCGCAAAAATTGGAACATCATTCTGAAAATGCGTTGACTGACTTTGTTCCAGTCCTGCTTCGTATATTGACAAAAAATCTCTTTTATGATCAATTTACTAATGTTTAAGAATCATATCTCCCAGTATACAATCCATAAACTCTTCTACGTCACACTCGAATCGGTGAATAATCTAAAATTTCATCTGAAAATGTGTTAACAGAGTTTTTTCCAGTCCTGCTTCGATTATCCACATAAAATCTCATTCATGATCAATTGACTTATATTTTCAAGTCAATCCTTTCAAAATTCAGGCCATTAACTCTTCTACGTTATATACGAATTGAAAAATATTATTTTTAGACCGCAAAAATTGGAACATCTATCTAAAAAGGCGTTGACTTGATTTGTTCCAGTCCTGCTTCGAATATTGACAAAAAATTTGTTTTTTGATCGATTAACTGATGTTTCAGAATCAAATCTTCCAGTATATAAATTATAAACTCTTCTACGTCATATTCGAATCGGAAATAATGTAAAATTTCATCTGAAAATGTGTTAACAGAGTTTGTTCCAGTCCTGCTTCGATCAACCACATAAAAGATTATTCATGATCAATTGATTTCTGTTTTTAAGTCAATCCTTTCAAAATTCAGGCCATAAACTCTTCTACGTCATATACGAATTGAAAAATATTATTTTTAGTCCGCAAAAATTGGAACATCTATCTGAAAATGCGTTGACTGAGTTTGTTCCAATCCTGCTTCAATTATTGTCAAAAAATCCCTTTTATGATTAATTAACCAATGTTTCAGAATCAAATCTTCAAGTATATAATTTATAAACTCTTCTACGTCATATTCGAATTGGTAAATAACATTATCAGTACGTAATAATCTAAAATTTATCTGAAAATGTGTTGACTGAGTTTGTTCCAGTCCCGCCTCGATTAACCACATAAAAAATCATCTATGATCAATTGACTTATGTTTTTGAGTCAATCCTTTCAAAATTCAGGACACAAACTCTTCTACGTCATATGAGAATTTAAGAATATTATTTTTAGAACGTAAAAACTGGAACATCTATCTGAAAATGCGTTGACTGACTTTGTTCCAGTCCTGCTACGATTATTCTCACAAAATTCCTCTTTATGATCAATCGACTCATGTTTTTAAATCAATTCTCGCAAAATAGAATTCATAAACTCTTCTACGTTATATTCAAATCAGAAAATATCATTTTGAGAACGTTAAAATCAAAACATCTTTCTTAAACATGTGTTGGGCAGAGTTTGTCCCAATCCTGCTACGATTATTCAAATAAACTCCCTTTTGCGACCAATTGACACAAGTTTTTAAATCAGTCCTGACAAAATGTAGTCTAGGAAATCTTCTACGTCATATCCGAATCAAAAAATTCATTGTCAGCTCACTAAAATCGATACTTTCATCTATAAATGTGTCGGAAGAGTTTACACCAATCCTGCTTCGATTTATTCAAGAAAAATAATTGTTCATTAATCTTTCTACAGCATATATGAATTAGAAATGATAATAAAATATATAATAAATAAATAATGGCAGAGTCTGTTCTAATCGTACTTCGATTATCCACAAAAATCCTTTTTTGTACATTTGACTAACGTATTAAGTAAAAGTAGGGATCAATTCTTGGAAAATACAGTTCATAAACTTCTCTACGTCATATACAAACAAAAAAATTTAATTTTCAAAACCTAAAAAATGAAACATACTCCTGAAAATGTGTTGGCGGATTTTGTTTTAATGCTGCTTAAATTTATCTTTTATGATCAATTAACTTATATTTCTGGATCAATTCTCTCAAAACACAGTTCATGAACTCTTCTACGTCATATTCAAAACGAAAAATAACATTTCCTGCTTCAATCCTTCCAAAATGCAGTTCAAAAATTCTTCCAAGTTAAATTCTAAATGGAAAATATCGTTTGCTTCTAATTCTGCTTCAATTGCATGAAAAAAAATATCTTTGTGTCAGTTTCCCCAAAATCTAGTTTATGAGCTCTTCTACGTCATATCCGAAACAAAAATCTCGTTTTCATAAGCATATCAATCGAAGCATTCACCTGTTCTCTCGCGGAAAGACGTCTCATTCGCGCAGTCGCTCCGTTTTCCAGACTGCTGTTTCCAAGCTTTTCCAGAGCGAGCTTTCAGCGTCCACGTCGCTTCCACAGTGCGTGTTGTTGTGTTAAGCAGGACGTCACGTGACGTGATCTCGACAATCGCGAGTTCGAGATTGTTTTCATTAGAAACGTGGACAACAAAAATAATTTATGTTTAAGTGAATTTCTAATATTGTAAGAGTTATTGATTGTGTTTTGATGGAGGGAGGAAAAAGTGGACAGGTAATTATTTGTGTGTTTGGGCTCATTGTGATATTAATTTGTTGTGTATCGCTCTTATTATCGATTGGAAATTATTTCCAGGGTGAATGACTCCAATGTTATTTTTATGGGGAGAAATATTGACAAACTTTGATTTGAACCAAACTAGATTACAAGAAAATCACTTTCAACACTTTCAGGAGCAGTAAAAATAATTATCAGATGAATTGAGATCAATCAGTATTAAATTCAGCTCAAAGAATGTTTTTGATTGTAGGAATAACCTTTTCTTGCCAACAGGAACAGGAATTTTGATGCTAATGAATATTTATTGGGTTATTGTGGGAAAATAGAATAAAAACAGAAGAGTGAAGTTCAGATAGTTTTTGTCATGATGTGTTGAACAATTTTGAAACAATGAAAAATTGCGAGTAATTGTCAGAGCATTCAGTAATTAGAGGAAAAGTTTTGTGTGTCAACAAATAAGGATTAATTTGTAAAAAAGTTCTGACACAAACTCAACCTCTTGCAAAAGCTAGGACAGTTTTCAACTCCATTTAAATTTTTACTGATTATTAGGGTTATTACAAATTTCACCAATCAGAGGACTATTTTTTTATTGTTGAATCTTTCCACAGAATTTCATATTTGGAAGCTGATAGCTCCTAAAATAGTGATGTCAGAATAATAAGAAAAAACTGATAGAAAGCTAATAAAATATCATTCATTATTAATTTAATTTCAACCCTTTATCTTTCTAGAGAAAAGCTCAAATGTCGCAACGAAAATCTGTCACTCTTCGAAAGCTCATATCTCCTGTAATAATAGTATCAGAATAATGAACTAATCGCTATTAGAAAGTTGATGTAGTGCCATCTGTTATTGAATTAACTACAATTCTACATTGTTCAACTCTTAAATATGGTATAAAAAGAAAAAGCTCACAATTTGAAAGCTCATTGATGCTGGAAAATTAGTCATTCTCGAATATATAATGCCATTCATTATGAAACCAGTTTCAACCTTGGTGGTATATCTGACACACTTTAGAAGCTTATTTCTCCTGAAATAATCATTGTAAAATGATAAACTGACACTGACAGGAAGTCAATATAGTACCATTCATTATAAAACCAGTTTAAACTTTAAAATCTGTCAAACCTGGTGGTATAAGGGTCAAGTGATGCAACGTATATCTGACACATTTTGAAAGCTCTAATCTGGAATAATAATTGTATAACTATGATCTAAACGCTAATAGGAAATTAATGTAGTGTCATTCACTGAAAATGTAGTTTGATTTTTCAAGAAAGGTTGTGACAGTTTGGCAGCTCATATATCCAGAAATGATAATTGTAGAATGATAAACCTAACACAAAGAGAAAGCTCATGTAGTGCCATCTACTTAATGAAATTGTAGAATGGCCCCTTATCTTTCAAACCTGGGGGATAGGGGGTTGAACTTTGGAGACTTATATCTCCTGGAATAATCAATGTAAAGCGGTGAGCCTCACAATTCTAGAAAGCTTATGCTGTACCATTTATTTTAAAATTTAGCTTTATTCTTTAATCCAAGTAATATAGGGAGATATAGGGGGCTAAGTGAAGCAACGCATATATGACACATTTTAAAAGTTCCTTTCGCCTAAAATAATAATTGTAGAAAGATGAACCAAACACTGATTGCAAACTAATGTAGTGGCATTTATTATAAAATTGAATTAAACTCCTAATCTTTTAGATCTAGTGGTGTAGAGGGTTTAATGTTGCTATGAATCTCTCACAATTTGGAAGCTCTCATCTTCTTAAATAATAGTTGTAGAATGATGAATCGAGTATTAATAGGGAGCGTATGTAGTGCCGTTTATTATAGAATAAATTTGATCTTTCACCTTCCAACACTAGTGGTATAAAAAGCTGAACGGTGCTATGAAATCAGCTTTGAGCCTCTATTTTTGAGCCTGGGGGTATAGGGGTTGAATAAATATCTGGCACACTTTGGAAGCTCATATTTCCTAAAATAATGATTCTGGTATAATGAACCAAACGTTAATAGGAATCTAGTGTAGTGCCATTTATAATAAACCAGTTTCAACCCCATATCTTTCAAATCTAGTAGTGGAGGGAGTTAAATGTTGCTAGAAATATTTCTTACGATTCAAAAGCTCATATTTCCTAAAATAAGAGTTGTAGGATGATGAATCAAACAGTTATAAGAAGCATATGTAGTGCCATTTATTATTGATTTTTTAATTTTTTCATCCTAGTAGTGTAGGGGCCTAAATATTGCTACGAAAATATATTACAATTCGAAAGTTTGTATCCTTTGGAATGTTAATTGTAAAATGAGAAGTCAAACGTTGTTATTCATTATGCAATTAGTTTCGACCTTTCATCTTCTAAACCTGAGGGTATGATCTTATGAATTACCATTCAGCTTAGAGCTTCATTCTTCAATCCTGATAATATGGGGAGCTAAGTAAAGTAACAAATATCTGACACTCTTTGGAAGCTCATATCTCTTGAAATAATAATTGTAGAATGATGAACTAAACTCTAATAGAAAATTAATGTACTGTCATTTATTACAAAAGCAGTTTTAACACTATATATATTTCTTAAATCTGGTGGTGTACAAATATCTCTCATACTTTAGAAGCTCATATCTCTGGAAATAATAATTGTAGAATGATGGGTCAAATGCTTATAATGCCATTTATTTCTAAATCGAGTTCATCCCTTATCGACCTACCCTAGTATTCATTATGAAACCAATTTCACCCCTTTATTTTTTGGATCTTGTGGTATAGGAGGACTAATTAATATCTCTTACAATTTTGAAGCTCACATCTCCTGGAATAATTATTGTGAAGTGATGGACCAAACATTGCTAGAAAGCTAATATAGTTCTATTTATTTTAAAATTAGTTTTGACCCTAATATCTCATATCTTCAGAAATAATTATTGTAGAATGATGGATCAAACGCTAATAGCAAGCTTATATAATCGAATTCAACCCTTACCTGTCAACTCTAGTGGTGAAGAAAGTTGAATGTTGCCATGGGAATTTGTTATACATTGCAAACTTATATTCTCTAACAATAATATATAGTGTAAACTCTTTATAACTTTACATTTTATGACGATAAACTCTTTATAACGTAAAAGTGGGCACAATTTGGTTGGTTTACCTTAAAACCCATACATTACTAAACTCTTCATAGCCCAACAGCCATTCTCTATTACGAACAAACTTGTTCATATTGAGACACAGTAAATGTTTGCTATTGGTATTATTGTTAATGTTATCTTATAAGGCTTACAAAAGATGCCGACTAAACCTTTGAGACCCCAAAACCCATAAGGTAGACTTTTACATTAGGAACCTAGTGGTAGTTACAAAAGTAAAAAGAGATGGCGCCACAGGGATGCAAATAAATTTTCCAGTGGCATTAGAACGGTGGGAACTAGTATCTTACTTGTTTGAAAAAAAGAAACCCAGTCATAACTTTAACCGAGCTTTTTAGGCCAACTAGTACTAGAAAGTGTTTTTCTTGATTTAAAAAAAAAACGAAATATAACCTAAACTGAGCTTTTTAGGTCAAGTAGCACTAAAAAACAGTTATTTAGTGTTTTTCTAGTTAAAAAAACAACCAAAACATAACCTAAACCAAGCTTTATAGGCCTACTAGTATTGAAAAAAATCCATTATTGTCAGCGAGGCACACACTTGTACGTATTTAGGTGAAATGCTCTTTGTTTGAAAGCCACTGACTATAGGAACACATGTGCAAGGTACGCGCATGCGCACGTCACTAGGTTCCTAAAGTAAAATTGAGCCATAATTTGATTACCTATTTTATCAAATGCATATTAAAAATTATTGTGAATTTGCTTGTTTTTATTTCTTCACTCCATATAACGGTAACTTTCTATAACGATATGGAATGCTTGGTCTTTTGAGCTTCGTTATAAAGAGCTTACACTGTAGTATTTATATAATGGTAAGCCAAATGCTGCCATTTATTATTATTATTTTGAACCTGATGATATAGGGCAGGTATGGCCAAAAGTCAGCCTGCGGGCCGGATCCAGCCCTTTTGATTGTTTAATCTGACCCGTCTGCACCTGTCTAAGTAGCATATATACAGAATTTCCAGAATAACAGAACGGTGAAAACCAAAATCTCTGCCTTATCCGGTTCACAAATAAATTTTCAGCTTTCACGTCTCACGATAAGTATTATAAAATAATAGTATATTATGTTTTGACTCTTTGTTTTTGATAATTCTATTAACATTACAGTAAATCTATTATTACTAGAGGCTTGCTAGGCGCCTGCCTTGCCTGTTGAAAAGTGATTAGTCGTCAGTCAAATAAAAGATATATTTAGCACATAATAACTAGCATAACCTTAAATGTAAATTATGATGCTTGAAGTAAGTAATATTAATGAAATGATCATCTATATGAAAGAAAAAAAAAAGAAAAATCCTAACTTTACACGAACGCGGTTCTAATTTGGTACTTGTCGAACCGTAGACCAACGCTTTACCTCTAAGTCATAGACTTTGTAAATATATTCTATTTACAAAATATTATGCACAATTTTCTGCACTCAAATCAAATGAAATGTAGTATTGAAGTATGGTAACACTTTTGCGTTAATTTATAACAGTAGAGAGTTCAAATATGTAATTTTTTAATTAAATTAGTGATTTTGAAGCTTCCTAAATGTAATGACAGCATTAATAAGGCCCAAAAGTTGAGAATAACCTAAGAAAAATGGTTATTAAAATATTTATGTTTATAGTTAGAATAATGCTTTACTAATAATAGGAGTGTAATCGGACGGAGGAGAGAACACTTAAAATTAATTTTTCTCAATTTTTAAATCATTGAGCAATTCAAATGCATTTTTTTCGTGATTTTTCGATAACTACATTTAATTATCATTGATTTAGCTCAAATTTGTTGCTATAATACGAAAAATCAGTCAAAAAATGGCGTTTTGAATTCGTCTTTACGACGACGTATAAGTATATAAGAAAATTTCTCTTGGATTTGATATATTCATTTGATAATATTGAAAATGCTTGTTAGTTGCTAGTTTGATCTCAACTCAATTATCCAAAATCTGGGTGTGTTACACCCACTAATAGGTAGAAAACATGAATGATTTTAATTATTTTGAATTTTCAATATTGCTACAGAATATATAACAATTTTAAAGCTCGCTAATAAGAAGCCAATGTAGTCTGAATTATTATGAGTTTTATTCCCAATCGAATCTAGTCGTGCAAAGGATTAGGTAGTGCTACAAATATCTCTCATACTTTGAAAGCTCATAACTCCAGAAATAATAATAGTAGAATGGTGGGTCATATACTAATAGAAAGTTATAAATGCCATTTTTTGAAAAATAGTACTCATCTTAAAGTGCCAAATCTAATAGTGAAAATGTCACATTTTGGAAGCTTGTATCCTCTAACAATAAAATGGTAATTGTGTGAGCCAAATGCTGTTCTTTATCACTGGTTTTAATCCTTTATATTTTGAACCTAACGGTACAGGGTGTTAAATAATAAGAGGAAGATCTCTCACACTTTGGAAGCTCGTATTTCCTGGAATAATCGTTGCAAGATGATGAAACAAACGGTGATAGAAAGGTAATGTAGTGGCATTTATTATAAAATCAGTTTCAACCGAAATCTTCCAGAATTGCTAGTATGAGGGGTTAAATGATACAAGGCGTAAATGTCACACTTTGGAAGCTAATATCTCCTGAAATAATAATTGTAAAGTGATGTACCAAACACTGATAGAAAGCTTATATAGTACCATTTATTATTTACGTAATTTTGACTGTGCCATTCGTCTTTTTCTGTTGTTTGATCATTTTCCAACTCTCGTTTCGTTTTTTAAAAAAATTGTATACATATTTAATATAAATATCGATTATATCTACTAGCAAATTGAATTTCATGGAAACGAATAAAAATTATCAATTTGTTTTCTATTCATTTCTGGTAAATATTTGTTTATATAAATTGGAATTGATAACTCTTCTTATTTCAGAAAATACTATTCCAATATCCTATTAATTAGTTTGCTTCTTGTTCATGGCAAAAGCTACACAAATATTGACGTTTGGAAACTAAACAGTCCTTTATCTCCGATCTAATTACACAAATTAATAAGTTTGATTACTTGTTTTATCATACGATCTTATACCCTTATTTAGAAGAGAAAATCACTGACGAAGTTTTCAGGAGTTAAAGGGACGTCTATTTGATTAGATCTTAATTTATTTCGTGAGATAATTCGTTATCTGGAATATTTAAAGCTTGATTTCATATTGAGGTGAACTCAAAATAATTGAGATGAATAACTAAAGGCGCAAATATAATTTTTCAATTTCCAATCATTTTATATATTTGTGAATATTTTGTGCATTCCAGCAGGAAATTTGAGGTTATTATGACAAGTTAAGTAAGCACTCTAAATATATTTATGAAAGTACAACATTATTGCTCTATATGTTGTCCATAAAAAAAACACGCGGTATTAAAACTCCTTGTTATTTCGAAAGTTCCTGAAAGTCTATTCCTGCTAACTAGATTGCGTGCAAATGTCGGTCTTTTAATTTTATAGGCTTTGCGAGAGCTCAGCTCGTTGTTCTTACGATCTCGGTTGAGAATTCTTCATAAGTTTCATTTTATTTTCGCCTAGCTCGCTTTTCTTCATGATTATAGTGCTCCTCATCAAAAATCTTTATTGAAATTATTCTTGGGAACTGTTATATCATTCGAAGGTTGAGAAAGAATCAAATATGTACAAATTCTAGAGAATATAAGCTCAGAAACTTGAATGAGATATTTTGTGACCTCCATGGCAACATATCCATTCCAAAATCATTCATAACAACATGAAAAAGCTATAATAAGATACTGAAGTCAAAATTATTTCACTTTGATGTTGAAAATATTTTATATTGCAGACCGAAGCGCAGTTACTACAGGTAAATAAATAATAAATTAATTAAAATGTTAAATAACTTTGCAGGATGCATTTGACAGCTAAGTGATTCAAGTTTTCAAAGTAAATCTGAAATGAGAATTTTCAATTTATAAATGAAAGTTCAAACTTGGAATTCTCCTTTCAGTTTCAGTTGAATCCCCTGAAAAATGTTTGAGTGATGATTTATTAGAGCTAGGACAAACTTTGGTTATTATATAACAAAAATTTCATTTCTCTGAAGGATGTAAGGCGAAAAAATACATAAATATTTTGTTGAAACAGCATCATCTTCATAAAAATTTTATCTTTTTTCTGTCACCAGATGAGAAAGGCCGGTCAGAAAAAAGGATGTACATGTAAAATTGATCCTTACCTATACCAGAGTAGAATCTAAAGAACCCTTATAAAATATATAGTCTTATCTTCACTTTGTTTTGTGATGCGAGTACTCCTAGCGCTGAAAATGTTAAAATAAACAAAATCCATTTGACATTTGTATTTTTAATGAGTGAGAATGGACCTTGAAACAATCCGGGATTTATAAAAGCCTTTCCTGATCCTACATTAACTTTTCTTATGAATATATCAACAGTTAAATAATATTTACATTCATGACAACAAACGATAATATTTGCGAAAATCCTATTGGGACGAATTAAATAAAGATAATGGTTGCGATTTCAGTATCAGTCAATTTACAATTCCCCCGGGAGACAATCAAATTCATCCATTCTCTCATTCAAAATCCGCTTCAATTGGGTATTAAAGTTCGAATAAATCTCCTGTCCATTTTATCGCCCAATTTGTATATTTTATTCCTTTCCTCCAAGGTGGAAAATTACTGTCCGCCCTGATTTTATCACCCTGCTTTTATTTTAATTTTATTCCACCCTTTTCATGTATTTTTCTCCAATTCCCTAGTGGGTGTTTGAATGAACAAATAATTGTTCTGAATGGTTGTAGTACAATTATTTTCTAGTATTACCTTAGAGGGGGGGGGGGAGTTATTACTTGCGCCATTAGAAATTTGAAGTTTGAATAAATATTTTTGCAAGCAATGCACTGGTTTACGATATTTACATTGTAAATTGTAAACTATTAGATTTGACGATTTGTTAACGTTTCATTTGTTACACAATTATGAATCTTTGAAGCTATCCTGGAAACAGGAACTGGAAATATTATTAGGTATACTTTACACTAATCATCCAATGGGTTTGATTTATAGTCCGGAATAAACATCATGAATTTTTAAATGATCGAACGCACATTACGAAATGATTTAAATGCGCGTAATTATTGAAACATTGTTTAAAATAGCTTGTTCTCAAAATAATCAATCGAAAAAAGATTATTTATATAAGCGTTTTCCTGGATTTCACGCAAGGTTGTTTGTGATTCTAGTGTGAAGAATATTATTGCATTTCTCAATAAAATCTTTTACTGGCTTTTGTTTTAATTCAGTGAGCTAAGACTACTGTGATTACTCCTTAAAACTGTCTTTTATTCATCAAGAAGTACATACTTTGATTACCTCATGAGAAATCAAAAAGTACCCTCAATTCGAATTTTAACTTCGGAACCCAAATCTACTGAAAGATTTTTATAGAATTTTTTGGAATTTGTTTTCAATACTGAATACTAAAATGTTTACCCATAATTTTTTTCCGATCACAATTTTTTAATTATTAAAATGAATGATTATAAATTTTTTGGAGCGAAACAGCAAATAACAGTTGTGATACCTACAAGAACAGCCAAAACAGAAAACAAACAAAAAAAAAATGGAAAATATATCTCTGTAATAAAGACCAAGAAAATTATGAAAAATACAGAGAGCAAAGGAAAAGAACACAAGAATTAATACAAAATGTTAAACAACAAGAATGGGAGGATTTCGGAAAATGTACAAATAATAACTACAAAGAAAACAAAAACTGTTCTATAAAGTAGCGAAGAATTTGAGAAAAGAAAAAGAACAACCTATTAAACAATTAAAAGACAAAAATGAGACAATACTGAGAAAGGATACAGACAAACTAAAAAGATACAGAGAACATTTGAAGAATTACTAGAACCACAAAAACTAACCATAAATAACGCGTACAATAACGACCCTGTACCAGAGCAAAGTCCAGAAATTATAAATACAGAAATCTGCATCGAAGAAGTTACAATTGCTTTTGGAAAATTAAAGATAGGGAAAGCAGCTGGATATGATGAGATAAAACCAGAGCAGCTAAAATACATGAGAGAGGAACGAATAAAAATGCTGCACATATTAATAAACAAAATTTGGGATGTAGTTCAGACACCTACAGACTGGAGAAAAACAATCTTACTGCCAATATATAAAAAAGGAGACAGCCGCAACTGTTGCAATTATCGAGGGATCTCACTCCTATGCACAGCAGTAAAAATGTACGAAGCGATACTTGAAAGTAAACTAAGAAAGTTAGTAGAAGACAATATTTGGGATACTCAAAGCGGATTTAGAAAAGGCCACAGCATCCAAGACCATGTATTTACAATTCGACAGATAACCAAAAAACACTAAGACACAACAAAAAAATCTTAACATGCTTTAATCACCTTGAAAAAGCTTTCGATAGAGTTAACAGAGAACTGTTGTGAGAAATATGAAAAAGGAGAAATATAGGACAGAAGCTACTAGAAGAAATCCAAAATACATATAAAGATAACATAAATTATGTACGAGCCTCTAACTCATTATCAGAAGAATTCAAAGCAGGTTGAGAATTAAGACAAGAAGGAACTCTAGTCCTTTATTGCTCATACTATGCATGGATGAAATTAACATTGAAGCAAACAAAAGAACAATAAAAACGGCCATAGGATATTCAAATTCAAGACAAACAAAAATAGCAGAGTGCATTTTTGCAGACGGTATGGTAATCTTTGCGAATACCAAGAAAAATCTGCAAGAGAACCTTAAGATATGGAATGAAGAACTACTCAGAGCAAATATAAAAATAAATGCCAACAAAACAAATCCAATGTTAATGGTCAAAGGAGAAAAACAATTGAAAATATAAGTAGATAATAAAAATATACAAGTCCAAAGCTTTAGATATTTAGGAAGTATAATCGGATATAAAAGAGGATACGAAGATGAAATAAATAGCAGAATACAGGCAACAGTAGGAACTTACCATTCAATTAGCAAAGCACTATTAAAACACAAAACAGTGAACAAAAGAACGAAGCTGACCATCTACAAAACAATAATACTACCAATGCTGCTGTACAGTTCAGAAACCTGGGTACTAAATGAAAGACAACAAAATAAAATCACAGCGGTTGGAATGAAATGTCTTGGAGCTATAGAGGAGGTAACAAAATTAGACAAAATCAGAAATGAAAAGATTAGAGAGAGATTGGAAGTACAGTCAGTAATGAAGAAGATAGAGCAGAAACAATTGGGGTGGTATGGATATCTAATTCGACTCGAGGATAGAAGAAAAGTAAAAGAAATATGGAAAGAAAGAACAATAGGGAAAAGAAACCATGGCAGGACACGGAAATAATGGGACGATGTAATACAAGAAATAATAACCAAAAAGAAAATAACAACCAGAAGAGCACACGAGGTAGCAAGGAACCGGAACGAATGGAGAAAATTCATAGAAGGTATTTGAACGAAGCAACTTCGACACCCAGTGGGTAGAAGAGGAACAGATTATATATGCACCTATATTTTTTTCTGATCTCAATTATTTAGTTATCAAAATGAATAATAAAAAATTTGTTGGAGTTTTCACTTATTTTCTTTTCAAAACTAGAGTTTTTCTGCGATCAAATTTAGATTTTACATAATACAAACTAGTATGAACTTGTCCTTGGGGTCTTAAGGGACTTCAGATAAAAACGTTTTTTTCTTGCTGTATTGACTGAAATCTGAAAATGCTGAAATAAATTGAAATCATCAGTTACTTCCGAACAAATAATAATAACATCATTAAACTAGTAACCCCACATGAACAAAACTATTCACAAATATTGCGGAACAATAGGCGTGGTCACGAAATAAAAATCAAGTATCAATATATATTTGTTCATAAGTTATCGATTTGGAATCTGAAAATACTAGTTGGAATTATTATTAAATTCGAAACAAACAAATATTTTATCACTAAACTAGTGGTCCTATAATAATGAAACCTCGTGTGGATATCAAGAAAGAATAGTAGTAATTGTAAAATAATATTCAGTTGTCAATAAATTTTTGTTCATAAATTATAGAAATAGAATCTTAAAATACCAATATATTTATCAGTCGCGTTGGCTCCTTTGAAACAAATCAGTTCCTCACGAAACCAGTGGTCCCAGATCGATGAAAATTTGATTAAATATTGAGGAAGCATTCAAGTTATTGCGTAAAAAAAAATTATCCAATCGTTTGTTTTTGTTCAAAAGTTATTGGCATGGAATCAGTAACTGCCAATAGTTTGATAAGTTGCATCTGTCAATTTGTTTCTCAACCATTGATTCCAAATCAATAAAACTTTGTTTGACTTTTAAAGCAATCAGTCAATTTTTTTCTTAACTAGTTGTACTAAATCAATAAAACTTTGTATAATTATCAAAAAATTGAAGAATCATCTAGAAGATGATGAAAGTGTATTTTTGACAGCTCATGAATGCTTGTCACTTCAGAGATTTCGCAAATTATCATCTCCCACAATTACTGAGCTTGAAATCAAGCAGTTTGGGCAAACTTACGGAACAGCAGCTTCCATTTAGTACTAGTTTCAAGTTGACTATTTGATAGGTACATAATTTATGCATGTACAAACTCAAAAATACCTTTTAATCTTCATTGTTTGGTTACTGACTGACGGGAGGTCAAGTGCTGTACCTTAAAATAATAATTTGATCTTTATCAAAGCTATATAAAAAAATACACCAAAAGTAAACAAATTACCATCCAATAATAATAATTCATTCTAATAAGCTTCAAATTCAAATTGAATGATTCCCGGACAGATTTGACAACTGTACATAATAATAGTGACACCCACGGCTAAAGTTGTAACTAAATTTTTATCTACTTGAATAAACTTTAGTTGCCATATCCCTAATATCATATATATCTATGGGCATTGTTTCACTTGAAACAAGAAATTGAATAATTTAATCTTCCACAATCACTGAGCTTGAATTAAAGCAATTTGTGCAAACCTACGAAACAGCAGCTTTTATTTAGAACCAGTTTTAAGTCTGTAAATAGTATAGTTGCTGAGAACTCAGCGTCACGCCAGCCAGCCAGACAGACAGCCAAAGTGAATATAATAGCGCTTTTTTCCAAAAAATGCGCTAATAAAAAGGATGGCGGAGCATATAAAGTAAAATCTAGTCTTTAATAATTTTTTTTACTTGTATTGACTGAAATCTAAAAATACTGAAATAAATTGAAACTCATCAGTTACTTCTAAACAAATAATAAATTCATTATTGAACCAGTGGCCCCACAGAAACGAGACTTTGCATATATATTACGGAAGAATGAGAATGACTACAAAATAAAAATGGAGTATCAATATATTCATGTTCATTAGTTATTAATTTGGAATCTGAAAATTCCAACTGGAAATATAAGTGCACTGTCACCTTCGAAAAATTTTATTACAAAACCAGTGGTTCTATAATTATGAATCTTTGTATAAATATTAAGAAAGAATAGCAGTAAATGTAAAATAATATTCAGTTGTCAATAGATTTTTGTAAATGAATTATAGACACAGAATCTGGAAATATTAGTAGACGGATGAAGCGAATAATTAGTTCTTTTCTCAACCAGTGGTTCTAAATCCAGTTGACATACAAAGCTGAAACTTCTCAAGAAGTTTCCTCATATATTATACTTCAATAATCACTAAATGGTTATTCAAAATCGGTGCTTCGTCACACAGCTCCTGTGATTGAATGTGAAGACGCGTCAAACCTCACTACTCTACTACTCAGCCAAAAAATTATTTGGAATTTCAAAAAAGGTGTTGTTTTGTTGACAATACCTTGAAAAATTGAAAAATATGTGGCTTAAACTTGGAAAACAAAAATTGATAATCGCTGGAGATATAGCAAATCAAACATGGAGAAGTATCCGTCCTCGGTGTAATCAATTTTATCTAAGCATTCATACTCTTCCAGGATATAAATACAGTTGTATATTCAAACAAATCGTTCTAAAAATGGATCCTGCAATGCCTAACATCTGATATTAGATTTCTTGTCGTAGTGCACTATAGGCGTAGGTAAAGAGAGGTAAGGGGGAAATTAAGTTCAAGAACATCGGCAAGAAATAGATTTCTATTTAGTTACGAGTTTCAGTAAAATATAGAAATAATAAAGCATTGCGTTGTTGAGCGGCAAGACAAATTTCGTCATCTAACTGAAAACTATTTCGATTAAAAGTTTCAGGGCTGAAATTTCGCTGTCCGTAATTTGATTTTTAATTGGATTTGGGAAAATTCATCGCCCTAGACTTGAAGAATTGTTTCAGCAACTTTCAGTAATTGTATTCCACTATTTACGCTTTTTTTTGGGTTTAAATCTTAGCAAACAATTCTGAAAGGTTCGAAGTGGTCATGAGTATTGAGTACATCTAGGAAAACTTGAATTGATTGCGCTGCGCTCTTAAGAAAGCCAAGAAGCACTTCAGATGTTTTCAGAAGGAACCGAATGTGCTTTGTATCATCTTTCACTTATTAATTGATTTTCGTATTAAACCGAGACTGATGCGATTTTTCCTGAGAGTAAAGCGTAGTTAAATGGTTTAACGTGACACAGAAGACTTTCCCATTTTTTTTTCTGACATCAGTGACTATTCATATTTAAATTGAAACTTATGCTCCTATTGTGAGTGAAGCTCAAATTTATCAGGACTCAAGGTTCTTTTGGACAATATTCCAATGTACCAAAAAAGATTTCCTTTGTGAATTTAGAGAAGAAACACAAAAATCGTCTTTCCTAAAGGTTTTTGGTTGAAAAATTGACATAAAAGAAATAGTTTGATGAAGTCTAGAAGGATCCTGTGTAGGATTGTCAAACATACGGCTTTAATCGGACATATTTGGCTTTTTAAGATCGTGTGCGGCCTGTCTGGTTTTTGTTAGGCTTTTAATAGTTTAGTAAATTCAATCCTGACAACATTTGCTTACGGAAGAATTTGAAGAAAGTCGTTTGAAAACAAAATCACTCACGTTGGTTTGGGAAATCGAATATCTGTGCAGTTTGATCGTTCAGTTTGGCTCTCTACGTTTGATCGAGAAGAATAGCCGGGGAGGATGGGTGTTGTTTGGGAAGTTGTAAAATTTACTTGCGTTGCTAACTTTTTACGACAGAAATTGGATCACGAATATTAATTTTTGAATAATGTAGGAACAACCTACGTACAACAAATTATTGTTGAATTTATTTTTGATCAAATTGGTTTTATGTGAAGAAATGCAGATCGTTGTGAGTGGGTGTTTCAGGATGTTGACATGATTTCGGGTGAAACCTACTAACTCCCTTTCATCCTTGCTTCTCGTTTGACAGGGAGTCCGAATATTATCTTCAGTTTACCAACCATTTCATTCGTTTATGTTTTAATTATGAGGGACAGCCATTTCCGAGTCAGAAGCCTGAAAGTGAGCATGAGGCAATTTTAGCGAAAATGGATTCCAACCAAACCGCTGAATCAAATTTAAACTCAAGGTCATTCGACAGAGTATTTAAAGCTCTTCAATTTTGGATGAATTGAAATTTCAAATACTTTGCACTGTTTAGATGTTACAAGCTAAAAACTGGAAAAAGTGACAATATTTCGCGGTTTTCAGGCTTTCTAAAGTTTAATCGCCCTCAGAACTCGGTGAAAACTTTTGTTATCATTATTTGGGACCCCTAAATAACAAATAAATTATTCCCAGCTTTTCACGAATTAATTGAAAACAAAAATCTAATTTAACTTTTAGTACAGTCATTTGGTGATTTTACCTGGAAAGTTTTTCGGGAGTTCATATATTTCGATATGCTCTTTCCAAATTTCAACTTTGCCACCTCGTATCTGCCGCTCGCGCCACCATATTGACAAAATGCGCCTAAAACCAGTTTTTTGACAATATCTTCTTTCCGACTCATTGCACGATAAAAATATTCAAATACAAAATTAAATTAGACAAAATTTCCTACAATTTCTGTCATAACATTTTTTTTCGTAAAATTGATGGTTTTGGCGTACGAGCGCCGCAAAGTGTCCCCGAGCGCGTAGATCGCAGTTGTGGATGAGAAGTCATGACATAGCTTCCTCTACGCAAAGATACAGCGATTAACTTCTCATTATTATATAGTTTTCAACATACATCGTGAACCACTATCGATCTTAATTCCACCAAAAGTTTATCCTTGTTCTTTCTTTTGATACTTGACTTGCAACAGGTCTCCAATCCTTCTCCATTCATTTCAATCACTTCACTTCTATGCAATAGATTAGCACAAATAAAACAATTTATTTCATTAGAAGCCATGGTCTAAAAAAGCAAACGACACTGTGAAGAGAGAGAAGGGCGCCCGACGCAAAGACGACGCATTCCTTTATGAGTGCGGAGGACGGACCATATTAAGCCGGTTTTTCAACGCATAGTAAAATATTTATTGTTAGTATAGTTTTTAGATCCAAGTTAATTTTATAAGTCACCAATTTTAGTTAAAATTAAATGTCACGGGTTGGCGTGAATATGTAATGGTTCGCGGCACTCGTACGCCAAAAGTGTTGATTTTACGAAAGAAAAAGGTTATTACATAAACTGTAGGAATTTTTTTCTAGTTTCATCATGTATATAGATGCTCTTATCGTGAAATGAGTCGGAAAGGAGATATCGTCAAAAAACTGCTTTTCCAATATAGCAGCGCGAGCGGAAAAGATACTGGATGGCAAAGTTGAAATTTGAAAAGAGCACAATGAAATCTATGAAATTACCCATTTTTAAAACTCCCCGTTGAACTTTTGAGGTAACTTCTTTCTTTAAACCAAATGACTGTACTATTGACTAAATCAAAATACATTAAAAGCCGTGTATAACATCTATATAGGTATACGAGCATAGCTGATTTTCAAATAGACCTCAGGTAGTTATAATCTCATAGTCAAGTTCCTCCTCCACCGATGGCCGTAAGGATTGAAACAATTCTGGAAACTTGAAGACCATGTTCAGGTCTTAAATAATAACGCATCATATAATATCATTCTGTCCAGCAATATTTTACTTTGTCCTGATCATGCTCGACGTTCCATGCTCATAAACAGTAAACTGGCGATGCTTCGCACCCAACTAATGGGCGGGCTTCGCCCGATTTCATCAAGCTGGTCATGCCATGCTTAATGTTCATAAACAGTGGTTTTTGTTTTCAACTGGCGGTGCTTCGCATCCAATTAACAAGCGGGCCTTGTCCGCTATGACAAAACTCGGTGTGCCATACTCAATGTTTATCAAACCGCTAGTACAGTCGTTCATTTTCAATCCCACTCTTTTTTCATTGGCAAATCATTTTCAAGTTCTTAAAACAATTTGTGGCTATAGCCATCTGATGGTCCTTTCAAAATTATCAAGAGAATTAGGATTGAAAATGAAGGTGTAGGAATTCGGCTTTGGGATTATCGTTCCAACCTTCAATTGAGAATTAAAGCAGGTAAAAGTCGAGGTATACGTATGAGCCCGAAACCAAACAGCAATTTGTGGTATGTTTGTTCCAAAATGGATCATAGCCAACAAAAGTTTCTCGCACCAGGAACACTTCAAAGAAAAAATAGACATTTGTCTCCAATGCCACTAGACAAAAGTAGAACGGTCCGTTCTTAATCAATTTTTTGCCAGAGGTCTTTGGAAATACGTAGAGTGGCCATTATCCGAACTAATTAGGAGACATGGGTGTTCGGAAATCCGATTTATACGGATAATCAAACTATGTACTACTTTGGTCCACTGTTTTACTAAGAAAACCATATTTGTAATGATATGAATGTCATTTATTAGTTAAAATTCAAACAAATATTCAATTTTGATCTGGCGAAACTAGCTGATATTGCTCGCTTTCATCCTGAGCTTCAAATCATCACAAATCAGTATCATTAGGTAGAGGGGACAGTAGGCCGAGATTTAGGACTGGCTGTTCGGTCAAGCGGGAGTTCGATTGACTGACGTTCGGATAATCGACGCTCTACTCAGTTTACTGTATTAGAAAAATGAAAATCGTCGCAGAACCATTCTCCATGACCGCATTGCGAGCTCTCACACATCGGCATCATCAACTGAATACTTGACCGGTCAAAAAATCAAATTGAACGGTTATCCGATGGAAAAGTCTTGATTCGGCACCCAATTATTCATTTTTGTCTTCCTACGTGCAGAATTAATTCGTGGTTAACGATTTTCGAGACTAAATGAAGCAGTTGATTCAAAATGAAGTTGTTCCGTGTTAAAGGAGGATTTCATATTGTAATGTTTATTGCTTTTATTTATTACACTGATCACTCACTATTTCACTGTTTTACTGTTCACTGTTTATTGTTCCCTCAGTCAGGTCGTTTGCTCATATATATACAGATGTTAGTTCCTCGAAAAGTTCTAGGCTAGTCGAGAACACGTTATTAGAACTTTCGACCGTGCGGGGCGGTGTGGTGCGATGCGGTGCAAGTGCAATACAACGAAAATGAAAGGCCCTGTCCAGACATGGCCGGATTCAGGGCTTATTTTATTTTTACGAATTATGATACTTTCGCACGTTACGATATTACTACCTTATTTTGCAAATTTTGATATATTGGAAAGACCAACTCCAGTTTCGTGAGTTTTTGAGGCAAATGAGATTCGCAGATATGAATACATATTAAACATGTCATTTTGCTTCGAAAACTTCGAAAAACATTGACTTATTCTTTATACAATACATAACACAGTATAAATTTTGATGTAAGATAAAATAAGCTCTGAGGCTCGTCTGCTTTTCCTTTTTCTTGATTTAAAAGTTTCAAAGTATGTAAATATTCTGTAAAATAGGTTTCAGGTCAACAAAGTATTTGAACTCCATTTCAAAAGTTACCTAATCGTGTTTAACCCTATTACAAGGTCTTTTATTAACATCGTATTTACATTAGTCAATTATTAACCCTCGCAAACTTTTCCACTTAGACCTCGAAATTTGCCGAACTTGCTTATCCTTTCAGAGTCCATATCCATCATCCTACAATAACAACCCTGCAGAAGGAACAGTCTTATCACCTTAGGCGAATAAACATGAGTTCAGTATTTAGTTTTACTAAATCAGGGAATAATTGTTTCGGTAATTGTTAGCTTCCCAAATATTAATATTTGATTTGGTTTGAAATCTTTGCCAAATATTGAAACTTAAATATTTGTTATAATTAGTCCTGGATGATATCCTTTGAGTGTAAAATTTGTACCGGAAGTAGTGGAGCTCCTGTTGTCTACCTTTTAGAAAAAAGGGCGATATTTTAATGGTTGCCTCTCCGCCTATTTGCTTCAAATGTCCAAATTATGAAAATTTCAGCCCAAGTTCACATAAAATATGAGTTCTTGTACGCATTATGCCACATAAAACTGACATACAACATCATTAGTGTAGATATTTTCCTCACGTCTCCATACTTTCCTAAAATAAAAAATTTAATGTGGCCCTTCTCACAAATCTTCATGTTTTGATGAAAATTCTGGATGAGTTTTTTTCGTCATTCATATGTCAGGATATTTTGACATATCACACATGTGGCGCTTGAAGTACCACGTGTGCAACGTCACGCTTCCGGGAGAGCTGTCACACAATAAAAAAAATGAATTTTTCTGCTGAACTCTGCTGAAGAGGAGCGTTGAAAATTAATATCGTATTTGAAGCATAAAGTAAATGTATACAGAAAAAAGAGGGTAGATCTGAAGTCGATTTTATTCTGTAAATAAGAAATATCTACTCAAGAACTTATCCGATCTTGATACTGTTATTATAATGAGCGATTGAAAAATTTCTTATACATCCAATTTAAAATTGTGTCCTTTCATACTGAAAAAATTCAAACTCAAGAAGAAATTTTAGCGCTTCATCATCGAAACGAGTCAATAAGATGCATCAAGTTTTTAGCACAAATGAAGCAATTAAAACTTTGTACATACTAAAAGAAGTTTTCTTGTCAATATTCAATCATTACGATGAAATTGTCAGAAAATTCTAACATGATTCCTCCATAAACTACACAACGCATGCCAATTACTCATCTGACAGTTAGCAGCCATTACTCCTTCCATTTTTCTCCCGGAGTGAAATACCGGATCCTTCCGGACTTTACACTGTTGCTTTTCAAAGCGACATGTGCGCCGTAGGGCCATTGTGTTAGACGCTGGTACTGAACAAGAGTTTCATTTTTGCGTGCGATATATTTTGATGGAAGTCAAGCTTCGGCTAGAGAGAAACAAAAAAATAGGGAGGGGTGATTTCTGGAAGAACTTGAAGCTTTTAAGGAATGAAACCAAGCGCATTTTTCTTGTACTTGATTTCACTTAATGATTATTTGAATGAAGGGAAAGAAGTATATCATTATAGATCTATCGTCATGCATGAAAAGATACGAGGCTTCGTGCAACATTAGCTCTTTTTATGTTGAGATTTGGGTCTCGAAGATGAAAATTGTTCTTTCGATGTGAGCTCCTTTCAGCTTTGCATTACAACGGTTGAAAGGAACTGTAGGCTTTATTGTTTTGGTCTGCAAACCAGTCTTTGATTTCAATTCAAGCTTATCCACAGTTCAATTATTGCAACAGTGAACTGTAAATGAGCTTGAATTGAACAATCTTTATTTTGGTGAACTTCAGGTGACAAACAAGATGAAGACCCCTCTAGTCACTCATTTGCTCTTTTTTGAGTGATTAATTATAAGCATTCCCATCTTCAGGCTTCAATTCTAATTCGTAGAGACAGTTGACACATGTACTATCTAGCGGACAATTGTTGAAGTTATTCAATGTCGTCATTGTTGAAGACAGTCTTCTAGAAGTAAGAGGCAGGATCAAGATGTCACTTTTTGACATTTGTATGTTATTAAACTATTATGGTCAATAATAAATTGATAGAATTCAATTTCAAGCATCGTCCCTACATGTAACAAACATAAAGTAGATCATATTTTTTGCACCAACATATAATATTCAAGTCCACATAAATGTAACTTTATCAGGACGAATTGGAATAGAACCCAATGATTTCTGTACTTAAAACTCCCTGGGCCAAGAACAGCCAGTTTGCTTCAATTTGGACTGTATCTTTATTCCTGGATCATAATAATCAAATATTGCTTAGTTTCTAGAATACGAGACCTAAATATTCTAGAATTTGTACATTCTAAGATAAAATGTATCAAAAGAAGCGATTCTGACAATTTTTGTTGTTATAAACATCATAAGGATGCTACGATTACACACTGTATTACTTGAGTAACGGACGGAGGAGAGAATAGCCGAATCAGAAGCTCACACTGTTTGACTCTGTATCTCCTAAACGAATTGAAATAATTGAAGTCTGTAAAAAATATCGTATTCTGCACGATTCATTCTAATGTAATAAGAATTATTATTGAAATATCTCAAAAAATTCAATTCTATTACATGATAAATAATATTTAGAGTTTGTAGCTGGTACTCAATTGAGATAATCAAAATGTGGGGAAAGTATTGTGATTTACATAGTTAAATGTAACGCGATGGAGAATATCATCAGAATATATTCAGAAATACAAATATGATGTCTTTTGATGTTACCAACCTGTTCACAAATGTCCCCATTGATGAAGCAGTCTTGTAAATGATATTCTATTTGAATCGCATTGGAGTGATGAAATGGGTGACAGTTTCATTAAATTACTGCAAATCTGTTTAAAACAGAATTTTTTCATTTTTAATAACAACTTTTATAAACAAGTGGATGGTTTGGTTATGGGTTCACCCCTTTCAGGGAGCATGGCTGAAATCTTCATGAAAGACTTCGAAGCCAGAGTTTTCCAGGAAATCACTGAATTTGTGCTCCACATCAAGTTCTGGTACCGTTACGTTGACGATATTTTGGTCCTGTGGGAAGGCTCTATGGAGCTTTTGCGTAGTTTCCATACTAAACTCAACGCGCTACACAGTAACATGAAGTTCAGCATCGAAATTTTCAGGAAACCTACTCACACGTTGATTCCATTCATAAAAACTCCAACCACTGCTTGCAACACAAAATAGCAGTCTTCAATTCCCACATTCACAGAATGTTCTCTTACGGCTTGGACACTGTCAACATTGATCTGGAGACAAAGACTCTTAAACAGATCGCCTTATCCAATAATTCCAATCCTAATATTATCGATAGAATGATAACAAAAAGAAAATATAAACTTCAACTGAAACAAGCTTAAAACAGCGCTTTACACATTGAAAAAAAACAATTTGTGATTCAGTCTATCTTTTATTGGTAATATTAGCTACAAAGTTAGGAATTTGTTTGCTAGATACAATGTTGACATTGCTTTCAAGCCTTTGACATGTTTGAAAAAGAGATCTGTCAAAAAGTGGACAAATCTGAATTAGTGGCGCAATCTGGCGTCTATAAGTTGAAATGCGACACGTGTGAATGTTTTTACATTGGCAAGACTGGTCGGAAATTTGCAACGAGATTCAAAGAACATGCGCGCGCAGTAAAATTTCAAAACAGTCAATCAAGTTTTGCTGATCATTTAATTGAAAGCGGACACGATTTTGATATTACCAAAAACTTTGAAATTTTACACATACGCAAAAATGGCAAGATTCTTGATTTCCTGGAAAACTTAGAGATTAAAAAGTCTTTAAAAAACTATGCCGATTTTAGTTTGAATGACCAAACGAACCTTAGACACACCCCACTTTTAAATCTTTTAATTTAATTCGCGGTTTACGAAACTAATTCTCACGAAACTTTTTGGATAGTTTTCGAGTTTTTTCAGTTTTTTTCAGTTGTAGTTTGGATTTTGTTGAACAGATTGGATATATCTTTTTATATCATTTTACATTTATTTTGTGCTTTATTTCCGCTTTTTTACTTTTTTTCATTAATATGACACTAGTGGGCTACTTGACGCCGTTTTCTTTTGTGAAGCTCCTGTAATTTTATTGTGTAAGTTACCATTTTGTATTTTTTGACTATTCAAAATTTCTACCTGCTTGTATGTTTGTTTGTTTTACGTTTTATTTCCTCTCATTGTAGTCTCTCACCTAGTGATCAAAGCCGGTAACTAAATCAAAATTAGAGAACAGTGTGATAAGGAATTTTATGGTTTTTTTTTATTGAAAAAGCCCTTACCAATTACAAATATGATCGATTGAAATTCAATACTCAATGATATTTCTGAAATCGACTATTGTAGTAGCACAATATTTGTTACTGTATCTTCTGAACTAAATAAGGTAATCGAAATTTGTAAGGAACATGCTGTTCAACACATTTGATAAAATCAATAAATATCGGCTCGAGGCTTGAGGTGCAAGGCCCCTCGGACCACGAGGCCGTAGGCGGTGGCTCACGTAGCCCATGCCTAATGCCACCTCCGTGCATTCAATTGATAATTTTCTATTCCTGAATCAGGACACATGAACAGGTCTTCAACTTCTCAATTTCACAATCCAATTTTCTATGATGATGCAGGAATGATATTGTTCCTTAGGGACGGTTTTTTTAAAAACAGATACCTTTATATTCGAAATATTCACTATCAAACTTTGTGTACCTGTTGAACAAATATCAAATAACTATTCATACAACTACAGTCAGTTTCGTTAATTGGTCCAACTATTCATCAATTAGCTGTCGTAAATGGACCTCAATGTTGTTAGGGTGAATCTGGAAAGTCAGGGTCGCCCCGATGTCCTGGAGTTGGTTGCCGGAGGCTTAAAGTTGGCATTTTCTGTTTAATAATGAAAATTCACGACGCTCCAGTGTAACAAAAGACAAAGATATGGTTTCATCTTTGTTTTCTTCCTCCGTATTTGTCATTTTGAAGCTCTTCCACTCTCTTGTATTTAAGTATGTTTTTACTGCGAAACAGAGTAAATTTTGAAGACTTCCACGTGAATGAGTCTCACTGCGTCATGAAAGTTGAGTCTGTTTAAATTTAGTTTGAAACTCGTTGATTACTCTATTTAAAATGCATCCCCAGTCGAGAAAACTGGTAATTGTGAAGTACAAGACAAATTCATCAAAGAGAACCATTCTTTCTGCAATTTCTCGAAACAAATAAGAGACGGGAACTCACTACTTTCACGTTACGAATAGAATACGTGATTACTCAGAAGCAGCACAATTCACACATCAGTGGGACTCAAGAAGAGCTTTTTAATATTTAAAGTAGATAAGAAAAGGTTGCTGAATTCGATTTATGAGCTGAAACAGTTGTTTCACATCTTTAATGAAGTCTGGTACATTTAGGATCATAGTTTGTAATTTTTCATACAATTCGTAAGTTTGACAGTCACTACTTTCACCCACTCGCAGGACTATGTGTGAATCTTGAGAGTTTATCATTATTTGCTTTTTCTAAAATCACAAATATTGCTTAATCTCTAAAATATGAGACCTGAATATCCTGAAATTTGTATATTCTAAGATAAAATATATCAAGAAGTAGCGATTCTGATAATTTTTGTTGTTATAAACATCATAAGGATGAATGAATGAATGAATTCACGTAATCGAGCACATCTGTGCTCGCACCGTTACAGGGACTTCTGCCCTCTTCGGTGTTAGAGTAGGTCATCTTTTTATCTTGTTGTGTTCTTCGCAGTTTATATGTATATATATTTTTTCTCTTTGTATTTCCAATAGATGTGGCGATATTATAATTATTATTTTTCTTTACTTCCCCAATGTCTCTATATCATCAATTTCTATCTATTTTCTTCTCCCTTGTAATTCTATTTCCTCACAATGAGCGGAAATTGCTCTAGAGTCTCTAAAACTTCTTCTGATGGCTCCTTTATTGTTGAGAGAAGAATGGATGGGGGATGAATATATTTCTGGAGAGGCCTGCGTTTATAGGAAGGAGGTACTTTTAAAAGGAAGTTGCGCAGAGGATTTGATGGAAATAGATTTTGTGTAACAAATTTATTCTGGATTTTCTCAATCCGGTGGCTAATGGGCTCCACGCCAGCCAGCTGATAGATATCTGCTGATGGGTACCACGGTGGTTGATGGCTTATTCTGCGTAGCACGCGTCTTTCTGTAGCCAATAGCGAAAAAAACAGATGCTGTCTGACGTTCGCAAACAGAACAGAATGGTGCTCTATCGCTGGTCTGACAAATGTGCGATATGTGTGACGAAGAACTTGCTGGCTACATCCCTTAAGCTTTCCTGCGAGCGAGTAAATGAGGCTTGCTCTCGTCCTCAGGATCTGCTGACAATGTTGCACCAATGGTTTAAAGTAAAAAGTGTTGTTAAACGGAGCGCCGAGGTAGGTGGCTCTTCTTGTGGTCGGGATATTCGTTCCCCACAGATTTACCGTGAGGTCTTCATCTCTTTGCCCATGTTTCCTTTTGTGTTTGAAAAGCACAAGTTGAGATTTTGTAGGATTCGCTCGGACCCGCCATCGGCGCATCCACTCCTCCAGGAATCCGAGTTATCGTTGCAACGCACGCTTAGCGTCCTCAGGGCATCTACCAATTGCTGAATTGCTGATAGTAGGCGACGCTGGTTGCAGTAGAGGTTAAAAAGAATTGGGGACAAAACTGATCCCTGTGGAGTTCCGGCTGTTGGTGCAAACATTTTGGACTTAGTCTGTTGCTGAGAAAGCTGCTGATAATGCGAACTAAGGATATTGGCATCCCAGTCTGGCGTAGTTTGTAGATCAGCCTCTCATGCCAGACCCTACCGAAAGCCTTGTCTATGTCTAGACAATGACTATTGTTGATGGCATAGGAGATGTTGGTAGTCAGCTTTACCATACAGGTGTTCGTGGAGCTGCCTTTGCGGAATCCAGATTGGGAAGGCGGGATGATGTTCCTTATGTCAGCAAATTCTTCTACCCGTTCAAAAATCAGTCGGTCAAGAAGCTTCGCCATCGTATTGAGAAGGGAAATGGGACGGTATGAATGGAGCTTGGTGGGATTTTTTGTTCGTTTGGGGATCATAACCACATTGGAAACTTTCCAGTGTGGCGAATAGTACCCTAGTGTGAGACAGGCTGTGAAAATCAGTGACAAATAGGAGGCAGCGCTTGATGGGATGTGTTTTAAAGCTTGGTTGGTAATGCCGTCTTTCCCCGGGCTATTATTCTTCGTTCTTCTAATGAGCTCATCCACTTTGATTTCTGTAACTTCGGGGCTCAGTATTTTGTCAGGGTCATCAATGTCCTCCTGGTCATATTGTATGATTCAAATTTCCCAAGTCCATGTTGTTGAGATAATTGATAACCTCCTCGTGAAACTCCTCATTAAATCTGTCGTCTTGTGGGATCTGCTGTACTTCTTCCATCATATCTGCAAACGCGTTCACCTTTTCCTCTGCGGTTGTGAAAATTTGATCTTCTGTGCGCAGTGGGTGATTACTTCTCCTTGCTTGTCCAGTCAATGTCTTGAATTTCTTCCAGAATGCACTTCCATCTCTGTAATTCAGCTTGGCACAAGTGTCCACCCATTTCTTCTGCCTATGCATCGTTAGCTCTCTCCTTATTCTGGCATTCCAGTAATTCCATTCTCTTTTTAGGACGGGATCCCGGTTGCGTTTAAGGTCTCGATAAAGTTGGCGTTCGTAGCTTATCATCCGACGGATTGAAAGAGGAATGACATTGTTATAATGGATTTGTTTTGCAGAAATGGAAGTGTGTATAGCATTTTGAAGAACCGAGGTAATCTTCTCCACTGCGTCATCTACTTCGTCTGGAGTTTTGAGGGGGATAGAATCAGCGGGTAGAGCAGAAGTGATGGTGTTGGTAAAAGTTTTCCAATTGGCACTTTGATAGTCGACGAAGGTCTTACGGGAAAAATGTGTAGGACGGGAATCGATGAATGAAGCCTCAGTTAAGAGGGGCAAGAGATTGCTTGTGATACAATCACTCACATATGAAGAAATCATAAGGATGGTACGATCGCACGCAGTATTATTTGAGTAACGGACGGAGGAGAGAATAGCCGAATCACTGTTTGACTCTGTATCTCCTAAACGAATCAAGATAATTGAAGCTTGTAAGAAATATCGGATTATCAACGATTCATTCTAATGTAATAAAAATTATTATTGAAATATTTCAAAAAATGCGAATACCATTACCTGATAAATAACATTTAGAGTTTGTAGTTGTACCTTTCGACTAAATTGAGATAATCAAAATGTGTGGAAAGTTTTGTGATCTACATACTTAGATGTAAAGCGATGGAGAGTTTCATCAGAATATCTTCAGAAATACAAATATGATCGATTGAAATTCAAGACTCGATAATATTTCTAAAATCGTGAATTATTGTAGTAGCACAATGTTTGTTGCTGTATCTTCCGAACGAAACAAGATAATTAAAATTTGTAAGGAACATGTTGTACAACACATTTATATTTCTGTCGATCTTCTGCTGCGTACTTCATGTGAGGCTGTCTAGAAAGATCCTGTCCTCTTTTGGACCATTTCTGCTGAATCATTCATTTGATCTGCTTTTCAGAAAACCATATGTTCTACAAAGATCCAGCGAGCTTCGGAACCAGAGTTTGCAAAATTGTCCATTTGTGTGTCTGGTCCATTCTTCTTGAAACCAGTCATAGGAGCATCATCAATTTTCCTCTTCAAGAAAAGTCATTTATTCCAGAAATGACCTGCAAGTTTGTAAAATTGAGGTTGTTATTGACCTACTGTTCACTTAATACAAGGCATTTTAGAGGGGTTCGGCGTGATTCTTGACTATTTCTATCAAATCAGTTGCTTCTAGAGGCTCTTCAAGCGAGCTTCTGGAGGAAACGACACATAAACTGTGTATAGCGGTTTATAAGTCAAGTGTACTGAACGAAATTATCTGCTATAATTTTTTATCACGTACCAAACCTTGTTCTGTACATAAATTTGATCTTTCACACAATATCCTTTCGCCTTAAAGAACTCCAACGCATTCCCGCATATTGTATTCCAAGCAGTTCATTTTCTTTCGTCTCATGCGCTATCAATGATCTCAAAAAGAAATGGGATTCATCCTACGGGAATACAAAATAAGGGGAAACAAAAAACGCTTTCCTAAGCTTACTCTGATCGCATTGTCCACGACCGGCGTTTTGTTTTCCTTTGACAAGGGCTTCTTCCAAAGCGGAAGGGTGCATTATTATAGATCGAAAGGGTGTTGAATAATTATAAAGTAAAGATATTTCTAAAGAGGACGGTACTTGAGTTTCGTATTTGCTGATGATGATAAAAGCATATTTTAAAGTAAACACAGTCAAAATAATAACAATGAGATGCAGAGCTTTTCTTGAAGCAGTTTTGACAATGGAAATATCATCCCTAAATTTAGTGATTTGTAAATAAGTAATCTCGATGAATATATATAATTGAAGGTGCCGGACTTACGACTCTGAAAAGCATTACTCCACCATATTTCATTTGAATGGTGTTCAAAGTTTTCAGACGACTACCAACTAACTCAAATTGTTCAAATTCAAACAGCTGTACTTTCGCACCCTCCTCAAATTTGACACATATTCAAATAAGCTTTATTACTTGAAAGAGCCTGTATCAAAAGGTGCTTTTCATTACTGAAACACTCTGATGAAATAGGATTTAATAATTTTTCTTTATGTTTGAGAACCTTTTGATTGTCTGTTCCAATTTACTGAAAATTAAATTGAAAGCTTCAATACTTTTCATACTTGTTTCAAAAAAATGTTGTCTCTTGTTCGTACCTAAGCGGATTTTATTAAAGAAAATGAGTAGTGAATGGATATAGCAAACAATACGTTTTGAAGCGGAAATAGAACAAAAGTTTCTTATTTATCTCATTCCTGTATCTGCAGATCCTGCTGGCTTCATATTGCGAACTTTCCAGGATACATGAGTGAAATTCTTGAGGTATATTAAACTATTATTATGGTAGATATACATTCTACATACTTTCTTGAGGTGCAAACTTATTCCTTGATTTCAAATCTCAATCTGGACAATATTTCCCAATTTGTGAGCCGTTTTAGGAATGATTTGTATTCCTTAATCCTTCAAGAATTTCATACAAACTTGATAAATCTCAAAGAAATCCTCGTTTTAATTCCGCAGCGATTCAATTACAGCCTCAAGTCCTCCAATTTTTCCTCGAGCGACAATTAATTCATGTACTGCTTTATTAATTCGAAATAATCAGTCTTATGACAGAGCAATGTCCGTACTTTAATAAAAGAAATTCTTGGAAAGCTTTTCTCGGTAGATTAATCCAGAATTATAACCCGTGTCACAGTTTACAATTATCTTCACGCAGAGAAATTTCTCTTCCCGGAAGAATGGGGAGAGACATATTTTATTGGTGAAGTGCTAATAATTCATGGACTGGAAGAATTTTTTCCTTTCGCAGCGATTTGTGTGTATTCTAGAAATTTTGAACAAGACGATAAGGTTTTATTGAATTTCATGCCTCGAGAACTCTGTTGTTAAAAACTGAACTTTGAAATTGAATTTTTCAAACCACTTCTTCGAAAAAATTTGATTCAGGGGACCGTATGAAGTTTTCGGACTAACTATGGCATCCATACGACAAGAAATAAACTTTATATTCCATTGTCAAGATTCTTATCAATTGCTAATATTTTATTTCCACCTATATTTGTTCGTTCAAATATTTGCAAGCAAAATAAACCCGAAATTTTTAATATTCAGGCTGTAATGCTTGAGGTCTGTTTTTGTTCTGTAAAACAGGAATAATTCTCTGTCAAAATTCCAGAACATCTTCTTGATCTTGTGTAAGTCACCGTGACAAATGTTGGAATTACATAAAAAATGTTCTGTCGTTTCTAAACGGTTTAAAGGCTTGTCCTGAATAAATGGAAAGGAATGAAGACAAGAAACAAGAGATGAATAGTAAAATGGAAATCTGACGTATTCAGACGTTGTTGAGTCTCTCTTTGAAATATTAAATCAATATTCCACGCAGAGAAATCTGTCGTGAAAATATGATCAGAACATTAATATTTATTTATTGTTATGGAAAGGGTTTTATATTTGGTTTGGAAATCAAACAAGTTAATCTTGGATTCAATTTCAAAATCCAATAGCCGTTAATAATTGAACTAGCCATAAAAATTTTATAACCTAGATAAGTTTTGTGCTAAAATAAAAGCGTAATGTTCAAATTTTAGAATTCTTAAGGTCAGCAGAATCTAGGATTTTATACTATGAATTATTTATTGTATTCTCGGTTATATCTTCTTTGGAATCCGAGGTATGTGGTCGATGTGCTAAAATATCAACACGGAACTTTCAAGTAATCGAAAACTGATTTATTATATTGATATATAAACTTCCTGACTTCTAAAGACTTCTTTAACAAGCAATGAGTCAAATAATGATTGAGCTTTGATTTGCGATCAGCTTTTGTGGTCGATTCTCTTTTACTGCTCTCAGGATTCAAATATCGTATTCAGGTCCTGATTTGGCAAAGCCAATAGCATTCAAAAATAGAGCATTAATGTCTTCTCCACATCGTCAAAGTAACATTTTGTGCTTTTTCTGCCTCCCGAGAAAGAAAATTTATTTGTTCTCGTCTGTTTTTCGGCGGTAATTAAACTAATCTGTAAGCGAAACTCGTTGCTATAATAAAACGGAGAAGAAGCAATTTACATCGAAATAAGTAAGTAATAGAAAACGAGATGAATTTTACCGTGTTTTCATAATAAATTGGAATTTCATCCCTCTTCCATAAGATTTTTTTGATAAATATAATAATTTCAACTTTGACATAAAAGCTATGGAATTGATATTAGGCAAGTGCTTGTATGTAATATTCATCCAACTTTAATTCTGAAGTAATTCACAAGATAACTGGACTTCGTTTATATGTTGAATGCCACAGGCACTTGCTAGTGATTTCCTAGAAAACTGGGCCTGATAGGGCCCATGCTGGACACTACAGACACCTATTAATGATGTGACAGTTATTCACAAAAAAATAGGACACCAGTTTCGGTTTATTCGGTAATTGTATGGTATTCATGTTTAAGTGAAACTATCTTCTTAATATTTACATACTGTAGTTCAAGTTGATCATTTCAATGTGTTGACTATCAATCTCACAATTGAGCCAGATCTCAATAATATTTTTTGAATAAAATTTGATTACTGACATGTTGCTCATTATATGCAGCAATTTTCAGATTTCAGCTATGCATAGTTCAGCAGTAATTACCATTTGAATTTTCATTTAATTTTTTACTTGAAACTGGGTGTATAAATAAAAAATCTAGCAGTTTGTGCAAACCTACGAAATAGCAGCTTTCATTTAGTACCAGTTTCAAGTCTGTAAGTGCTGTAGTTGCTGAGAAGTCAGCGTTATACCAGCCAGCCAGCCAGTCAGCCATATTTTTAGGCAAAAATGTGCTAAAAATCACATTCCACATGTGAAATTTGATGAATACCATCTTTAACTATAACGCATTGAAATTTCTAGACTGATATGTTATTCAGTTATGTTTTCAAGCAAGCAATCTTAATATTTTTTATAAACATGGAAAAAAGTGGATGTTGCATCTTGAATAACCATTATTTCTTGCGTGGATAAAATATTACGCAAACCAGAGCATCGTTATTAGACATTAAAGAGACTCCTTACCATCAATTGGAACGATTCGCAAGTGGTTTACCAATTTTCGTTGTGGTATTCGAACGTTCTGGACGTCCAATTGAGACTACAACACCAGAAATGATTGTTTAGACTATGGGCATCTCAACCGAACGGGTACAGAGCATTTTGCATAAATTTTTGGATATGAGAAAGCTATCTGCCAGATGAGTGCCACATTTGCTTTTTGTTGACAACCAACGCAATAGTGTGACAGCTTCAAAAAAGTTTTGGCGATGTTTAAGCGCAATGAACTGCCGATAAAACATGGATCCATCACAACAAACTAAAGACTAAAAACAGACGAAATAGTGGACTAATTCTGCCGAATTAAAGCCGAAAAAGGTCAAAGTGACTTTATCGGCCAACAAAGACATGACGAGAGTTTTTTTTTAGGAGCATACTTTAAAAAGGGCAAAATGATCTTCAGGGAAAGTAATGAAGAGCTGTTGAAGCGATTCGACGCCGATTTAAAGCAAAAGCGGTCGCATTTGATAAAAAAGCTCTTCTACCGTCATCGCTTCCGATATATTTTCTGAATGTGCTGATACTTCGAAAACTATTGTTCAAAATCAATTTTTTCCAAGAGTCTTGTAACCTACCCCTAAAAAACTACCTAAATCCATGCCAAACTCAGAATATTTTGAATCTAAAATTTTCAGAATTTTTATCAAGGGATATCTCTTGACATAAATTAAAGATTTTGCCTATTTTCATATTTTCCCCTATAAAATCTGTATCTGTTGCTCAAGTGCTTTGAAATTTGGTACACTGGTAGTATATAGTATGCCAGATCGATTGATGCTATTTGCAACCAGGTATCTGAATTATTTCTATGATAATTTTGCTCTCCGCTTCCGTCTCCGCTTCCGATATATTTTCTGAATTTGCTAATACCTCGAAAATTATTGTTCAAAATCAATTTTTCTCGAAAGTCTTGTAATCAACCCCTGAAAAGCTATCTTAATTCATGCCAAACTCAGAATATTTGGAATCTAAAATTTACAGATTTTTTATCAAGGTATATCCCTTGACATGAATTGAAGATTTTGCCTATTTTCAGATTCTCCCCTATAAAATCTGTATCTGCTGTGCAATTGCTTTGAAATTTGGTACACTGATAGTATATGGTATGCCAGATTGATTGATTCTATTTGCAATCAGGTATCTGGATTATTTCTATGATAATTTTGCTCCCCGCTTCCGTCTCCGCTTCCGATATATTTTCTGAATTTGCTGATATCTCGAAAACTATTGTTCAAAATCATTTTTTTTCAAAAGTCTTGTAACTTACCCCAAAAAAAACTATCTAAATCCATGCCATACCCAGAATATTAAGGATCTAAAATTTTCAGTATTTTTATCAAGGGATATCCCTTGACATAAATTAAAGATTTTGTCTATTCCAGATTTTCCCCTATAAAATCTGTATCTGTTGCTCAATTGCTCTGAAATTTGGTACACTGATAGTATATAGTATGCCAGATCGATTGATGCTATTTGCAATCAGGTATCTGAATTATTCTTATGATAATTTTGCTCCCCGCTTCCGTCTTTGCTTCCGATATATTTTCTGAATTCGCTGATATCTCGAAAACTATTGTTCAAAATTAATTTTTTTAAGAGTCTTGTAATCTACCTCTAAGAAACTATATTAATCCATGCCAAACTCAAAATATTTGGAATCTAAAATTTTCAGAATTTTTATCAAGGGACATCCCTTGACAAAAATTGAAGATTTGGCCTATTTTCAGATTTTCCCCTATAAAATCTGTACCTGTTGCTCAATTGCTTCGAAATTTTGTACACTGATAGTATATAGTATGCCAGATCGATTGATGCTTTTGCAATCACGTATCTGAATTATTTCTATTATAATTTTGCTCTCCGCTTCCGTCTCTGCTTCCGATACATTTTCTGAATTGGCTGATATCTCGAAAACTATTGTTCAGAATCAATTTTTTTAAGAATCTTGTAATCTACCTCTTAGAAACTATTGAAATCCATGCCAAACTAAGAATATTTGGAATCTAATATTTTCAGAATTTTCATCAAGGGATATCCCTTGACATAAATTAAAGATTTTGCCTATTTCCAGATTTTCCCCTATAAAATCTGTATCTGTTGCTCAATTGCTTCGAAATTTAGTACACTGATGGTATATAGTATGCTGGATCGTTTGATGCTATTTGCAATCAGGTATCTTGATTATTTCTATGATAATTTTGCTCTCCGCTTCCGTCACCGCTTCCGATATATTTTCTGAATTTGCTGATATCTCGAAAACTATTGTTCAAAATCAATTTTTTCCAAGAGTCTTGTAACTCCTGAGAAACTATCTAAATCCATGCCAAACTCAGAATATTTGGAATCTCAAATTTTCAGAATTTTTACAAGGCATATCCCTTGACATAAATTGAAGATTTTGCCTATTTTCAAATTTTCCTCTATAAAATCTGTATCTGTTGCTCAATTGCTTTGAAATTCAGTACACTGATAGTATATAGTATGCCAGGTCGTTTGATGCTATTTGCAATCAGGTATCTAAATTATTTCTACGATAATTTTGCTCCCCGCTTCTGTCTCCGCTCCCGATATACTTTCTGAATTTGCTGATATCTCGAGAACTATTGCTCAAAATCAACTTTATTCAAGAGTCTTGTAATCTACTCCTATGAAACTATCTAAATCCATGCCAAACTTAGAATATTTGGAATCTAAAATTTTCAGAATTTTAATCAAGGGATATCCCTTGACATAAATTAAAGATTTTGCCTATTTTCAGATTTTCCTCTATTAAATCTGAATCTGTTGCTCAATTGCTTTGAATTTTGGTACACTGATAGTATTTAGTATGCCAGATCGATTGATGCTATTTGCAATCAGGTATCTGAATTATTCTTATGATAATTTTGCTCCCCGCTTCCGTCTTTGCTTCCGATATATTTTCTGAATTCGCTGATATCTCGAAAACTATTGTTCAAAATTAATTTTTTTAAGAGTCTTGTAATCTACCTCTAAGAAACTATATTAATCCATGCCAAACTCAAAATATTTGGAATCTAAAATTTTCAGAATTTTCATCAAGGGATATCCCTTGACATAAATTGAAGATTTTGCCTATTTCCAGATTTTCCCCTATAAAATCTGTATCTGTTGCTCAATTGCTTCGAAATTTAGTACACTGATGGTATATAGTATGCTGGATCGTTTGATGCTATTTGCAATCAGGTATCTTGATTATTTCTATGATAATTTTGCTCTCCGCTTCCGTCACCGCTTCCGATATATTTTCTGAATTTGCTGATATCTCGAAAACTATTGTTCAAAATCAATTTTTTCCAAGAGTCTTGTAACTCCTGAGAAACTATCTAAATCCATGCCAAACTCAGAATATTTGGAATCTCAAATTTTCAGAATTTTTACAAGGCATATCCCTTGACATAAATTGAAGATTTTGCCTATTTTCAAATTTTCCTCTATAAAATCTGTATCTGTTGCTCAATTGCTTTGAAATTCAGTACACTGATAGTATATAGTATGCCAGGTCGTTTGATGCTATTTGCAATCAGGTATCTAAATTATTTCTACGATAATTTTGCTCCCCGCTTCTGTCTCCGCTCCCGATATACTTTCTGAATTTGCTGATATCTCGAGAACTATTGCTCAAAATCAACTTTATTCAAGAGTCTTGTAATCTACTCCTATGAAACTATCTAAATCCATGCCAAACTTAGAATATTTGGAATCTAAAATTTTCAGAATTTTAATCAAGGGATATCCCTTGACATAAATTAAAGATTTTGCCTATTTTCAGATTTTCCTCTATTAAATCTGAATCTGTTGCTCAATTGCTTTGAATTTTGGTACACTGATAGTATTTAGTATGCCAGATCGATTGATGCTATTTGCAATCAGGTATCTGAATTATTCTTATGATAATTTTGCTCCCCGCTTCCGTCTTTGCTTCCGATATATTTTCTGAATTCGCTGATATCTCGAAAACTATTGTTCAAAATTAATTTTTTTAAGAGTCTTGTAATCTACCTCTAAGAAACTATATTAATCCATGCCAAACTCAAAATATTTGGAATCTAAAATTTTCAGAATTTTTATCAAGGGACATCCCTTGACAAAAATTGAAGATTTGGCCTATTTTCAGATTTTCCCCTATAAAATCTGTACCTGTTGCTCAATTGCTTCGAAATTTTGTACACTGATAGTATATAGTATGCCAGATCGATTGATGCTTTTGCAATCACGTATCTGAATTATTTCTATTATAATTTTGCTCTCCGCTTCCGTCTCTGCTTCCGATACATTTTCTGAATTGGCTGATATCTCGAAAACTATTGTTCAGAATCAATTTTTTTAAGAATCTTGTAATCTACCTCTTAGAAACTATTGAAATCCATGCCAAACTAAGAATATTTGGAATCTAATATTTTCAGAATTTTCATCAAGGGATATCCCTTGACATAAATTAAAGATTTTGCCTATTTCCAGATTTTCCCCTATAAAATCTGTATCTGTTGCTCAATTGCTTCGAAATTTAGTACACTGATGGTATATAGTATGCTGGATCGTTTGATGCTATTTGCAATCAGGTATCTTGATTATTTCTATGATAATTTTGCTCTCCGCTTCCGTCACCGCTTCCGATATATTTTCTGAATTTGCTGATATCTCGAAAACTATTGTTCAAAATCAATTTTTTCCAAGAGTCTTGTAACTCCTGAGAAACTATCTAAATCCATGCCAAACTCAGAATATTTGGAATCTCAAATTTTCAGAATTTTTACAAGGCATATCCCTTGACATAAATTGAAGATTTTGCCTATTTTCAAATTTTCCTCTATAAAATCTGTATCTGTTGCTCAATTGCTTTGAAATTCAGTACACTGATAGTATATAGTATGCCAGGTCGTTTGATGCTATTTGCAATCAGGTATCTAAATTATTTCTACGATAATTTTGCTCCCCGCTTCTGTCTCCGCTCCCGATATACTTTCTGAATTTGCTGATATCTCGAGAACTATTGCTCAAAATCAACTTTATTCAAGAGTCTTGTAATCTACTCCTATGAAACTATCTAAATCCATGCCAAACTTAGAATATTTGGAATCTAAAATTTTCAGAATTTTAATCAAGGGATATCCCTTGACATAAATTAAAGATTTTGCCTATTTTCAGATTTTCCTCTATTAAATCTGAATCTGTTGCTCAATTGCTTTGAATTTTGGTACACTGATAGTATTTAGTATGCCAGATCGATTGATGCTATTTGCAATCAGGTATCTGAATTATTCTTATGATAATTTTGCTCCCCGCTTCCGTCTTTGCTTCCGATATATTTTCTGAATTCGCTGATATCTCGAAAACTATTGTTCAAAATTAATTTTTTTAAGAGTCTTGTAATCTACCTCTAAGAAACTATATTAATCCATGCCAAACTCAAAATATTTGGAATCTAAAATTTTCAGAATTTTCATCAAGGGATATCCCTTGACATAAATTAAAGATTTTGCCTATTTCCAGATTTTCCCCTATAAAATCTGTATCTGTTGCTCAATTGCTTCGAAATTTAGTACACTGATGGTATATAGTATGCTGGATCGTTTGATGCTATTTGCAATCAGGTATCTTGATTATTTCTATGATAATTTTGCTCTCCGCTTCCGTCACCGCTTCCGATATATTTTCTGAATTTGCTGATATCTCGAAAACTATTGTTCAAAATCAATTTTTTCCAAGAGTCTTGTAACTCCTGAGAAACTATCTAAATCCATGCCAAACTCAGAATATTTGGAATCTCAAATTTTCAGAATTTTTACAAGGCATATCCCTTGACATAAATTGAAGATTTTGCCTATTTTCAAATTTTCCTCTATAAAATCTGTATCTGTTGCTCAATTGCTTTGAAATTCAGTACACTGATAGTATATAGTATGCCAGGTCGTTTGATGCTATTTGCAATCAGGTATCTAAATTATTTCTACGATAATTTTGCTCCCCGCTTCTGTCTCCGCTCCCGATATACTTTCTGAATTTGCTGATATCTCGAGAACTATTGCTCAAAATCAACTTTATTCAAGAGTCTTGTAATCTACTCCTATGAAACTATCTAAATCCATGCCAAACTTAGAATATTTGGAATCTAAAATTTTCAGAATTTTAATCAAGGGATATCCCTTGACATAAATTAAAGATTTTGCCTATTTTCAGATTTTCCTCTATTAAATCTGTATCTGTTGCTCAATTGCTTTGAATTTTGGTACACTGATAGTATTTAGTATGCCAGATCGATTGATGCTATTTGCAGTCAGGTATCTGGATTATTTCTATGATAATTTTGCTCTCCGCTTCCATCTCCACTTCCGATATATTTTTTGAATTTGCTGATATCTCGAAAACTATTGTTCAAAATCAATTTTTTGCAAGAGTCTTGTAATCTTCTCCTAAGAAACTATCTAAGCTCATGCTAAACTCAGAATATTCGGAATCTAAAATTTTCAGAATTTTAATCAAGGGATATCCCTTGACATAAATTAAAGATTTTGCCTATTTTCAGATTTTCCCCTATAAAATCTGTATCTGTTGCTCAATTGCCCTAAAATTTGGTACACTGATAGTATATAGTATGCCAGATCGATTGATGCTATTCGCAGTCAGGTATCTGAATTGTTTCTATCTTCATTCGCCATATTCTCCAGATTTGGCCCTCTGCACCTTTGATCTATTTCCAAATATGTAGAAATGGCTTTGCGGAAAAAGACTTGGCTCCATCGATGAGGTCATTGCTGAAACAACATTAATTCTCTTCTCTTGAACGACAATTTCTTCAAATCTTCTTACAATACAATATATGTAGTCAAACGATGTTTCAAGTGTTGAATACTAACAGAACAACAAGTTTGCAAAATAAGCGTTCGACTCGGCTTCGACTTCTTCATTTTTACTCCTCTAGACATTTTTGCAAGTTGGGGAGAAAAGCAATATCACTCGGATCCAAATCAGGCGACTACGGGGCATGAGGAAGCACTTGAAATCGAAGTTCCTCAAGTTTTGCTGCAACAAGGCGAGATCATGGTAATATAGCACCTTTTTTTCTGCCAGATGGGAACGTTAAACTTAAACTGCATCATTCAGTTTGTCCAGAAATGAAGAGTGATAGGTCCCAGTGATAATTCTCATTTTTTTCTAAGTTATTATGAGCACTACACCATGGGAATCCCAGAAGACCGTTGCCATGACTTTTTCGACAAATATACACCCTCTTTCTGCTCCAATCCACTGTTTGGACTGCTGCTTCATTTCTGGCGTGTAGTAATGAATTCAAGATTAATTTACAGTAATGAAACGTCGAAAGAACTCTGTGGGATTGTGACACTCTTGAGAAATGTCCAAACTATTGCTTTTTCGATGGACTATTAGTAGAAAGAGCACCCAGCAACTTCACGTAAAATGTGGTGGATGCAGTAAATTAAAATATTTACAGCCTCAGTAATTTCCTAAACCTTCAGCCGACTGGAACTGTTTTGACTTTTTCAGGTGCACTTTCCTCTGCTTCCATCTACTATCTGGACTGTTGGTTTGTCTCTGGCTTGTAATGATGAATCCAAGATTAATCTACAGAGATGATACGTCGAAGAAACTCATTAGAATTACGTTTAAATTAGTCTAGACACTCTTAAGCAATGTTCAAACGATTGTGTTTTTAATCGAGTGTTGGTAAAAATGGCACCCACATACCCAAAAGGACGCGATCTCTCGAGATGTATATAGCCTCAGCAATTTCTGGAACCTCCAGTCGACGATCGTCTAATTAGAGAATTGTGGATTTTCGTGACGATTTTTGGGCGTCCCAGATTGACGTACGGCCACGTTAAGATTCAGTTGTCCTTTTTGAACCGTCCAACTAATTTTTTTTATCTCTATCGGTCTGAAGCCTTTCAAAACAAAGACAGATAAAATGAAATTTTACACTTAATTAGCAAAATTTGTGTTTCCGGCCAAGAGCTTTTCGAACTACTCTCGTATTGTAGAACAATCGGAATGTTAATAAAGTGTTGTCTCAGAAATAGGCACCAATTCAACCTTTTCAACTCTGTATGAAGTTTGTATCATTTTAGCGACACAAATAATGAAAAAAAAGTTACCTGAACCTGGAAGTTTTCGGTTACTAAGTAATAACTTCATATTTTTCTTTATAACAAGAAATGGACGTTACCTGAGCCATGAACCGTTAGAATAATTCAAGATTGAAATTGAACTAAATGTTAGCAGAAGCCATTGTAGGTCCAAAATATGCATCAATAACAATGGCTCATTAGCATTCCAAACTAAGTTGGCGTCTAGGTAGTTTCCGAACTTTCTAACATTGCTCAGTTTTTTGTCAAAGGATGGAATGTAACATAACTTTGTCAGTAAATATCGGATACATTTTCTCATTTCAATATTATTCTAGTGATTTATAACGTGTATTTATTTGAAAAATTCGGTTTACTGACATATAGGAAGCCTTTGGAATGATTCGTAACCGTTTTCAATTTTGTCAGCTTACAGAATCAAAAGTTCTTTGAATGGTACAGTCCATTCATCTTTGCAGATATGAAATTGATATTTGAGTTTTGATATTCCGAACATAAATCAGTATTCCAGGAAAAAGTAAAAATAGAGGTTTTTCCCATAATTTTTTACAAATTTGCCCGAGTTATGTTAAAAATACAATTCTCCATCTTGAATTTCACCCACATATATTTTTTTCAAATAGCTTTCATTCGGTATTCTCCCTTATGTCCAAATTCACGTAAATGACTCATAATTGTCCTTTCACAGTTTCAAAATTTGTTTTCTGGACTTGTAACGGTTTAAACAGTAATTATCTCATTCTGTGAACTGTAATGTTGATATTCAACATCTTTGTGATTCCTTTTCAAGTTCCTAATCCCTTTTGTTTCCTTTGTAAAAGAAAAGCAATATTTGAACAAGTATTGGGGTCAAAACCGATATCCTCATTGTCGAGTGCTTTCTAAAAAATATGTTGATGATTATTTCGATATGCAAACTCTGAGAAATATAAGATAATATAAAAACCCAGATGATGAATTTGAGAATACATTTTTCATATTTACAATTGATATTTAATTGAAAAATTGATATTATTATTATGCTGACAAACTAATTTGGAAAAGAGGTTCAGAAAATAGCGAACAGAAAAGAGAACTTATCAGTGTTATTAAAATTTCAAAACTTGTAATACGTTGTATTCCGAACTCTAATAAAGGAAGTTAAATTAGATCGATATAGTTGGAAAAGTTTTATGGTGCATTATTGATGGAACTTTTGGGAATTCTAGCGAACTTTTTGCAGGAAGTAGTTTTGTAAAATATAAATTGAATCACTGTTATAATGATGTATCGTTTTCACATTTATATTCAATAGAATTATATGTTTTGGATGTTGAATATATTCAGACTTGGTATTACAGTTTGGTTTGTCCTTAATTACCTTGGTAACGATTAGGGTAAACCAAGTACTGTAATCCCGAACGTTAAATTCAGTCTTTGATTTATCTTAAGCCTAGCTAAATTACTGGGCTTTCAATATACTACCATGACATAACTAAGAACGTTCAGTTATTCTTCTACCAATTTTTAACACTAGTGGACTTATACCACTCCAAGTGTCATAATGAAGCTTTAACTGATGATTCAAGGCTCATTAATTAATGTTAAAAACTGTCAGCAAGCGTGAGGTTGACAGAAAAGTAATTGAACGTTATTTGTAATAATGGCACTTGACTAACGAAACATTAACGAATGACCATTAACCAATGACACCAACCTCATCAATTTGTGTTGAAACTGTCAGATAGCGTTGAGTAGGCAGACGTAATAATGTGATCTACTTCGGAGTTGATTCGGGTTTGTTTTACCTTCAAAGGCTCAATCCCCTTAGAAACAATTTCGAAAAAACTGGAATTATTCTTTGATAAATCTTTGAAATCCATCTTATATTGAAAGCAATTATCAATTTCGTATCACTCCAGCACAAGATCAAAAAAGTAGCAATCGGCGATATTAAATTTTCATTCATCATTTTGAAAATAAATTCAGCAAGACAGATATTAAATATTCTTTATTCGTGACAGTTGGAACCATCGAGATTAAAGCATATATCATGATGGAGGCAGTCGATGCAAAACGAAGATTTACTGGCAGGAATTGTTAGGTATTGGGACAAATACGTTGACTAGGGAAATATATTATTGAAATATGATACATTGAGAACAGTTTTTCATTATACAGGGTGGGGCAGAAAAACCTATCCGATTTCAAATCCCTTTTTCTCAGAAGAGGGGGCAGGTAGAGTAGTGGGGTAAAAACCGTTAGAAAGCCGGTTTTATGCCATTTGTCAGTAGTCAACATGCCTTGGTCTGGTGAACATCGTGCTTTTGTTATTGAGCGGTTTATCGAATGCGACGGTTCGATAATTGCTACACAACGTGCTTTTCGAATTCATTTCGGACTCGGGCGTCATGATCCTGTTCCACATCACGCTACGATTAAAGTGTGGGTGTCAAATTTTAGACAGACGGGTTCAGCATTGAAAAAGAAGTCGCCTGGACGTCCCAGGACAGCAACAGGACCTGAAAACGTGGCCAATGTGAGAGCCGCGATTGAACGTTCCCCGCGTCGTTCGGCACGAAAACATTCGCTCGCTTTGGCAAATTCCAACCGCAGTATTCGGCGCATTTTGCACCGGGACCTCAAAATGCATCCCTACAAAATGGTTGTTGCACAGGAATTAAGTGAAAGGGATTTTGAAACCCGTACGAACCTGTGTCGCGATCTCCGAGAACTCCCAGACGACGATGTTGTGCTCTCCACGGACGAAGCCCATTTTCACCTTTGTGGTGCCGATAACAGGCAGAATTTTCGATATTGGAGTGACGAAAATCCTCGAGAAATCCATCAGGAACCCCTCCATAGCCCAAAAGTGACTGTGTGGTGTGCTCTTTCCCGCCTAGGCGTCTGGGGGCCTTACTTTTTTGAAGAAAATGGGCAAACCGTAACGGTCAACAGCGAGCGCTATTGTTTCATGCTGGAAAATTTTCTTAGACCCAAAATGGAAGAAAATGGCGTGGAAAATGTGTGGTTTCAACAGGATGGTGCAACCGCCCACACATCGCGACGATCAATGGACATTCTCAGGGAACTGTTTCCCGGTCGCCTCATTTCCCTGAGAGGTGATCTTGGCTGGCCGCCGCGCTCACCGGATCTCACTCCATGTGACTTCTTCCTTTAGGGTTATCTCAAATCAAAGGTTTACCAGCATCGACCAAGGACCCTTCTTGCTTTACGAAGGGAAATTGCTCGGGCAATTGAAGAAATTCCTGTGGAAATGACGGTGAAAGTCATGGAAAGCTACCGCGAGCGCCTAAATCAGTGTATCCGCTCCCAAGGACGACATTTGAGTGATGTGCTTTTCAAAACTCAAATTTAAAAATGGCATAAAATTTGCGATATGTTAATAAAAAATTTTTTTTGACAAGTTGACTGGTTTTAATTTTATATCGTTTTGAAATCGGATAGGTTTTTCTGCCCCACCCTGTACGAGAGCAATGCTACAATAACTTAGAGTTAGAAACATGGTTGTTTTGAATATGTTCGAAATTCTTGAAAACTCCCAACCACTGTCCTTTCGGAATATTTCAAAATAATGATGACTGCATCATCAATCTCATCTTGAGTACCAAAAAACTGAAGGCGCTTTATCATGATGTAGGTAACAATCCTTTCCTTAAAATTCTGTTGGGGTATTTCAGGCAAACTTCAGTGTATCATTTAGCAGTGACTATCTTCTGTTCACCCAGCTTATTGCAGTCACCAGGTTTTTACTTCTAGAGTTGAATATTGTTGAAACTTCCTCATGTTCATGAATCCATGACTCTACTGGCGAGTAGATGCATCAGGAAAGGGTATTTAAGTTCTGCTGTCACAATTTTGGAAGGTTTTATGTTTTTCACTTTCTGAGCTGTGGTGAAACTACGACGAATTTACTTGAAAATTATAGTGGATTTGCCATGGAAGCTTGACATATCTCTGATTGGAAACTATTTGACCATCCTTTCTTCGCCGACGAAGATTGAGGGCTCAAAACGAGATGGGATTATGTCAATATCGATTCGATGTGGTACCACCACTGATGTGGCACTAATAGACTGATTACATTTTTTGGATAATTGTGGTTTATGAACGAACGAAGTTGAAAACAGTATACCATCATGGAAATCATGAAAGAGAGAGAAGAGAAGCAAGACTACGAGCACAACAAGTTCCAAGCAGAAATAGAAAATAAATAAGAGAGTTGGAAATGGGGGAAAATAGATTGCAATCAAATAAGAATCTGGAGAAAATAGGGGAGCCTCGTAACAGTATAAATAACTTCTATGTATCTACAAAGCATATCCAAAAAGAATACCAGACGGTGTTAGTAAAGTATGAAGACGAACAAGATAATTTAATTTTAGGAGAAACTAAAGAACATTTTACATCAAAATATTGATCCAAAGATCCAAATATCATTGACAGAAGGGATAGATGATCAAATCTGTCATCTGAAAAATGAAGAAGCTTCTATCCGAATCGATAAAAGTAGGAGGTGAAGTTTCAATATTCGTAGATATCTAGGGAAAACGAAATGATATCTTCCGAATGATCTAGAAGTCCCAAAAAAAGGCAAATTTTTCATTGCATACTGTATACAAGACTTGAAAATCATGAAGATACAATTGATAAATACTGTAATTTTTATTGCTTTTGTGGGATTTGTTTATAATTAAAGAAAAATCACTATTTAATAATTTAAAATGAGAAAAAAGTTCCATTCTTCCGGATATTACTAACAAACACTATATAATCTATTTATCACTTACTCCTATCAAACTAAACCGCAAATATTTATTTTTAACTATTTACTTATTACACTGATCACTCACTATTTTACTGTTTCACTGTTACTGTTCATTGTTTACTGTTCTTCGTCAGATCGTTTGCTTGCCCTTGTATATGGAAACCCTTTTCTCGAAATATTCTAGAATTATTCAAGCATGTTACTAAATTTTTTGACCGGGCGGGGCAACGCGATACGAAACAAACAGTACAAAAGGCTCCGCCCAGGCAACAAAAATGGATTCAGGGCTTATTTTATTTTTGCGAATGATGAAACTTTTGCACGTTACAATATCACACCTGGAAACTAAGAATTACATATTTTATGTATGCAGTGAGAAAACTCAGTGGTAAGAATAGCAATTTAAGTGGCACAGATAGAAGTTTTCGTGGTAATTAATTAAATTTTCAAATTTGGATGTTATTGAATTTAATCTTCCATCCTTGGGGATTTCAGGTAGAATCAACTTGATATTCGACGCTTTATCCGAATTTGAAATAAAAATAGTGGTTCCCATTTAAGATTTTCACATGACTTCCTCTTATCCATCTTCCCCCGGTAAATAAGAACTAGATGTCAGATATTTCTTGAGCTTTTTCAGAACAAAATAATACCATTTTCAGTATTGATTAGAATTGGGACATTTTGTATATACTTTTAACTGTCTGCATCCTTTCTCCATATAAACTTGATGTATGCCAAACCCCACATTCCTTCTTGCGCACAATATGCTTAAAAAGAGATATAAATCTCTCTGTTCACATATTAATATATACATATCACTTTTAGAACTGGAAAAGCGTTCGACTTAGTATTGAGGCTAAGCTGTGAAACATATTGAGAGAAAAATTCCTTTATATTTGCTATTTTCCTCCCTTCCTGCCAAGTGACTTTGCTTTTGTTTAGTATATCTTCTATATTCTTTTCCTATGTTTTTTAGACCATTATCTCCTGTGTTTGATACTCTGGCATTCTTATTAAATGTCCATATCGATATCCTGCTAGTTGTTTTTTTTCTCTATGATGGTTTTCATACTTTTTGTTTGTAGAGTTGCTCTGATAGATTCATTTCTTATTCCATCTAGTCTTGTAACTCCTTCTACTTTTCTTAAATATCCCATTTCTGCTGCTTGTATCTTGCTTTTTGTTTTTTTGATTAATTGTTTCGCTTCCGTATATTGGTCAATATATTATTGGTCTATGAATTGATTTATATAGTATCATTGATTTATATAGTATCATTTTTGTTTTTCTCGATACTTGCTTGCTACTCAAAATGACTTTATTCAATGCGTGGTAACTTCTATAAGCTGCCAATATTCTGCTGTTTATCTCGTTCTCTGTACTATCTATCTCTGCTGTTCAGTGTTGAGTCTTAATATGTGAATGCTTTCACTTGTTCTATTTCTTTTCCATTCATTTTTATTCCTACTATTGTGTTTTCTCTTGAAATCACCATGATTTATATTTTGCATAGATTGTTGTGTCCTATGAATATTTTTTTTGTTTTATTCTTCATAATACTGTCCAAGAAAATGATGAAAAGTAATGGGCTTAGTGCTCCTCCTTGTCTTAGCCCTTGCGTAGCCGTGAATTCCTCCGAGTACTCGTTTCCTGCTCTTATATAGTTGGATGTTGCTTTGTATACACTTTGTATTGCTTTTAGTAGTTGTTTGCTCACATTTATTCCTTCCAATATTTTCCACATATTTTTTCCTCGGTACTCTATCGAAGACTTTTTTAAGATCTATAACTGCTATGAATAGTTTCTTGTCTTGTTTCATTGTTTCTTCTATTAATTTTCTCTATGTGGTCTTGTGTAAAGTAATCTTCCCTGAATTCACTCTGGGCTTTCTCCATTGATGCATCTGTTATTCGCCCTAGTTTATTTTCTAATATTGCTTTATATAGCTTAGCCGCAATGCAAAGCAGTGATATACCTCTGTAATTATTACAGCCTCTACTATTTCCTTTCTTATATATGGGTAAAATCAGGATCTTTTCGCAGTCTTTTGGAATTGTTACTATTTTCCAAATTAAGTTCAACATTTTTAGTAATATCTGCTTCCCTGTGTCCCCAATATATTTCATAATATAATAAATGAGAAACGAATATATAAGAAACAGAGTACAAATCTTGAGCATCCATAAAGTGAAAGGTAACCTATTAGGAATGTTTAAAGTTAAACAAACAAAAGCAGTGTGGAATATGAGAATACAACATAGGAAGAAAAAATAAACAGCAAAAAAAAAACCTGAGAAAACAATATTGAAAAATAACATTAACGGCCTGGAAGCAAAGAAAAAAGCAAGGGATAGGCAAGAATGGAAAGATTTAATCAACGAGATAAAATAGAATCAAATTGGAATTATAAAAGTGGTTGAGTTTTGCAATTAAAATAGTAAAACCTTATCACTCAAGTGGTGAACAATACCATTGCAGTTGTAAAACAAATAAGACATCAAACGTCAAAATTGTATTTTCGTTTATATCAAACTTATAAAACGCGCTTGAATCTTTTTTTAAATCATATTTTGTAAATGAAATCATAAGGTTTCTCTAATTTGGCATGATTTGTCTGATCTTTCAATTCCTAATAATAATAGCGTTATCTTCGTTCAGTGTTAATTGTAGTAATAAGGTCTATTTTCCGAATTTCACGGTTGCCAACATATCAGTAACATTTTTTGAGATACTTTTACTGTCACTGTCCTGAACCATGAATAGATGATTTATGAAAAGATATTCTAAACGATCATACATTTTTGTAACAAAAAAGAATACATTAGTGATACGATTCATCGGAAAAACTGCCATACAAGTCGACAAAGGGGGCTATAGAAATATGAGCACTGCCAAAACTTTCAGCTAATATATGGGTAACATTTATTGTAACAATACTCTTGCAAATTTATCTCGTCGCTGTGAAATGGAATATTTTAAGTGGTATTATTCACACATATTTTGAGCTTCCTAAAATATTGGATGCAATAACTCCTAACTGTCATATACTCCTTATTACCATAGTGGATGACATCCTGAAAATGATATGTGATCATAAATTCGTCCCAATTTGATTAGATTTGCAGGAAGGTTTATTTTAGGAACTTAAGTGGAATATCAAATAACTGCCCTCGAGATGGATGCTAATTTTAGCAAATCTAAAATTAGCACCGATTCAGGAATATGCACAGCTATTTTAATCAATATCAAATTCCTAACTAGAAAAGAGCGATACACAATAAAATCTCAACAATTTTTCGTCGTCTGAATTCCTCCCTTTTCAGTGTTAATGGAGCTCCCTTGAAACTACAATCGTACGCCGCTGTCTGTCGACGCAAACAAACTTATTTATACCTCTGAACAACGAACCTCAGTGATAAGATTGGCTGAATCAAACAGCGAAGACAGCTTAAACATTCGCGTTTTGCGTTATCCTGACGTTTAGTGTGTAATGATGGTGACGGTCTCATCCTGCCCGCTAGGTGCGTTGCCGTCGCAGCAACGGAAACAGAGAGAGACATCCCGAAAAGATTGTTCATCGAGATTTTGGACTGTGAAGGTAAATTCAACCGGATGACTCGTTGGAATGAGTGAGTGAGTTGAAAAATTGTGATACTTGAAAGAACGATGTAGAAAGATATTATTTGAGCCGAGAAATTGATCAATTTAGGTATATAGAGTAGTAGGTATGAATAGAGGACTCTGGATCAAGTGTATTTGAAAGAATGAATAGGGAGAAAATGAGCTGATTAGAAATAAAAATAACGATATTAAACGATATCACTGGAGTCAGAAAATTGATATAATTAAATAATTGATTAAGTACCGAAAAGTGTAAAAGGGGGACTCCTAGACAGAGCGATGTGAAAAAATATTTCAGGAGCTGATATCAAGGGCTCCAGATCAGATGCATTTTAAGGCATTGAATATCTATGAAGTTATTTACCAATTCCGAGTTGAAAATTTACTTTTTTTTATGAATACATCAATTTATCCACCAATTAGCAAATATTCATGTATATTGATTGCAATAATCTATCAAATCCAGATTCAGTTTCAATCCGAAACGCACATATCCAATTTTCTTCATGTTGAATCATCCAAATTATTCCAATTATAACAGGTTCAACGAGTGAAAAAAAATCCAAATAGATGCCTGAGAGAATTCTGTTTAATTAACTTTGTTTTTGATGAACAAATATTGCGTCAATAATTTTATGTTGGCTCATGAATTCCATATTGTATTATCTGTTTGTGTATCAGTTCGAATATGTTGAAATGCAAAATATGATGGATTATGTATATTTAAATTTATCATGAAAATATTTCTATTCATTTTAACAAGAAATTATGTCTGGTGACGTCAAACATATTTTATTAGATTTCGTGCTGGAAGCTAAATGTGTAATTTTGTAATTTGTTTGCCGGCATCAGGAATTGAACCTGCAAACCTTTTCTAATTGATCAGTAGATGACATGTTAGGTTTATGGTGGGAAATTTTTTGTACAAAGTTTTGGAACCCAAAATAGCAGAGATACAACAAAGTTCTGTTATTAAAGTTGCTTCGGAAGCACTAGATTGAAGCAACAATTTTGTGACAAAAGTTTATCGATCAGATGACATAAATAAGAATAGATTTGTTCTTGTGTAAGATGAAAACTACTCACAATTAGATATTTTACACAAATTATATCAATGGCGACACAACAACACTGAAAGAAGTATATGATGATTTTGCACGTAAGTGCGAGAAGGAAACAAGTGGCCTTACCATGCCTTAAATGCCATGCGCATGCGTGATTCACCCTTCTTACCTCTCTTTCATGTTTTGCTACCTCAGCCACCATTTAACGCTTTGCATTTTGCTTTCCACTCGTCCAGAGTTGTATTGTCATTGTCAAAATACAAATAGAAAGCATATATAACACTATAGACAAAAAGCAAATGGAGTGCCTGAAGAGCGAAAACAAAATAAGTATGGACCACAAAGTTTACAAACTCAATCTCAGAAAGCTCTTCAATCAATTGTACTGAAATTATATTTGCTTATCCAAAACCCTTATGGCCAGTTGCACTGCCGTCACTTAACTTTAAGGGAAGAATAATATCTATAGTTATCATTGTATAGACAATTATTGTTCCCATGGTAATTATTCCGTACTTAAAGTTAAGTGATAGCGATGCAACTGGACATTAATCTTATTGCTTGTAATCTTGCGAGCAAATCATGAGCCTGCAGATGCTAACATTGCCTGCAAATGGATCACTGGAAAACTATCCAGCATGAGTAACTGATCTCCATCAGTTGTAGTCTCTTGTTTTCTGTAAGATTTGAGCCACAAGTTTTAGTCAGTCCTTCATGAGGCGTTCTGATACTTTTTGAATGATTGATTAACTATTCCTAGTACTTCTGTATCATGGACCATGATTTCAATTCCAATTCGTGGAGATAGCTTCTCATTGTAGAGACTTTTGATACATGCACCACCTAGTAGACAATATATATATAATATATATATTTCAGAAGATCATCGGATGACGGATAAAAAATGAAGAATATAGAATTATTGAATTATCTCTTCACGTTGCGAACGTTTCGGTTTTTATTAAACCTTCATCAGTGCCTATAGGGCAATAAAAAGAACAATAGAATATACAATATTAAACAGCGTGCAACTATTTTCACAATGAACAATAAACTAACCAAAAATATTTACATTAGAGAAAAGTAGAACATAACCAAATTTTTACAAGATTGTGCAGAACCATCTTTACACTTCTACAATACAGAAGCAAAAAATTTGGTTATGTTCTACTTTTCTCTAAGGTAATTATTTTTGATTAGTTTATTGTTCATTGTGAAAATATTTGCACGCTGTTCAATATTGTATATTCTATTGTACTTTTTATTGCCCTGTATGCACTGATGAAGGTTTAACAAGAACCGAAACGTTTGCAACGTGAAGAGATGATCATCAGCTTTCTAGATCCATTTTCTGCACTCTCCATCTCTAATTTTAGATGTTACTCGCTTTCTATCTCTTGTTTTCTTTTTCCATTTTGTTATTCCCACTGTTTTTAGATCCATGATGATCTTGATCCTCCTTTTTTCCTTCTTCCTGCTGGGTTCCATTCTAGGAATGACTTTATTGTGTCTTGTTCCTCAGCTCTCCATACGAGTTTGAGCCATTTTATTCTTTGCTGTTTCATTTTCTTTACTATTCTTCTTCTTCTAATTTCTTTTCTATTGCGTGATTCATTCTTAGTCTATATTCGTTTTCTGATACTTTTTCTGGTCCTAGTACTATTCTCAATATTCTCAAATCGTTGTCGTCTTTTTTCGTCATTATCATTGTTTCGGCAACATAGATTATTATTATTGTGTTATATATTCTCATTTTTGTTGTTTTTGACAAGGTTTAACTCTTTATTGGCTTTTATTTGCATAGAAAGCTCTGTTTGTTGTTACTATCTCTTCTTTTATTCCTGCTTCTCTTTCCCTTTATTTGTTATTGTTGACACTTAGATATTTGAATCTGTCTACCCTTTCAAAAGTATATTCTTCAATCTTTATTTATTCATCCTCTGTTGTTTCTCCGAATTTCATTATTTTTGTTTTATTGATATTTATTTCTAGTCCTATGTTATTACTTTCTGTTATCATTTCTTGTAACATTTCCTTCATCGTTCATCTATTTTTCGTTATGATTGCTATATCATCAGCGTGTGCTTTTATTTGTTCTGATTTTGTTCTTAATGTTCTATTTTCCATGTTTTTCCAGTGATGAGGACATTTAATTACTCTTTCAATTGTCTGCTTACCAAACGATAGTTTTCTAGAATTTAAAAACAGGGTCAAGTAAATTTCTTTAGCTTAATGTCGGTTTTTGACATTTCTTCATCATTATAATAATAACAGTAAAACAAAATTTAAGTATTAAGAAAAATGGGTAACATAAATTGGATTTGATTCAAAGAGAGCAAGCAATATGGGAGTACTTGAACAGAGACAGTAAAAGACAATAACCGAGGAAGAATAGATATTGAAGTATGGCAAAGCTATTTTCAAACCAGTTAGAAGGACAAACAGACAAGCTGGCACCAGAGCAGAAAAAAAGCAAATAGAGGCGAATAGCAAAGAAGAGATAACAGAAGACCAAATAAGGAAACAAATAAAGAGATCAAAAAAACGAAAGGTGGCCGAGGATGATAGAATAGAAACGAACGAATGACAACCTAGTGAAACAGTTAACAATTACCATGAAGAAAATATGGAACGGAGAAAAATTCTCGGTAAGAAGGAGAACAGAAGTTATTGTATCAAATTTCAAAGGAGGAAAACAAGAAGACACCAAAAATTACAGAGGAATAACATTGCTGAGTACAATGTACAAAATATATGCAATGAAGTTGAATGACAGACTACAAAAAGAAATAGAGAATTAACAGAACCTTCCAGACAACCAGGCCGGATTTAAAAAAATCAGAGGAACAATTGACAACATATACGTACTCCCACATGTAATACAAAAGGAACTTCACAAAAAAGTTGGTGAATTGTACGCGTTATTTATAGATTTTAAAGCAGCATTTGACAAGGTGGATAGGAAAAAATTAATTGAAATAATGGAGAAAAAAGGAATGAGCAAGGAATTGGTAGAGAAACAAGAAACTACGTAAAGATAGGAGATGAGACATTGAAATAATTTAGGACGACAAAAGGGTTGAGACAAGGATGTCCTTTGAGCCCAGTATTTTCAATATATATAGCAGATCTAGAAAAAAAATTGGCATCAAATCAAGATGGTGGAGTAGTCGTGAGTAACAAGAAGTTTTGATGGAACGGGAGAAAGTTAGAGCTTAGTGTGAAGAGAACTGAGATCATGAAATTCAAAAAAGTAGGGAGGCGAAAAAGGGAGGAGAGTATAGGAAAAACCAAAGAGTTTAAATACTTGAAGTACACGTGCAAGAGCGATGGAGGCACAGAAGCACATATAAGAGAGCTGAAGAAGAAATCAGTGATAATAGCCATGGAAATGTAGAGTACAAAAGAAAAGGTAACATAAAAATTAGACTGATGCTATTTGGCCCACTGCTTAAAACATAACGACGTACGGAGCAGATATACTGGAATGAGATAGACAAGAAAAGTTGGAAGCAATTCAAACAAAATATTCAAGATTGTTGGAAGGAATTGATAGGGCAACCCCAAATAGTGTTAGATGAAATGAAAAAGGACAATCTGGAACCCGAAGCGAGAAATAGAGCGATTAAACTTGAAGAAAAGATTCTAACAGAACAAAAAAGACAAATAATGGAAAAATGCTATAAAGAAATCAGAGAGAGAGAGAGAGAGAGAGATAATAAAAGAGAGCGAAATAGCAAGAGAAGGAAATACTACGAGAACAACGGATACGCAGCTGCGGAAATAGATATTAGGAGAGTAAGAAGACATAGTATGATAGAAACGGTGAGACAAAGACGTATACAGATTCAGAATCAGTGAAAAACAAGTAAAATATAGAAGTACCACGTTACCTCAGAGGAGAGGAGATAGATAAAATCAGAGAGATAGCAAGGTATAGATGCGGGAATGAAGAGAGTCTACGAGTAATGGAAAAGCGAAGCAGAGAGGAACTGCAGATTACGCGGAGAAGATTGAGAAACTTTAGAGCATCTGCTCCACGAGTGCAGGGAACTAAAAGAGGATGGAAAAAGTAGGAAGGAAATACTAAATGAATCGGGAAGCGGGCTAGAATTGATCAAAACAGTAGAAAAAAGTGCGATCTGTCTCCAAGTTGTCTACGAATTAGAATAGCACAAAATGAACCTTCCCAAACTTCATATTGGACTATTATACTCCGTTGAATATCAGCTGGGTTCGACAGTAGTTGCTGCAGTTGATTTTATTGAAAAAAAATGTATGGTTCGATGTTATCGTCAAATAATCAGTATTTGATTATGTTTAGTGAACTAAATGTGATCTTTCATCCGTCTCATGAAATATTTGGGCTAAACAAGTTAAGGAGAACTGCCTTCGACTATAAATCATCAAGTTTTCCAAGTTTATGATAAAATATTCAAATATTCCTTCCCTGAGAATAAATGGGAAATTTAAACGAATTTTGTATAGTTTTTCTCCTCATATTTTGCGATTTCTGTCATGTAGGATTTATCTACCCTTTTATAGAACTTTATCATGTGAAGCAATTCCATATCCAACAAAGATGGATTCAATACGTGATCATCTGAGAATTATCTCGTCTTTAGTATTTGTTAAACAAGCCAGACTGTAATGAAGTTGCAACGAACAACAGCGAGTGCATCGCCCGGAAATATTTTGCCGTGATACCGAACTTATACTCCGGAGCTTTACAATGTTGCCTGTTGTCGGACGGGCGCCAAAGGCCAAACTTTACAGTACAGCGCAACTGAAATTCCATTAAGCGTGGTTAATTGCACAAGTTTGAGTTAATTGTACGTTAACAGGTGAATCAATAACTAGGGTGGGGCTGAAGTATGGAAGCTGGGAGAAAATTAGCAGGAAGAATACAAAAGACGTTTCACTTGGAAGAGAACGAATTTTTCATCGAAACAGCAATCAAATGAATTCATGATGGAAATTCTCGAATATTATTTCCGGCTTTTGTTTAATATTCATCAGGTAGCTATTTTCAATTGTCTGATAGTGTTGAACATGTTTGCTATAAGTTTGATATGAAAGCAATTCATAACAGATTCTCTCCATCTTCTTGCTTCTCCTAATTCCCTTTTCTCGTAGATTGTCATTCTTACTTGTTACTGCCGTGCAAGTCTTGTGGCAATAAGGGTAGCTTAGATTTCTCTGGGGCGATATAGGAATATGACATACAAACACATATACGTGCTACGCTATTATTTATCTACGTTAGAACGTTACCGCTTTATTTATTATGACGTTGGCGAAGCCTCTGATAAATTAAATAGGAGCTAGACACACAACAGGCATTGTTGGTGCTTTTATTTGTGAATATAATAGTTAGTCTCAAATGAGATAATTTTGCTTGACAATTTCAGAGCGAAGAAGAAATATGGTCTACTTTCACGTGTGAAACAATAAAATTGGTTCTTTTAATGATCGAAGGACCACATTAAAATTTAACATTATGACTTTGATCTTGCGAGGGTTTCTAATATACAAAAACACGAATAATTACAATCTAATGAACTAAATTGCAATATCGAACCCTGCCATGCAAATCAAGGTAAGATGGTTCGTGGAAAACGATATTCAGAATTAATTTTCTCAATCATGTACTCGCATCTCAATTCAAAAGCTTGTGAATTCAGCTACATCGATGCTCTGTTCATTCGTGGCTTACTGCGAATTGAACCCTCTTTACTGGTGCTTCTTCTTCCGCCTGCATTTTGTACACGTGTAGCATCGATGGCACAAACACAAGGACGCCTACTTGGCGTCTAGACGCTATAAATATATGCTTAAAGACAGGAGGAATTATCAGAAATGTCGAGAATACTCAGGGTAAAGTAGATTAGCAGATATTTCCTTTATATATAATTGTTTCTACTCAATTGATAAGTATTGAGCAAATAACATATACGAAAAATCTTTGCCGTCAATAAAGCCCTAGTGTAATATTTCAAACTCTGTTTCGATTTTGTAATACTTCATGCTTCATATTTCGCTATAACTTACCGAGGCTATATTTTACGTCCCAGACATGGAGCTCATACAGATGCAAGCTACAAGATAAAATATTAGAATACATATATTTTGGTCCTGTAAACCTTTTTAATACAAGCGCATAACTTCAAAAAGTCTTACAGCAATATTTATAGTGCTCTACATCAAGTGAAATTTTTCAAATTAAAACTAATCCTGCATCTTAATAATTTAACAAGCTCTGTATGATTAGCAACCTTCATTAAAAAGATTTCGTATAAGTAATACAGGTACGCACTGTAGCGTGATATGTTCAGTATTTGATTTGCATGAGGAGGAAGATCGGAAGATGGATAGGCAAGTTGATACAGTGAGATAGATGTTTTAATTAGTGCGGGGGATGTTTCGGAACTATTGGTAAGAAGTAGACTGATTATTTACTACAGAAACTTGACAACATTCATAATAGCACTGAAGAACATTCTTCATAGACTACGATCCGTTAAAGGTGTCGACCTGCACCGAATAAAATCAAATTTTCATGTTAACAAAAGAAACGTTGATGAGTTGTCTAAAAAAATTTGTTGAAGGTTATAAATTTTATTTGTAGCAAACATCTCTTTGTTTGAATAGAATCTCTTCCACGATGGCCAAATCAATATAGATAAGAGGAACGTGGAATAACTTTATTGATTTTTGTGCAAAAACTCCAAGTAATGAACTAAAAGATGGCCTAAATCAAAAAGAACATTTTTGGTGGTCAATCGTGGATGTTATTCTTTATGTTGCATTTGAAATTATTCAATGATAAATTGATTCACTTGGGTGCCTAAAAATTGACAATCGTTACCTCAAGCATCGTTTTCTGCGAATCAACTCATGAAAAACACTAATTAAGTCGGATAGGTTGATAGAATGGGACAGATACTCGAAATAAAGTTATAGGATATCTTTCGAAACTTTACACAAGATGAGCACGAAATGCAGTAGAATGACAGAAATCGCTGTACTGACTTCCGCACAGAAAACTGTTCAGATCACAGTACTTAACCAACTGTAGTACTTGATTCAATAAAATTATTTGAACCAGTCATTTTACGAACCCAGCTCAAGAAAATTTGGACCGAAGCAGTCTTCTCTATGACATTAACACAGAAAACTGTTTGGACCACTATAGCAGTCCTAAATAGAGAATAATGTTTGGATTAAGACAGTCAGCAAACTGTTCTAACTCTAATTCTATGGAACTATTCGAACCATTCATTTTTCGAGCCCTAGGTCAAGGAAATATGGACCGGAGTAGTCAACGAGCTGAACTAGCTTTACTTAAGAACTGTCAGGACTAGGGTTGTCAACCAAATGTAATAGCTCAAGAGAACTGCTCAGACTGTAACAGTCGATGGACTATATTAGTTCTAAGTTCAGAAAATTGTTCGGATCAGGATGATCAGCGACCTATACTAGCTTTAAGGAGTGAAATCACTTGGACTGCGGCACGAACTGTACTAGTTCTAGTTCAGAATGTCTGCTCGAATTTGAACAATTGACAAATTATGCTAGCCCAACTTTGAAAAACTATTCGGACACGGACTGACGAACTGTACTTGCTCTAATCCAGACAACTGCTTGTAAGTAACAGGGCAATCAATAAAAACTCGGGCTGAGCCAGTCGACGCACTGTTCTAGTCCATACTCAGGAAAACTGTTTGAACTGAAGAAGTCGACGATCCGTACAAGCTCTAGTTTCGGTGAACTGTTCGACCGGAATTGAAGATTCAACGAGAAAACTGTTCTGATTAGGACAGTCGACGAAGCTATTCAAGCAACAGCTCAGAGGTCTGTTTGGATCTTATAAATAATCTCAGGTTCAATTCTGGATGATTGTTTGGTGAGAGGCAGTCAACAAATTGTACTAGCTCAACCTCAAAACTTAATTTAGATTCAATTCAGGGTAACTGTTTGGTCTGAGACACTTAGGCAATCAACGAACTATTCTGGATCTAACTTTGAAAAGCTGATCACATTTGGGTAGTTGATGAACCATCTGGAAAACTGTTCGCGCTTGGACATTCGACGAAGTGGTTCAGGAAAACCGTTCGAACTGAAATAGTTGACGTTTAAAGTCCTAATTTCTTCAGGTCCAACAAGAACAGCTTTTCGTACTGAGGTAGTCGACCAATTGTACTAATTCTAACTAAGGTGAACTGTTGACTGGGATTGGATTCACTTGGATCAAGGAGAAGACTGTTCTGCTCGGGTCAGTCGACGGAACTATACAAGCTACAGCTCAGGAGACTGTTTGGACCTCATAAATTGTTTAAAACTCAGAATGGCTGTTTGGTTTGAGGCAGTCAACGAATTGTACAAACCCAAACTCAAAAAATGTTTCTGATTAAGTTCAGTCTAACTTTTTTGAGCAATCAATGAACTATTCTGATTCTGATTTAGAAACGCTGATCATACTTGCGTAGCTGTAGAACTATCCGGATTAGCTCGGAAAAATTGTTCACACTAGGACATTCGACTTCAGTTCAGGAAAACTGTTCGGACTGAAGCAGTCCTAATTTCTCCAGGCCCAAAAAGAACAATTTTTTGTACTGAGGTAGTCAACGAATCGTACTAGTTCTAGCTAAGGTCAACTGTTCGACCGGAACTGAAGGTTCAACGAGAAAACTGCTCTAATTGGGACAGCCGACGAAGCTAAATGAGCCACAGCTCAGGGGACTGTTTGGACTTTATAAATTGTTTCAGATTCAAAATTTCAACTTAGGATAGCTGTTTGGATTGGGGCAGTCGACGAATTGTACTAGTCAAAACTCCAAAACTGTTTTAGATTCAGTTCAGAATAACTGTTTGGTCCGAGACACTTGGACAATCAACGAACTATTCTGGTTTTAACTTAGAAAAGCTAATCACACATAGGCAGTTGATAAACTATCCGGACTTTAGTTCAGGAAAACTATTCGCTCTTGGACCATCGACGACGTGTATTTGTTCCATTTCAGGAAAACTGTTCGGACTGAAGCAGTTGACGTTCATAATCCTAATTTCTCCAGGTCCAAAAAGAACAGCTTTTTGTACTGAAGTAGTCGACGAATCGTACTAGTTCTAGCTAAGGTCAACTGTTCGACCGGGACTGAAGGTTCAACGAGAAAACTGTTCTAATTAGGACAGCCGACAAAGCTATACGAGCCACAGATCAGGGGACTGTTTGGACGTTGGAAATTGTTTTACATTCATCTCTGGATGATTTTTTGGTGAGAGGCATTCGACAATTTGTACTAGTCCGACTTCAAAAACTGTTTTATTTTCAGTTCAGGATAACTGTTAGGTCCAAAACGCTCAGGCAATCAACGAACAATTCTAGTTCTAACTCAGAAAAGCTGATCACACTTGAGCTTTCGATAGACCATCTGGAATTTAGCTCAGGAAAACTGTTCGCGTTTGAACATGCGACGAGGTGTATTTGTTCCAGTTCAAGAAAACTGTTCGGGCTGAAGCAGTTGACGTACAATGTCCTAAATTTTCCAGGCCCAACAAGAATAGCTTTTCATACTGAATTAGTAGACCAATCGTACTAGTTCTAGCTAAAGCACTGAAGGTTCAACGAGAAAACTGTTCTAATTGAGACAGTCGACGAAGCTATACGAGCCACAGGGGACTGTTTGGACCTTATAAATTCTTTCAGATTTAACTTAGGATAACTGCTTTTGTCTGGGGCAGTCGACGAATTGTACTAGCCGTACCTCGAAATTGTTTTAGATTCTGCTCAGAATAACTGTTCGCATCGACGAATCCAGACAACTGTTTGTATTTGGGAAATCGATGACCAATACTGGCTACACTTGGACATTTGATGAACTATCCGAACTTTAGCTTAGGAAAACTGTTCGCGCTTGAACAATCGACAAAGTGAGTAAACTCCAGTTCAGCAAAACTGTTCGAGCTAAAGCAGTCGACGATCTGTACTAGCTCTAGTCAAGGTACTAAGCCCCAACTTCTCCAGGTCTAACAAGGACAACTTTTTGTACTGAGGTAGTCGACGAATTGTACTAGCTCCAAATCTAATAATCTTTGATTGAGGGTAGTTACCGAATTATACTGTCTGCAATTTCAGAAATCTGCTCGCAACTGGGTAGTTAATGAACTATATCGACTGTTTCACAAAATATACTAGCTTCAGCTCAAAAGAATCATTTGGTCTGAGGCAGTCGACGAACTGTAACAGCTCTAATTCCGAAAAACTTTGTGGAACGGGGCAGTCAACAAATGTACTGATTTAAGCTTAGTAAAGCTGCTCGGCCAGCGACAGTCCAGCTCTCAGTCCATTGGACTAACTAGACGAGGGCAATCAACAAACTGTACTAGATCCAATGAGAAAAACTTTTCTAAATGGAATAAAATGTTGACTACTCCCAGCTTGAAGAAAAATCCAGGCTGGAGCAATAAATAACTTCAACTCCCGAAAATTTTCAATAAATAAAGCTGTTCGGACGAGAGCACGAACTGTACAGGGAGACTCTCTCAATTGGGATAGTTGATGAACTGTACTGGCTTCAGCTTAAACCTTAGAGGAACTGTTTAACTTGAAGCACTTAACAAACTGTACTAGCTCTTATTCTAGGAAACTGTACGGATCAGGCCTGTCAACAAATTATACACGTCAAAAAAGTTAGCACCCCCACTTTGTGCAAAATAAAAGAAAAGTAGCCTATAATTTAGGACTAATTAAGAACTAATTTGTACCCAAAAAATTAGAATTTGTACCCACGCACTTTGGTCATAAAATCAATTTGAAAAGTGGGGGTGCCAACTTGAGCTAAAGCTGGCACCCCCACATTGGCCAATCGAAAAAAAAGTCAGCTCACTATAGAGAACTAATTTAGGACTAATTTGTACCCAACAGGATTTTCTGAACAAAAAATTTTTTTATAACAAATTGATTTTTTTTGCAATTGCGCTACGTGAAATTCGGAACAAGATTTAAAAAATACTTTCTGGACCGGAAAAAGTTTGGAAATCTCATTCTCAAAGTCAAGACTAATTAGTCATAACAAAATTTTTGCTATAAAAAATTATTTATGTTGAAAATCAATTATTTTGAAATTGCGTTGCGCGGAATTCATGCCATTATAACCAAATAATTTGAGAGTAGGGGAAACTTGAAAATCTTGATTTGGAATTAAGGTCTAATTTGTACCCACGTAGATTTTGCTATAAAAAATTTATTTTTGCTGGAAATCAATTATTTTCGAATTGCGTTACGCAAAGTTGAGAGCAATCTAAGGCAAACTATTTGAGAGCGAAGGAAACATGAGAAAACTCAAATTTGAATTAAGAACTAATTTGTACCCACGTAGATTTTGTTATAAACAATTTATTTTTGCTGGAAATCGATTATTTTCGAATTGCACAGCGCAAAGTTGAAAGCAATCTAAGGCAAACTATTTAAGAAGAAATTAGACTTGAGAAAACTTAAATTTGAATTAAGGACTAATCTGTACCCACAAAGATTTTGTTATAAACAAATTATTTTTGCTGGAAATCAATTATTTTCGAATTGCGCTGCGCTAATAAGTTGAAAGCAATTTTGGGCAAACTATTTGAGAAGAAATAAGACTTGAAAAAACTCAAATTTAAATTTAGGACTAATTGGTACCCACCAAGAATTTGTTTATAACAAAATCTTTGTGGGTACAAATTAGTCCTCAATTCAAATTTCAGTTTTCTCGTATCCTTTGCTCTTAAATAGTTTGCCTAAAATTCTTTCAACTTTGCGCAGCGCAATTCGAAAATAATTGATTTCCAGCAAAAATAATTAGTTTATAACAAATTCTTGGTTGGTACAAATTAGTCCTCGATTTAAATTTGAGTTTTCTCATGTTTCCTTCGCTCTCAAACAGTTTGCCTTAGATTGCTTCCAACTTTGCGCAGCACAATTCTAAAATAATTGATTTCCAGCAAAATTAAATTGTTTATAACAAAAACTACGTGGATACAAATTAGACCTTAGTCCAAATTTGAGATTTCTCAAGTCTCCTTTGCTCTCGAATAGATTGCTTTAAATTGCTTTCAACTTTGCGCAGTGCAATTAGAAAATAATTGATTTCTAGGAAAAATAATTAGTCTATAACAAAATCTTTGAGAATACAAACTAATCCTTAGTTCAAATTTGAGTTTTTTCAAGTCTACTTTGCTCTTAAATTGTTTTGCCTAAAATTGCTTTCAACTTTGCGCAGCGCAAAAATAATTAGCTCATAACAAAATCTTTGTGGGTAAAAATTAGTCCTTAATTCAAATTTGAGTTTTCTCAAGTCTAATTTCTTCTCAAATAGTTTGCCTAAAATTGCTTCCAACTTAGAGCAGCGCAATTCGAAAATAATTGATTTCCAGCCAAAATAATTAGTTTATAACAAAATCTTTGTGGGTACAAATTAGTCCTTAATTCAAATTTGAGTTTCCTCAAGTATCCTTTGCTCTTAAATAGTTTGCCTAAAATTGCTTTCAACTTTGCGCAGCGCAATTCGAAAATAATTGATTTCCAGCAAAAATAATTTGTTTATAACAAATTCTTGGTGGGTACAAGTTAGTCCTTAATTCAAATTTGAGTTTTCTCAAGTATCCTTTGCTCTTAAATAGTTTGCCTAAAATTGCTTTCAACTTTGCGCAGCGCAATTCAAAAATAATTGATTTTTAGCAAAAATAATTAGTTTATAACAAAATCTTTGTGGGTACAAATTAGTCCTTAATTCAAATTTGAGTTTTTCCATGTTTCCTTCGCTCTCAAATAGTTTGCCTTAGATTGCTTCCAACTTTGCGCAATGCAATTCGAAAATAATTGATTGCCAGCAAAAATAAATTGTTTATAACAAAATCTACGTGGGTACAAATTAGACCTTAATTCCAAATCAAGTTTCCCCTACTCTTAAATTATTTGGTTACAATGGCATGAATTCCGAATTTCACGTAGCACAATTGCAAAAAAATCAATTTGTTATAAAAATTTTTTTTTTTCCGGAAAATCCTGTTGGGTACAAATTAGTCCTAAAATAGTTCTCTATAGTGAGCTGACTTTTTTTTCGATTGGCTAATGTGGGGGTGCCAGCTTTTGTTCAAGTTGGCATCCCCACTTTTCAAATTGATTTTATGACCAAAGTGCGTGGGTACAAATTCTAATTTTTTGGGTACAAATTAGTCCTTAATTAGTCCTAAATTATAGGCAATTTTTTTTTATTTTGCACAAAGTGGGGGTGCTAACTTTTTTGACGTAAATTATACTGGCTTCAGCTTAGAAAAAGTGATTGGACAATAGTACTTTACGAATTGTACCAACTCCAGATCAGAATGTTGCTTAGATTGCATTATGTATAGCCGATGAGGCTTATTTCTTGTAAATCCCTAAAGACAGTCACTTTAACCTTCTTGAATGAAGAAACGACCTATGGTGACAATTTTTTGTCGTTTGTTTTTTACTTAGTCTAAGCATATTTTATTCACGATGACGGAACAGCGCCTGAAGTCCTGTAGACTCCTAATTTCATTCAATTCATTGAAGGACCAAACTAATGGCAAATGAAACGATTCGGTAGGAGCTTGGTATGTTTTTTCATATCACCAACCTAACCTCACCTCCATATACATGAGTAGCACAATTTTTTTAACCTATCACGGATTCAAAGAGTGAAACATCAATTTCCAGGAGACGACGAATAAATATCTTTCACCAAGTTTTAGACAATATCTAATATAGTTCAAGGAATCATATCCAAAATTAATCAGTGGATTAGAACAGAATCATTGTGGACGTTCATAGAACATTAATTTTGAATAATTTCTATTGAACCTTCATAATTGAAAATCAGGCATGTGGAACTTCATGAAGGCTTTGAAAATAGCTGTCAAACGCGCAACTAACTATTCGAGGAAAATAGTGCGGAGTTTCCCTGATAAAAGATACGTTATATGATGGTTGTAAAGCTACTATCGTTTGAAACTTTGATCGTAATAACCGGCTTTTGTGGGGATGACATTATTTCGTATAATCAATATTTTAGTACTGTGGATTATGCAAAATTACTGCATTATTGTTTTATAAATAATTTATTGGTTTAATCCATTATATTAGGCATTTATGTTTTGTTTAATGTTGTAATACGAGATGCAAATTCAGCATTACCATATTAGCGATTCGATAATTGTTCGTACATATAAATCATCCCTCATTTTAATACTCAACCGGAAATATATTCTTTTTTCAACCAATCCATTCACGAATACCTAATAATAACAACATTATGATAAATCTTCTACTTTGTAGACCAGAATAATACCTCTGACAAGTTCATTTTGATGTTAATTTCCTGTTATCTAATTTCATTGGCATCTACTGAAATTATTTACGCTCCGGCAACATAAATTCTGGAAAGCAGGCTTTGGGAAAAGATAAGAGGATTAGGATAAAATATTGGAGATGTGTGCGAACAAACACAGCGACACCTCCTTTAATGTTTTCGAGCCAGATGTTCGAAAACTTGATTTTCCCAGAACTTCTGAAAGTATTTTGTTTCCAACTGTCATGTGGTGTCATTAGATTCCACCAAAGTTGTCACATAATAAATCTGCAAGAAAAAATCATTCGAAAAATACCTTTTGGGTGAGATTTGTAACATCTTCGTTCAAGGCTTCTACAAACATGTGCCAATCACCAGTTTTCCACAACTCACCTATCATTTTTTCATTACGTGTTAATTCTTGTTGGCATCTAATTGCCAACGTACCAGAAAATCCTACAAAGGAGTCCTCCATTGTTTCATTTCTGCTCTTCATCAGGACAAAGAAGTACACTATTAAATCAAATGAAATTTTAAATTTAATTTTTCTTCTTTTCACATTTTTCTAATTTGCATTCTAGTATAAACCTTAACAAACGTATTTTTCCCAACTTTTTGTGCTCTAGTAATCTTGTTACGAGCTGAAAATGAAAATATCACGTGGAAATTGTAATATTTATTTTCTCTTGGCTCTTGTTTTGTCGGCAAATGAATATATTACGTAGATGTCTAATAAACTAGGAAACTGAATATAAATTTTAACTAAGGTTATTTTGTTTGTAAAATAAGCTTACAATTATGTTGAACAAATTAATTATTTTATATTTCATGTTTCCGGCTGTAATCTTTCAGTCAAACCTATAAGCCTATATTTCCAATATAACTGTACGCAAAACATAATTTTTACATCGTCACATTATGTCTTAATTCCAGCCCTAGTAGCCATGAAATTCAATCTAATACAAGATACATCTGATTCATTATGAAATGCCTATTAATTTGTCGGGTATCTTTCAAAACTTTCTGAAAGTTTCAAAGCAGCGTTGAAATTCAAATTCAACATCAAATCAAACTAAAGTTTACTCTGGCTTCACTTCTATTCATTTTCACTTTCAGTAATTCTGTAGCATTTGAGTTCTGCCATCCGGATTAGCATGAACTCATCCAACTTATTTTGGAGTACTTTGAAACTCATTTCTATTTATTCATCAAATTGCTGACGAGTAGAGTTTTAATTATTGTCCCTAAAGAGTTGAATTCCAGGAATATTGTCATTTCATATCAAATTTGATGAGTTGGTTCATTTCTCTCATTAAATTATTACAAATCAAGCTTAATTCCTATTGTAATATGTAATTATTGGGAACACATATGCAAATCGATCCTGTCAATTCTGCAATAATATAGAATTATGTACATCTAACGGTAATTACTTGAATTATAATACCATGGATTAATTAGTAAAATACTAATTACCCATGCTATATTTGCTCTGAAATTAAAGTCATCTATGTTGTTGTCCGTCGTTTGCATTTTGGATCATACCAAGATACTTTCCAAATGAAGAGGAGTGCTAAAAAATTATATTACGGAAGACACTGAATCATAGGATCAACAAAACATGCTCAGTTTTGGAATATCTCATTGGCAAATCATAGTACTGACTTAGGGTGATATTGCATCAACCGGCGTGGTTAGAAGATAGATAAATCTGTTCGATACACATTTTACAGCCTTTAATATACATCTAGCGAAAAGTAATCAAAATATTCATAATTCAGTGGTCATAAATAGAGATTACTGAATATACACTAAAGACGTAAAGGTTTTCAAATGTTCGGAGTTAGGCAAGGACGAGTACCTACTAGTATTAGAGACTATAAATTGGCTCAAAACTCATGAAGCATTTTAGCAAAGGATAAAAAAACAAGAAATGCATTTTATAAAAATGTATTGGAATAAACTATTTAAAGTAAACACAACAGTGTGTATGTTCATTATTTGCAAAATAAGTATCCTAAAAAAATGAAAGTGCTGCCCAAAATAAGTATTCCACGCGGACGAAGTCGCGGGAAAAAGCTAGTAGTCAATAATAATACTCACTTACTTAATCTTAAAGCCTATCTGTCATTCAAGATGTAATACTAGTAGTTGTTACTTTTCTTGTTCATTCTGCTTCTTCTTCTTCTTTTGATATCCACTTCCATACCTTTTTCCATTTTTCTCTCATTTTGCTTAAGTGGCCTGCTTCTTCCCATTTACATCCCCTCTTTTCCATTGCTTTCTTCAGTTCTTCTTTCCAAATTTCCTGGGTCTTCCTCCCTGCTTTGTTTTGCTTCTCTTACTTCGTACACTTTCTTGTTGATCTTTCTCCTCCCATTCTTTGTATATGTCCCCACCATCTCAATTTTCCCTCCTCTATTATGTTTTCTATCGGTTTTACATTCAGTGTCTCTCTATATTCCTTGTTTCTTATCCTGTCCAAGATTGTTTTCCCTTCTATTTTTCTCAGGAATCTCATTTTTGGGCTGTTCAATTTACTGCGTTGTCTTTCTGTTGCTGTCCAGGTTTCTGATCGGTATGTCAGGATAGGCACAGCTACTTTTTTGTATACTTGTGTTTTGATTTCTTTTGGTATTTCTTTATTTGCTAGTTTGGTGCTCTTCAACACGTTAAATTGCTCCTGTTCTTTCCCTTATTTCTTCATCTAGTTTTCTGTCATAGGTCAGTATTGTTCCTAGATTGTTGAACTTCTTGACTTCTTCTATAGCTTCTTCTTCTATCTTGATTGTGTGATTTTCCTCACTTCTGCTTATGACCATCGACTTAGTTTTACTGCGATTTATCTTCATGTTTATTTTTTCTAGGTATCTTCTGAATAACTCTACATTCTTGTCTTTTCCTATTACTATCATGTCGTCTGCATAACATATCTCTTTCTTTTACGCTCTCCATTTTCACTTCCCTATTACGTACTCTTTCGTTTCCTTTTTTGCTTCTTTTATTGTTTTGTCGATCACTAGTGTGAAATGTAACGGGCCTAATATGCAGCCTTGCCTTTTGTAGTTTTATACATGTCTGATATTTCATTCTTTGTTCTTATGTAATTTTGGTATTTCTGTATAAAAAAACCCTCGGAAAAAAAGCCCCCTGTGATAAAAACCGAAGAAAATTTATATAACGAATATTATAAATTAGGTATATAAGGGTGTTTTCATTATGTTTGATAATATATATAAATATTGTGTTATTAGTGATATAAGAAGAATTAAAGATTTTATTTCATTTAGATTTTTAAGTAGTGATTTTTATTTATTTACAGAGTGATTCATCAAGCAATAAACATTACAATATTCACGTATGCCACTGACTGGGTAAATAAATCGACCAAAATCAGTTTCTCGTCATTATTTAGTGACCTCTGGAAACTTTTCTCAAATCAAAAATATTCTTAAACATGCAAAAAAATTAAATGTATGTAAATGTTTTACTCTACAGTATTATTATTGACGCTAATAGATAAATAAAACTTATACACGTTGTGTCGAATTGTTGTTTATAACTCTTGGTTTTATTATCAAACATAATGAAAACACCCTTATATACCTAATTTATAATATTCGTTATATAAAATTTCTTCTGTTTTTATCACAGGGGACTTTTTTTCCGGGGGTTTTTTCCTGGTGGTTTTTCTTCCGGAGGCTTTTTTTCCAGGGCTCTATTTTTCGGGTTTTTTTTTTCCTAGATTCAGGAAGCACAGGTGTACCTTGTCTTCTTGTTTTACTGTCTTCTCGCTTATTTGTCTCATTATACTTATTGCATCCTAACTCCTTTTTAAAATAAAAATAAAAATATAGATATACGAGCAGAAGATGTAGAAATAAGGTCCTTGTGGATGAAATTCAAGTAATTCTTGCCTGAATCTAGTGTAGACAGTAATTATAAGAAACATTGAAATAAAAGGATAGTAAATAAGGAATAAACTTCTCTGGAAGAAATTATCAAGTCCAGAAAACCGCAAAAAATTGAAGAATCATCTTTATTGTTCAGTTATTGACTGACGGGAGGTGAAGTGCTGTACCTTGAAATGATAATTTGATCTTTATCAAAGCTATATAAAAAAAAGCACCAAATGTGAACAAATTTTCATCCAATAATAATAGTTCATTCTAATAAGCTTTAAATTCGCATCAAACAAGTCATTGGATGGATCCCGGCCAGATTTGACAACTGTACATAATAATAGTGACACCGGCGGCTGAAGTGGTAACTAAATTTTTATCTACTTTAATAAATTTCAGTTGCCATATTCTTAATGTCATATATATCTATGGGCATTGTTTCACTTGAAACAAATAATTGAATAATTTAATCTTCCACGATCACTGAGCTTGAATTAAAGTAATTTGTGCAAACCTACGAAACAGCAGCTTTTATTTAGTACCAGTTTCAAGTCTGTAAATAGTATAGTTGCTGAGAACTCAGCGTCACCCCAGCCAGCCAGCTAAAATGAATATAATAGCGCTTTTTTCCAAAAAATGCGCTAAAAATCTTATAAAGAACAGAGGAATAATGCCTTGCTTGTGGGAGAGAAAAGTAAATGCTGGGAACAATTTGGTCGCACCCTAGAGGACAATCTTAGAAAAAATTAAAAGTTATTCTATTATGTACTAAATAAAATCAGAAAAAATTCAAGATTTTACCTATAAGAATGATGTGATTTTAAATGTGTAGTAGCATATATGTTTTGAACACATCATTCGGTCATTTTATGAAATAAATTTCTCGTGGATTATTTTCACACCAAAAACAACAGTTTCGCTTACTCACATTACCGTTTAGCCAAAAATGAGCTCCTTCAGCCCAATTGCGAAACATACACTATGATGGTCAAGTGGCTTTAGTTCTTGAATCAGCATAGTCTTGTTGAGGGTAAACCGGAGTCCTTCCTCAAAAGTTGTTATCCGTGAGTGTCCAACGTCTTGAGAATTATGATTTACTGACACATTTGCTTTCTCTACAACATTGGCTGTCACAGCAACAATGTTGTCTTGATTCCTTGCATTTCGTTGTCGCTGTGGTGCTATTTATTGTGTAGAGTAAATTCACTTACAAATTCGATGAATTGCAAGCACCGTAGGCAGAATATTTCTTTCAAAATTTTTACTTGACGAGCTATGAACTTGATAAAAATATTGAATGACAAGAAGACGTTTATGAAGCGTGTATTTCACCGTGATGAAATGCTGGACTTCATTGAACACAACCGTCAAGAAATTATATTTTTTTGGTTTTAAATATAGCCGTCGTGATATTTTGAATCGTAGCTATTGAAAAATAAAGATAGAATATTAAGTAACAAATCTCGAAAATATATATATATATAAGATCGAAACAATAACAAGATACAGGAGACAATACTAAGTAGAACTGAATGAAATCAAGATTAATTAATACAAGAAACAAATTAATTGCAGCAATTGCCAAAACAAGGCTAGAAAAATTAACAGGGCATGATCAAATAACACCAAAGATGATTAAGAGTCTTTTAGTTTTCAAATATTTTGTCTTTGTAATCCGTAGGTCGTGAAATCGAATCACACCGACAGGCAGGAAAATACTTTGTGGCATACTCTCCACAAAAACTAAGATTATTCTCAGCTCGACGACTGGTAACCACATCCTACAGCTAAAGAAATATAAGTCAATATACAGAGTGCACTATAAGTGTCTGCCACACCTGTAGCGGGTAAAAAGCATGATTAATTAAGGAATATCATACTTTTAGACCCCTGGAAAATTACAATTCTGCATTCTAGAGCAAAGGTTCAAGAAACAAATAGAAAATTAACAATTTGGAATGCACCATGACTTTCGAGAAAATAGAGGTATTGAAGACTTCATATGTAGCCTCAAATACATCCTGGAACGAAATTTGGAGGATGAAGATAATATCTTTATTGCCTTCCATTCCTAGGCATTTAATATGATAAAGAATGAAGAAAACAAAGTAAAAGGCAATCTAATAGTGGAAAAAGTAACAGAAACAACGTTCGGATCAACAACAACATATCGAATGATTTTTAAGCAGGTATTATTAGTCCTCTTTCCTTTTTGATAGAATTGACTGAAGCAGATAAAAAACAAAGAAGATTATAAAAAACATTAACCTTGTACACGGTTTTTGCAGCGGGATTATTATTACAAATACAGCAGAGTATATGCAAAGTAACATTATCATACAGAATGAAGAAACAAGAAGAAGAATATAGCCATCAATATAAACAAAACTAAAATAATGGTCATATCTAGAAAAGAATCAAAGCATGAGATAAAAATATTTGGAGGCACACAAAGACAATGATAGTTTTGATGTAGAGATCGATCAAAAAATAAACGCAGGAACAAAATCATTTTCTAGACAATAAAGAAGTCCCTTAAAATACGAAACTTACATTATTCTATTCTGTATTCATCTGAACAGTGACATCCAGCTCCAAATCCTTGTTCTTAAAAGCAGAAAACGCAAACAAGTTACAAACACTGAAAAAGTAATACTTACGAAACGCAGCACTGAAAACTAAATTAGACAAAATAATAAGCCAACCATCAGAGATCATTTTTGATCAATTCCATAGCACAGGCTCAAATGAGGTGACTTGGCATAGCAAAAATCGTCTATGTGTCAGAAAACAGAACAAGAAACGTAACTAGAAAACGTAGGAATAAGTTAGAAATAAGCTAGAGAGCAAGCGTTTGATGAAGTGGCATGTAAATATATTTGGCAAACAATTAACAGCATAAAGGAATTGCGGACGAAGAATAAAACATATTTTGAGCTAATACGTGTATCCAACTTCCTATTTGACTAAAATTACCTATTCATACAAAATCTGTAGCATAACAAATATTTGTAATACCTAGGGAAGTGCGAAAGATCTCTACAACAAATTTCGAAGCTTAATACCCTGGAAGTTTGCTGTACACATTGATGTTAGTCACTTGAACTGTTATAATACGTGAATTTACATAATAAACATGGATATAACTCCAAGAGAACATCAATTGAGAATCACTGGACTCATAGAAAATTATTCCTATCAGAAATGCTAATTCTCTGCAGTTCAGCAAATAAACCAATCGTTCAACTTCAAACTCAGATCATTAGTCAATAAAAATTCAGTTGAGAGCTGTAAAAACTGCTGACAAATTGAATCTGTTTTACAAATTTCAAACAGCGCGAATGGAAATTTTAGTTCAAAGTGAAAATTCGTTTTCCTCCTATTTTTGACGGGAAAATGTGTAAATAGGAACTTGAACTTCCCTAACGAGTGTCAGCTCATCGATATCTTGCCAGTTTTCTTATTTTCTTCAGGGAATTGATGGATAAAATTGCTCAAAGAGAACTTATTGGAGGACTGCATTTTTCGAGGAAATTAAACTTGTTTGAACAAAATTATTTTAAGTACTTTTTGACTAAAGACAAAGAAAATAATTTACTTAGAAAATATATAATTTCATTATTATGTATCCAAATTGGATTTTATTTTTAAGATTAACTTTTCAATTCGTATTCCTTTCGACCACCCTGCGTTTCTGCTCTAAAGCTTTTCTGTTAACAATACAGCTACAAATGTACGTTTACATTTCGTTTACGGACACTTGTGCCTGTAGGTTGTGTCATATTGGTTCTGGAACGATAATGCAAGCCTTTAAACGGAATCGAAACGGTAATATCCATGGAACGGAAAGTATTGAGTCACAAGGTACTACAGCCAAACATTTTATCGCGTGGACGACGGAAAAATATTTTTCTTTGGCGATGAATGTAAATTTTATGTTGATATCAGAGAAAGCATATATTTTTAATTGATTCCTGTTGGAATCTAGAACAGGAATAAAGAAGAAAGATGATATTTATCACCGGAAAACTGTTCTCAATTCCAAAATGTTGAGTTATTATACTATGTATGGATGTAATTTGCGTTGAAATATAATAGCTATTTTGCAGAATCAATGCTGTTGTTTAGGTCATACATTTATTTATGATTAATTTCCAGTTAATTATGTATTATAATACTTGAATTACTATAACATTATTTGAAATCTGATAATACAGCTATCGATTTTATATGGTAAATATGATATTTAAAGCATTATTTTTGCCTGAAAAATGTGAGGCTTTTTGCCATCAGAGAAGTATGCGCAAATGACAGTTAATCTCAGGTAAACAGACGTTTTTTTTGTTTACCATATGAATTACAGAAGTCCGGAAAGCAAACTAAATACATCCTTTATATGTAAATATAAAAAAGAACATCCATACTCGTACGCCCGTTCAATTCAATCTTGTTGAACGTAATTACTGTAGCTACTATAGCCATAGTAAATACATTTCAGTTTTACTGAGCTGTAGATGAACCAACTCTGAAAGAAAACTGTCCAATATCAAGATGAAACCTGAGGTGCAAAGTAATCATAAAATATATTGCTCAAATCGATAATAGCCCTAGTAAATATAAAATGGCTGGATATTGATGAGTTTCTAGCCTAGCTCAGGAAGAACAAACAGATTTCAAGAACAAACACTTCTTATTCAACATAATCTTCTTCCAACACTCTATAAATTAAAAAAGATGTCACGAAAATTGTGACATGTTGCCGAACTAAATAAAATGGATGAAAATAATGAAATCGTGATATGTAAAGATTCGTTTAGCTTTGCACAAAGCATAACAAACCTCTACAATACAAATAACTTAAAATGATACTCAAGAAGCAATAAGCTTCCAAGAAAAAAATATACAAACTCTGTGGACTCCATCCCATAAAGGTATAAGAGGAATTGGATCGTGCAGCAAAAGCAGACATAAATAAAGAAAAACATGACACTCCTATCCTAGCAAACAACTAAAAACCTTTGATAAAAAGGAACATAATGAAAATGTGACTAAATGAATAGGACAAAATTACGAGCAACAAACTAAGAAAAACCAAAGAAGAAGTTAAGGAATGACCAATACACGAATACTGAATTAGACACACTAACCTTAAACATACACACATGCTACAAAAATTCCATCTGAAATAATTATTTGCAACATATAAAACACAATACAACACATCAAAATAAACTGTACCAAATACAGTACAGAAAGACAAACCCACAAAATTCCACCAACACTTGAAAAAGATCTAGGAAACATTGACACAAACACAAAGGAAAAGGATAAAATTCATCATAAAAGTCAACATATATGACAAAATATGACCAATATACTTCCTTCTCTTGTAAAATCTCTTCTATTATGTCATTCCATGTTTTTTGTGGTCTTTCTTTGCTCCTTTTTCATGTGGCTCTTGATTTCCATACGGATTTGACTCTCCTTAACGGGTTTTACTTCAAGTTGATTTTTGATGTCCTCATTTGTAATACAGTCTAGTTTAGTTACTCCTGATATAGTTCTCAGATATTTCATTTTCATGGCCTGTAATTTACTGGCTTGCCTTTGGTTTGTTACCCAGGTTTGTATATGATTAGTCTAGATTTTGTGGGGATGGTGCTATTCTTTGGGAAAGTTGTTATAATTTGATAGTATGTTCTAGCTGTAGCCTATGTCCTGTTGTTAATTTTCTCTTTAAACCCTCCTTTTGCTTCTATGATACTTCCCAGATATTTGAAGCTTTCTATCTGACCTGATCATTGTCTTGCATTTCTCTACGAAAAATTCAAACTAAAATTATTTTTTTTCCTTCCGGACAAATAATTTTTTTACAACTAAACCAGCAGTCCTAGATCAATCAAGTTTTGTACGGATATTAAGGACGGATGAAGGTACCAAAATAATAAATTATAATTGTCAAAAAAAATTGTTCATAAATTATTGACTCCAAATCCGAAAATTCAACCAAATTATTTTTTTCGTTGGGTTTTTTTTGGGACAAATAATTAGTTTATTATTAAACCAGTGGTATTAGGTCCATCAAACTATGTAGAATTATTAGGGAAGGCCGTAACTTGATAATAAAATTTAATTTGAAAAAAAAAATTGTCACTGAATCTAAAAATTCAAACTAAAATTATTCCTCTTTGAGCTCCTTCCCGACAAATTATTATTTCACTACTAAACCAGTAGTCCTAGATCAATTAAATTTTGTACGGATATTGAGGAAGGATGAAGATAACAATATAATAAATTATAATTGTCAAAAAAAATTGTTCATAGATTACTGACTCTCCGAGTCCGAAAATTCAAGAAAATTATTTTTCTCATTCGCTTCTTTTGGACAAATAATTAGTTCATTATTAAACCAGTGGTACTGGATCAATCAAACTTTGTGGGAATATTGAGAATGGCCGGAGGTAACTGAATGATAAAATTTAATAGCAAAAGAAAAATGTCACTGGATCTAAAAATTCAAACTAAAATTATTCCTTTTATGAGTTCCTTCCGGACAAATAATAATTTTACAACTAAACCAGTAGTCCTAGAACAATCAAATGTTGTGCGGATATTAAGGATAAATATCGTAGTATTCTTTTGCATCTCTTCTCTGGTGGTTTCAATTATAACCATATCATCTGTGAAAGGCAGATCAGATAAAGTCATTCTGTTAAGATTAAGACAGCCTACAGTTGTCTTTCTATTTTCTTCTGTTGTTTTCCAATATTTCATTCAAGTATATTATAAATGAAAGTGGACTCAAATTACATGTTCTTATGAGGTTCTTGGTGTTTTTGTACATATTTCGTATTGCCCCAGTCAGTTTATCTCCTATTCTATATTTATCGAATATATCCATAGTATTTTCCTATCAACTTTATCAAATGATTTTTCCATATCCTTCTGTTAGTTGTCTTATAATAAATATCGGATCTTGTGCACAATATTCTGTCTGAAGCCGCTTTGTGGTTCTTCTAGTCTATTTACTACTTTATTTTTGAGCTTAGTTAGAATTGCTTCATATATTTTTGTTGCTACTTGCAGTAGTGTCTCCTTTTTAGCGCATTTTTTGTAAAAAAGTGCTATTATATTCACTTTGGCTGTCTGGCTGGCTAGCTGGATGGCTAGCTGGCTAGCTGGCTGGCTGGCTGGCGTGACGCTGAGTTCTCAGCAACTATACTATTTACAGACTTGAAACTGGTACTAAATAAAAGTTGCTGTTCCGTAGGTTTGCACAAATTGCTTTGATTCAAGCTCAGTGATTGTGGAAGAATAAATTATTCAATTACTTGTTTCAAGTGAAACAATGCCCATAGATATATATGACATTAGGGATATGGCGACTAAAGTTTATTCAAGTAGATAGAAATTTAGTTACAACTTTAGCCGTGGGTGTCACTATTATTATGTACAGTTGTCTGTCCGGGATTCATTCAATGACTTGTTTGACGCGAATTTGGAGCTTATTAGAATTAATTATTATTATTGGATGAAAATTTATTTACTTTTGGTGTATTTTTTTAATATAACTTTGATAAAGATCAAATTATTATTTTAAGATACAGCACTTGACCTCCCGTCAGTCAATAACTAAACAATGAAGATTAAAAGGTATTTTCGAGTTTGTACATGCATAAATTATGTACCTATCAAATAGTCAACTTGAAATTAGTACTTAATGGAAGCTGCTGTTTTGTAAGTTTGCCCAAACTGCTTGATTTCAAGCTCAGTATTTGTAGGAGATGGTAATTTGAGAAATCTCTGAAGTAACAAGCATTCATGAGCAGTCAAAAATGCGCTTACATCATCTAGATGATTCTCCAATTTTTTTGGAAAAAAGCGCTATTATATTCACTTTGGCTGTCTGGTTAGCTGGCTGGCTGGCTGGCTGGCTAGATGGCGTGACGCTGAGCTCTCAGCAACTATACTATTTACAGACTTGAAACTGGTACTAAATGAAAGCTGCTGTTTCGTAGGTTTGCACAAATTGCTTTAATTCAAGCTTAGTGATTGTGGAAGATTAAATTATTCAATTACTTGTTTCAAGTGAAACAATGTCCATAGATATATATGACATTAGGGATATGGCAACTAAAGTTTATTCAAGTAGATGCAAATTTAGTTAGTTTAGCCGTAGGTGTCACTATTATTATGTACAGTTGTCAAATCTGTCCGGGATTCATTCAATGACTTGTTTGACGCAAATTTGAAGCTTATTAGAATGAACTATTATTATTGGATGAAAATTTGTTTACTTTTGGTGTATTTTTTTTATATAGCTTTGATAAAGATCATATTATTATTTTAAGATACAGCATTTGATCTCCTGTCAGTCAATAACTAAACAATGAAGATTAAAAGATATTTTTGAGTTTGTACATGCATAAATTACGTACCTATCAAATAGTCAACTTGAAACTAGTACTAAATGGAAGCTGATGTTTCGTAAGTTTGCCCAAACTGCTTGATTTCAATTGTGGGAGATGATAATTTGCGAAATCTTTGAAGTAGCAAGTATTCATGAGCTGTCAAAAATGCGCTTTCATTATCTAGATGATTCTTCAATTTTTTTATTATTGTTTTCTCCTAGTCTGATGGTATATTTCCCTTATTCCAAATTTTAATAAAAAGTACATTGAGCATCTCAGTGCCTTGTTCTCCAATATATTTTTGTTTGGGTTTAACTTCATCGTAGCCTAATGCTTTCCCAATTTTCATTTTATTTATTGCATCTTTAACCTCGTCTGTGGTTATTTCTTCTGGGTCTTTGATTACTTCTCCATTTATGTCAGTTGTATTTCCTTCTTTAGTGTTTTGTGCTGATTATGTTACCATTCGTGTCTCTTATTTGTTTTACAGGAAATCATATCTTTTTCTTAGATTTTTGCGGTCTTGTAGAACTATTTCTTGCTTTCTTTATAGTTCGTTTCCAGCTGCCTACTAAATTCATTCCATTTTTGTCTTTCAGGTCTCTGTATTAGTACTTTCACTTTCTTTCGTTACTGTTTATATTTGTCATATGCTGTCTGGTCTTTTTTATCTATATATTCTTCCCTTTTGTTTTTTGTCTCTCACTATTTGATTTCCTCGTACCACCAGAGCGTCTTTTTCTTTTTTGATGTAGTACTAGTTACGCCACAGAAGTCTGAAGATGTTTGTTGTATTATGTTTTTTAGCGTACTCCCTATTATTTCTGTTCCTAAGTTTCTATAATTTCCTAGCTCAGATACTTTTTCTTGAATTTTTTGTTGGTATTCCTCTCTTATCTGTTCATCCTTTAATTTGAATGTGAATGTGAAAGCTGTGGAACATGCAAATAATAAAAATTCTGAGATGTTTATTTGTCCCGCAGAAATTCAAATCTAAGAGTGGGTTTTGACACATCATTTTGGATCGGGAAGCAACTGTAGTCACGTGTTTTGTCTTAATTAGTACATGTCAGTATCGACGATTTCCAACTCGGTACATTTAAAGGTAGTCTTTGATGATAATGAAATGACTCAGTTACCTGAACAAATAAAATGAAATAAATTTCTTCTGCGGTCATGTGTTAAGTAAGTAAACGAGTCTCAGTTTTATCACTGTTCAAACGTGTAGCAATTAAATTTCAGGGGGTCCATGTTTTCAGCCACTTTTACTGACCAATTAGCTCGGATATTTGTTGAATCTAAATGTCAACTTGTACTCTGGACTCCCTTGTGAGTTCGATAATCGATATCTTTGCTGGTCGAATTGTTAGGTTACTAAACAAAACTCTTAATTGATGTCCCATTGAGAGATTAAGTGTACCAAATTAAGGTGTGCTCGTCAATACAGTAGCCAAATCCACGGTAGTTAGAATTTGGATCCCAGAGAAAAAAGCTCATATGGATTGATGATCCCACAGAGGTGGAAACTCTATAAAGGTTTTTAAGTACCTCTAGACCTTCCAAAATGCAATTTTCTGCTTTGATTTGTAAACATCTGTAATAACAACGAAATTTGTACCCTTTCCAATATTTTCTGGTTTTGGAAATAGTTAATAGTTCAATGATGCTAAATCATGGAAATGTAGTGGATGATCAGCCAGCTAAAAGCTTAATTTGTTAGGTTTCTGCACAGTTAACAACAGATTGTGAACAGATCCATCATCGTTAAAAACAGTAGTACCTTTTTGTTGCGTTTTCCAGAATATTTTCACAAAATTATAGCCTCTACTTCGAAATCTTCTGAAGTAGAAGGTCCTAGGCACGAACTCAGTGTGCCTTATGGATTACTCGGCGCTGGATATGAGCCAGCATGTTTCTATCCTTCCAACAATCTTTTTATTTTTGGAATATTACGAAGAGCTCAACGACAAAGCGACTACAAATCAACCATGTTATAACTTCCATTAATTTTAGATCAGAGCTTGAGGGGTCAATTTTAATTCGTAGAAACAGCTTCTTGACGTCATTTTAGAGACTTTCGTCCCATATACCACCTAACGGACAATTGGAGAAGTGATTCAATGTCGTTATCGTTGAAGACAGTCTTCTAAAAGTACGAGACAAGTTTGCTTTCTTTATCCAAGCCATTAAACTTTTTGTCATTCTGTGACAAAAAGTTCAATGGCTTGGACGTATTTAAGATGGTCAAATGCAACAATATCAATCCAACATGATGTATAATTGATGAAATTAATTAAATTGCCGAAACCGGTCGTTTGACACTCAATAAAAAAAACTAAAAGTTTAAAATAAAGAGACCAAAGGTTAAGACGTTATTTCTAATATCGTGGAGACTTCCTGGTAACCTTCAATTCAAAATACTTTATGGAGTACAACATTTCAAACATTAAGTTAGTTTCTTGAGCTCTATGTACTTCTTTGACATTTGTATAGCATCAAATATTACAAAACTTGAAATAATAATGTCTTTAATTCGATTTTTTGTATAATATCAATATCTCACTCCGTAGTTGGCAAATTTAAGACTCTTCTAAATCATTTATTACGATTTGGTCAAGTTCCAAACACTGTGTGCCAGGAAATTTATAAAGAATCAAGAGTTACCGCATTCCAAAACAAAACGATGAAATCTCTATTTCTGCTTGAACTAACCAAGTGAGATTTCTAAAACGAAAGAGGAAATGGTCCCGTTTTTCCGGGCATTCTCAAGTGGATATATAATTTCATTAGGGCGTCGAGTTTCAAATTATGTAAGGATGTTAGAAAGATCTAACTTGATTTAGACGTGCACACTGGCAATCTGATTTTTGTGGAGACACGGTTACTATCCGAGATTATTTGCAGAGGAAATTCAATTAGCGAAAATTGTCTCACTCTGTTCAAACTCCAATGAATTCATTCATTTCCCTTTATTGTAAAAGGAGCTCCATTTTTCATACAGTCCTGAAATATGAAAGAAATTGAAATTAGAGGTAATTAGCTTTTATTATAATAAATTCCTTGTAAGTTTCGTCAAAAATTGTGATGATTGAGCTATAAAATGTTCCTATATGATCCCCACGATATAATCACGAGCACAAACAAGAAGTAAATCAAGATATCAACGTGAAAACACGCTATAAATATTATATTTCTTTCACTTTATTACTGTGGCGTAAATCCTAAGCTACAGCGATGAAATATCTCCCACAGTTAATTCAACTGTTGAAAAAATAACTCCAAAATTCCGGTATTAAAACCGTATCCCGCGTTTATCACACCATAAAATTCCCTATCCTTGCGGCTTAAAGCAGAAGCCTTCAATAGAAGCCAGGGATTTTTTCTCAGTGAAAATTATAGCCGACAAAAATAAAACATTAAGACAAAGGTTTTCAGGAGGCGAGGTCCAGAGTTATTGTTCCCCGGGAGATAAATACTTGTACTATGTTTTGTCTTGTTGAAATATGTGTAACTCTCTTTTATTTTGACTCTTGTTATCTTAGATGTAAAAGCTTTCAAGTAGAGATGGTTTGTTCTAGAAAATTACGAGCTTAAGTTTACTTTGTAACAAAACATTTAGACTCGTCTCCATGGAGATGGGTACACGCTTCCTAAACAAAGGCAATTATTTCAACACGGAAATGAAAGCTCTGGAAGAAAATATCCATCAGAACTCATACATAAAATATTTGAAGACAATTGGCATTAATGTTCTTTGAATGTATTTCCAATTTTCACTTCTCCAAATCCCTACGAATGAAAGGACAAATATATGCATTTTAAAGTCTCCTAAGACGATTTCCAGAGTAAAGTTTCACAATAGGTCTCTTCTGAAGAGAATACTGTAATATTCAGCTGTAAGAAGACTGATGGTCAAGCCTTCTAATATTAATTAGAAGTTTCATGTGAGCGGTTCTCAGGATAAAGTTTGATTTTAATTTTAATGATTCTTCTGGGAAATTTGCAATTTTCTGATATTTAATATTACATGAGCTTGATGTATTTTCTATTTCATAGTTCACCTTTCAAAACTTATGAGCTTCATGAAATTTTTAACATATTTGCATTAGGTACGTGAAAGTTTCATGAAACTATTATATTATTCATCATTTTTGCATCCAAATTTCTTTTATGTCAATCATGATAAACTATATTCTCCGTAGAATGACGACGCGATGCAAAATACGATTTTCAAGTCAATTTTGGCTTTACTACGTCAACATGATGTATACAAGAGATATTCAAACTACTGTGCATTCGATTTGAATGCTCAAACATATAAAGTAGAACATTTTGAGCGTTGGCTTAACCCAACTCTAAAAACAAGACATAACTGAATATTTTTTATACTAAAACATAGATGAAACGATTTTCTACCAGCTGCAGATATTCTCGGCGATAAAATAGGATTAATTGTGGCAGAATTTCCGAATTGAATGATGATATTGGTTAAATTCTATCGCCGTTTAAAATTCAATTCTGTTTTATGTTTCCTGTCCATGTATATTCATGATTTCGCACCATATTTCGTGAATTAATACAGGAACCCCCCTAGAAGCCAAAATGGAAATTTTCTGCTTTAATAAAGGACGTAGGTAACATAGATCGCACGTTTGGTGACAATTATTAATTCCGAAACGCCCTTCGTTCAAAAATTTTGATAGATGGAAATTGAGTATCCTAAGTAATAAGCAGTTTGATTTATCCAAAACATGCAGTAATTACAGTATTTATAGTACAAAAAATATATTTTCATAAACAGTTTGATGCGTGAAGTCTGAGTATGAAGAGGAAACTTGAAAATAATGTAATTAGATATCTAGTATCACTGCACTTAAAAGCCAAGTGCCAAATTTGAACGAAATCGGAGACATGACCCATTTTTTGCTGGAGTTACACCAAGGCTGCATCACCCTCCCAAAACAAATTATAAGAATCAGAAGATTGCGTTACGCATACTTTCACCTCAACTCAATTCAGTAGACTCCAAATCAACACAAAAAATTTGAATACGAGTCCCTGCGCATGCATAATTTTCATTTTAATAACTTATGAATATCATGATGAGGCGACATCTTTATTAATCGAAAATACGTCGCTATTCCAGTATTTATTGTATAAAAATGTAATTTCTTATAGACTAGAAAATTCCCAACCATCTTGTAGCTATATTTCTTTCAACATTTATAGAAAAGCATCATGCAATTATTTGATCACTTGTGATCCTATACGACTCTTGATATTGTAATGTTCATTGCTCTTAAAGAATTGTTTATTGCTTAGATAAAAATCACTATTTAAAGAATAAAAAAAAAAATAGAAGTTTTATTCTTCGAAGTATTACTAAATAAACACCATACAATAAAGCCACCAGTATTTATTCACAACAACTTATTTATTTATCACGCTCTAAATTGTACTATATTTCACTATTTACTGTTCCTCAATCAGGTTGTTCGCCCTTATATATACGAAAACCAAACATCTAGAAATTTCTACGTTATTCTTGAATATCGCTTGGCGCGACGTAAAGAGAAAACAACAAGGACAAATTCAGGGCCTATTTAGTTTTTACGAATTATGACACTTTCGCACGTTACAATATTATTGGTCTAATATTGAAGATTTTCTCGCAGATGCCTTCAAATTTGAATCTTAGAATAAGATAGCCAGTATCACTGTCCTTGAAAATTTATGAACCAAGTCTGAACGAAATAGGAGACATGACCCATTTTTTGCTGAAGTTGCACCCTCCCAAAACAAATTATGAAAAACAAAAAACTGCGTAAAGCATGCTTTTGCCTCAATTAAACTCTGTAGATTTTTAAATCTGCACATAAAATTTGAATACAAGTCCTTTTGCATGCACAATCCTCATTTAATTATAAATTGAATGTAGTGATAAGATTCATCAAAAATTTGCTGTTATTACAGTATTTATAGTATATAATAACTTGGCGAAAAAAGTATAAGATTCACACAGTAGGCAGTAAAAGTAACACTTTACAGACTGTAAACTGTCAATAAAGTCGTAATTTTAGAGTCAATCGACAAAAAAGTAAATTTCCAAATAGATTTTGGTCCGTGAAGTGAAAGTATTGTCACAAATATGAAATATTTGTAGTAATTAGTTCATATAATTATTTATTTGAATTTGTTGTAACCGTAATCCTAGTTAGTATTGACAAGGTCGATGTTCAATTGTCGGACATGATTGACAGGCTATGGTCACTAGATGTTCGGTGGTTGCCAGGCAACAACTATTAGACAATTGAATGTTGGCCCATTGTCGGCTTGGGTATATAAGAGCGTAAGCTAGGAGAGGCAGTCAGTCAGTCACTGATTCACTCAGAATTTTATAAGATTGTGTTAGGCATACTTTTACCTTAATTCAACTTTAAAGACCTCACTTATGCACACAAAATTTGCGTAGGAGTCCTTTTGTATGCACAACCCTCATTTAATTATACATTGAATGTAGTGATAAGATGACACTTTGATTGATCAGAAATTTGATGTTGTTACAGTATTTATAGTGCATAAAGTAAATTTTTCAATAGATTTTGGTTGCGAGTGTAAATATGAAGAGGAAATCCAAAAATTCAGAGCCATTTCTTAGTGATAGTTTCACAGAACAACAAAACACACGATTCCTGATAGTAATATTTATATATACAAGAATAATTCTCCTGCAAAAGACTTTAGATTATTTGGATAATGAATAAAGTATCCAGCTTTGTCCCACATCAGAACAAAATCGGCGACATGACCATGGCCTACTTCCCCGACCATAAATTTCATGGCCAGTTTCATCGCTGTTCCAGTTTAGTATCGCATCAATTAATTGTATATTTCAAAGTGAAAGCAGTCATGGTCAAAGTGACAACTGTCATTGTCAAAGTGGCAACTGTCATTGTCAAAGTGACAGCTGTCATTGTTGAAGAAACAGATGGTGGTTATATTTTAGTCCTTACATAAAATGAATATTTTTGAAAATCAAGATAGACCGCGGTACAGAGCCCCTTTCTCCGGATTATTAACACTCTTTTGAAACTTTGTGAGTGGCTTCATTTTGATGAGTCCGACAACTTTTTTATCTGCGAAAATCTTTGAAACTGCTGCATTTTCCATCGAACAGCCTAAAAAGACGTCGATTCTATGATTTATTCTTGATCAATAACATCACTCTCTTTTATAGTTCAATCGTAAGATAATAATAGCAAAAACACACACAATATTTTGTCCGACAAAAATATTGCGGCGTTCGGCGTAACCCCATCTCCAACATGTCAAAATTACAAGTTTTGTTAGGTTATTAACATTCTGTTGGAATTCTCAGTACTATCAAATAAACATTAGTGAAGTTGAGTGGTGATATTGTCCGATGAAATTTCTGCTGCATATTTTCAGTCCGAAGCTCTGAAAATGTCAATTCTATGAGTCTGGTTTGCTGATTAACACTTGTCGGACAAAAATCATACATATAGGTGAGTATATTTCTTGATCAAACAATATATTGTCCGACAAAAATAGTGCGCCGTTTCGCCAGTCCGAAAATAAAAAGATAAGAAGTAGCATTTTCTGTGTTTGTATGCGCACAATATTGAATCTACCTTCGAACCAAGTTTCGTACATTTGTGAGATCAAAAATAATATCCTCTAAATATCTACGTCTTTATTTCTATAACTAGATCCATAGCGATTTTTCATTCGCAAAAATTTTTTCTTATGTTTTCTCCACAATATAGTGCAACATGTAAAAAAAGGAATTAAAGAAATATATTGATGTAAAACTGAACAAACAATTTGAAAATATCATTATTATAGAGAAAATTTTCTAAGGAAAGCGGAAAATTGGAAGCAGATATGATACAAGAAACATAAAAACATGCTTAGAAAAAATTGTTTCAACACTAGAAAACCTATCGAAATGAATTTTTCCATACGATTCTAAAATATTGATATCTCAAAAATTTCCAAGAATAATGGGAAAATTTGAAATCAAGTTTTTATAGTTTATAGTTTATATGAAAGAATACATGCTTTGGAAGAAAATCGTTTTTGAAGCAAATATTCAATTTAATCAGTATCAGATTCATCCGTTGATGAATTTTCACCATTTGCACGAAAGCCATATTCATTGTCTTCAGTAGTGCTACTGTCATCCTCATCCTCATTATTATCTGAGTCTGTAATAAAAACTGAAATATATATTCAAATGAAGTAAAGTATATTTATGAACTAATAACAAGATCACATAGGGTCCGAATCACCAATCTCGATGACACTTGTAGATATGTTTCAAATATGAAAAAGATGCAAAGCGTAGATGTAGAGACTATAACTAGGTAGAAGAAGATCATTCTTCCTAACTTCTATGGTATTACATTGGAGAATATTACGGTACTTATCTTTAGAAATCGATTTCAACATATCATTAGTGACCATTTGCGAAATAGGTTTTTTGAATTTTTTATTAATATGCAGCAGATATTTTGTCGGACAATCATACCAATGTTTTCTGTATATCATTCCAAAGGGGAAAACATTTTAAATAAATGAGTGTTAATCAGCAAACCAAACTCATAGAATTGACATTTTCAGAGCTTCGGACTGAAAATATGCAGCAGAAATTCTATCGGACAATATCACCACTCAACTTCACTAATGTTTATTTGATAGTACTGAGAATTCCAACAGAATGTTAATAATCTAACAAAACTTGTAATTTTGACAAGTTGGAGATGGGGGTTACGCCGAACGCCGCAATATTTTTGTCGGACAAAATATTGTGTGTGTTTTTGCTATTATTATCTTACGATTGAACTATAAAAGAGAGTGATGTTATTGATCAAGAGTAAATCATAGAATCGACGTCTTTTTAGGCTGTTCGATGAAAAATGCAGCAGTTTCAAAGATTTTCGCAGATAAAAAAGTTGTCGGACTCATCAAAATGAAGCCACTTACAAAGTTCCAAAAGAGTGTTAATAATCCGGAGAAAGGGGCTCTGTACCGCGGTCTAAGAGTTCTTTTCTAGATCTTCGAGGTCTCTAATTCATTGGAACTTACAGTGTAATTTGAAGATGGTAGCGTGGATTCTACTTATTATTTATTTTTGATATCTACTATGCTTATCTCCCCAAGAGCTTAAAATTAATACCAAACTAGACATCATTTAAATGATTTATGAAAGAAATAATTGACAATCGTTTGACACTTCTATTAGAATTATCTCCGCAAGAACTTTAATTTGATACCAAACACGATAGAGCCAAATTATTTATTCTAAAAAAACAATTGACGAACGTTTGCATGTGATGTCGAAATATGAGTGATAATAATACTAATTTTACACTATGATTCTCATTATCTATTTTCTTCGGAAAAATATAATGAATTTTAAATTTTGATTATAACAAATGAACCGCTGATAATTTAAAAAATGTTTCATGTGAATATTGTGCCAAATCAATCAAAGATTAATCTCAGTCATTTCATATTTTATGATAGATACTACCGTTTATAAAATAAATAGAAAAAACTAAAAAGTTCCGTCAGTAAAGTTTTAGTACCACTGGTGAAAAAAACTTATCTACAAACTTGAACCTAGCTTTTTGATGAAAAACGTGAATATAAAATTTCAATCGAAAATTCGTACGCGTTTACAAGTTATCGTGCTTCCAGACAGACTGACTTTTTTTAAATTGTTTTTCGGGTTCAGTAGGGTCTAAAACGTAAAGATTCATCAAAATTTTGAACTGTCAAAAAATCACGATTACAATAATAGACAGGAAATTTACGAATTTGAGAACATTTTGGGAGACAACAAGCACACGTCTGTCCACTTGCAATTCTGCACGACTCGTATTAAGTATACTAGACCTATTTTCCTGCAGAACATTCGGAAAACATGAAAGTATCAATTATTCATGAAATTGTATTTTAGTATCGAAGCCAGTATTTGAATGTTTAATAACGTTTAAATTGAAATCAATAATTCTACATATCCTGAAGGTGTTTTATATCAAAAATAATTGTATGTTCATATATTATTTAATGATAATTTATTTATTGTCTCATTATGTGAGAAAAAATTGGTTAACAATTATGACAATCGAACAACAGCCCTAAAAAAACCCAAACAGTGTTAGATTAAAACAGATAAATATTTGTTTGTAATATTTTCATGATTACACACTCTGAATAATTGGAATTAGCAGGAATTACTTGGGAAATAGCCATTACACAAATGTTCGATTGTAATTCAATATATCAATAATTCAGCAGAATGTAATAATCACAAATACATCAAAATTTGTTTGGTAATGAAATCACATAAAAGAAAATTGTTATTGTCATAATATGCGTGCTGATGAAATTATTTTATAAATGAAAAGTAGAAAAATTATACATTGTACGTTATTATTTCTGAACATTTTCGATATGCTCATGATAATATATAATTCAAAGTGCTTTGGGCAGGATTAGTATTCAAACATTTATTCAAAACATAGTTTGTGTTATGGAAGGAAAATTTATAATGAATTAAAAGTTTGAATATCAGGACTGTTTTACCTTTTGTTGTCGCTTTGGGCTGATTCGTTCCTGCTTTTCCCTGTTCGCTACCACATACGTTAGCACATCCGGTATCGAACTCACGATTATTATTTCAGTTGAATCAAACAGTTTCCGGTATAGAGACAGCAAATCCTGCTATGCAGGCCTCGATAACAGCGCAGTCTGTTTTACCGATATGACAAACCGAAACGTGAAGGGAGCAATTTTGTGGTATAAGGGGTAGGACGAAGAACAACATGAAATTATAATATAAAAATTGCAAGGCTATTGATTTTATTTCGAATAGGTAAAGTCGAAGAGAAATATTTTTACTATTGAATTATTTCAATTTAACAGCATTCAAGTCACAAATTACCCACAGACTTAAAGCCCCATCAAACTGACAGAATTTTATTTCCGAATCAATTTGCAATTAATGTGTAACTAAAGCCTGGTTTACAACCGAGGGTAACATGACATCTTTTACGGTAAAAACATAATAAATCCTAGAAAAGTAGAGCATTTTCACCGCTAGTGTTATTACCCTGCATTAAATCTCTGTCGTACATAAAACTTTTATTGTGATTTGCGATGGCACTACTGGGTATTTTCAACTGGAGATGTGATGAGGATTTTTATAGTGAATATACTAAAAATTTCATCTTAGATACTGAAATAAATTTCCGGGAAAAGTGAAGACACGTTTAGTTGAAATTTCTTAATTTATATTTGATTTTGCGTTGATAGTGAAGAAACGTTCACACAAATTCTGACCTTTCTTGTAATATGAAAACTTATTAAGGAAGCTCCCAGCGGACAACTTATTAAAAACTTCACTTAATGCATATGAACAATAATTAAACTACAATTGAAATTTTCTTTGAATTCCCCATAAAATTGTTTCCCTACATAGATAAGCCCTCAGGAACAAAACAGATGTTATCCTCTATAAAATGAACAACGTTTAATCTCACTTAATAATAATTAATGTAAATGAAAGCTGTTTTATACTTAAGACAGCAACATTTGCGTGCTGTGTGATATTTTTCTTTGATACACATACATGGCTCATTGCATGCATGAAAACCATTGTGGCACACACACTCAAGAGAGTAAGTGAATGTTATTTTTGTAACACGTGCTTTGCGTGTCGCGTATGTAGAATTGCGTTATTTATTTATAATTTATTATGCGATAAATGCTGATATTTTCAGCGAAATCCATTTGTTTCAACAAACTGTTGGATTTGTAGCAAGTGAACCAAAATAAAAACATGGAGCTTTGTTCCTTTGTGATTTATGCTCCAAGATCATTCATGATGAATGTACAGGGAAAAATCCTCTAAATCCTATTTGCCAGATCCCTTAGAGACTGGGAAAATCAGTTATCCATTTAGGCAATTAAATTGGAACCAATCAGTGGAGCGATTATCAACCTATTGGGAATTCCAAAATGATTTCCGATCTGTTTCAGTCTTGAATTAAGGGATTTCGTCCAATTTCAGGGAATTAAATGAGTAAACAGCTATTGTTCCTTTGGAGAAATATCCCAATAATTGTTTCAAGCAATCTTCAGCTGCTCTTGATTTTTTTTATTGTGGAACAGTTATTGTACTTCCTTACAATGTTTCTGTTGAAAAAATAATTTTTATCCAATACTAAAATACACTGGACGAATTTTCTACTCCAAGCCAAGAAGCTGATGTGGCATCATAGTGAAGCGCTTCCGAATTTGTAATAATTAAAAAAATGGAAGAATCATCTAGATGATGAAAGTGCATTTTTGACAGCTCATGAATGCTTGTTACTTCAGAGATTTCGCAAATTACCATCTCTCACAATTACTGAGCTTGAAATCAAGTAGTTTGGGCAGACTTACGAAACAGCAGCTTCCATTTAGTACTATTTTCAAGTTGACTATTTGATAGGTACATAATTTATGCATGTACAAACTCAAAAATACCTTTTAATCTTCATTATTTAGTTATTGACTGACGGGAGGTCAAATGCTGTACCTTAAAATGATAATTTGATCTTTATCAAAGCTATATAAAAAAAAAATACACCAAAAGTAAACAAATTTTCATCCAATAATAATAATTCATTCTAATAAGCTTCAAATTCGCGTCAAACAAGTCATTGAATGAATCTCGGACAGATTTGACAACTGTACATAATAATAGTGACACCTGCGGTGAAAGTTGTAACTAAATTTTTATCTACTCATCTATGGGCATTGCTTCACTTGAAACAAGTAATTGAATTATTTAATCTTCCACAATCACTGAGCTTGAATTAAAGCAATTTGTGCAAACCTACGAAATAGCAGCTTTTATTTAGTACCAGTTTCAAGTCTGTAAATAGTATAGTTGCTGAGATCTCAGCGTCACGCCAACCAGCCAGCCAGCCAGCCAGCCGTCCAGCCAGACAGCCAAAGTGAATATAATATCGCTTTTTTCCAAAAAATGCGCTAAAAAATCAGTTGTTACAAAATTCCAATAAATTGTGATTCTTATTTGCTCCTTCTACATGAATAATTAATCTCTCATTTTACCAATCATGCCGAAAACGCCAAATTATGGCTACTAATGTACAAAGTATACAGAAAATAAAAAATCACTATCATTCTTTATAAGAAAAATTATAAATATCTCTAAAGAAATTACACTAAATATTTCTGACTGAACCAATGATTCAAAAAATTTGAACTGTTGGTACTAACGTACGATAAATACAGAAATATTATTGTGGAAACAAAAAGTTCCAATGGCAGGGCAAGACCAAAATTTGAAGTGAGCAAGGAACATTCTGCGAGGCCCTCTGGTGACGCAAGAAGCAATGTTATAATTAAGGAAACAGTTAAAACATAGTTTTTTACTACTAACTTTATTATAGTAGAGACAATGCAAATTAAACTATATTCTTAGACTAAAATTAAAGAAACAAAAATTTTGCTTTTAGCTTCACTAAGCTTTTCTTAAGGTAGTTCCCTCACGAGATAGTTGAATTAGGAAGTTGTTCAAATTTAGCAAACGTATTGTTTAACATGTGAACAACACTTCTTTAAAATTTGAACAAGTTTCACCATCCTGAATGCGAGGTATATATAATTGAAGTTGACTCATTTAACACGTAGCATATGGACCATGCATAGGCAAACAGCACATTATTAATTCTACCGTTAGAACTAAAATTAAGAAGTTTATGAAAAACAAGGAGGAGCTAAAGCAGGATATCACGGATATTGTAAAAAAAAATCAAGTTGATTGATCATCTAGTTTGACAGATATAATCTCGAGAAGTACTAAGATTTAGGTGCATACGACATATTTTTCAAGCGATTGAGCTAATGGTGGGGAACGGAACGTTGCCACGATTGGCCACGATCGTCGTTCTAACACGCACACATAAGAATGCGTCGTCTGTATAGGCAATCTTTTCTGTGTGTTGAGGCGAAGCCTGTATAGTTTCAACAAAAAGTTTACTCGCAATGTCAGTTCAAAAGAATTTTTAAAATAAATTTTACGAAAGCAAATGATATCTATCGTATATCTTACTGGCACCGAGTACGTATATATAGTATTAACAAAATTATGGATTATAATTTGAACAAATTATCAACCATTTTAAAATGCAAACGCTATGTAACTTTTGCTTGGGGCTGCCACAGAGGAACTACCTTAATGATTGTACCGTAATTCAGCTTAGATGCTATATCTGCTTCAATGGATAGAACTGCCAAAGCTGAAAGTCTTTCCTGACCCATCGTACTTCTCAAATAATTTTTTATTGGTTTTAATTTCGAAAAGCTCTTCTCAGAGGAGACTGTACTTACCGGTATTGTTAACAAAATCGAATGGACAATGTAAATATTTGGATAAATTTCTTTCCAGTTATTCTTCATTATGTACTGAAACAGTTCTTCTATATCTTTAATGAAATCAGATACATTTAGGATCATAGTTTATAATTCTTCATATAATTTGTGAGATTGAAAGTCACTACTTTCACCCACTCGCAGGATCGTTTGTAAATCCTGAAAGTTTTTTATTATTTGCTTTTACTAAAGTGACAAATATTGCTCAATTTTTGAAATATGTGACCTAAATATCCTGAAATTTATATATTCTAAGATAAAATATATCAAGAAGAATCGATTCTGATAAGTTTTGTTCCTATAAACATCATAAGGATGCTACGATCGCACGCTGTATTACTTGAGTAACGGACGGAGGAGAGAATAGCCGTATCAGAAGCACACACTGTTTGACTCTGTATCTCCTAAGCAAATTGAGATAATTGAAGTGTGTAAAAAAAACTCGTATTCTACACGATTCATTCTAATGTGATAAGCATTATTATTGGAATATTTAAAAAAATTCAAATACCATTACCTGATAAATAACGTTTAGAGTTTGTAGTTGTACCTTTTGACTCAATTGAGATAGACAAAATGTGTGGAAAGTATTGTGATCTTCATACTTAGATGTAACGCGATGAAGAGTTTCATCAGAATAGAGAGTTTTTGCAAGCCACCGCTAATGAAAGGTTAACGCTAACGTCAAAAACGATTTTCTTTGTGCATCCGTACTGAAATTGACAAATAAGTTCATTGTGATGTTATTCATGTCTGCTAATGCTTGAAGTTTCTTGTGAGTACTTTCTGATTCAAGCTAGCATTATTAAACAAGCATCCCTCAGAAAATTAGTTTTTTACGTTAGCGTTATCGTATCAATAGAGAATTTTTGCAAGCCACCACTAATGAAACGTCAAAAAAGATTTTCTTTGAGCACCGTTACTGATTTTGACGGATAAATTCATTGTTATGTTAGCACTATTGTGCGAGCATTTCCTAAAAAAATGGTTTTCTATGTTAGCGTCATCGTATCAATAACGTAGGCTTGAAAAAATTTTCTATTAGCGGAGGCTTGCAAAAACTCCCTAATATCTTCAGAAATACAAATATCATCGATCAAAATTCAATACTCACTAAAATCGACTATTGTTTTTGACTGTATGTCAGAATAAAACGAGGAAAAAAGGACTACTTCTGGTGTTTTTTCATTCCCCAATATTACCTTCCAATTGTCTATCAAATTTTGAAGTTAGATAATGTTTTATTCACATTTTTAAAACAGAAATATCTTGTCAGTTCAGTTTCTAAGGCATTTTTATTGATTTTATTCAATGTGTTGGACAACATGCTCCTTACAAACTTAAATTATCTTGTTTCATCCAGAAGATGCAGCAACAAGCATTGTGCTACTATAGTAGTCGATTTTAGAAATATTATTGAGTATTGAATTTCAATCTATCATATTTGTATTTCTGAAGATATTTTGATGAAACTCTCCATCGCTTTACATCTGAATATGTAGATCACAATACTTTCCACACATTTTGAATTTCCCAATTGAGTCGAAAGATACAGCTACAAACTCTAAATGTCATTTATTAGGTAATGGTATTTGTATTTCTTGAGATATTTGAATAATAATTTGTATTACACTAGAATAAACCGTGCAGAATCCGATTTTTTTTACAGACTTCAAATATCTCAATTCGTTCAGGAGATACAGAGTCAAACAGTGTGTTCTTCTGATTCGGTTATTCTCTCCTCCGTCCGTTACTCAAGTAATACAGCGTGCGATCGTTGCATCCTTATGATGTTTATAGCGACAAAAATTATCAGAATCTATTCTTCTTGATATATTTTATCTTAGAATATACAAATTTCATTATATTCAAGTCTTATATTTCAGAAACTGAGTAATATTTGTGATTTCAGAAAGAGCAAATAATGAAAAACTTTGAAGATTTACAAATGGTCCGGAGAGTGGGTGAAAGTAGTGACTTTCAATCTTACGAATTGTATGAAGAATTACAAACTATGATCCAAAATGTACCAAACTTTATTGAAGATGTTAAAAAACTGTAAGAAATTTACCCAAATATTTACATAGTCCATTTGATTTTGTTAACAATACCACCGAAAGAAGCTTTTCGGAATTAAAACAAATAAAAAATAATTGGAGAAGTACGATGTTTCAGGAAAGCATAAGCTGAATTACGGTACAATCATTAAGAAGTTTAGTGGAGCTGAAAGCAATTCTGCTTCTTTAATTTTAGTCTAATGCCTGTATTACACGATACAATTTATTGGTCAATAATTTTCAAAAGTTGACCTTCAATTTATTCTTGAGTGTAATATGTCCAAAATTTCCACAATTTTTTCTTGACCAATAATTGATCAAGTTATTTTTGAAATGGCTCTATTTTTCACCAATATTCTGGGGTATTCCAGGGAGATTTTGTCGTTGCCAACATTACTCATATTAGTTATTTCGCGTCAAATGATAATCTTAGTGTTGACAAAGAATTTATATAATTTTATATACAGTTGCCTTCAGTATATTAATTTTTTGTCATCTCTACTATCTCACTTTCTCTCGAACCACACTTTTTGGAGTTACGTCAAAAATTATAAGTTGGTAGTTCTGATTTTTCTTGACGAAAACTTGTATCGTGTAATATGGTAAAAAATATTTTTGAGCTCGACAATAAATTGTTGAAAAATTGACAGAAAACTTGGTCAATTTATTGTTCAATAAATTGTATCGTGTAATACAGGCATAAGAATATGGTTTAGTTTTCATTGTCTATACTATAATAAAGTTAGTAGTAAAAAGCTATGTTTCAATTGTTTCCTAACTTATAGCATTGCTTCTTGCGTCACCAAAGGGCCTCGCAAAATGTACCTTGCCCACATTAATTTTTTGTCTTTCCCCGTCATTACTTTTATCACTAATTTCTGATCAAAATCAATTTTATCTATTCTTGTAAGAATGAGAATCATTTTTTGACCAAATCAGTGATTCGAAAAGTCCCAAATTGTGATTATTGATGTGCGAAGGATGCACCAATTTAACATCAGAAACAACAGTGTTCTATCATTCTTTGTAACCAATTTCTGATCATAATCATGTACTGTTTGCTTCCTCAACAGTAATAAATAATTTCTGACTGAAAAAGTGAATAAAAATAATTTAAATGGTCTATAATGACGTGCAAAATACACTAAAATAATATACTGAAAACAAATTGGAACTATAATTTTTTGTAACAAAATGAGAAATTAATCAATTTTTGCTGTAGCGCAAAATGTGTTTGTATACAAGAAAAAACAATTTTCCATTGTTCCAATTGTGTATCAAAATATTACATCAATACCACAAACTCTGAAAAAATCTGAATACAAATTCCTACATTTCCATTGTTAAAACTGTATATCAGCTTCAGTTTTGTGCGAAATACTTCCTCAAACTAATGATCCGTTCTATATACAGCTACAGATTTGATTCCCGATTCGATTTCTTTTCACACAAGAACCACGCAGTGTGTACAATGGCTTTTGAATCGTATCATTCAATACTCTGTGTTGAAAATCTCACCTCTGTTGTGAACACAATACTCCAGATACTCTAGAAGTTATTTTCAACCCTTAGGTTGGTGGTTGGGGGTGCTACACATTGAAGGAGTTAGAAGAGTTGCAGAAATTTTGCTAATTTGCAGGATATATTTGAAGGCTCTTTAAAGAGGAACATTAATGGTATTCGATCATCAATTTCAAAAATAATTCTTGGGGTTCAAAGTGCACTTGAGATATAATTTAGATGGAATTGAAATTAATTATGGAATCTGTATGCATCCTATTAGAGTTAGGTACCCTCAAACTCTCAATAATGGATGAAATATTAACTGAATCAATTATCAAGTTGAACTCGACATCCATTACTATCTGCAAACTCTATAAAATTAATTTAGTCACTTTACAAACCCTTCAAACTTCTCAAATGTGTTGTACCTTAATCTAAGATTTACTTATAAGTACTCTAGATCCTGGAAGACTGAATGCCCAAGTACATGTGTTCAAATCTTCACATTCCGGGCTCCGGTGGCGTCTTTGCAGGGTTGTAGGCGAGGTTAAGTCTTTTATTTACGCCTACGGCTTTTCTGTGCTACGCTGCAAATTTCTTTTGACGTAAGTTCTTACTTTATGTAGGGAAAGCAACATAAATGGCAAGAAGAGAAAATAAAGTTGATATCTCATGAGCAGGCGATGAAATTAAATTGAAATTTACGCATCGTTCTCTTCCAGTCCCTCGCAGTTAGCAAAAACATTCATGTATTTTTTGAACCACTGATTCAAATATAAATTTCTACATTTCCACATGGAAACTAGATGTTTTTTGTGTTTATTTGACATCTACATTAAATTGCGTTTTCTTAAAGATGAGCAGATTATTCAAGCCAGAAATTTTCGCAGGGTTCGAAACAAGTGTTCAAATTGAATCATTCGAGCCTTTGGCTCTTAGTTTCAACCACAAGTTGACATTTAGACTTTAAGAATAACCTAACAAACAAATCAAAATCAGAATTTAGGTAACAAAACATGACACCACGTTTTGAAATAATAATTCGGAATATGCAAAGCTTCTCCTTGGGTGGCATCCCGTGCACTATTGATTTTCATCCCCTATGTGCATATTTTAATCTATAAATTCTTTCTACCTTGTCCGTAGCTTAAAAAAGAGCGAATATTAAATACAAAGAGAGAGAGAGAGCGATTCTACTTTGCACTGAAGTAAAGTGACTATTCTACAGTGAAATATGTAATAAAGGAAATTTTTTCCACGGTGACATTTGCAGAATATGTTGCTTGATCTTTCAATGTAGATGGGCTGCAACAAACAGGCAAATGGGTACTTACAATGTTTAGATATAATATCATGGAAGTTGTTTCAACAACGACGCTGTTAGGGAAATAGGTTTTATGTTGTTGGTTTCCTTGAAAATGAGTTCTAGTAAATAAACTAGGAAAATATGTTAAGTAAACTATGGAATATCATAACGCTGCATGTGGAGAGGAAACAATTTGGATAGAAGAGAGAAAATAATTAAAAGCTTTACAAGCATGGAAATTCTTATTGGATATCTAAAGTTTCTATCATATTCCGTACCAATTTTTATTTTTTCACGTATAGAAACTTAATTAAAATAAAAATTGAATAATATTATACATAAAATAGAATCTGATCAAATATGCGTCGTTTCCAACAAATTTACGCTTAAATCAACAAAATTACGTATTCTGAAAATTCTAATTCACTAATCGATTCCAATTTCATGGAATTATCCATGCTTTAATCTGAATAATTCATTTTGTTATCAAATATCTTATTCAATCTAGTTTTTGATACTGCTTCATTTATTATTTAAATTTAAATTGCCAGCCACGGCTTAACACAATTCGTAAAATGGAGCAGTTATAATGAAACAATTAAAATTTAATATCTCTTATGCTGGATTGTTCTAGAGTCTTCATTGTATATCCGCCTTCTTATATTCATATTTTATTCATAGTGGGTATGAAATTCGAAAAAAAAATTATGTATTTATATATTGGGAACTAAATTAAATTCTGTCTAGCAAAATATTCCCTCCAGTGATTGATACACTTTTGAATTCGTTTAATCAATTCAAAAACAGGCATTTTAGTCTTCTCACTGCACAATCGAAATTACTATTTGGAAGGCACGCATTGCTCCTTCCGGCGACTGGAAATATTAACCACACAGTCAGTGCTTTACCTTATAACCTCAGATAGTCCTAGAGACTCGGATCAAGACTGTACAAAGCATGATCCAATAATCCTAAATCTTTTTGGAGCTGAGAAATCATTTTGACAAACAAATGATTGTATATCAATAACCATTTATCATTATCTGATTCTGTAAAAAAATTGTAGCTATACATGACCTCGTTTTGAGACAAACGTTGCAACTAACTTCAATTTGGACAGTTGAAGGCATGCATTCGTTCTTCTTGTGACAAATTGTTAACGACACAACCCATTCCTGACCTTAGAATCGTAAAATACTCTCTAGGACCTAATTTGAGACTTGAGTTGCAATCAACTTCAGTTTGGACTATTGTCATTTCTGGCGACTGGAATTGTTGACCAACAATCTATTTTTGATCTTCATAACGTTGGATGATCTTTAGGACTTGAATCAGGACTGTACGAAAGATGATCCAATATTCCCAAATCTTTTGAGCTGTGTGGGAGCTTGCATTGTCTGAATACAAAATAATTTATCGTTTTTGATTTGATTTTTTGGAGCAGGAGACTCATACCGACAAACAAGCGATTGTATACCAATTAACATTGATCATTTTCTGATCCTGTGAAGAAGTTGTAGCGTCAAGCTTACAATCAACTTCAATTTGAATAGCTAAGGCATGATCCCCTTCTTCTGGTGACAAATTATTGACCATATAGCCCATTCCTGACCTTAGAATCATAAGACACTTTTCAGAACTTGATTCAGATTGTACAAAAGATGGTCCAAAAATACGAAAACTTACAAGCTTTGTGGGAGCTTGCACTGTCTTGTTAGAGGATGATTTGTTGTTCCACGTTGATCTTTCGCAGCAAGAAGATCATTATGGCAGAAAAACGATTACATACCAATTAGCATTGATTATTCTCTGGTTCTATAGAAAAATTGAAGCTACATTACCTTGTTTAGAGGCAAACATTGCGATCAACTTAAATTTAGACTGTTGTCAATGCGAAGACATGAATTGTTTCTTTTGGCGATGGGAATTTTTTATATTCGTAACGTTAGATAATCTTTGGAACTTGGATCAAGACTGTACGAAGGATGATCCAATATTTCTGAACTCTTGAGCTGTGTGGGAACTTGCATTGTCTCAACAGAAAATGATTCATTGTTTTTGCGTTAAATTTTTGGAGCAGGAGAATCATTTCGACAAACAAAGTATTGTATACCAGTTGACATTGATCATTTTCTGATCCTGTGAAGAAGTTGTAGCGACATGATTCTGTATTGCGACATACTTGCTATCAACTTCAATTTGGACAGTTGAAAGTCTTCCGGTGACAAATTATCGACCACCCAGCCTATCCCTGGATACTCTTCAGGACTTGATATGAGACTGTACAAGAGATGGTCCAATAACACAAAGCTTGAAAATCATTTCGACAAAACTTCAATTTTGATAGTTGAAGGCATGAGTTCCTTGTTCCGGTGACAAATTGTCGACCACACAGCCCATTCCTGATCTTAGAATCGTTAGATACTCTTCAGTACTTGATTTAAGACTGTACAAAAGATATTTTAAGCTATGTGGGAGCTTGCCCTGCCTTGGTAAAGGATGATTTGTTGTTCTACGTTGATCTTTCGGAGCCAGAAGATCATTTCGACAAAAAAAAAACGATTGCATACCAATTGGTATTCATCATTCTCTGATGCTGTGAAGAAATTGTAGCTACATGACTTCGTTTAGAGGCAAACTTCAATTAAGTATGTTGTCATTTCGAAGACATGAATTACTTTTTTGATGACTGGAATTGTTGACCAAACAGTCCAGTTTTGCCCTTCGTAGCGTTAGATAATCTTTGGGACTTGGATCGGGACTGTACGAAGGATTATCCAATAATCCTGAAACTTTAAAGCTGTGTGGAAGCATGCATTGTCTCAATAGAAAATGATTAATCGTTTTTGCGTTGAATTTTTGGAGCAGGAGAATCATTTCGACGAACAAACGATTGTATAGCAATTAACATTGATCATTTTCTGATCCTGTGAAAAAGTTGTAGCGACATGACCTTGTACTGCGACAAACTTGCAATCAACTTCAATTTGGACAGTTGAAAGTCTTTCGGTGACAAATTTTCGACTATGCAGCCCGTTCCTGACCTTAGTATCACAAGATATTCTTCAGGACTTGATCTAAGACTGTACGAAAGATGGTCCAATAACACAAAAACTTTTAAGCTTTGTGGGAGCTTGCACTGACTTGATTAAGGTTGATTTGTTGTTCTACGTTGATCTCTTGGAGCAAGAGAATCATTTCGACAAAACTCCAATTTTGGCAGTCGAAGGCATGAGTTCTTTCTTCCGGTGATAAATTAGCGACCACACAGCCCATTTCTGACCTTAGAATCATGGAATAATAAAGGACTTGATTTGAGACTGTACAGAAGATGGTCCAATATGACGAGAACATTTAAGCTTTGTGGGAGCTTGCACTGTCTTGGTAAAGGATGATTTGGGGCTCTACGTTGATCTTTCGGAGCCGGAAGATCATTTCGATCAAAAAAAAACTATTGCATACCAATTAGCATTGATTATTCTTTGATCCTGTGAAGAAATTGTAGCTTCATGATTTCGTTTAGAGGAAAACGGTGCAATCAACCTAAATTTGGACTGTTGTCATTTTGAATACAAGAATTACTTCTTCTGGCGTATGAAATTGTCGACCACACTGTCCACACATAAACTCTTGAAATACTCTTCAGGACTTAATTTAAGACTGTACAATAAATCGACGATTTGCTGCTCCAAAAAATAAATTATTTCAAGCTGTGTATGAGAATTCATCAATTTGATGAAGGACAATTTGTTGTTCTAGGCTGGTTTTTCGGAAACAGTGATTACTACCGGTAGACAATCATCAACATAACTTGATTTTCGGTCTTATTATGAAATTATACCTGATAGAAACTACCATCTTCTTAAATTTGGACAGTTTTTATTCTAAGGTATCAGTTGCTTGTTCATCACAAAGCTTATTTTTGACCTTTGAAACCTGAGTCTTTTTTCGGGACTGTACGAATGACCCAATGTTTTGCTACTTTGAAAACTTAATTGTCTTTTGAACTGTGTTTGAGTTTGTATGTCATGGAGGATGATTTGTAGATCTAGATTGATTGCACATCAAATGGCATTACCCGTTCTTCGATCTTGTGAAAAAATTGTAACTACATGGTCTCATTTTGAGACTTCAAAAACGTAAGATATCCTTTGGGACTTGGATCAGCATCAATTAAAGGATGGCTCGAACAGTAAACTGGCTTTTATATTGAGGTTCTTGTAGAATATTCATAATTCATCATCACCAACAGTTCTTTCATGGAACCAACCTATGGTACTTTTAACCAATTAACGCAAGCTGCCTTTCGTAGCACAAATCCAGCAGGAAACCTCACCTACGCGATATGTAGATGACTGATCTGATGATGTATGGCATCGTTATTTTTTAGGTGGCCGCTGTCTTGATACAAAAACAAAAAACATAAACTGCTCTTTCTGGCGACTAAAATTGCTGTCCATGCGCTACATTTCTATATGCGATATAACTTTCTAAACTTAGACCAGGTATTACCAAAGGATGATTCAATAAATCGAAGTTTTCATATTCTGAAAACAAAATTACCTTTAGAGCTTTTCGTGAACTTGCATTATTTGGTGGAGGCTGATTCTTATATCTGAGATGGTTTTTTCGATCATGAAGATTATTCCAGAGACCAAATGGCTGTATTTTAATTGGCAACAACTGTTCTTTGATCTTGTGAAGGAAATGTGACTTCATGACCTTAACATAGGACAAAATTAGCGAATACTCTTTTAAAATAGTTTCACAAATGATTAATTTTTGTTCATTTTACTAATACTGTAGAGTGTAGACATTAATCATAGTACGCAAGTTGTATTTTTTGTTTAATTAGAAGATGTGGCATCCAGTGAAAATTAGCTGTTTCACACCCAATTCATCTTGAAGAAATTTTTTGAGTCCTTAAGAATGTCTTAATTCCACGATATGTCGCATGTTGATTTTCTTGATCAGCAGGTTTATAGTATCGATATATTTCTGGATGCCTGCTATCTACGGAAGATTGTCGCTAAAATTTGTGTACCCACATTGGAATTTGCAGAACCAATGGAGAATTCTCGAATGATGTGGTACTTTATCAGTAAAAACAGGAACCAGGTCGACGAGATATTATCCGTTTCTTAAAGCAGATGTTAGAATGATCGGATGTAATAAATAAACTTTTGTTTGTATATCCAAATGGAAGTGTGATAAATCGAAGTAAATAGCGGTTAAACAATTGCAAATTTGAAGTTAAACACGCTAGATTTTTATCGTGAGGTAATAGTTGTGTTTTTCGTCTTAAATAACGTAGAATTTGTATTAATGTTCTGTGGAGGTGGTATATCTGATTATATTTTGCATATCATTAAGTTTGTAACAAAATTTACCCCAGATGTTTTACATTACTTTTTTTTTCCAAATTTATTTTCTAAAGCATTTGTTTATTTTATTTTGAGTCTGGTACTGGAAACTGAAATCTTAAGTAAGATGTATTCCAAACGGAATATTATTGACCAATTGTATAATATGTTACACGCCTCAGGACCGTTGTTGTCACAATAATCTTTTTCAAATTGACAACATTCTTGTTGCTGCTGACGAGAGAGGTTGTTGGAGTAGTTGATCAGATGGAACATTTTCAGGAAGCTGAAGATCCTTGAAGATCTTATCATGACGTTCCAGATCTGGCATCCAAACCATGTAATGGTAAATGAATTTGCTTAGGTCCCTGATTCCATGTACAGTTGAGAAACTCTGTTAATCAAAGCACTTGGCAGTGGAATAGCAGGACTGTCTTCCTGATAAGTTTTCTTGTTAGATTCACGGTATTACTTAAGATATTATTATTGGCAAACATCCAAATCAATCAAAACACCCCTTTCTTGTGTTTAAGAACCGAAAGTTTGATCAAAGAGCATTAATAAATATTGACCTAATCTTAGGATCGTCTACAAGTGGGTCAGCATGTCTCGGTTACTATTTCTCAGGATCAATCCTATTATCCTTCGAATTACATGAGTTCAAGTTGAAATTCAGATTAGGGCAAAATCCTCTAAGATCCTTCTACGTTAGCTAATAATAGCTTACAATATCGAATATCAGAAACCTTCTTATATACATTTGAATTTAATGTTTAATAATTGTATTTATGGCTGCAATATATTTGCGAATATTTGACGTGGAAAAGTTTTAACGCTTGTTTTACAAAGAATTTGAAAGCCATATTTTAACGGAAAATTGTTTGAAAATAAGTCGCGTGATATTGCGAGCAATATTTCATAATTGCTGTCATATTGAGCTTTACATAAATCCACTTCTTTCTTTGCTGTTTTCTTTTTGGGAGTTTGTATTATACCATTTCTGTCAGCCAGGAATACTTTTGTGGAATTATTTATCGTTATTGATACCGAGAAATTGCAGTTATAAATTTTATCAACAACTCTTATTATAATTTCTAGGAATTAGGAATTGGAGTGATGTTCAATAACGTCGCGGAATATTCTGTCGGATAGAACACAATCAATTAATAAATTGGATGAAATGACGAAATATCCATCAATAATGTACGATAAACATGTTTGTGGAACAGTCAACATTTACTTGGAGGTCCTAGGTGCAAAATCTTATACTGTCACCACTAAATGTAGCCTCTAAATTCTGGATGAAATCAAAGCGTCGTTCTTAGAGTCATAATCTCATTTCGGATAGTAAAAAAGAGGCAATGAAGCTGCGTTAGTAAAACAGGGATGTTTAAATAACTATAGTATTCTTGGGAGTCAAGTCAAACAACTGAGAAGAAGATTCTCATGGGAAGGAATAATTGAAAGAAATAAATAAGAGTGCCTGTCGTTATCTTCAAGTATTTTTGTTCTTGGATCACCTTAAGACAGACTTATTTTTGATGGCAATGATAGTTAGAATTACTTTAACCAAGAGAATAAAACTACGTTTGAAATGAACCAGGAACTGAAATACTAGCCCTAAGAGTCGGTATTTCAGACCTTGATTCACCTCAATTGTAGTGTGATTTTCATAGTAAAAGTTGTTAGGACGATTATTAATGAAGTGATCAAGCTAAGTCTAAGAATCGGCTCCAAGTGATTATTTATTAACACTGTTCACATTTTGTTTTTATTTGAGCTACCATTTTAGATTACTGTGTGAACATCATCAGACTCCGGTGAGACTACAAGAAAAGGGAGGAGGTCAAAAACAAATAAATATATCACAAATGAACAAAATAAAAAAATTTGTATAAACACCATGATGTTACAAGAACTTCATAGTTTCATTAAAAGAACTCTATATGAATAGAAATAAACTAAATGATACAAAAAATAATCACAAACCGCTCAACAAAATGTTCAAACTGTAACAGAAAAAACGGAAAGAGGAAAAAACTTTAGAAAAGAAACTCGTAGGGACTGACTTATAATGAGAAATCTAAAAGTAGAATTTATATAGATTAATAAACACTGAGGTGAGCTACGTGAAGATTATAATAATAAAACACTAAAACCTTCTCTTCACTCTTTATTAAAATTATCTATGTACATTTCAGTAGCAAAGCTACCATCTTCAGAGTAAAATAAATCAGAGCAGAAAACAAATCTTAAACTTACAAACATGATACAAAATACCAAAAGAATATCCAATCTAATCATAGGGTCCAAGGTGGGCGGAGCCAAGAACTACAATGTAATTTTAAGTGAAAACAATAGGCAAAACCTAATCAAAGTTATGCAATAAGGATTATCTTAAGGAGATATACGTAATGCAAAACCAAAAAAAAATCAAGTCAAAATACAGAGTTTAAGGTGGGCGGAGCTAAGAAATACAGTGTGTTAATGAAATAAAACCACAAGAAGAACTAATCAATGCAATTTAATAAAGAGTTATCTAGAGGAGATTTCAATATATTCAGCATTTAATATAAAAACGTTCCTCGAATCTAGTCCTCCCGATAAAAAATGATTGGATATAATCGTATACGATCATATACAATTCTTTGGATACAATTTTATCCAAAAAATGAGACGATAGAATCGTTTAAAACTGTATAAAACTCTATCGAATTATATACATATATATACATTTGGATATAACGATATATGATTGTATATGAATATGCTGTCCTATACGTTTATATAAAATTTTATACAATTCTATACGACTCTATACAATTATATCAGTTCCAGTTGGACGGTAAAATTGGATAGGGTTATATATAGTTGGACTGCAATATTTACATTTGGATATGAATGAGAATATTTTTCATTTTATTGAAATTTAAGAAAGAATACATTGTTCTTAGTATTTTCGTGGTAAAACAGACTAATTACTAGACTTATTGTTATAACTATTGAATTGAACATTCAATTCCCTACTATCTAACGTTTTCTTTTATAACAGATTGAAATTATAATCCGTACTTAAGTAGCGTTCAATACTCTTAGAATTAATAGTGAGGATTGTACGAAATTCGATGTAGAATTCATTAGTTCTGAAGTCCAACAAATTCATTACTCTACTTATTCCAACAACTATTGAATTATGCCTTGAATTTCGAACAATCTCACTTTTAATAAAAATAATGATAAACTCATATTCTATATTTCTAGTTGATCACCGTTCAAATTAGATTAAATTGAATAAAGAACTGGAGATTGTACAAAAATAAATGCATAGTTTATTGGTTATAGAATTTTTTTTCTCACTGGTTGCCTTTTCCTCAAAAGCGATTCACTATTTGAGGATGTTAGTTGCTTTGATTCTTCTTTTTTGAAATGAACTACCTCACTTCGAAGGTAATCTCGATCATCTGTGATTAAATAGGATTGGTTATTACTCTCAAAGAGGCTATTTTAGCATTGTTGGTCCAGTTAATATCTTTAAAATCATGAAAAATGCTGATAATGCGAGTAAGGGCATGGTTGAGAGCTAATTTGATTCAGAATGTTGTCTAGAAGAATATGCACAGAAATCTTACTCGCACATCAACAATTGCAAAAGTTATAGTTAAATAAAGATATGAAGAAAATTTTAGTTTTTCTTGCGATAGCGTGAATTAGAAAGAGGAACTCAAGAGGAGAGGAAATTTACTATGAAAAAGCTGATTCCCGAAACTTATGTCGTTATTATTAATGACTTCAATTGATTCTATGTTATAGATTCGGGAGTGAAGCACATTTTCGTGGAAAATCTCCTTTTCTTCAAGGATTCTTGTGCTAACTCATCCTGAATCTTCATTTTCTTTAGACTTTTGCAGTTTTTAAAGTTCGAGTTAGATTTCTACGCCTATTTTTGTCGATGCCATTCCAAATTGAATAAGTCCTCAACCATTCGTTTATTTGAATAATATGTATTTTCCAGGACTTCGAAGATATTAGCTAGACTATAAGAAAAATTAATGGAGAATTTATCTGAAATCAGTTTCATTTCACCGTCCACAAACTAACCTTTTTTCCGAAAAACAAATGAGTTTTTATCCTTTTTTCAATTTGTAATGATCCCAAAAATTAAAGGTAAATTATGTCTGCATACAAATAAAATCATAAAAAACGTGATGAACTCAGCAAAGAAAAATTTAAATTAAATGAAATCAAATAATTAGAACTAGAACTAAAACCAAAACACTTATCTGTTCTCATGCGCGTGCGCATATAGGAGACCGAGCAATCACAATCTGTCTTCTTTTTCTCGTCGCTAGCGCTTCCCTTTCCACTCCGCTTCTCCCCCGCTTTAATTCTCTCTCACCGCTTAGCAACAGCTTACTTTCTTTGCCATAGCTTCTTATTTCTACTTCTTTCTTCCTCATTTCTTTATCTTCACCTTATCTTCTGACTCGGCTATCTTCTTATCTGCCTTTACTACCTTTCTTCCAGTTATTTTTCGTTATTTCAACTCCACCGCATCAAATTCAACTGTATTCAATCAACTCCCATGCTCAACTGCTACTCGCTTGTCTCTCGTAGATCGCTTGCACTCATCTTCCCCCTTTCAGTACTTTACCCCTTCACATGTCACATCACAGGTCACAACTTGAAACTAATATAAATTAACTATCCTAAATAATTTGGACTATTGAAAATTGTTGGGTTGCATCGTGAACTGAATATGTTTCATTATTGATTATATAATATCCTTCATTTTCATGTAAATTTGAAAATAATACGTAACAAACAAATACCCAGTGGAATAGTCAGAGGTATCCACTTTTGTATCATTTACTATACTATTTATATATACCTTATGTGTCATATATGAAACAATATCAAACTATTGCTTTTTCATTTAATTTAAGCTTCAACATGTCTTCCAAGAGAGTAACAATCACCCATCATTGACAAAAAAGTACAAAACTTACACGGGCGACTTTACTATCCTGGTAAAATTTGTTATTCCAGTGGATTCCATAAATTTATTTGTCGAACTTCAGCTGTACTGATTGTTATTGACAATTTTCATTTTAGACTTCTGAGTATGTTATACCGATAGCAAGGAAAGAAGATGATATATGAGTATAGACACGTATATAACTTCATCCTATGGTACACGGATATATGTATATGGTTGTTTATAACGATTATAACCTTACAAAACAGTTAAAATGAGAACAATGTGTTGTATACAACTTTATATAGTATTATATAACTGTGTATAATGAAAAAAAATTGTGTAGAATCAATTATAGCTTCTCGAACAAAAAGGAATATAATTTTATAAACTTGTATGCAATAATATACAAATATATCTGATTGTATATAACTGTATAAAATCTTGAATAGCAAAGTTAAAACTCAGAAAAACATTTTATACAACTCTATATAGTTATATATGATTGTATAGAGCAATATAGGATCTTATGTAGTAGTTGAAATGAAAGAATTGTACTGTATGAGACTTAATACAGTACTATATAACTGTATATTATGTGATAGAATTAAATAAAGCTTCCTGAATTAATGGAAATATAACTATATGACTATATACAGTGATATACGAATATATATGATTGTATAGAGTTCGATAAGACATATTATATATTTTTATATATCATAGTATAAAACTGTATACAATTGTATATAGCCGTATATGATCGCATATAATTGTATGCAGAGTTTGAAAAAATTGTACAGTACTCTAGTCTAATTGTATATAGTCATATACAGGTGTATGTTATCGTATGATGTTCTATACAATGTGCTATATCTGTTTGGATACAATTCTATATAATTATATCAAATTGTATAGCAGTATATAAGAATTCCATATATAATTTCATATAACCATATCTAATTGTATATAATCCGATACAATTCTATCCAATCATTTTTTATCGGGCTACATGATATAAAAATAGTTTTCGCGAACAAATTTAAATTTAAAAACCTTATTCCCAAAAATTTAGATAGAATAGACGATAAAATGAAACCAGGTATTCATTAAATAACGTGCTCTGATTGCGATAAAATGTATACAGGCCAAACTAACAGAAATAGTGGGACTAGATTCAAGAAACATTTATATCATATTAAATGTAAAAATATATTGAAATCCGCTCTAGCTCACCACCACCATAGAACAGGACACAAATTTGAAGAGATTAATTTGAAATTGCTGGAAAACTGTGACTATAGTAGTCAATTGAACATGTCAGAAGCTATATTTATGAAAAAGCACAAAAATTACTCATTGAATTTCATGTGTCCTCTTGATAACCCTTTATTAAATTACATTGATCAGTTCTCCCTGCGGTTTTACTTTATTATTACACTGTATTTCTTAGCTCCGCCCATCTCAAACTCTGTATTTTACCTTGATTTATTTCTGGTTTTGCATTACGTATGTCTCCTTCAGATAATCATTACTGTATAACTTTGATCAGGTTTTGCCAATTGTTTTCACTTAAACTTACATTGTAGTTCTTGGCTCCACCCACCTTAAACCCTATGATTTGATTGGATATTCTTTTAGTATTTTGTATCATGTTTGTAGTTTTTTCCTTAATAACTATAATACTAGCAAGCTTTTTGACGTCGTTTTCTCTTGTGAAGTTTGTTCAATTTCATTGTGTGAGTTTTCATTTCATTTTATTCTTCGAACTTTGTTCACTTGTGATAAATTTACTTATTTTTGACTCCTTGCCTTTTCTTGTAGTCTTATCGGAGGATGATTACGATCACGTGATGATCAAAATTGAAAATCTGAATTTCAGAAAAATTGAGCTCAGTATTACCAATATTTTTAGCGCATTTTTAGCGCATTTTTCAGAAAAAAGCGCTATTATATTCACTTTGGCTGGCTGGCTGGCTGGCTGGCAGGCTGGCGTGACGCTGAGTTCTCAGAAACTATACTATTTACAGACTTGAAACTGGTACTAAATAAAAGCTGCTATTTCGTAGGTTTGCACAAATTGCTTTAATTCAAGCTCAATGATTGTGGAAGATCAAATTATTCAATTACTTGTTTCAAGTGAAACAATGTCCATAGGTATATATGACATTAGGGATATGGCAACTAAAATTTATTAGAGTAGATAAAAATTTAGTTACAACTTTCGCCGCGGGTGACACTATTATTATGTACAGTTGTCAAATCTGTCCGGGATTCATTCAATGACTTGTTTGACGCGAATCTGAAGCTTATTAGAATGAATTATTATTATTGGATGAAAATTTGTTTACTTTTGGTGTATTTCTTTTATATAGCTTTGATAAAGATCAAATTATCATTTTAAGGTACAGCACTCGACCTCCTGTCAATCAATAACTGAACAATGAAGATTAAAAGGTATTTCTGAGTTTGTACATGCATAAATTATGTACCTATCAAATAGTCAACATGAAACTAGTACTAAATGGAAGCTGCTGTTTCGTGAGTTTGCGCAAACTTACGAAACAGCAGCTTCCATTTAGTACTAGTTTCAAGTTGACAGTTTGATAGATACAGAATTTATGCATGTACAAAATCAAAAACTCTTTTTATTCTTCATTGTTTAGTTATTGACTGACAGGAGGTCAAGTGCTGTACATTAAAATTGAAATTTGCTCTTTATCAAAGCTATATAAAAAAAAATACACCAAAATTAAACAAATTTTCAACCAATAATAGTGATTCATTCTAATAAGCTTCAAATTTGCGTCAAACAAGTCATTGAATGAATCTCGGACAGATTTGACAACTGTACATAATAATAGTGACACCCCCGGCTAAAGTTGTAACTAAATTTTTATCTACTTTAATAAATTTTAGTTGCCATATCCCTTATGTCATATATATCCATGGGCATTGTTTCACTTGAAACAAGTAATTGAATAATTTAATCTTCTACAATCACTGAGCTTGAATTACAGCAATTTGTGCAAACCTACGAAACAGTAGCTTTTATTTAGTACCAGTTTCAAGTCTGTAAATAGTATAGTTGTTGAGAACTCAGCGTCACGCCAGCCAACCAGCCAGCCAGCCAGACAGCCAAAGTGAATATAATAGCGCTTTTCTCGGAAAAATGCGCTAAAAAGCGCTATTATATTCACTTTGGCTGTCTGACTGGCTGGCTGTTGTGACGCTGAGTTCTCAGCAACTATACTATTTAAAGACTTGAAACTGGTACCAAATAAAAGCTGCTATTCTGTTGGTTTGCACAAATTGCTTTAATTCAAGCTCAGTGATTGTGGAAGATTGAATTATTCAATTACTTGTTTCAAGTGAAACAATGCCCATGGATATATATGACATTAGGGATATGACAGCTAAAATTTATGAAAGTAGAAAAAAATTTAGTTACAAATTTCGCCGCGGGTGTTACTATTATTATGTACAGTTGTCAAATCTGTCCGGGATTCATTCAATGATTTGTTTGACGCGAATTTGAAGCTTATTGGAATGAATTATTATTATTGGATGAAAATTTGTTTACTTTTGGTGTATTTTTTTCATATAGCTTTGATAAAGATCAAATTATCATTTTAAGGTACAGCACTTGACCTCCCGTCAGTCAATAACCAAACAATGAAGATTAAAAGGTATTTTTGAGTTTGTACATGCATAAATTATGTACCTATCAAATAGTCAACTTGAAACTAGTACTAAATGGAAGCTGCTATTTCGTAAGTTTGCCCAAACTGCTTGAGTTCAAGTTCAGTAATTGTGAGAGATGGTAATTTGCGAAATCTCTGAAGTTACAAGCATTCATGAGCTGTCAAAAATGCGCTTTCATCATCTAGATGATTCTTCCATTTTTTTGGTCCTCTTCTAGTACTACTTTTTTTTTTTCATTTATTTAATCAATATTGATACAAGAAGTGAACAAATTGATATCCTTCTTCAAAAAATGGTATATTTGATCCTAATTAGATCAGCTAGCAATTCGAGTAATAAAGTCTGGAAAACCTAAAAATGAGGTAATATCAGTTAATAGATCTCACGACCAAACTGATTTACCAATTTTGCTCAAAATCTGTATTTGGGCACTCCATGGCAAAGTTATTTATTCCATGTTTTTCAACATTAAGTTTTTTGGACTCATAAAAATTTTAAAAAATTGAGGTTAGTTTATTTGAAATTTCTTTTGATCGGGGAACAAACTTTGCTAGGTACTAAAAAATAAGTTAGACATACTTCACCATTCAATGACTACTTAACGAGTCCAAAAAACTCAAAAATAAAAGAATATTTGTACATGTATGTCTGTCCATCTTAAACTACCGTGTAAATTTGGATCAAAATTTATATCCAGGATCTTCAACTTATTTCCTAGAGGAACCTTCATTTATTAAATAATTTGAGTCTCAAGATAAAGTTATACACAAAATGAAAATAAACCCCTAATCTTAAATAATTTTATAGAATCTAAATACGTATTTCGAGAACTAAGTTCTCATCAGAGGAAAACCACAGCCTGCTGTTGATGTGTTTCGCCTAATTCTACTGCTAATGAGAACTTAGTTCTCGAAATACGTATTTAGATTTTATAAAATTATTTAAGGTTAGGGGTTCATTTTCATTTTGTATATAACCTTCATTTAGTTCTCTCCGTAACTCCGAAAATCATTATATCAACTAATTTATTTGCCTGACCTCACGCCCTACAATTTAATCCCTTCAAAATCGAGTTAGGGCATAAGAAACCTTCGTTTCGACTCAACTGGAAGATAGTACTTCAGAATATTCGAAGATGTATGAAACTGTGTGAAAACTAATAAAATTGCTTCAAAAAAATTATTTCAAACAATATAGTAGAAATAACACCACCCCTATTAGATTAAAGGATAGGATTCCTGATCGAACTAATCCCAACGATAATTTATTTTTAGTTTTGCACTTCTATATTTGCCATTTCCACTAAGTGATTTGCATTCCACTTTCTTCATTGAATCTGACCCCCTAACAGGACTCCAGATAGTATAATTTAGTGACATATTTCATGTGCATGAATTCCGAACTAATCTTATACTAAATTAATGACTTGGCTGCTTTCATGTCAACATTAAACTTTAAGATTTGTCTTAATAATTCAAGTGCTTTGAAGCGAGTATTCCAGAGTTTGTCGTTAAGCCAAAAATCTAACCATATTCTAGAAATCCAGTCGCTAAGATCAATATTAGCATTGTAGATAGGATAAATTTAGGTTAGGATTAACTTGGAAATAAACATAGCAAGAAATGTAACTTTAAATTATATTAAACAAATATTTGCCAAAAAATTCGATTTATACATTTTTTGTACATGTAAATAAAACTCATCCTGCTGTAAAGTTACTGGGCGAAAGCTTTAATGTATTAATGCGCGTAAAAAAGTAGTCCCATACTTCTCCAGTTCTTTCGCCGAATAAATGATTAAAACGTACAAATACAATTTTGTTTAATATCAAAGTAGAAATACGATGATACAGTCTATTAATTTATTTAAATGAATAGAAATAGAAAATGAAGATAAAATTTTGTGTTTCATAGCGCTGTGCAAACAGCGTAACAGAAAAATAAACGTGAAATAAATAAAATTTCATATAAATTCAGTGTAAATATTTATGTTGATGCAATTATTGTTCAACTGATTGGAAAAGGTATACAAATAATGTTATTCTGTACTCATTTTTATTTCAATCTAAATTACAAATTAACTTCTTTTCAATTTATATTTTATTGAATTGGGAACAAAGTTCCGGTTTATTTGACTTTCAAATGGAAACCTTCATTTGTCTGATATCCAAGTAGCGGAAAAATCTCTCGCTAGCTACACTTGAACGATTTAATTTGGTTTGTCGAACAAGACAAGTTGATTTTTAAAAGTTTCTCTGCTTTGAAGAAGAAAAATTAGCTGGAATTTCAATCAGAAATTCTTTTTTGTTTTATTTTCTTTACCTCAAGTTGCATCGAGCAGTTTTCAAAGCATTTAAGAGCTCGAGAGCGTTAAAGTGATCCCCAACTAAAATTATATCATATATACAAGTCCCAATTAACAAAAACTCATTCCGTGTTGCTCTTCGAGCTCCACTTTCTGATTTTTCAAGCCAGAAGCATTCCAGAATCGTTGCAGAATTCAGGTTCAGTAATGAGCGTCTCCAAGGACTTTCAATCTGAAAGAAATTGCCCGGTGGAAGTCGCGTAACATGTGCGCTGTACTCAAAGCTCGAAAAATGCAATATTTTGTTGGAAAGATTCGAATTTAATATGACCTGGTGATATTCACAGGGAATTGGGCTGTATTTGTTATTTTTGATGTTTCTTCAATTAAATTGTGTGATTCTTTTTTCGTTATCTATCATCGAAGAGCAGCCCCAAAATTTGTCTCTCAAACACGATTTCCCTCTTCCGAATTCAGCACCGAATTGTTGTAAACATCAAACTATTCGGTAATTGAAGGCTATGTGGACAATCCCTTCGGTATTAGCAAACATGTTACAGGAAATAAGTAGGGTGAAGGTTGAAGGGGTGAGTATCATGATGAACGGTATTATCACTAGTTAATCGAATAAGCACTTAACAACTCAGAGCTAATTAGCCATTTCTACACGTGGTACACTAATTTACAAAGAGCTAAGTAAACTGGAATATATTATTATTGATTGAGAGCTAAATGCCATATAAGAGACGAAAAATATAAGGGCTGTTCTGAAAATTATTATTATCTGGTCATAAAACCAATAACAACCGTCAAAAGTTCAGTCGGTTGATAGTTTACATCTGCATTCTCAAAAAAAAGGTTAAAGTTCAAACAGAGGCATCGACATTTGGTGGTAGCTTTTGGGAATCATTTTCTTTCAAACTCCATAATTAATAATTGAAACGTGGACTGCGTCTCCTGAAAGATGAACAGAGAATTTATTCGTGTTGCAGAAAGGAATAATTTGATACCAACAGTCCCAATGTTTGATTAACTAGGAGAATAATGACATATATATCCTTCAAAGGATAATAATTATTAGATAGTTGATTCTGATATGTTTGAGCATCACATATTTCAAATAACTATCTGCCAGGATTAACTACAATTGTAGAATTCGGAGAATGTATGTAGAATTCTGTTTCTGCGTCGTGTCATATTGCATATCATGAATAAATGGATCTAGATCCTGAAATTCAGAACTAAGTCGACTCATTTGCATAGGGCCGCATTAAAATTATTCCGGAAGTATGGGAGGAACATTTAGCCCCGGAAATAAAAATACAGCATAATAATTTGCATATCTATACACTGAGAAAAAGATTTAGTCAATATTATGCAGGCTCATTGAATGTTAACAACGGATTTTTTGAAATATGGCGAAACAAATATATATTTAGCAATAATGAATAATTTATTTAAAAATTGGAAATAAAGCTTATTCATTGTAAATCAGCATAATCACACTAAAATTTCCGTTATATTAAATATAAGAAAGTTTTTTATTATTTTTAAACATGGATTTTTAATAATGAAGAAATATAATTTCCTTCGGAATAAACGTACTTTTACTATTAGGATTGAGTATCTTATATTGAATTTATTCTTTTTTTATTATTAATAAACGGATTATTCATTATCAATCATTATTATTAATTGATTTTGGAGGTATGGGATTCAGGTATAAAATACTCTGGAATATTTATTCAATTATTTATTGTAAATTATATCTTAAGGAACTTAAGACTTATCAAAAATAATATTTCTACTGGCTTATAATAAATTTTTGGTTTCAAATCAAAGAACGGTTATGTCTTAAGAAATACATATTTCAAAAATTCTGCTTCATAGCATTTATAGCTTTTTGCCCATTCGCTATTCTATGAGTGACAAATGGCATAAAATTAAAAATTTCTTTTAATCGGAAGAATTCAAATCTTTTTCCTGTGTTTTGTTGCATGTTCATTAAATATCCACAAATATGTTTGTCAAATCCATGTATCGCCTGTTTGAAAAAAATTATAAATATTTCTCTCTCAGGCGTACAGAAAATATATTTCAAACATCCAAATAAAGGATCATCATATTCGTCTTCTCCAATTTGAACAAAAATATTTGATTGATATTTGATTCCATTAATTTTTACCCATGATAGACATATGCATTTGTCAAAATTAGTTATTACTGAATCAAGTTTAAGTTTCAAATTCATTTCAGATTCAGATCCTATTAACAAATTTGTAATTAATCCAATATCAGGTCCGAATTCGATCAAATCAATCAAACCTTTTTTTGAAATAAATCGGAATGACAATTTGAGTTGATGCTTAATAGCCAATGTATAAATTATATTTTTTCTTGAAGTGACAATATGAGCATTAGTTTTTGCTATTTTGTGAAACGCTTCATATCTAATAGAAGACAGAAAACATAACGGTCCAACTTCAGAAATACAGCGGGCATAATGAGTTAAGAAATGATGCTTTGGTTTTGAAGGTTTTTGGAAAAATACAAATATATTCTTAGATGTAGTGAGATTAGCAACCGCAAGTAATGTAGTTCATTCATATTTGTTACAGGTTTTGACACTATATGGATGATTTCAAATAATGTTAAATAAAAAATCCAACATTCATTTTCTTCGTCGATCAAATCTCCTATTAAAAACCCTAAATATGTCACTAAAGCTGACATTTCAGAACAGGATATAATAATGTTTTCATTTTCTATATGAGTATTACTAATTACAGGTATGCGATTACCAATATCGTAGTTATCATTGTAGTCAAAATATTTGATGCGTTGGTTCAAATGATTCAATGAGAAAATCTTTGTCACATTAATAAAGTGATTTAAGATAGTGCCTAATTCATATCTACATATGCCTTCATAGATATCATGATTTATCATCTCTTGCTCGTCTTTTTTGAATTGGTGAACAATAATAAACTTCCTTCTTTTCATTGGGAAATTCTGTCACGATATTCTCAGCGATTCTATTGAAATCTTCGTTAGTCAATCGTCTAAAAATTCAAACAAATATATATGTATAGCATATAATAATAGAAAAATAGTTATAGCTACCTATAATCATTATTCAAGAAATGTAGACATATTATGTCTACTAAATAACTTTGGCAGCGACTATCTAATACTTGTAGATTAGCATATAGATTTAGAATTGCTCTTCCCATGCAAGAAGAGTTCAAAATTTCTCTCAAATCAAAATCCACGAGATCTTTTCTCTTTTTCATAGGCTGAGAGTTTGTATCATCATCCGTATTGAGCTGTATTTTCCTCTTTTTTGGAGTTTCTAATATACTTCGTGTGTTTTCCGCGGTTAAATTTATTGTATACAACGGTAAAGACAAGCAACTGTCATCTGATGTAGGTGTTACTGTACCAGAAGTTATTTCTGGAGTTGTATTACTATAATATATTATATCACCTGATTTTCTGCGAACAAAATAGTATTTTTACAATTGGTACATATGGAATTCAATTCCAATACTTACAACGTATTCAAAGGTTCCACTGGTAAATCAATTTTGGCGATGTCCTAAAACACAAAAGGTATTGAACATTATATTTTAAAAATGAAAATGAATGAATATTTGTAGCTAATATCAACCAAAATCGTAGATAAAACTTGAAATACCTCATTATTCAAATATTTGTCAATGCAATTTTTCAAAATTAATCTCTGGCCTATCTTTGGTACCAACATATTTAAATCATTTTCTGTGATGAGTTTTAATACTGTTGTATTTATCTCATTTTCTAGAAAAAAATGTCAAAATTGAGTTTCATACTGACATTTTTATCATGCAACTTGTGAATAACGAATGTAAGTATCGGGACATGCATATTGTACTCTAGGTAATCAAGTTTATATGTAGAGAAATGAATATATTATAATACAATATTGATTTGCAAAATGAAAGTCCCCACACAAACTATCAGTAACGCACACTTTAACAACTTACCTTCAAATAAAGAAATCAGATTCTCTAATCCCCATTCCTTCAAATAATTTTTGGTTGCGTCGTCACTCATTGCAACTTCAAATTTAAACACTGCTATAGCCACAGAACACAGATAAATTACTACCAAACTAATACACAATGTGTTTCTATCAAGGAGTAACAAGAATGAACAAGCTCAAATTCTCCACGCGATAGAATCATCTCCTATGTACTAATCTTTATTTATATTCAATAGATCAAATAACAAGTAACAAAATGCATTTACTGTTAATTGATGTAAAGTTCATGTTAATATAGTGTGGATCACAGGTAAGGAAAACAAATTATTAACTGTTAACATAAGGAATATTACAGAGAAATGAATATTTTCAACTTTTAATAGTGTTGTATTATTTTTCAGTAAATTTTGATGTAATGCACAATAAATGTTTGTTATCAGTTAAAATATTGTAGCTTTATTAATAATGAAATGATTTAATTTTACATTGAGAGAGATTTGTTCAGTTTCAACAAATCTAACGTTAATAAATTATTTGTTCCAGTGAAAACAAAGAAAATCATGTGTTTTCTAATTAACAATCAATTCTTATTTAGTTTAAAAGAATCTGCTTCCGCTCAAATAAATCAGGCATTAATAAAGGACTCATTTACTATTAACAAGTTATTTTTCTCAGTGTACGATGTTCTCTATAAAGCCAGGAAAAAAACATTCGTGGAGCAATTTTTCACAGAATATTTCATTAATAGCAAATTGCGGAACGTACCTGCAATTGAACAACTCAAATTATTCCGGGTGGAATATCAATCACATACTTGAACACTGAAAAAACTGATGAAATATTTTCATTCAGTCAACGATCAATCATTTTATGTCAATACCGATTTATATTTGAATTTATGGTTGTTAGGAAATAACGAAGTTTTTATATGTTTGTTCGACTATAAATTCTGGTCGTAAGCGTAGAATAAGTGTCAATATTGGCTCTAGTTTCCAAAATACTTGAATTTATTCCTGGTTTATGTCTTTCTGTTGCATGGATTATTGAGAATTTGTGCGTCAGAAATAAATTACTTCCGACAGTTTCATGAATGTAAAACGTAATGAATCTTATTTAGTAGGGAAAATAGTTTCGGTACAATAAAATAATTCACGGATAATCCTCCATCGATGTTATTCCATAGACCGCCGCATACAAATACAACAGAATTGTATGAAAATCACGATAAGGAACAGAGCTTTCTGGGACTATCTTTAATTTGAAATGAATTCCAAAGGAAATTTATCTTTTGTTCTTTTACAAATAAACAAAAAGAAAACTGCGACAATCCGTTCGCCCCTATTCATTGGAGTCCCAGTTGTTCAAACTTTTTTGATTATTTCAAACATTTCATTTTGTTTATCCTTAAAAAAAAACAACAGAAAAACCTCACAAACAATCATTCACACTATATGTTTTTGTAAATACGTCAGTTTTCATTTATTTCACTGAATGACATATAGCTGATAAATTCTGAACATTGAACAAATGAATCATATTTCCTGAATTTCATAACGCAGTAAATTCTGCAGCTATGTAGAATATTATTCAGCAGAATTATAGGCCATAGTTTTGAGCTGAATTTAATTATTATTGTAACTATGTTGCAGGAACAGCTTGCACAAAATTTGTCTGTTAGCGGTTAGTTCATAAAATTTTATTTTGTTTAGAGCTAGCACAAAAATAGGTTGATGTTCCAACAATAATATTCTATTGTTTAGGATATGGGGGGAGAGGGGGGGGGGGGGTTGAGTTGATTCCATTACCAGGTGATGACATAAAACTGGGCATTTAATGTCTTTAATTATATTTCTCTGAAATCCCCGATAATAATTGAAGAAATATAAATATACGCGATGTAATGAAAATTTTTTTTCAAATGAGATCTAATAAAATAAATCGAACTAGTTAAAAGCATTCATAGCGCTTCCTGACAATACAATATCGTCGATGTAGTTGTTCAAGGACCATTAGATCCTTCGATGCCCACGTCGTTTGGAGAGAGAACATTTTCTGTCAAAAAGCTTCAAATCAATGGCCTCGCAGTCACTTACTTCCACAAAAATTATTTTTGATGGAAAACTCTTGTTCTTCACTCAGTCGACTCTGATTAAAGTAATACTACACTTTATTTGCTTGGTTTATTGTTTTTATAATTTTTTTTTACCTTTCCAATTTCCAGTTATTATTTCTCAATTGCTTCACATCTCATTTCAAAAAGCAAGTCTTTCAAGGCTGCTTCAACTTCATTTGTCGGCTCTTCTAAAGCTGGTGAATAGAAACATCAATTTTGGATACTTCAAGAAGAGTATCAGAAGATTTCAAAGCAAACGGAGGATTAAGACGAAGAGGAGCGAAGATAATGATGATAGCCAAAGAAGAAAAACAATTGAAGATACAAATAGATAATAAAAATATTCAACAAGACTAAAGCTTTAGATATCCAGGAAGTATAATCGAAAATAAAGGATGGTACGAAGATGAAATAGATAGCTGAATACAGGCAACAGTAGGAACTTACCATTCAATTAGCAAAGCACTATTAAAGCACAAAAAAATGAAGCTGACCAAAAACAATAATACTACCAATGCTTTTGTACAGTTCAGAAACCAAGGTACTAAATAAGAGACAACAAAATAAAATCACAGCGGTAGGAATGAAATGTCTTAGAGCTATAGAGGGAGTAACAAAACTAGACAAAATTAGAAATTAAAAAATTAGAGAGAGATTGGAAGTATAGTCAATAATGAAGAAGATAGAGCAGAAATAATTGGGGTGGTATGAGCATCTAAGTCGATTCGAGGATAAAAACAAAGTAAAAGAAATATTGGAAGAAAGAACAACAGAGAAAAAAACCGCAGCAGGCCACGAAAAACATGGGACAATGTAATACAAGGAATAATAGCTAAAAAGAAAATAACAACCAGAAGAGCACATGAGCTAGCAAGGAACCGGAATGAGTGGAGAAAATTCATAGAAGACATCTGAGCGAAGCAACCTCAACCCAGTGGGTAGAAAGAAGAGGAACAAATTATATATATAAGAAGAGTATGACGGGTAAATTTCCGTCAGATGATATGCCCTCCTTAATGTCAGATTTTTCTCTATAATGGATTGTCTATTTGCTACTAGATCTTTGCCTTGAAATATACCCAGAAATTTTTGAATGGAAGAATACCAGGAAAGATCTAGGATATAGAAAAAAAGTCTTAAGCTTTGTTTTCTTTCGACTTCTCCATTCATTGAATGACGGCTTCCGTCAATTTGATTAATTTCATCTGGTCGAGAGATTTAGTGATGGCCGAAACCGTTCGTTAAATAAATAACCCTCACTTCTTTGATTTGTTTGATTTTCTTCTCATCTTCATTTTGTTCTAATTACTTTTTCCTTTAAATGCCTTATCTCCTCACGCTGAATGGCAAGCTCTTCTAGACCTCTATAACTTCCTTTGTGAGCTCTGCTATTGTCTGAAGAAGGCTAGGTTTTATGGAGATAGATTTACGTCTTTCGACCACTTCAAGGAGTATTACGGGAAAAAATTAAAAGATTAAAGACTACTACAGTAAATTTTTGTTGAATTGTTATATCCTTTTCGATATCATTTTTTTTTCTATGGTGATTTGGTTTTGCTCTGTTTATGCTTCTTCTTGTCTTCTCTCTTGCTTTTACAGTCTGTTCCAATTATCCCCTTCTCAATTTTATATCTTCTTTCACACCCGTGGTATGTGTACCATGGTCTCTGTAACTTTGTTTGTAGGTCTTCTATTTTGTGAAAAGATGGTTGGCGAATGGATTATAATTTTGGAGCGATGTCTAATATTAAACATTTCAAGAAGAATTTCACTGGAAGGATTCGAAGAATTAAAGACTTATAGAGTGAGTTTCTTGGTCCAACGACCAAATTTATACTCACACCGCTAGAGGGACCTGAAATGCCCTCTTTGTTCAGGCTACAGCCTCCCCCTCTTATTTTTGTTAAGCATAAACCTCCCTGTTAGAGGGTAGTGGGAGAAACCCCTCATATAGAGGAGTTGTGTACGAATTAGGAGACTCCGCTAGAGACTCCGATAGTTTTTGGTGTAATAAAGTTGTTAATTTTTTAATGAACGTGTTATTCATTAATGGTCCTTCGAGTATTATATTTATCACCTCGTAACCAAACATTTTGGTCCTTGCGAGCCGGATCGTATATCCATCGAATTAGAAAAAACAGTTAATTTAAGTGAAATTCGGTCAAGAATAATTTGAAGCAGTCACAACATTAGTGCCTTCGTAATTCCACGTGAATCAGCTGATCATTTGGAGACTACATCGAAGAAGTCATCTTCAAAATAGAGCCTTCGTTGCAGCAGTCGTCCAGTTGGTCAAAGGTTAGTGAGTCTTTGTTGTTGTTGAATTGAGTCTCATTTCCTCATGAGCTATTAAATTTAAAATTAAATATAAATAAATTTATTATTATAATTCTATCAAAATGAGTGAAGTTCTGAAAGGATTAATTTCTCGTCGAGGGGTAATAAAAAGCGCATTAACGCGTACCAGTAAATATATTCACAATTATAACCCTACTGAGGGAAATATTTATCAATTAAAATCTAGATTACCGGTATTGAGAGAAATATTCAAAGATTATCAGGATATTCAAAATAAAATTGAAGATTTAGACGCAAATCAAGAAAATGATCGCGATAGTTTTGAAAGTAATTATTTCGATGCTGACGCCTCCTTATTACAAAAAATTGATGAGCATGAAAAATCAATTAATAGACAAGCGTCTGCTGCTGCTAGTTCTTCGCGTCAATCCACGCAGATTGGTAATGCTAGAGTACCTATTTTAGATTTACCTAAATTTTCTGGAAGTTATCTTGAATGGACATCCTTTCAAGATACATTCATTGCTTTAATTCATAATAGCAGTTTATATAGCAATGTGGAAAAATTTTATTATTTGAGATCATGTCTGAAAGGCGATGCGCATAAAATATTGGATGCATTTGTGATGTCTGATGACAATTATCACTCTGCTTGGGAAACTCTCAAAAGCAGGTACGAAAATTTAAGAATTATCATCCAGGAACATGTGATGGCGATATTAAACTCGCCGCCTGTATCGAAAAATTCTCATACTTCGTTAAGAAAATTGCTCGATGATTTAACAATTAATTTAGCTGCTCTAAAATCGCTAAAACAACCCACGGAACATTGGGATACCTTATTAACTGTGATAATAACTTCAAAATTTGACTTCATAACCAAGCGTGAATGGGAATCAACCTTAAATGCGGAATTACCAAATATTGCCCAATTAAAAGAATTTATGTCTAAACGTTGTTTTCTCTTAGAGTCTTTGAATCCATCTGATTATTTGCAATCTAATTCTAAAGCTTCAAATCATACGCGTCAAATAACGCAAAACAAATCACGTATGCAATGTAATGTAGCTACAAAAGCAGGTGAATGCTACCATTGTAAAAAAGCACATACAATATATTATTGCGAAGAGTTTCTACAACTTAATATTCCAGAAAGGCTGAATGTGGTGAAAAATTTGAAATTATGCACCAATTGTTTAAAGAATAAATATCAGTTAGATAATTGCAAAGCGGGTAATTATTGTAGGCATTGTAAATTGAGACATAATTCTCTACTACACGAAGTAATTATTAAAACACCTATGAATTCAAACGTAGGTTCAGTAACCGCTTGTGCCAATGATTCAAATAATTGTCAAATTTTACTATCCACCGCTGAAATATTAGTTGAAAGTCCCGTTTCGAATACGTGGATCAAATGTCGTGCCTTGCTTGATCAAGGTTCCCAATTGAATTTTATAAAACAATCATTGCGCGATAAATTGGGTTTGACTTCGCGACCAGTTAATTATAATATATCAGGAATTAATAATATTGAGAGTAATGCAAAAGAACTTGTTAAAATTAAATTCAAATCCCACTCTGGTTCCTTTTTAAGTACCGCTGATTGCCTTGTGCTGCAAAAGATAACGGAAAATTTGCCCTTAGAAAACTTTAGTGCCTGCAATGTAACGGTTCCCAGTAATTTAACTTTAGCTGATCCCAAATTTCACACTTCAAGTGCAATAGATATCTTGTTGGGTGCCAACATATTTTGGAAGATAATCTTAAGTGGCCAAATAAAAGCAGACCCTTCTAGACCCCATTTCCAAGAAACCCAATTAGGGTGGATAGTAGGTGGTTCTGTTAAATGTTCAAAACCAGATGTGAATGTTGTTTGTAATTTGAGCTTAAATAATTTAAGCAAACAGATCTCTAAGTTTTGGGAAATAGAAGATTATCCTGTAATAAACACTGAGAAACAAATGTCTTTGGAAGAGATCCATTGTGAAAAATATTTTGAGCAAACGGTAAATAGAGATCATAGCGGAAGATTTATAGTCAAATTACCCTTTAGAAATAATCCCGCTGAAATAGGAGACACAAAGACCGTAGCAATAAAACGTTTGAATTCTTTGGAAAATAAATTTAAAAAGGATATTAACCTTAAACTAAAATACACTGAATTTATAAATGAATACTTAGATCTCGGACACATGAGTTTGATTAATACAAAATTTAATAAAAATAATTATGTATACCTGCCACATCACGGTGTTGTTAAAGAGAATAGCAGCACTACTAAGCTTCGCGTTGTTTTTGATGGTAGTGCTAAATCATCAACAAATGTCAGTTTAAATGACACCCTATCGATAGGGCCTAAAATATTGAATGATCTGATTGCTATTCTCTTGCGGTTTAGAATACATCAATATGTGTTTACAGCAGATGTTAATAAAATGTACAGGCAGATATTAATTGATCCCGAAGATCGTAAATATCAAGCTATTTTATGGCGAGAAGCTACTGATCAAGATTATCAATCTTATCAGTTAAATACGGTTACTTACGGGCTGTCCAGTGCTCCATATTTAGCCATTAAATGTTTACATAAATTAGCTAATGAATCACAACAATTATATCCCATAACATCTCAGATTATTTTAAATGATTTTTACATGGATGATGTTCTTACTGGCTCCAACTCTATCGAATCAGCATGTGAAATTAGAAATGAACTTGTCAAAATATTAAATAGTGGCTGTTTCGAATTACGAAAATTCGCATCCAATAATCTCAACTTGCTACCTAAACCAAATAATGCTGAATCTGACATACATTTGTATAATTTTGATAAAAATGGTGATAGTCAAACATTAGGTATGATTTGGAATTGTTTAGAAGATAATTTTCGGTATGAAATTAATGTAGATTTGAGAAATTTAAAATATTCGACAAAACGTAAAATTCTATCAACCATAGCTAAGATTTATGATCCATTGCAATTACTAGGCCCAATTATTGTAAGAGCTAAATTAATTATGCAAGAAATCTGGAAGATTAATCTAGGATGGGATGAACAAGTACCCATAGGAATCTTAAACCCTTGGACAGAATTAATTGAACAATTAGAAGTATTAAATGAAATTAAAATTCCAAGAAAAGCCATAAGTTTATTTCCTTACGAAACAGTAGAATTGCACGGCCTCTGTGATAGTTCACAGTCAGCCTATGGAGTTTGCATTTATCTGCGGACAATTTGTAACGGACAAATTACCGCTTCTCTTTTATGCGCGAAATCCAAAGTTGCTCCGCTAAAAACGGTAACAATACCTCGGTTAGAGCTTTGCTCAGCTGTTATGCTCTCTCGGGTTGTTGCGAACTTACAAAAACAGTTAAATATTAATATTGATAAAACTTATTATTGGACGGACTCGATGATCGTTCTCGCTTGGTTGAATACAAGTCCTAGTAATTTAAAAACCTTTATAGCAAACCGAGTCTCTGAAATTCAGCAAAATTGTATAATAGATGATTGGAGACATGTAAAATCGGCTCTTAATCCCGCCGATATAATTTCCAGAGGAATCCTTCCTAAAGAATTATTAAATAATAAATTTTGGTTCAACGGTCCCGAATGGCTGAAACAATCAACCGACTATTGGCCAAACAATGTTCATTTAAAGGACATAGAGGTCCTTGAAACAAAACAAATTACTTTAATTTCGTGCAATACGCATACTGAATTTATTTCGGAACTGCTCCATAAATTTTCTTCTTTCAATAAATTGATTAGAGTTACAGCATGGATTTTAAGATTTGGCCATAATACCAAGAATTCAACTAAAAGAACAGGTTTATTAACAGTTGAAGAATTAAATTCAGCTACTATTGTCAATATCAAATTGATTCAAAAGTTAACATTTCAGGATGAAATTAGAAACTTAGAAAATAATAAAGAAGTTAACTCGAAAAGTAAGTTATCAACGCTCAATCCTTTCCTAGATGAAACAGGTGTTATTAGAGTTGGCGGTAGAATAGTTAATGCCGATCTAAATTTTGACAAAAAATTTCCTATAGTATTGCCGAAACATTTTATAACTAAATTAATTATTGAATCTGAGCACAGATTACAGTTGCATGCTGGTCCTACTGGTACATTAGCTGCAGTTAGGCAGAAATATTGGCCCCTTGATGGTCGCAATCAAGTAAGAGAAATAATTCGAAAATGTATCACGTGTTTTCGGTCAAAACCAACATATTTGACTCCTAAAATGGGTAATCTTCCGGCGGATCGCGTTTCTGTCTCGCGACCATTTCAAAATTGTGGTGTTGATTATGCCGGACCAATTTCAATTAAAGAAGGAGGCCGACGCAGCAGAAAATTAATAAAAGCTTACATTTGTCTATTTGTTTGTTTTGCGACTAAAGCTATACATTTAGAGTTGGTCAGTGACCTAACTAGCGAAAGTTTTATAAATGCATTAAAAAGATTTGTATCACGCAGAGGTATAGTTGTGAATATATATTCTGATAACGCGAGTAATTTTAAAGGGGCACAACGTGAATTAAAAGATTTATTCAATTTATCTTCCTTTGAAAAGATTAGCAATTATATAAAATCAGTAAATATTAATTGGAATTTTATTCCTGCAAGATCTCCTCACTTTGGTGGAATTTGGGAGGCTGGGATAAAATCAACAAAATTTCATTTGAAACGTGTGATAGGTAATACACATTTAACTTTTGAGGAAATGATCACTCTTTTAACAGCAGTAGAGGCTTGTCTCAACTCGCGACCACTGTGTCCGCTGACTGAAGATCCCAGTGATTTGAATGTTCTGACACCTGGACATTTCTTAATTGGGTGTCCTCTTACTGCACCCCCTGAACCGAATCTGCAGGAGATTCCCACAAATAGGCTGTCAAGATGGCAGCATGTAGAAAGGATGCGCCAACATTTTTGGAATCGGTGGTCCCGCGAGTACCTAAGCCAGCTTCAGCAGAGATCCAAGTGGCAACGGGACCCCGGCCTCGTCATCAATGTGGACAGCGTGGTGCTCCTGAAAGATCCAACCCCCCCGCTCACTTGGAAGATAGGTCGCTTGGTGAAACTTCACAGTGGTAGTGATGGTATCGTGCGTGTTGTGACAATAAAAACAGCAACCGGCGACACAAAGCGGTCAGTAAAAACAGTTTGTGTACTACCAATAAAGTAAAATGTGAGTGCAATACCGAATAGATTTCGTAGAATAATCATTGTATTCACTATTATTATGTATTTTTTCTTTAATAAAAAAAAGGAAACTTCGGCTTATGTAACTATATATTAATTATTTTTAATTATGTAAAATATTTTGTACATTTATATATGCCTTTTTATGTTTATATATGCTATATTTGAATTTTCATATTGATTAATTTCAATTGAAACTAAGGTTTCAATGGGGGCCGGGATGTTCAGGCTACAGCCTCCCCCTCTTATTTTTGTTAAGCATAAACCTCCCTGTTAGAGGGTAGTGGGAGAAACCCCTCATATAGAGGAGTTGTGTACGAATTAGGAGACTCCGCTAGAGACTCCGATAGTTTTTGGTGTAATAAAGTTGTTAATTTTTTAATGAACGTGTTATTCATTAATGGTCCTTCGAGTATTATATTTATCACCTCGTAACCAAACACTCTTTGATGTCAAATTTTCTGCTGAATTGAGTTTCTTCATTTGTTAGATCTTCTATTTGCTTTCCTATTTGTTTTTTCATTCTTTCCTGTTTATCCTTATATCATTTTCTAGTCTTTTCACTCTAAATGTAATGCTCTTCGAGGCCTCTATAATTTTAACAGTAAAATCTTCTCTTGTTTGTAGAAAGATGGCTGGTGGACGAAAATATTTATATCTGGAACTTTCTTAAATCTTGGCTGCTCTAAGAAAGAGGATAGTAATTGGTACATGTCCTTGGAAGATACTATGCAAGTTATTTGTGAAATCTTTTGAGTACCCCAGGCTCTGTGGCCAGAAGGGTGGTCATGAGGTGGTCCTTCGTTGTGAAAATAGGTTATATTTTCGTGAGGAGGGAGAAAATCTTTCTCAAGACACCAGTGAGCATCCGAGTCCACTGATAGTGTCGGATTTTTGCCGAATAAAAACCCTTTTCCTTAGCCCTCCTTGATGTGGTACTGCGTTTGTATTTCTTCGTCACCAATGAGTTGTCTCTATACGTCTATGAATAGGAAGTTGAATTAATATTGATATTACCTGCATGTGGTAGTATTTTCTCACACCCTCTGTCTGTCTCTATCCCTGTCGTTCTCCCCCTTAGTACTAAGTACTTCCCTTATAAATTCAGTCACTCGTTATAAGTTCTCTGGACTATTGAGCATCAGTTCTATTATGTTGGAGCTTATTGGTCTTGCCCCGATGCCGTCAACTGGCTGTGCTCTCTGTAAGTCCCACTTTAGTATGTGCTGTACTGTATCTCGCTCCCCGCAGTGCATACAATCTGCGTTTGGAGCTTTTCCTATCCTGTGGAGGTATGCTCAAAAACATCCATGTCCACTCACGAACTGCATCATATGCAAATCTACTTCTCCAAAGGACCTTTGCAGCCAATTTCTAATTGGGATGTGGATCCAGATATTTGTCGAGTCATTTGCCAAGAGCTCCTACCATTTATCTCTTCTGTTCTCCATCACTTTCTTCCACTGATCTTTTGTTGCTATACAGTACTCGACTCGCTCTTAGATCAATTTGGGCATGGGTATTAATCTTGCTTTTATTTCCACTACTTCCTTAGGCTATTTTTCGATTCAATTAAGATTTTAAAGTTGATCCTATCCTTACGGTATTTTTAATGGAAATTGGTTAATACAAAGGATCGAAGTAAATCTAAGTCATTGTAGATACAGTTTTATTTGGACGTTTCGGTTGTCGAAGCAACCATCTTCAGCATCTTGCTGTTTCTTCGCCTAAACGTAGGCGTAAATGTTGTAGGAAGCCTGGTTAGTTAGTTTTAGTAGTGCAATCCATGTTGTGTTGTACTTTTTACGGAATGGAGTTGATTCTTCACCAATCACCCCAGTAAATATAAATTTTTAAAGTTGGTCCAACCCTTGTGGCATTTTCAATGGAAATTGGTTAGTTCAAAAAATCGGACACAGTTTTATTTAGACGTACCGATTGACCTCAAAAAGTAAGTATGTACCTCCTCTATTTTACTATATTGCGAGGCTAAAGATGAAAAATTTGGTCCTTTAATTTTCGTGTACTTTTCGTGTAATTTTCTAGGAGTACAAAAAGTATCAAGTTTTGTTTATCTTCAGTTAGTGAGTGACAGAATAAATGAACTTTGCTGACTAATAAATTCTAAAGTAAAAAGGCTACAAATATGGAATTTGACACATTAGATGAACATAGTGATGGTCTTATCTGCTCCAGATTAATTAAATAGCTTTAAAATGATTAATAATGACAATTAGCTTATATTCGTCGATATCTTTAGAATTTTAGGCTGAAATTTTCATCCAGATCGGAGTTACGAGGGTCCAGAAATACGTCAAATTATTCATAAATTGGAAAATCATTTCAATTGTTTACTTTTAGAATGGAAAAATTTATATGATGTCATTGGGTGAATATGGGCTCATAAAACGAATTTCTGAGATAGTTGATGTGGAATATGGATACATAAGTGTTACAATTTTGTCTCAGAATTCCCAGCCTGATAAAAACATGTTATATTACACGAGAACGTAGTTCAGAATACGAGCTAAAGTAAGTGTTTCGATCATCTGAATGTACGCGACTCGAATACTTCAATTGTATTTGGAGATGTTTTGAATTTGACATCCAAAAATGATATTCCATGACTTATTGCTGCTATGGTAACTAAATCGAATGCAGTGAACGTCAATATTTCTTTAATACAAAAAATTATTATTGGGATCGACCAAAGTTAGCAAAGGAAGACTATTCAATCGGTGTTTTTTAAAAAAAAAAATTATGAGTCTATTAAATAGATTGATAGGGAATTGGAACCTGACAACAACAACAATATCTGAATGTGTATTTGCGGACGACATGGCAATATTTGCAAAAAATGAACAAGATTTACAGGAAAACCTCAATGTATGGGCAGAAGAGCTTATAAAATATAATATGGAAATAAATAGCGACAAAACCAAGGTTATGGTTGCAGGAAAGAATAACATAGATATACATGTAACAGTTCAAGGTAATAGATTAGAGCAGGTGGATAATTTTAAATATCTTGGAAGCATAGTACAAAACAAAAACAATATAGACGAAGAAGTAAATAGCCGCATACAAGCAGCAATCAAAACATACTACGCGCTGAATAATATAATAATAAATAATAAAAACATTGCAAGGCACACAAAAATGACAATATACAAGACTATCTTTCAACCTATACTATTATACGGTTGCGAAACATGGGTGCTAAGCAAAAGACAAATTAGTAAAATACAGGCCACAGAAATGAAATATCTTAGAAGAGTCAAGGGAATAACAAAAAAGGATAAAATACGAAACGATCAAATAAGACAAGACCTAGAAATTAAACCGATTACAGCTAAAATAGAAGAAAAACAACTACAATGGTATGGACACCTCATCAGAATGGAAAAACAAGTACCCTGTAAGAAAATTTGGGAAACAAGAGTGACCGGGAAGAGGAGTAGAGGGAGACCACAAAAAACATGGAACGATTGCATAAATGAGATATTGAGGAAGAAGCACATTACCCAAAGCGAAGCGAAGAAAATAGCAGTAGACAGGCAGAAATGGAGAAAATTCGTAAATGAATAGAATATGAGAAGAAACCTCGACACCCAACTGGGTAAAAGAGGATACAGACTATATATATATAAATAGATTGTAAGCAAGACTAAGTTTGCATTTACAAAATTTAGGGAGAGAAATTGAAATTCCACTCAAAAACTGCTGGAGTCACGTGAAATAAAGTTAAACTCAATTTATTTTTGCAACAAATCGCTTTACATACGAATCTGTCCTCATTATTTTTCTGACTCTGGTTGCAGTCCAACTGTATCTCCCAACATTACTTTTACAACCAGCCATAAATTCTGCAGAATAGGTTTTAGGGGTAGGAGACGTAAATTTATGTCTCTGGTCGTCTGTGAGTAATCTACACTGACATACATTCGTTTGGTAACAATGTGTACTAAAATACGATGCTCATATGTAGGGACGGATGGATCTTCGTGTCTTCCAGACATAGCCAGGAATTTAAAATAAAAAAAATGGAGCAATAGAACACAATTTTGATCCCTCATGAATTAGCTCTTCTATTTCCTGCACGGAGCTCCGTCTTTTTATTATTTTTTGTGTCATTTCCGCTCAAATCCAATTTATTGCGATTTTTATATCTTTCTTTATGTTTTGCCAACGATTCGTGGATGATTGTGTGCCTCGCGTTTATTTTAGAAAAAATATTGTACCTTCCGGCTCATTTTTTGATTATATGATAATATTATCACGAAAAATAAATATGAATGTAACAAAAATTTTCCAATGATATTTTTTCATTAATTGCATCCTATATTGTATAGAAAAAGATATTGAAAATATGTGGAAGCATTATATTGTATTCATTGTAACAAAAAATAATATTATGATTATATGGAAAAGCTTTGTGGCAGTAATAATCAATATTTCATTATTTAAAAATAGAATCTGATATATTCAGAGATCATTATTCCATTTCAAGCTAATGAATATGAATCCAATTAAAACAGGATTAAACATCAAAAGATTGCGAAAATCATATCACTATTTTTCGTTTTGGGGATGAGTAGAATCAACTATTCTCTTCTAACTAAATCAATAATTCGAACTAATTGTTTCCATTAAAAACAACAAGACCTAATACCGACGTCGATTTATCGCCGAATCGGTTTAATTAGTTGAAAATTATGGTCATCCACAATTCCTAAACGTTTCAGATTAAGGAATGTTGTAATTACCGTTTTCATTTGACTAACCTCTACCCTTTAACTTATTTGAGGTCACACCGTCATTAGAGGGAATGTTATGGAGTAAAATCTACGGGAGGTGATCTCTTTTATCGATGTAACATTGTTTTAGTCCATTAAAAAGGGTTAACTTTGCGGAATTTGTTGAAAAAGGAAAGGAAAGATTATATCGTCTAGAATTTAACGTTAATGTTCAAAAGAACCAGTTCTCAAGACAGTTGGAATAAAGATCTCTTCAAATTCAGAGATAGTATTTAGATAACAAGAATCCGGAACCTCTTGTAATAGTCCTTCCTTCCTTAGAGTACACAGCTTCTAGACGGAAACATGCCACGTTTAATTTACAAATTTACATATCAAAAGTTGCTTTGAGGTCAACTATACTACGTCGTAATCGAAAACGCTTCACACCAAGCAGCAAACTCGGAATTTTGGTCTGTTTGAATTCACTACTTGGAGCACCAGGATTCAAACAAAAACCAATACTAGTTCAGTTTTTCTTGTTTGAATTAATGAAAAAACATCCCTAATCAGCCCTCGATTTTTCTTTTCATTTTTTTACTAATCCTGTTACGCAATATATCAATCTTCACTTCACAGATCAATTCATTCCGATATTGGAATCATTCAGCTCACCTGCTTTATCAATTCAGCCATAAAAGATTAACTTTATCCCAAATTGAACTCGTTCAAAAAATCCAAAAAGATATTTGGCTGTCTACATCCTTTTGTGTATCAAATTTCCTTTGCAGAATTTTATTTTAAAAATTTCTGGAACAAAATGAGATGAAGAAGAAAAAGCAGTAAAGAATGAAATTGTGTTAGGGGATAAAAGGTGGAGTACTCTTATGTAAATTACATATTGAGACTTTGTTCAGATATGGACGAATTCATCAAAAGAGAATATGAAAATGTTTTTTTGTCCTGTAAGTAGCACTTGAAATAGTTGAGCTTTCCTTCTGAGGTGCCTCAAAAATGTTATTCATGATTAATACTTCAATTGTACAGCACCTACTATGATATTTTCGTTGTTTTGTAATTAAATGTAATCTAATCCTTAATATTTGCACAAGAGTGCAGCATACTCACGAATCCTTCCTTGTGGCTTGCATTTGGAAAAACAACCTGCATTCTGACGTCATTCGCTCCATTTCAACCAGTACTAACCATGTCACCTTATATGTTGAGTGGCTTGTTGACCTCCGACTTGCAGGTCAAAAGTCGCTTCAGTTTCAGGAAAATTGTCACTGAAACTTACAAACCAAGTAATTTCCTGTAAAATCCCTCATCATACAAAATACTCGTTCATATATCTCAATCACTTAGCGATATAAAACCGCTGTAAACCGTGGAGCATGTGTAGAATTAGGAGGATGAAGCTGTATTATCAATGTCGTCGGGCTTTATCAGTGAGTATAAAACGAGGAAAAGAGAGGAGAAGGGGTCAGTGTACCTTGTAATGACGTCACAACAGCAGTGGTAGGGAGAGGGTGTTATACCTGACGCGTGTAGTAGTTAATCAATATGGAATTCTGTCGATAGGGATATCTCTATTTGAACTATTGCAGCAGAAATTCTTCCGCATAAATTTTTGCGAGATAATTTAGGGATGCTTTATTTTAGCTGATAATAGATAGATGAAAGAATTATTATTGTTGGATTTTTAATACCTAAGTAATCCATTTCAAAAGTACCAGTCGTTCAACTGACAAGATTAATGATTATGTTGATGCTACATTTTGCTCGGAAATAGATGCATTTTTAATGGTGATGATGGCTGGAAAATTTTGATGCATCAGAAGTTCCAGCCTAAAAATAGAGATATAATGTGGGAAGATATCATACAAATCTTTTTTTTCCAGTTTTTATGTACGTTTAAGATGTAATAATGATACGGTAAGATTAATGAGTTGACTCAATATTAGCATAATGATAAAACGACGGAAGAAATGTAACCATAAACGGAAATAAATCAAAAAGAGTTATTACTGGGTGATTTTCTTACTATATTCTTCGGTAGCAAGCTTTGCTAATGACTGATTAGCATTTCTCATTATAATGTGGGTCTTATTATTCTTGAACAAATATTTAACAGGAATTATACTTTATCTTGCACTAAAAACTAGGGAGGTTTGATAAATCTCAGATTTAGAATTGAAAGAACAAATAGATCCGACAACAATTAATTCCTCCTTATGAGATCTAAATTTTTCTTCTACCCAAAGCTCTTCCAGTTTTGGGAATGGAATATTTGGAGTTATCGATCAATTTGAAGTCCAATTCATTCACTTTTAGCAGATCTAATGACTTGTGAGCAAGCGCATTATCTTTCAATAACAGCATCATTCCAGACACTTTTCCTTGGCAATTTTTGAATGAAATATTCGAGAACTCCATCCAATACTGAGGAATATTATTCTCCAATTAATATTTTACCGTATTGCAAGTGATCTATAAAAAGAACCCCATTTCTCTAGAAAAAATGACAGTTGTAATTCTTCCTGCTATATATTGTAAGAAATTTCTTTGACAAAACTGAGCCAGCATATTTTCTCGTTTCAAACTATGCCGTTGTATCTGGATCATGATGATAACACACAATTTCATTTATAGGCATCATTCTATTAAAACATTTGGATGAATCCTCCTCAAAATCATTACAAATTTGATGTTGTGATTCTCAGTTCTCTGCAGTCAACGATTGGACATAAGGAACACTATCTTCGTTCTAAGAAAACGCAAGCAAGGACTTTCCCTGATCTTTCAATTATTAACCATTCGCTCCGAAAACTTAGAATAACAACAAATCTACACAGATGTTCTAGACATCTGAACTATTGTTTTTAAATCCCTATCTTTGCCCACTTTTGCTCTTTTGACTAATCTTTTGTTTCTGAATCATAATGATGACCACAAAGTTTTATTTATATTCACCATTCGATCCAAACAGTTGGATGAATTCTCTTCGATGTTATGAGTGCTTTTGGTCGATATTCTATCAAAACATTTGGATGAATCCTTCTAAAAATAATTATAAATTTGATGCTATGATTTTCAGTCCTCTTTAATCAACGTTTAAACATTGAGGAACACCATCTTCGTCCCAAAAAACGCAAGCAAGGACTTTTCCTGCTCTTTCCACTATTATTTCATTTCGAGATCATGATGATTCACCAAGTCTTATTCGAAGTCACCATTCGATCCAAAAAACAACATGGATGTTGTAACTTCCGTTTTTGAGAACTCATCTTTGCCTATTGTCACTCTCTTGACTGTTCCTTCGTTTTTAAATCATGATGATGACCACAAAGATTCATTCATATTCACCAGTCAATCAAAAGAATTAAATGATCAAAACATTTGGATGAATCCTCTTCAAAATAATTAAAAATTTGATGTTGTGATTCTCAGTCCTTGTCTGTCAACCTTTGGACATTTAGGAACTTCATCTTCGTATCTGCTCTATCAACAATTATCTCATTTCGAGATCGTAAGTAATGATTGATCAAATCTCATTTATAGTCACCATTCGATCCGAAAACTACAAATCAACATGGATTTTGTAACTACCGTTTTTGAGAACTCATATTTTTGACTGCTCCTTCGTTTTTGAATCATTATATGACAACAAAGTTTCATTCTATCAAAAGAGTTGGATGAAATCTCCTCGATGTTGTGACTGCTTTTGGTCTACATTCCGACGTACCTACACCAAAACATTTGGATGTATCCTCTTAAAAATAATTATGAACTTGATGTTGTGATGTGTTTCTCAGTCCTCAACTTTTAGACATTAAAAAATCCCATCTTTGTCTTAAGAAATGAAATCAAGGACTTACACTGCTTTTTCAGCTATTATTCCATTTCGAGATCATTTATAGTCACCATTCGATCCGAAAACTTAGAATAACTGCAAGCCAACATGGATGTTCTAATTGCCGTTTTTGAGAACTTACCTTTGTCTTTTTTCTCTTTCTTGACTGTTGCTTCGTTTTCAAATCATAATGATGACCACAAAGTTTCATTCATATTCACCATTCGATCAAAAGAGTTGGATGAAATCTATTCGATGTTATGACTGCTTCTGGTCGACATTCAGACGTACCATACGATCAAAATATTTGGATGAAAATCAGTTTCGTATCCTTCACAAAAATTAGGACTGCCCATTGTTTGACGACTGGCAACCGCACTCTACAGCTGGAGAAATATCAATCAATCTATCGAGTGCACTATTAGTGTCTGCCACAACAGTAGCAGATAAACGACGTGATTGATATTTATTTCCTTCTTTATTTTCAATATGAATGTGGTGACTATCTTTGACCATTTTTGCTCTTTTAGTTGTTCCTTTGTTTCTGAATCATGATGATGACCACAAAGTTTCCTTCATATTTACCATTCGATCAAAAGAGTTGGATGAATTCTCCTTGATGTTGTCACTGCTTCTGGTCGACATTCAGACGTACCATACGATCAAAATATTGGGATGAAAGTCAGTGTCGTATTCTACAGCTGAAGAAATATCAATCAATCTACCGAGTGCACTATTAGTGTCTGCCACAACAGTAGCAGATAAACGACGTGATTGATATTTATTTCCTTCTTTATTTTCAATATGAATGTGGTGACTATCGCTTTAAAAACCTATCTTTGACCATTTTTGCTCTTTTAGTTGTTCCCTTGTTTCTGAATCATGATGATGACTACAAAGCTACATTCATAATCATCAGTCGATCAAAAGAGTTGGATGAATACTCTTGTATGGTGTCACTGCTTCTGATCGTCGTCCAGACATTTAGGAATACAATTCTTGTTCCATATTTATGGAGGCAAGAACTATATCTGTTCTCTCGACTGTCCGTTTGTTTCAATATCAATATATTAAGTATTATCCATAGTCTCCACTCTATCTAATTACAAGAAATGGGCCTGCACGCAACACTTGTGATGGTGTGATGCTCTCATGTAGTAGAATAACATGAATTAATGAGAGGCGTTCAGCTAGATATGTATAAACATCAAAACGAAGACGAACCCCAAAATTACAAATAATAAATCATAATATGCATGTATGTATGTGGGCATCAACTAAAATACGGATTCTATAGAAAAATTACGGGAATATTCTTGATCCAGAATTCAGGAAACAAAACTTGAAGCATGGATCCGTATGTATATAAGTTATGAAATATGGTTTTTATCTGCAAATATCCAGAGCCAGTTTTGACGCGGAACTAATCTTTCATGAGAATACACTTTTGATAATGCAGAGACTTGGAAAGAAACAATAATTAATGCATATTACTCGAGAAATATGGATTTTATCGAAAAAACAGCAATAGTAGTCTCTAATGCAGAAATTCAGGTTCTATTAGAATTGACTGCATATATGAAATCTTGAAAAAAAGCTCTCGCTTCTAGACATTTTCAGTCAAACCGAAATCAGCATCGAAATGTGATATCGTAATTTTGCATACGCTCTTTATAGGAAACATATGTTTAAAAGAAAATCCTCGATTGTTCAGCCGTTTCTAGGATGAACAGACAAACGTACAGACAGGCATACATCTTTTCGTACGGTTCTTCCATGAAATCGTTTTTGAAAACTCGTCTCTGCTCCAAAAAAATGGAAGAATCATCTAGATGATGAAAGCGCATTTTTGACAGCTCATGAATGCTTGTTACTTCAGAGATTTCGCAAATTACCATTTCCCCCAATTACTAAGCTTGAAATTAAGCAGTTTGGGCAAACTTACGAAACAGCAGCTTCCATTTAGTACTAGTTTCAAGTTGACTATTTGATAGGCACATAATTTATGCATGTACAAACTCAAAAATACCTTTCAATCTTCATTGATTAGCTATTGACTGACAGGAGGTCAAGTGCTGTACCTTAAAATAATAATTTGATCTTTATCAAAGCTACATGAAAAAATACGTCAAAAGTAAACAAATTCTCATCCAATAATAATAATTCATTCTAATAAGCTTCAAATTCGCGTCAAACAAGTCATTGAATGAATCCCGGACAGATTTGACAACTGTACATGATAATAGTGACACCCACGGCTAAAGTTTTAACTAAATTTTCATCTACTTGAATAAATTTTAGTTGCCATATCCCTAATGTCATATATATCTATGGACATTGTTTCACTTGAAACAAGTAATTGAATAATTTAATCTTCCACAATCACTGAGCTTGAATTAAAGCAATTTGTGCAAACCAACGAAACAGCAGCTTTTATTTAGTACCAGTTTCAAGTCTGTAAATAGTATAGTTGTTGAGATCTCAGCGTCACACCAGCCAGCCAGCCAGACAGCGCTTTTTTCACAAAAAATGGAAGAATCATCTAGATGATGAAAGCGCATTTTTGACAGCTCATGAATGCTTGTTACTTCAGAGATTTCGCAAATTACCATCTCTTACAATTACTGAGCTTGAAATCAAGCAGTTTGGGCAAACTTATGAAACAGCAGCTTCCATTTAGTACTAGTTTCAAGTTGACTATTTAATAGGTACATAATTTATACATGTACAAACTCAAAAATGCCTTTTAATCTTCATTGTTTAGTTATTGACTGACGGGAGGTCAAGTGCTGTAGCTTAAAATGATAATTTGATCTTTATCAAAGCTATATAAAAAAAAATACACCAAAAGTGAACAAATTTTCATCCAATAATAATAATTCATTCTAATAAGCTTCAAATTCGCGTCAAACAAGTCATTGAATGAATCCCGGACAGATTTGACAACTGTACATAATAATAGTGACACCCGCGGCGAAAGTTGTAACTAAATTTTTATCTACTTTAATAAATTCTAGTTGCCATATCCCTAATGTCATAGATACCTATGGACATTGTTTCACTTGAAACAAGTAATTGAATAATTCAATTTTCCACAATCACTGAGCTTGAATTAAAGCAATTTGTGCAAGCCTACGAAACAGCAGCTTTTATTTAGTACCAGTTTCAAGTCTGTAAATAGTATAGTTGCTGAGATCTCAGCGTCACGCCAGCCAGCCAGCCAGCCAGCCAAAGTGAATATAATAGCGCTTTTTTCGGAAAAATGCGCTAAAAATGCGCTAAAAAGCAAGCAAATCTTCTCCTACTTCTTTAACTGTTCCTTTCTTTCTGGACCTTAATGATGATTACTTTCATCCATAGTCACCTTTTAATTCAAAGAGTTGAATGAATTTTAAACGACTACAAATTGAATATTGTGATGCTTGGTAATTTTCAGTCATCTTTCAAACATTTGGAAATCCATTAGCTGAAACCTTCATCAACCCAAATGGTCGATTTTCATTTTATGTACAGTATCAACATACTCTAGGATCAACTCAGGAGTAAATCTTTCAGATTGGTGTTCATTTGTTCAACTCTGACGTTGGTTCTTCCCTCTTGGAATCCGCAACCAATTTTTTCACTATGGCATAAGAATGTATTGAACAAATTGTCAGAGCTTTGCTCGATCATATTTCAACATTCACAAAAAATATTACAACTAAATCTGGGCTGCTAAACTTTGTGAACGTATTGACTAAATATAGAATTATTAGAAATCATATCTGTTTTTGAAAACGGTGTAGGCCATCTATTAATTATTATATCCTTATATAAGGTTCGTAGCACATAAGGCACAATTTCCATGAGATGATCAGAAGTAGGGTTTGAGTCCCGGGACGTCTCGTGTCTCAAAGTCCCTGGACTTTCAAGTCGAGACTCGAGACACGGTTGTTAAAATTATACTGTAATAATTCTATTTTTAAGAAGCATAATAAACTTGATTAGTTTCCTGCACTGTATCATTGTTAGCTTAACGAATATTACTTGATACCCTACTATTCTCAGCTTAGTACACAATAAATGCATTCGCCGCCATATTGTTGTCTTAGAGTCAAATAGAACGGGCAATCAGTTATTGATGTGAGGACTCGATTTTGTGTTCAGTAAAAAATGTTAATTTTACTAAAATTCCGTTTTCCGTGGATGAATCTCTCCAAAAATGAGCTCGATTTTAATTTTACTCTAAGAAATCTTGAAATCCTGGGACATCCCGAGACCTTGAGACTTCCCAAACTCTAATCAGAAGTAATACAGGATTTGAAGCAAGGAGCCCTCTTCACACAAGATTTGTATAATTTAGTTGTATCCCTTGGAAATAACAGTCCATTTCCGGGAAGTTTCAGAATTACCTTATTTGGGAAGATGGATTTATTCAGTTTATAGAAAAGCGGATGAGATTTATCAATCAATGTTCTTTGCAATCAAGACCTAATCTTTTTGGTATGTATTCGTGCGAAACGTAGAAGAGCTTTTTCTGATTGTTCCACCGAATTCTGAATACGTTTAACAGGTATGTAAGTCAATAGCGGGTCAAGCAGAAGGCATCATAGGAAGAACCTTACGAAGTCATCAAACGCTATCTACCGATTCGGAAGAAGACTGATGGAGAACCCAGAATACTGTTTTTCAATCGTTTGGCTTCATTCGCTGGCAGTAATGAAAACAACACCAATCAAGTTTATAAATGTATACCTTAAGACCCAAATTGACGTTCGTAATCTTTATGACGTTATACAATGCAATCTGTTGAAATAACCACCGGATTCTCATTGGCTCACTGATGCGTAGCTCAAAATCTACGAATATCTGGGAAGATTATCGTATGGTATTCAAAAACTACGAAGACAACTGCCTTTAACTGAAAAAGTGCTTCAACATCTATCATATAATAAATCAAGCTATCATGCCTTTTGATTTTTCTACGAAATAACTTATTTGTCTTAAACATCAGGAAATTGGCAACATTAAAGATATCCTGCGTACTAGATGGACTTGATTTTTTGATTGGAGAGTTATCCTGAGTATATCAGAGGTCATTTTTAGGAATATGAGAGTCGAGATCTTTTTTGCTGCTAGAAACCTCGAGGGCGCGTCGAATCAATGAGCTACCTCAAAGAATCATGGAGCAATTCGAAGGAACGATTCTGCGCGAATCATTTCAGACTTCAACGTTTGATAAATACATAAATAATTAATCTAAAATAGTAATGTCTTTCTACTATGTATCTATAATTGTTCATTAGGTAATGCACCACAGCTGCTACTGGAAAAGAAATTCGTTCCTCATCTGTTTGTTCAAACACAATTATGATCTATCTGGATCTCTTTTTCTTGTTGCATCCTTTCTCGGTAACACAATAAAGTCTCTGACGTCATGGCAAAGTTTAAAGACATTGGCTACGTCAGAACGACGACGACGACGGAGAGGCTGCCTTAATATAACTTTTAATTATTTTCTTAATCGTCTCCTGAGGCATTATCTCGTCATTTCCGAGACGAAGACAATCAGAAATCAAATGATGGGAATGGAAATTTACTGAATAAGCCATTGGAAAATATTCTGCGGTAAAATGGATTTCAACAGTAATTTTATTCAATATAATATTATAGAAAACAATGTCAATTATCAATTAGTCAATTTATTTATTCTGTTACTAATAACATCCTCATTTTTTTATCATTGAGAGAAATATCCACACAGAAAGGATTCGTTTAGAAATGTAGCTTGTTTTGGCACTATTAATATGAAAGTACTTCATTGTGAAGGACCAGACGACACAATAAACAATTTTTCAATTAAATTTCTTCCAAGTGAAAGGAATTCAACAACAAATTGGCAGAAAGGGCTCAGGAACATTTGTGTACTCTGCTAAATTTCTCATGACGCTGAAATAAAACAAAGGACTCTAATTCAATTTTGAAGCAGACTAAATAAAACAAGGACATAATGAACACAAACGAATTGGGAGACCTGACGTAGGAGAAGAGTGATGAAATAAGAAAGTTGTGAATTGTATTCAAGGTTTTTGTTTGTTCAGGGAGTCCTTTCTATTTGTTGTATTAGCTAAAAACTCTTCTGATTTTTCCACATCATAAAAGTTATCCTCCTGGAACGATGGGAAGTTGCAGCGCTGGTCGAAACGCTTGTTGAAGTATTAACGACCTATCTGAATTCTCTTACAAGTGCAAAAAATACTTGACATAAGATATTCAGAGGGTACCTCAGTTGTCAATAAATTCACCTGCTATTGCTCCGATAAAACGTGATATTTTACAACTGAAATAAAATATTTAGGATAGATCCTTCTGTTGTCAAATAAAGTTATCCTGATCGTGACAGTCAAAGAACTATAGTATCCATTTGGAATGAAGAGAGCCGAAATAACAATCATTCTCACCAAAAAATCCATAATCCTAAATTCATCTATTATAGAAGAAGTGTGTCTAATATTTTGTTCTTGATGTAAAATCTAGTTAGTAAAGATATCAAATCAGTGAACTATTTGAAGATTATAGGTAAAATAGGCTTTTTACAAGAACAGATGCTCCGAGAAACGTTGTTGGGATTTTGAATACAGTTCAGGAAATCTAAATGGTATTCTTGGAATAATATTGTACTTATTTTGCATTTAAATAGGATCATTTCTGCATTACAAACTTGTTAGATGCATTCATAAATAATCAATCTTATTTCCATTTTGATGCTCCTACTCGTATCTACCTTAAATTCAGAACTAGATTGGACTATCTGTAGTAGGAATATAAAACGAATCAAAAAAAGATTTTCTTGATGTACAATATCAACTATTTCTTTTCCTGTCAATTCGATGTTTGGTGTTGTGCAGCACTTTTAGAAATGTTGGAAAAGCATTTATTTATTGTCACCTGTTGAAGCAAAGCAAGAAAATGTAGGTACTTGTAGTTCCTGTCAATTTAAATTCTTCAGAACAAACCTCTGAAATATTTCTTTTTGTGAAGTGAAATACGGAACGAATCTAGTTTCCCGTTGCAAGCGAAATATTTGAATATATTGAAGCAAAATTAAATCGTGAATATTTCACTTTAGTAACATATTACCATGAATCTTGTCAGATATGGTCCATATTAAGACCTACGTACTGGCATTGCCACTAACTGGAACCACTTGAAAGATGTAGAAGTAGACCGATCACTTCCAACTTATAGTATTGTCAGGGGCTTGTTTTCAGAAGTCACTTCCAGCTTCTGAGTTACTTGCGGTGTTCTGAAAGTAATTTAATTCACAATCGTCGATTGAAAAGTACTTATATATTCTTCAATCTACTTTCACAGCTCGTTCCTGCCATCATAGCAACGCGCTGTTAGACATTTTGATTGTATATTAGTTAGTGGTCTGCATCAAGCTCTGAATATGTGCCTGAATCTGGATCTGGATATAAAGGAGAGGTTAGAAAACTTCATGCACTTAGGCCACACAAGCGGGCCCATTGTACACTCTCCGAACGAGCGTGCCTCACCATTAACTCTCAAACGGGCCATGTTAGGCCAGAGGTTCCCCAACATGGATCCTCTTTTTGAAGGGAGAGCCGAGCAATCACAAAGAATGTGTCCGACGGTTTCATCTTCTTTTACACAATCTCTGCAGATTCGGCTGTTAACAATTGGCTTACAGTGCATGAGTTTATTTAGTTGACAATGTCCAATAAGGATACTTACGAGAGTTCGGAGATTGTTCCTGGAGAATCTAACTTCGAATATGGCTTGGGAACTAACTTTCTTACATGATTATAAGAGGCTAAAGTAGCCCAGTGGGCAGAGAAGTTGTGATAGATTTCTCTGGCCAGCGGAAGCATTGGCTCTGGACCGCAGAGAGGCTGAGCCCTGTTTTGCCAGTTTGTCAGCCTTCATCCCCGTCATGTCCCTTGACTCATGTGAGTATGATGAAATTATTATTACTTATCTTAATAAGAGATTGATGACAAAGTGCAACAAGTTCAGAAGTTACTTTGCAGCCACTGAAAGCTTGTAAACTTGCCTTGCTATCTGTAGAAACTCTGATTACTTTGTCTTGAACCCCAAGTTCTTCAATCATTATTGCGCTTTGTAGAATACCCATCATCTCTGTTTGAAAAATAGTGATGAAAGTGCGAAGGGTATGCTTACGTTCAGATTCAATTGCTCAGAGAAGATCCCAGGGTGTTCTTGTGCCACCTGTAAAAATTGAAATATCAGGTTCTACGCTAGTTTGATTATCTAGGATGATTCAATGGGATTTATCAAAGATAAATCTAGAAGACATACTGTCCGAACTCATTTGTAGTGAAGGGACAGAACAAGTTGCTTTCTGAAGAATAGAATAGTGTGAGCTACTTGCTCTTGGAGTAAAGAGGCGTGCCATCTCCTCTATGTAGAGATTACGAGAAGTAATACAATGAAGAGCTTTCATAGCCACTGTAGGCATAGTACGAATCACACTGGTGATTGATAGGCATGCTTTCTCTGAACATATTCTACTTTATATATTGGCCTGATGATAGCTGTATGGAGCCACAGAGATTGAAGCTTCAATCTTTTCCTATAGCTTGACGGCACTGCCAAAAGGAGATGCAGGCTTTTTCAAATTTCCAGATCAGGCTTATAGTCAATAATAATACTCACTTACTTAATCTTAAAGCCTACCTGCCTTTCAAGATGTAATACTAGTAGTTATTACTTTTCTTGTTCATTCTGATTCTTCTTCTTATTTTGGTATCCACTCCCATACCTCCTTCCATTTTTCTCTCATTTTGCTAAAGTGGCCTGCTTCTTCCCATTTACATTCCCTCTCTTCCATTGCTTTCTTCACTTCTTTCCATATTTTCTTGGATCTTCCTCCCTGCTTTGTTTTGCTTCTCTTACTTCGTACACTTTCTTGTTGTTCTTTCTTCTCCCATTCTTTGTATATGTCCCCACCATCTTGATTGGCCCTTCTCTATTATGTTTTCTATCGGTTTTACATTTAGTGTCTCTCTATATAATTTGTTTTTTATCCTGTCGAAGACTGTTTTCCCTTCTATTCTTTTCAGGAATCTCATTTCTGTGCTGTTAATTTACAGCGTTGTCTTTCTGTTGCTGTCCAAGTCTCTGAACTGTATGTCAGGATAGGTACAGCTACTTTTTTGTATACTTGTGTTTTGATTTTCTAGGATATTTCTTTTTTTGTTAGTATGGTGCTCTTCAATGCGTTAAATAGTCCGTGGCTCCTGTTCTTTCCCTTATTCCTACATCTAGTTCTCCGTCATAGGTCAGTATTGTTCCTATATTGTTGAACTTCTTGACTCGTTCTATAGCTTCTCCTTCTATCTTAATTGTATGATTCTCTTTGTTTCTGCTTATGACCATCGACTTGGTCTTATTGCGGTTTATTTTTATATATATTTTTTCTAAGTGTCTTCTACATAATTCTACTCTCTTGTTTAGTGTGTCGTCGTCTTTTCCTATTACTATCATGTCCTCTGCATAACATATCTCTGTTACTTTTACGTTTTCCATTTTTCACTTTCCTATTACGTATTCCTCGTTTCCTTATTCACTTCTTTTATTGCTTTGTCGATCATTAGTGAGAAGAGAAACGGTCTTAATATGCAGCCTTACTCTACGCCTTTTATAATTTCGAACATGTCTGATATTTTATTATTTGTTCTTATGTAGTTTTTAGTGTTTTTCTATAAGCTTTATATATCTCTTATTATGCTAGTATCTACTTTCTCTTAGCGTCTTCCATATGTCTTTCCTATCTATTCTGTCGAAGGTCTTTTCTAGGTCTATGAAACACAGGTGTACCCTGTCTCCTTGTATTATTGTTTTCTCGCTTACTTGTCTCATTATACTTATTGCACCGTTAACTCCTCTGTTAGGTCTGAAGCCATATTTATTATCTTCTGCTGTACTTAGAAGTATTGGTCCTTGGTAATTTCGGCAATCCTTTATGTCACCTTTCTGTTTATATATGGGGCATATTATACCTGTTTGCCAGTCTTCCGGTGCAATTTCTTTGCTTACTACTTTATTGTATATTTCCTTCAACCTTTCTAGCGCTATATCTTTTTCTGTCTTAAGCATTTCGGTCGTAATCTTATCATGTCCTGGAGCTTTACCCACTTTGGTTTTCTTTAGTGTTTCTTTTATCTCATGTAATGTTATTTCCTCCTCTTGCTTAAGCCTTTTCTCTTGTGATATGAATTTTCTCTTTTCCTGTATATCTTTCTTTTCCCTTATCTTTTCTCTTTCTAATAGCTCTTTGAAGAATTGTCTCCACGTTTACAATCAAAAATAATACCTAGGTTTTTTAATGAGTCTGAAAACTTTAGTAATTGATTGAATATGGATCAATATGTCTAGCAACGAACTATTTTGACGATAGAAGCATGCTGCGAGCATTTTTCAATCAACAGAACATCTATGCTAGCTTATAGAAGCGCAGTCGGATCATTTCTTATTATTAGGAGTGTTTCAAGGATCGAGCTTTCAATATGGATCAAAAAGTCTAGCTGCGTACTTTTACGACGGTAAAAGCAAATTGTGATCGTTGATTGAACTAGGTTCATATCTGGTTCATATTCTACAATCAACAAAACATCACTGCTAGCTCAGAAGCGCTCTGTCAATATTTGTGAGAAGCTACCGTGTTATTTCTCCATCTTAGAAACAGCAGAACAATAAACATATACATCCAACTATACATCGACCGTTTGCACAATCTTCACCCTCTATTCCACATGAAATTCTCCAAAACTATTTATTTGACAATTATTTCACATCTTCTGAATATCCCCAGAAACAAATAACACACCCAAACTGATGTTTTCAGATGTCCCAGATACAAAACTAAATAATCCTTATCTCTTAATATCTTCCTGAAACGTTCGCTGTATAAGACATCTAAGTACGTAAGTGTGGTCGCCTTGGGAAGCATATTTAATTGCATACGTGAGTTTAGCTTCGTACGCTCAAATTCCTTCGAGATTAAAACTTCAATATGAAAAACAAATCGCTGGAGACGTCATAATACTCGGTATACCTACTTGACCGAGTTTACTGCACGTGTTGGTATTGTAGTCTTGTTTACTAACAGATATATGGCTTTAATCCAGCAAAACGTACAAGAATACTACTTTAAATTGGATTTATCCTGTAATAAGTTTACGGTATTGAATGTTTAATAAGATAGAGTGCTTATTATACTAATTAATTCAATAGATTTACTGTACAAATAGGACTTCTAGAAACTGGTTGCATAGCATACTAAGCATCAACATTTCGATTGATCTAGGGATTACTCCTCGAGTAATAACAATAAACTAATAGAATAAATGGTAAAGTAATTTTGTACAAGAGATGAAGCAATAGAATAACATTATGGACCTAAATTCAACCCAAATTTTATTATGAAACTGTTTTTAGATATCATCAGTACTAATGAAGCCTTTTGAACGTCAGAAGGTCTGGTATAGACTATTAGTTTAAAAACTATTTTCTTTATCTAATTTTTGTACAAATTGATATAGTTTGATGTATTTGAAGATACATCAACCTCAAAACTTTGACGTTTGACGTCTTATTTGCTTTACAAATGCAAGTGGTATTGTTTACCACTCAAGAAATAACATTTAGCCACTTGAACTGCAAAACTTCACCACTTACCATCACATCGACCTTATCATTCCAAGTTATTGAGGATATCATTCAAATTGATACCTGTACCACTTGAATTACTACCTTTATCACTTAGTTTTCTGAGTGTAATATATTCTACTGAGTCCTGTTTTTAATTTAGCCAGCAGTACCAGACTGCTTTCTCATAAAAAATTAAATTGTTCATCCAAAAAAAAAGTTAATGATTGTAATATTGCACCTCAGTATTCCCTAATCCTCATCAATTACATTTTGTATAAGTAAATAAGACTTTTCGGCAAATTTCTGCAAAAAAACTTTATACTCCCAGTTTTTGGTAAAAAAATAAATAAAAATTCAAAAGGTACTTACTGCTGAACTATGCATAGTTGAAATCTAAAAATTGCTGCAAGAAATAAGAAACATGTCAGTAATTAAATTCTGATATGGCTTAGTACCCATTTTAGGGCAGAAACTATTTATTTCAATATCTGACGAGTTACACAAGATATTGACATGGGGTTTTCGATTTTGGTATCAGAATGAATAAATTTTTGTTTTTAAGATCAATTTAGGGCAGTACATGATCACGCGTTACTCATTTTTTTGAATCTGTAGTTTTGGAGGCAATTGCATCAAATTCTCAGGGTTTTTTTTACTTACTTGTACAAAGTAACAAGTAAGTATTGTGAAACCGACAAAATTCACCTATTGAGATTTTGATGGAAATATCCGTTTTGAGCATCCCTGGATCAAATTTGACTATTTTTGGCTTGATGTCGGTACGTATGTTCGTACGTGCGTTCGTGCGTAACTCGCAAATCTCAAAAATGGTTGAACGTATAATGTTGAAATTTTGTATTTAAGACTGGTATAGGGTCTAGTTGGGCACCTCGCATTATGGTTCCAATCGTCTGTACCGGAAGTGCACTTTACTTGAAACTTTTTTCGAATTTTTCCAATGAATCCAGAATGATCAACCGTAGGATGTTGAAATTCAGTATTTGAACTTGATGTTACATATATCAAAATTGTTATCTGCTGTTCTTGTAAGAATCGGCCAGGCCAGAAGTGCACTTTAATTGAAACTTTTCTTGAATTTTTTGCATAAGTATAGAATGATCCGCCATAGCATATTGAAATTTCGTATGAAGAATTGCTATAACATCTTATTGTAAATCTTGCATTATGAATGCGATCGGCTAAACCGGAAAGGCACTTTACTTGAAACTTTTTTTTAATTCTCCGCATAAATTCAGAATGATTAGCCATAGAATACTGGAATTTGGCATTTGAAATTGCTGTATCATTTAAATGGTTATCTTCTATTTTTGTAACAATCGGCTGAGCCGGAAGTGCACTTTTTATGACAGAATTTTTGAATTTCCCGCATAAATTCTAAACAATCAGTCGTAGAATATTTAAATTTTGTATTAGGCACTTTTATAATATTTAGTTGTACACCTAGCATTATGATTGCTATCGACTAAGCCGGAAGAGCACTTTATTCGAAACATTTCTTGAATTTTCCGCATAAATCCAAAACGATTGAACGTAGATTGTTAGAATTCAATATTTGGGACGATTATACCGTCTAGATGCTCATATCCTATTTTTATTGAGATCCACCGAGCCGGAAGTTGACTTTACTTGACAGTCTTTTGGAATTTTTCGCATAAATTTGAAACAATCAGGTGTAGAATATTGAAATTTGGTATTTCAGTCTGCTGTAGCATCTGAATGATTGCCTACTATTTTCATAACAATAGACTGAACCGGAAGTAGGGATTGATTTTTTAATTTTGTGCATAAAATCAGATCTGTTGGTAGTCGTAGAATTTTGGAAATCAGTATTAAGGAATGTTGTAGTATAAGAATAATGGCCTGCTGTTTCCATAGCAACCGATTTGACTGAAAGCGCATTTAACTTGACAGATTCTTAGAATCTTTTGGGTAAATCCAAACGATTAACTGTGGAACGATGAGATTTTGTGTTTGATTATATTTGTCCAATGATATATATAATCAAACACAAAATCACATCGTATTATATATATATCCAATGATGTACAAGTAAGTCACGTGATGTTCACGTCAGATTTTTTTAAGATGAATTTAGGCCAGTACATGACCACGCGTTACTCTTTTTCTTGAATCTGTAGTTTTGGGGATAATTGCATCAAGTTTTCAGGATTTGTTTCTCATATGACTTTGATAAAGATCAAATTACTATTTTGAGGAACAGCACGTGACCTCCCGTCACTCAATAACTGAATAATAAAGACTGAAATGCCCAAGTTATGTATAAAATAGTCATAGCTTGAAACTGGTACTAAATAAAAGCTGCTTGCTTATTTATTTGATTATATTATATTATATTTAGAGAAATCCAAGTATTTCCTGAAACCGTTAAAGTTGTTAAAGTGAGCAATAGGTATTCAAGGATTGTTTACAGGGGTTGAATGTTGAAGGATGAACTCTGAGCAAACACTGGATTATTTTTATCACACTGATGATTTTATTCGACAGGGCACTCCTTCATGTACTCCATCAAACAAGGAGAGAGCATATTGGATAATATTTTTACTTGTGGAGAGTCTCTTCATAATTACATCTCTACTTACTCATAGATTCATCCCACTTAGATACTTTCTCGATAATTCATGATCTTTTATAGATTTGTACTCTATTCCACATGCAAACTGCCTTCACCTAATAAATATCTAATTATTATTATATATTCTGAGATATTATCTCTTCTTGTATGTTTATCGCAGACTGAAAAGGTAATGTACAAAGTCTTCCACATCCTTTAGAACAATGTTACCGGATATATTTTCTAAGGTTCATTTACACCCACTAGAATATCCTCACATTATTATGAATAATCATGTTATGTAACAAAGGCTCCATTTGGAATGTAAGGATATTTTCAGACTCATTGTTCCAGAACCTATTGTTTATCATTAGGATTATGAAATACATAGTATCATAGTTTCTTCCTGGTTTGAATTTAGAGATGATTCACGGATTATTTCGCAAAAGATTGAATTAATTTAAAAACTTATTTGTTTGTAGCTTCCTGAAATGGATGAACATCTAAAATCAGTCTTTACTGAAAGTTCTGAAAGATTCATTTCAAAATGTCCAAATGTTGCCAAGTATTTTTTTGAAGTTTAAATAATGATTTCACCCGAAAAATATTTAATGTTTTTTTTACATCATTAAAACGAATTTCAATTAAAATCTGATATTATATCCCTATATCACTGAATAATGTATGTTACAATAACAAGCAGAAATAATTCATTTTACCGTTTGTTAATTAGTATTCCACCATTGATTGGCTTTTTTGTTCAGACAACATGTTACATTTGTATCTTCAGGGAAAATACAGAACAAATGATGGTTCCATCCTATTCATTTGATGTAGTTTTCTTGCAACGGGTGCCTGAATTCTGAAATTAAATTAGCGAAGCTGAATTTAGTTGGTGAAGTTGTGTTCTTACATGTGTAGGGGAATAAAGTTATTCGTGCAGTTGTTTTTCGCTAATTCTGTTATTTAAATGTGTATTCAAACAACCTCATCCAAAATTGCAAAACCATTTCGTTCATTATAAATATTGAAATCGAATTATTAAATAAGTTTCAGTTTACAGAATTAATAAATCGATGTCTTTAAAATATTTCAAATACTGCAATGCTACGTAAGGGGTATTTATATTTGACAATTTTTTTCCGATTCTGAAAGTTGTGAACTCTTTAAAGACTAATATAGCGAGAAACAACAAAACTTGATCCAAAGTAAATTAAAACTTGTTCGTTGTTGGTGAAATGTTCCGAATCTAAAAACGTCAAACAGAAATTGGAAACTTTTCAGATTAAAGTATCATCTTCGCGGTGGGAGTGTTGAGAATAGGGAAACTTTTCCCAATAAACAATAACATTGACATGAATGTGTCCACGATTTGAACTCTTCATGAAATAACTCATCTATTCTCATACCAAATTCCAACAAACAATGCTTAGACCTTTTTAGGGTTAATGCCTCCCTCGCGGTCATTTTGTCACGTGAGCAAGGGCTTTAAGCGCCTGTTTACCACAATTCCATCGCTCTATCTAGTGGCTTGGGTCTTGTAATAAGTCTGTGAGTGTGAATGATATAGCACTTCACCACTAGCTCTTTGATCTAACGTTAGGACTCCTGTTACTCAATTTGTCTTGCCGTATAGCAAAGGAGAGAAGAGGGATATTTTATACGGTTTACGTGGTGATCATCCAAATTATATGCGCTTAGAGAAATGACTGAGAAAGAGAGTATTTGAGAACTAGGTTAATATGAGTATGTTTGTGTCAGGTTTCAGGGTAAATTTGCTGTAAGATATACATATAATGATATTGAATACATGTTTGTCAAATGCTCCTAAAGGGTGATCAATATAATTCAGTACGTTTAGAGGATGTAGATGTGTATGCAAGGAGCAGTATGGATGTCCTTGTTGTGTTGATCATCATTATCATCTCCGCAATGTCCTTGTGCTGTAGCCGTGGTGGTCTTCTCCTTGGTGGTGAATCTCGCTCCTGGATGGTGTTAGCGTCATGGTGGGCTGTGCGCGGCCGCGCTGACTCAGACCATGCAGCGCCTGCGCACCACATTCAAGCGGTCGCGCACCCCCACCGGCGCCGAGATGAAGACCCAAAGCTCTCTGGAAGTGCCCAAGCAAGTGCGCAGCGCTTCCTTCGACGAGATCCAGCTGGAAGCGCAGCGCAATCAACCCCCCAATGAATCCAGCCTCCTTGGATCACTGCTCCGCGTTCCACAATTCAACAATCAGAGATCAAAATCAGTGGATTCGGGAGGAAGTGACGAAAGCGTTACGTATCTTGAAGTGCCTAGACGCTTCCAACGAAGAAGATCCAGCGGTACCAAATCGCCAATTTGTGTGCATTGTGTTTGTCTAGAAGAATATAATCGAAGACAGACTTCATCTGACAGTGAACCAGCGCAATCATCCGATGGACGCTCTTTTAGTTTTAGCGATGATACCTCTTCAAGCGAACCTGAAGAGCCTGAACCTGATCCTGAACCAGAAGAACATGTTCGCCCTCCGTTACCACCCTCCTTAAACTTTGAGGACAACGATGTCGCAATAATACCTGAATGTAGTATTGCTATAACTCTTTCCCCTACTGTACCTAATCCTCCAGACTCTCCACCTCCTACACCTACTATAATTGAGTATCCTCCACTTCCTTTACCAATACTGGATGAAAATGGCTCCCCAACTTCTCCTCAAACAAGAGAACGTCGAAAATCCATCCAACGGCAAGAAGCTTTCTTTGCTGAACCTACCGGAACCTCCTTGGAAAATGTTTCCGATGGAGGAACATCCGAGGCTCCATCTGACGCGACGTCTGATGGAGTCTTATCCGATACTGCTATTACTACTGTTCATGGATTGATTGTCAAAGATATATATCTTCAAGTACCCGATTTGAAACGAGACAGAGCAGCTTCCGTTGATTCCTGCTTCTCAAAGGTGCCATCCAGCGGAAAAACGGAAGAACTGCAACATTCCGGAGTTAGTTTGGAAGTTCCTGTGAGTCCTAGTGTAGCGTTAAGAAGTAGAAGTGTGGATATTGTTCTTCCTACGAATGAACAAGCGCGGTATAAAGCTCTGGCGATGACTAATGCTGGGGTACCTCCTACACCAACTACTTCCGGACCTGCAACCATCCCTTCAGGAGATGCTTCTATATTCAAAGGGTGAGCTTCGATGTTGCATGAAGCACTGCATGAGTATATAACTCATTTATTCATTCATTTCACTTTTACATATTCCCGACTTTTTGATGAAACTATGGATGCGAACACCTAAAGTCGTTATAATTTTTATCTTCGTTAATCGTGGGTAGCTTGAAACAAACAAAATTGTTTCTTTAGTTTGACATTTTTCTAACCATAATATATGAATTAATTTTGAAATGATAGACAATTATAATTTGACAGTGTCATAGTATATTGGAATTTAATGGTATGAGTTTCTTCATTTGGTTATGACCATATTCAAGATTTTTAAACGGTTCAGATTACATAAGTGAGTTGAAATTCCAAGCAATCAATTCTTAGATACTAAGATAAATATTTGGAATTTTCTCAATTGATTTATGATTTTTGTGTATCATCAACCTCTAGCAGATAATGTAATCAGAAATAGAAGACTCATTGATAGGAAACGTAATTAAATTATACAATTATAATTATATTTTAGCAGTACTGTCCTGAAAATAATTCGTTGAGTAAATTTCATTATATTCTATCTACAAGAACATAATGCTAAAACATTCTTTTTGTAGGACTCCTAGGTGGAATATTATTTTGTAGTAACTTAACGTTCGTAAGTTAATCATTTTCTCCATAATGAATATTTTGCATCTTGTAACTCTTTTTCTCTTTTATAGTTGATTTGGTAGGAGAATAAAGGAAAACTGGCTTTAAGAAAAAACTTTATAATTTGGAAAATACGACGATGTTTCGGCCATTGTTTTTGGCCATTATTCAAGTCTACAAATGGCCGAAACCTCGTCGTATTTTCCAAATTATAAAGTTTTTTCTTAAAGCCAGTTTTCCTTTATTCTCCTACCAAATTAACTTCTTATCGGCTTTTTAAATTCTACAACTTCTTTTATAGTTGCTGAATATTAAGAATATTCCATATTCAGTGCTATTCTTCGGTACTAGACCTACAAAATATTGGGATATTTGTATTCTGTACGGTCATTACTACCAGTTGCAACATCCTTCAAGTATGATACTCCGTAATACTCTGTTGACTGTACTATGTCTTATCTTGTGCTGCCTTTTAAATGATGTACATATACATCAAAATGTATCAGACCATATGGTCCCTCGGCAATCGTTACTAGGCTCCTAAAAGTGCTCTTAGTCCATAGTACTCTCTTGACTGTTTGCTATACTTTCGTAAGTTGCAATCATTTCTTATTACTGCCTCATGCAACCTCTAGTACTTTTTAAAGTGATCTGTACAAGAATTATTCAATATTGTCCCAATTAGATCGTATGGTCCCTCGGCAATCTTTACTAGACTCCTAGTATTGCTTTTTAGTACTTCCTTGGTGTACTTTCGTAAGTTACAATCAGTTCTCATTTCTGCCTCATACAAACTTTAGCACAATTTGAAGTGATCAATATGGGGTTTACCCAATACTGTCCCAATCGGAATATATGGTCTCTCGGCAATTTTATTAGACTCCAAATAGTGCTTTTAGTACTGAATACTCACTTGCATTTTTGCTATACTCAGTTCTTATTACAGCCTCATGCAATTTGAAGTGATCAGTACAGGTACTACCCACTACTGTCCCAATCAGACTGTATGACTCCTCAACAATCTTTACTAGACTCCTAGTACTATTTTTAGTACTCTCTTGACTGTTTCATGTACTTCCGTAAGCTACAATCAGTTCTTATTACTGCCTCATGCTATTTCTAATACAATTTAAAGTGATCAGTATGGGGATTATCCAATACTGCCCCAATCAGACTGTATGACTCCTCAACAATCTTTACTAGGTTCTTAGTACTGAAACTGATAGTCCTTAGCCCTCTCCTGACTGTTTGCTATACTTCCGTAAGCTGCAATTATTTCTTATTACTATCTCTTGCAATCTCTAGTACACTTCAAAATGATCAATATGGAGACTATTCTCAACTGTCTCTATCAGACCATCTAAAGTGGTCATTTCGGGGACAGCCCAATACTGTTCCAAACTGCATAACTCCTTAACAATCTTCACTAGGCCTCAACAATCTTCAATAGGCCCCTAGAAGTACTTGCAGTCCTTAGTACTCTCTCAACTGTTTTCTGTACTTCCGTAAGCTGCAGTCAGTTCTTATTACTACCTCACGCAATCTCTAGTAAATTTTAAAGTGATCAGTACGCGGGGACTACCCAATACTTTCCGAATCAGACCTTATGATCTATCAAACAACTTTACTAGGCTCCTAGTGGTGTTTTTAGTTCTCAGTACTCTCCTGATTGTTCCTTGTATTGTCTAATGCTGTAAACTGTTCTTATTACTGTTTTATACAATATCTAGTACACTATAAAATGATCAGTACTGAAACTGTTTACACTAATCTGTAAATTCCTCGTTAAATTTCAATTGCATTTGGTTGTACTTAAATACTGCCTTGACTGGTCTGTACGGACTCTTTTTAATTGTCTAATATTGTCCACAGTGTCTCTGATACACAGTATCCACTAAACGGTCTATTCAACCCCTCAACATCTTTTTGTAGATCCTCAGTTGTATTTTTAGTCCTTATTACTCTTTTAAATGTCCACTATACTGTCGAAAGCTGCAATCAGCCTAGTATACTTTAAAGTAATCAATACGGTTTCGAACATCTGAAATTGTTAACACTTATCTGTAAATACTCCACTTCAACCTTGATTGTCTCTATCTAATACTGCCTTTACTGGTCTGCACGGACCTCTAGTATTGTCTTATACTGTCCTTAATAATTTTTATTATCCTGGATATTGACCACAATATCCCTGATAGTCCTTATAGATTTCTCTACTATCAACTCAAATTGTATGGTTGTTCAACCATGTTTTCTAGAGTCTTAGTGGTGTTTTCAGTCCTTAATGCTCTTTTGACTGTCTATTGTACTGTTATAAGCTGCAATCAACTCTCATTAGTGCCCTATACAATATCTAGTACACTTTAAAGTGATGAGTACGGTTTTTTTGTCTAAAATTGTTGACACTTATCTGTAAATACCCCACTTCAACTTTGATTATCTCTGTTGTATCTAATACTGCCTCTACTGCACGGACTTCTAGTACTGTCTACTATTGTCCTCAATATTGTAGTGTCCATAGTGCCTCTGATAGTCCGCATAAACTCCAACACTATCCACTCAGACTGTATGGTTCCTCAACAATCTTTATTAGGCTCTTAATAATGTTTTGAGTACCCTCTTGACTATTCCCTGTATTATGAAGCTGTTATCACTGACTCACATAATTATCTAGTACACTTTTAGGTGATCAGTTATGTTCTGATGTCTAAGGGCCAGTTTCACCAAAGCCAGTTAAATTTATCCTGAAGTTATTTTATACGAAAACTTTTGTTGATACAATTGTAACTATAGTTCCTGACTCAAAATAACCTCTAGATAAATTTAACTGACTTTGGTGAAACCGGGCCTAAAACTATTAAAACCATTCTGTAAATATCTCGAATTGTTTTGGTTGTACCAATACTGCCTTTTGTGGACTTCACGGTCTCTCAGAACTGTCTTTTATGGTTCTTAATAATATAGTGCCTTTGATGGTACAAATAGAGCCCAGTACTGTCCACACAGCTTCTAGTCGATCTGTACAGGACCTCAACTGCCTTTAAATCTATCTTGTATAACATACAGGAATTTGTACAGTCTTTTGTGCCGTCTAATATTGTTTCTAATATTCTAGAGACCGGCCATATTGGATGAAAATCCAGAATTTAGTTTTGAGTAATTTGTACAATTCTTGAGTGTTTTCTGTACAATCTAGTACTGTTTTCAGTAGTTATTATCAGCCAATAATATATCTTGTTGAACTTACAGTCTCTTTGTTGGAAATTGCCTATAATTTTGTTCGATACTTCCTCAAGTAATTTCGCAAAATTATTCCCACTGGTCTCCTGACTGTCTTTGTACCATATTCTTACTTCAAGGTCGGTATTTCAATACTTGGTTGATACTATAGAGATCTAGTTACACTTCAGGTGCACCAAGGACTGAAATACTGGCCCTCAGTGATTTGAATGCTCGATACAGTTCATATTTGTCTGTGCTACATATAATTTCCCCTTAACTCTCTTCTATACTATACACTACTATCATCAGTAGTCTATAGAGTCCCAACTAATCAGGTACTGACTTTAGTAGCTGTTACTGTCCAATAGTATTCTCAATAGCTTGTTCACCCTCCAATATAATCAGTTTAATACTGTTTCTAGTAATATGTAAGCTGGAAACTTCTTTATTATTAAGAAATCTGTACATTCTTTGAAACCATCTTGACTGTACTCTATATTGTCCAATATTGTCTTCAGTAATCTGTATTGTCTTTAGTACACTCCATAACTATTTGCTAATTCAAAATCTCAATATGTGCGACGATCCAAGGTCATGTACTTGCTAGCAGCATCAGAGAGGGCCTACCAGAATTAGGGACTAGCCCTAAAAAACTGATTGATGCTACCTATCGAGCATTTATTATTGAGAGGCTCAGTGCGCTCCTGAATTTATAAAGAGATGTATATGGTGAAATAAAAGTATCATCCTGGAGGACTTCATAGATAAACAAATTATAGCTAAAAGCACGAGATTACTAACTGAAATGGAAGCACTAATTCGCCTTTTTCAGTTCTTCTATTGCTCTTTTCCGAACATCAAAAGCGCTAGCATCATCAAACACAATTTGTATCTTTTCATATTGATTTAGTGTCTGCGTCATTCCCTTTTGTATCTAATGAGATCATTTGTATGCACAGCACTTTGAGATATTCATTTGTTACGGCTATAATACTACATTAAAAACAGATTATGACCGATATTTTCATGAATCGTAAAAGCATTTTATGATTCGTAATGATTATAGATTCACAATAATATGGTCGAAAATTGCTTGAAATAATGATTTTGAATTGACATTTCATTGAAACTAGTAATCATTCATCCGAAATAAACTCATGCCAGCCTTTGAATTTTTTCAAAAGGACTTTTATTTTCCATGTTTTTTCGGGCTTTTCTTGCCTCCACCAACTATACATTTGCGTTTGAAGTGAAACTGAACATTGTTTTTCCAGGCGAATGACCTAGAATCTCGTGTTGAGAGCGTGTTATTTTTACACACGCACGACCACAAAATTGCGTGCACATATATCGTCCCTGCCCTTGTGCAGGATTGCTCATTCATTCAAAATAAATCCAGGAAGTAAATCTGGAATTTTAAAGACGATGCAACTCTGTGATAATATTTATAGAAGCTACGGAGATATGAATACTCTTATAGAGTGAATAGTGAGCCTTCCAAACCAGATCGAAATTATTATAGAATTTATTCATACATTTGATAACCTAATCACGTTATAATTACATTTCCCCAAGTACAGTTTAATATCCATTATCGTTATCAGTATTACCGACCATATCTTCCAGCGGAAACATTATTTTCCCAATTCCGTTCGCATGTTTATCATTTACTTATCACATTGATAGAAGAAACACTTTTGATGGAATTTCACGCCTTCCTCTTAATTTATTCCAGTGCGTAAGCCTTAATTAACCGTAATTAATCGCCCTGGCTCGAATTAATGACAAGATTACTATCTTGATAACCTGAAATTTGTAACCAAGTGGTGAACTAGGTCAGGTGTAACATCTTGCTTATTGCCAGCCGTGAGGAAAATTTATCCGCATTTTCATGAATTGTTTTTAATCAGGATTGATTGAACACAAATGACTATTTTAATAAAAATAGGAGAGTGTGCCATTATTGGATAATAACAGAATGATCAATTTGTATGTTATCAATAACTCTATTGTACCCATGAACGTCGAGAATTCCAATTTCCAAATTTTCAACCCTATTGCCTATTGGTACCAGTGTTCCTAATTGAAAGATGGCGTGGACTCTCAGTACGTGAAAGGGCTGTTGGTTTATTCCATATAATAGAGTCGTTTTTCAAGCTAGTGGTGAATAAAGTTATTAATCCCAATAATTCCATGCCCCATTCTAGAATAATCTACCAACGCCACTGCTCTCCACACAAACATTATCTCCTCTGTTTACTCTAGAATTATTAGCTTCAGTACACAATATATTCGCAGACCACAGTGTCGCACTAATGCTCAAAATATTGCTTCAGTGCAGCGCTGATCTCGCGATGAAAATAACCCGTAATTAATTTCTGAAATTAATAAACGCTGAATTGGACGTGGTTGATAATTCCGACATTAATTTCTGGTTATTTTGATTAAAATTTGAAGTGAGTCTGTTGTTGTGATTGTTGATTGCGGCCGGAGTTGATTAAAACAAAATAATTCATGCTGAAATTTTGTGTGGTTCAGTTCTTGTGCAAATTGATTTAAAATTGATACTGCAATTAAAATTATAACAATTTTGTGCGATGAATAATAAATTGAATGAATACTTGACCGGATGTAATAAATAATTTAACAGTGCAACCGTATGTTCTTGCATATTTCAATTTCCGGCAAAATTTGTACTAAACAATAGAATTCAAATAGGTTCATAATATTCGGACGAAATAATCCAAAACCTGAAAGAGTTTCTTGGTAACTCAAGCAATTTGACAATTAGGAGGAAGTTTTCTGTCGTTAACCCTCTATTCCAAAGTAATCTTTTTGCCTCATGTATAACGATTCCTGCATACTCAATTTATGCCATTCATCCGTAGATAATTGATCTAAAACTCCGAGGAACTTTATTGGAATCAAAAATGTTGTCATATTTTGTTTACTCACGATTTAATACTTTCCTGCAAGTTCCTAATTGTGGATTTATTAATATATATTACTGTATGGTCTGGTTCATCTAATCCTGTCAAAGAGACAAGCTTCCAGCCATTATTTTAACTCGAAGAATACGCAAAAATTGCATAAATCCAAATGAATGTACAGCATTCTTCCGATACTTTTTTGTATTTCTAAAAGTTCTTGAATGATCAAGTACCAATATTCTTCGAAAATTCGACCCAAAGTCCTGAATAATCTGACTGAAAGAAGAACCCCTGGTTCACTCTGTTTTTTCAAAAGTAATTCTGTTAAGCATATATTTCGATGTGTTACCCTCGATTTAATGATTTCTTGCATGTCTTTCTGTATGAATGTACTCATTTCTGTCACAATTTGCTATGATCAAAGAGATAAGCTTGAAACCGTTATTTTATCTTGAGGAATATTCAAAAGTTGTACGAAATAAGATCAAGGTGAATTAGTCCAGACAAAAAAGACATTCCAGTTTGCATTAATTCCCAACAAGCTGGATTTTAATATTCGTCCCCGCTTGTGCGTTGTTTTTATCCGATGTCAGAGGTCACAAATCTTCATTATTTGCCTATATCTCTGAAACAATGAGAGTTGCTGTAAAAATAAACGAAAGATAGTTTGTAGATCGTGAAATTCTTCACAAAAAAAGCATCAATACTTTTTTCCTACGAATCACCATTCTCGAGTAATCGCGATTTTGGACCATAGATATGCACACATTTCCGCATGATGTATACTCGGCGGTTTTTTAACGTGGTTTCCTCAGTAAGAAAGCTTCACGATATATTTTGATCGTGGATAATATTTTATCAACATAATGAAAATTGTAGCAATAAGAAAATTATATTATTCATCATCAAATTCTACATAATCACTCGTTTCTTCCTCTTCACTTTCTTCTTCATCTTTTTGCTCAATTTGTGTTGACTGTTCTAAGAAGAGAGATATAACAGTTAGATTCTCATCGATTTCGGAAGAATCTTCATCTGTTGCATTTGATTCAGCATTAATGCAAGAGTGGCTTTGACAATTGGACTGGTGAACAAAACAATCCAACTTTTCTGCTCAACACAATTGTTCGTGCAGCCTTTATAGACCGTCAAATAGTCGTAGATTTGAGTGCCCCATTTTGTTTTCTCTGCCTTCAAGAGCTTTGATAAGTATGTATATTTGGAGTATAACAATGCCAAAATTAAAGCTGAATCGTGTGGCCAACATAATAACAATTAATTTTGAATTTTTATAACAAAACATGTTTCGATCCAATTTTCTCGTTTCTGCCATGCTTACGAAATGAAATTTAGGGGAAAAAGAGTCAGCGAAAAACGATAGGCAGAAGTGATCCACTTGGCCAAGAGTTTGGAATGAGGGCTCGATTGTGCAAAAAAATTATATCAATTGTTCACGTTCTTCTCGTTTCTGCCGTTTGGCCGTATGAAATTCGACATCATGAGTATCTCGTAGAAACGAATGGCATGATTTTTTTCGAATGACCAAGTCAAGATATGTACGAAAACATCTTGCGGAAATTTGAATGTTTTCGTGCATATCTAGACTTGGTCATTCGAAAAACTTATGCCATTCGTTTCTACGAGATACTCATGATATCAACTTTCATATGGCCAAACGGCAGAAACGAGAAGAACGTGATCAATTGATATAATTTTTTTGCACAATCGAGCCCTCATTTCAAACCCTCGGTCAAGTGGATCACTTCTGCCTATCGTTTTCCGCTGACTCTTTTTTCCCTAAATTTCATTTCTATAGCATGGCAGAAGCGAGGAAATTGGATCAGAACATGTTTTTTTATGAAAATTCAACATTAGTTTTATTATGTTGGCCACACGGTCCAGCTTAAATTTCGGCATTATTATACTTCAAATATACATACTCATCAAAGCACTTGAAGGCAGAGAAAACAAAATGGGGCACCCAAATCTACGACTATCTGACGGTCTATTATTGCATTTACAAAAAATTGTATTTAGCAGTTACTCTGGAACGGATGGAAGTAAAGTCAGTCAAAGATTCACTGCAAATGAAGCAAACTTTTGACATTCTTATAAAATTTTGTAACGGCACAGTTAAAAATGAAAATACCATTTACAAGCACGTCTATTTACTACGAAAAACCTTAAACTGACTGGACTGTTGATGTTACTCAAGGCTAACAGACTAATGGAATTGGGAACGGCTGTAGTCTCACTCAATCGTATATTTGCTACGTATAGTATTTGAGTGCCTGAATCACAAAAACCAGTATTCCAATATTTTTTTTTCCAAATGATGCATACTGGCTACATATAAATACATATTCGTATTTTCTAGATTTGAAATCACCATAACTCGAGAACGGTGCTTCGTAGAAAAAAAAGTATCAACATATTTTTTGTAGAGGGTTTCGCGTTCTATAAATTTTTGCTCCTCCATTTTTTTTGGTAGCTCGTACTATTTCAGAGATATACGTTAAAGGCGAAAATTTGTGACTCTTGACCTCGGATAAAAAACAACGCTCAAGTGGGATTGATGGGAACTTTTGACTTAGCGTTTGCAATGACGTACTCAAGACCAGTATAAAAATTCAGCTTGTTGGGAGTTAATGCAAACTCAGTACTTTTTTTCGTCTATTTTGTCTGGACTAAATCAGACGGTGAGTGCTACTGTCATGATTGCAGAAATTTTGTATACCGTCCGTGATCTCATGTATCCCTATAAGTTCTTGAATAACCTTCTAATATTTGGCCCAAAATCCTGGAAAGCTTGACTGGAAAAATAAAGCTCCTGGCTAATTCTGTTTTCTTCAAAATAGTTCCATGCAGCATATAAACAACAATTCGAATGTCTCTAATGATTTGATGTTTTCCTGCAAATCTTGAAGTGTGAGTGTACTCATATCTGTTACAATATGTGTCAAAGAAACAAGCTTCCAGCCGTTATTTTTACTTAAAGAATACGCGAAAGTTGCGTGAAATTATATCAGGAGAAACCTCTTGAATGAGAACGTATCAATATTCTGCCAAAATTTGGCCCAAAGTCTTGTATAATCCGATTAAAAGAAGAACTCTTGATTCATTCTGTTTTCTTCAAAATAATGCCGTTGGATATATGAACAATGAAATTTCAAGCTTCCTTACAAATCTTCAAGTATGGGTGCTCTCATGTCTATCACAATATGGTCTGATTTATCTGTTCAGATTAAAGAGACAAGCTTAAAGTCGTTATTTCATTTAGAAGAATATGCAAAAGCTGTATGAAATAAGATCAGATGAATCTGAAAGTGAGTGATATTGTCATGTGTACAGCAATTCCTGCATACTTTTTGTAATTTCATGTATCTTCAAAAGTTTTTAAATAGGAGGGTATCAATTATCTTGCAATTTTCGGCCCAAAATTTTGAAGAGCTCCACTGGTAGAAGTGCTTCTGGCTCATTGTATCTTCAAAGGAATTCCATTGCACATATAAACTTTCCGTAATCTCACGTATTACTGTATTGGTATTATTCCTGTCGGGTGGCCTAACATAAAATAAATAAATAAGTAAATAAGCTCTTGTATAAAAGATAAAATTTTTATTTATGGCCCTAAAAACCCAATAAACTTGCCTGAAACAGGAGCCCCTTGTTAATTTTACTTTGTTCAGAGTTATTCCTAATAAAAAGCGATTTCGATGTGTTTCTTTCGATTTAATGCTTTCCTGCAAACTTTTATAGGTTGCTGTTTTTATATTTGTCACGACACGGTCTGGTCCATCTAACTATGCTAAAAAAATAAGCTTTCAGGCATTATTCCATCTTGAAGAATACGCAAATATTACATGAAATAAGTGAATGGTATTATCATAAGTGCAACGACTTTTGCATACTATCCGTGATTTTAAATAGATGGCTACTAAGAACCTTTCAATATTTTGCCCAAAATTGTGAAAAACGTGACTAAAAGAAGAACTTCTGATCTCCTGATTAATTTCGTTTGCTTCAAAGTAACTTCATTCAGCTTATGAACAATTTGATGTTTTCCTGCTAGTCTGACACTAAATGATCTGGTTCATCTAATATTGTCGAAAACACAAGCTTCCAGCCGTTATTTCAATTTGAAGAATACGCAAAAGCTGCGTGAAATAAGATCAGTGTCATTGAAATTGACTTGATAATTAAAGTCAATTTACCATGGAAGATGGACATGTTTCCGATTGGAATTTATCATAGATACTTGACTGGAACCAAATCAGCTTATCCTTCCATAAAATTAAGATTTAGATCAAGATGACAAGGATTGGGGTTTTAAAACAAGGTGGTATAATGTCAATGTCAATTCGGTGTGGTGAAATTGTCATATATACAGCGATTCCAGTATACTTTCTGTAATTTTATGTATTCCTAAAGATTCTTGAATATATTCCTCCGATATATGCCCAAAATACTGAATAATCTGATTGAGGGTAAAACTCCTGATTCACTCTGTTTTCTTGGACAGAGATTTGGATGTGTTTTTCAGGATTAAATGCTTTCCTGCAATTCTTTTAGTATGAATGTGCTCATATTAGTCAAAATTTGGTTTGACTCATTCAATCAGATCAAAGAAACAAGCTTGAAGTCGTTTTTCATTTCGAAAAATACGCAAAAACTGTATGAAATAAAATCAGGCGAATCCAAATCGATAAGCTTTGAATATTTGGCCCAAAATCCTGATAAACTTGACTGAAAAAAGAAATCTGATTCATGCTGCTTTCTTCAAAGAAATTACTTCTCTTTAGGCTTTTGAGTACAGGTTTATTGATGATGTTGGACTTAAAATCCTGAAGAACTCATATTTAATTCTGTTTTCTTCAAAGTAATCTTATCGAGCGATCCTGAAGTATATTTTACGATTTTATATTTCTTCGCAAGTTTTCAAATATGGATTTGTCCATAAATTATTCCGATTCAGTTTGATTCTTTTAATTGATACAAAGAGACTATCTCTCAGCCTATATTTTTGCATAGAATATGATTAAGTGAATGCAAGGAGAGAAAATATTATCATGTGTTTTAGAGCATATATTAGGGTGTCCATTATTAACCAACTTGGTTTTTTTTTGCAATGCCCCCTAAATTTTTGCCACAAAGACAATACATTTCCTATTTAAATGACACGGGGTTCCGGCATGTCTCACATTTAATTATTTTCCTCCTGAGCAAAATAATATACAGCAATAAGACACATATTTTTGTAGGGAATTGAACGCTCTATAAAAAAGCTATCTGATGATTTTTTGATAAATTCGCTGGTTTTAAAGTTATTCAAGATTAAAGTTGAACTTATAATAATTTTTCTGATTTTTGTACTTTGACAACAAAATTATCATCATTTATTTAAAGTAAATTGTATATTCGAAAAAATATATGATTTTCATTGCATAAACGGACACCCTAATATATATAGGAAGCTCTTAAATATGAGTTAGTCGATAATTTTTTATTATTAGGTCTAAAATCTAGAAGAACATCACTGAAAGAAGGAGCGTTGTCATTGATACTCCCAGTTCATCCAGTTTTATGAACGGTAGGTCTTCAAGTGTGAGTGTTCGTTCATACTGTCATGATTTGGTCTGATTCTTCTTATCATGTCACAAAAATACTGAATTTTCAATTTGGAGAATATAGAAAGGTTGCTTAGATAAATTGTAAGAAAAATGATTCTAAATAGGATCACAGGAAGTTGTCATAACATTCAAGAGTTTCTAGGAACGCATGAAACTGAGGTTGATGTACATATATATAATTTAAAGATTATCTTGAGGGAGGCGGTAAGAAGAAGGAGTTCTCATATAATTTTCCAAATATCTATCCATTTCAATACAGAAATATATTCAAATTTATGTATCTACCACAGCTGGTTCAATTTAACTGCAGATTGGTTACTATATTAACGATTGTAGAAGCAATTGTACTGACTGTAATTACCTTCCAATTGAATTCAACTAGCGGTGGTTGATGCATCAATTTATTCAATAACCTTTTGCTGCCATCAGCAAAATTCGATTTAAAGGCGATCAGTATTCATTCAAGACACCATCAAAAATAACTTTTTGTGTCATGTTATTTGATAGTGCAGAAAAATTGGTTTGGACAGTGTGTTCAATCTAGAATCATGAGTTGGTGACCGTTTTGTCAAATCGTGTGCGTTATTGTTGGTCTTGATGTGTAAAATTTGGTGTAAATGTAACAATCTTTTCGAATAACTGTTTTGTTGTAGTTTACAAAAATTTGTATATAATTAAGATCACTCTATATGCTCCCAATGGTTTCAATTTCCCAAATCGAATGATGAAAATAAACAACTTATCACCTAAACATTTACCTAGTACAAACAACGATGAAGTATTAATGGAAGAGGCTATTTTTTTCTCTGGGGGTTAAGGCACAGATCTTCACCTGCTGCTCTTGCGCAGAAACTTCTTCCTAATTATAGCTCATTTGCTTGCTTTGTTTTGCGCCAGCGATGCGATCAGAGCAAAGTGGATTTATTTTCCTTGATCGCAAACACATTCAGCGCGATCTCGCTAATTGAATTGGAAGTAGAGTGAAATAAATGTCGCCGGAACATTCACTCTCTCACACGCGAAGTAAAAAGATGTGCACGATTGCTAGAAAACGACAGGTTGTGAGGAGAAGGTCCTTCTACAATTATAAGAGGTTTTTATCATTTTTATATGTTTTGTAAATGCTTTTGATGTCTCATTTGCTTTATTAATCGCTGTTGTTATTATTCATCTCACATTAACTACTTTTTTGGTGGTTATTCCCGCTTCTACTGACATTTTCGTGAATAATAGATGACGTTCGACCTTTTTACACGCTACAGTGCTGTAAAAATAACATAAATTGCACGAAGCTCCACTTCATTCATAAATATTCTTATTTATATTTCGTGGACACGAATACTGTCTTCCGCAAAGATAAAAACCCTTATTTTCCGTTTTAGGACCAATAGTCGTTTGGGAATAATAATCAAATAGTAAACATCCTTCTTTAGGGTCGGGTCATGTAATTCGGTTATTTTATAACGTCACAGCTAGATAATTTTTGTGGGACAATTGAATTTGAAGAAAAATGAACAAAACGTTTTATATTGTCCGAAATATTGGTAGCAGATAATCAATATCAATTAAAAGTTCATATTTAGCACTATTTGCGTGGCTAATGGGCAAAAACATAATATTTCACACAATTACGACAATGAAATACGGCTAACCTTTAAATAAGTATTGTTTCATGTCAAATTATCACATTTACAAATTGTTAACTATGTTAATCAAATTGAAAACAAGCCAAACTTGCTAATGAACATATCAATTTTGAGAACCCGTATTGCACTTTTGTATACTCAATTTCTAATTATTGATTTTGTAATTATTGCACAAGAGCTGCAAGCGTTATAGGTCCTTTAGGTAAATGTATTGATAGATCTGTTCACCAGGAATACTTATAGGTAATCCGGAGCTGATATAATGCTAGGATTAATATGCAATAGGATTAAAACGAAATAGTATATTATGCATCACGGGACAGAGATGCAATTTGAAACCAGGAACTGTAAGCGTATCCTTTGCTAAGGTACATATAATAAAACTACTACCTTCGACAGAATACATTTTTGGTGTCCATGTATCTACTGTTGGTATCTCGTGCTGAAATTGGCGTAGACCTTGATAAAAATAAACACCCCCAAATTAGTTTGAAGGTAATCAATTTATCGACGTATTGCGGGCATATTGAAAAATGTAAAACAAGCATTAATAATTCAGTAAACAAACCGAGTACGACGTAAAAGGAATAACCAAAATTTCATCAACAGCTCAATAATAAATTGCTGACAACAATAAAATACTCGAAATCATTCGCAAAAGTATTGTTTGATCTTCATTGTACTAACTACTAAAAACGGGTTGATGGTATGCAAAACAATATTGACTCTCAAGCTAAATCGTGTTTACGAAGGTCAAGCAAAAGGATAACTGAAGTGAAGGATATGTAAACAGTACTGTTAAGATTATTGTGTGGTCTGGAATAACAATAAGAAACCTGATACTTTCCAATTAAATTACTTGCAGTCTCTTGAGAAATCTATTTGTAATATAGATCAGATAATTTTAACTTTATATACGTGAGTAATTCAATCCGAAGTAATTCATATCCTTGGACATATACTGTGATCCTATCGTGTTTCTCTTGATTTTATGCATCCCTGAAAGAATTATATTGTGAATGTGGCCATTAGTTTCATATCACTGAATTATGTCGAAACGGCAGGCTTCTAGCCCTCAATTCATCTTGTACAATAAAAAAGTTATTAAGATTAAGATGACACAAAAAAAAAGATACAGAAATATTGGTAATGTTTTCGAAATGCAGGAATTCTAACAATACATGTACCACCTAGTGGACAATTTAAGAAGTGTTTTAATGTCGCCGTCGTTGAAGACAATCTTCTAGAAGTAAGAGACAGAACAAGTCAGTTTCTTCAGCTAGATGTCCGTTTTTGACATTTGTATATCATCAAATTATAACAGTAGAACGAAATTTAACAACTTTGATTAATAATTAATTGGAAAAATGGGTAATCATAAAGTAATTTCATTTAAAGCATCGTCCCTACTTGCTTTCAACATAAATTTGTAGATCATATTGTTTTGTGACGAACCCTTACAATTTTTTGAAGCTTCGTGCACAATTTCGCATCCTGGAGCCTTCAGCTGTCGTATTTTGATTTGAGTTCAACAACAACCAGTTTCCATTTTTTATTTTCTCCCTGATCGGGCGTCATTTTTGTAACGATACCCCGCTACTGGCAGAGTCGTTGACTTTTGTAACTGCAGACGTTATGCTCGGATGCCAATGCGGTCGGTAACGCACTTTCTAAAGACGGACGACTGGATAGCTCACAGAGAAGAATTAGGGTTGTCAAAATAATAATCAAGATGTAGGTGTCCCTAAAAAAATTATTTACACACGGAGACGGTGAACATACAACATATATTTTCCCGGCAAGGGCGCTGATGACAGAATAGCCGAAGGCTGACGGTGACGTGACGACTGTACATGACACTCGACACCAGCGGTTTGCAGTAGGGACCCAGGCAGTCGAAGACGGCAAGGAACTTCAAAACAAGTAGTTTCTGATGTTTGCGGAATCGTGAAGCGGTTCCCAAAATGGTGAATTAACTTTTACATCGTCTTCAACGCCCGGGAAAGCAGAATAACTAGTCTTAGCTTCCAGACGGCAAAGTAAAACAAAAATGACTTCAAGTTAAAACAGCAATAAGCAAAATGATTCTACGTTCAAAACAGCAAAAGCAAAATAAATCTAAGTTTCTCTCACGGACTTGAAAAAAATAATCGGACTTGCAGTTCGTGTCGTACAATTCTGCTAAACGGACTTAGCACAAAAACTCCAATCAGACGATAAAACGGTAAACACTTCGAAGATGAACTAGAAGCGCACTTTGGAACGACTACTCAGAAGACTTGACTTTAAAAGAAATGCTTCTAGTTCCGATACCAAATTCATCTTCGAAGTATTTACCGTTTTACCGTCCGATTGGAGTTTTTGTGCTATGTCCGTTTAGCATAATTGTACGACATGAACTGTAAGTCCAATTGTTCCTTCCAAGTCCGTAAATGGAACTTAAATTTGTTTTGCTTTTGCTGTTCTGAACTTAAAATTATCTTGCTTTTTGCTGGTTTAACTTACAGTCATTTTTGTTTTACTTTGCCGTCTGGGAGCCAAGTCTAGCTTCACGAACGTTGAATTAACTGAAGTCGCATCGACGCTGAGGAGATCCTTGTTATTTCTCAATGTTGAAATAAAATAAAATCACCATTTGGAAATCATTGTTGATTTTACAATGTTGAAGTAAATTAATATAGTCACTGCTCAGAAATTATTCTGGTTTCCCGAGCGTTGAAGACGATGTACAAGTTAATTTATCGTTTTGGGAACCGTTTCACGATTCCGCAAACGTCGAAGACTATATTTTTTAAAGCTCCTCGCCATCTTCGACCACCTGGCTCCGTACTGAGGACCGCTGATGTCATGTGTCACGTACAGTCGTCACGTCCACCGTAAGCCTTCAGTTATTCGGTCGCTAGTCTTTGTACCACCGTCACGTCATCGCCAGCCTTCGGCTATTCTGTCTCCAGTGCTAATTCCTGAAAAATATATGTTGTATGTTCAACGTCTCCGTTATTTTTGTGTAAATAAATCTCTTTGTGCCTCCTACCTTCTGATTATTCTTTTGACAACTCTAACCCTTCCCTCTGAAGCTATCCAGCCGTCCGTCTTTAGAAGCTGCGTCACCGACCGCATTTGCACCCGAGCTTACCGTCTGCAGTTTCAACAGCGACGATAAAATCAACGACTCCGCCAGCAGCGAGGTATCGTTACAGTTTGCACCAACATATAATATTCAAATCCATATAAAAGTAACTATGTCATTACATCATTGATATAGAGACTGCGACCTGTCTCGCAACTGTCTCTACGAATTAGAATAATACTATTAGACTTATAGTACTGAGGGATACAGATATTAACAAATAATGCAGGTGAGAATACAATTATTCTGGAAGTATTTCGCAGAAAATATAAACATTTAACCACGGATACTCTCTAGAAAGTACAGGTATTCCATAAAAATACAGGTACTTCACAATACAAATATTTTACTGAAGATACTTGTATTTCTTAGCTATTTCCTCAAACATACTGATATTCCTGAGGTATTCTAGAAATAATTAGGTATTCCAGAGATATGCCGCAGGTAATCCACGAGTATTTCGTAAAAAATCAATATAAATATTCTTGTGGAATACAGATATTTCAAAGGAAGTATAGGTATTCTAAAAGACATACTTGTACTCCAGAAGTATTTCGCAAAAAATATTCACATGTATTCCAAAAGAATTACCTTTAAATTGAAAATATTTCACAATTAATACAAGTACTTGTCGGAATTCGACCATGATTCATCATATTGCCAAGTTTGAACGTTATTGAATTTAATCTTCCACCCTCGAGGGTTTTAGGTAAAATTAACTTGATAACGCTCTATCCAAATATGAAATAAAAAATGATGGTTCTCATTCAAGATTTTCAAGTGACTTCCCGCCCCCTATTCTTTGGAGGAGGAAAGAAATCATTAAACTTTTACTTCAGACATTTTCCTAAAAAGGAGTACATAGTATTATTTATTATTATACAGACTAAAATGAAACATCCTCTATAGTATTTTCACTTTATGCACTCCTTCTCCACATAAAGTATGCCAAATCTCACATTCCTTCATGCATGCAGTATGCCTAAAAAGGAGTACAAGGTTTTCTTTCTACATATTAATATATAATTAAAATGGGACACCCTGTATATAATTTTTGCTTTCTGCACTCCTTCTCCTTATAAACTTTAAGTATAGCCACGGCGGACTCTATACCAGGCGGGAGTGTGACCCCCCACTACCACAGCATTCGCATGACGTCAGTAGGCTGATTTTTACACAGTTTCATGCGATGTAATAGTATTAAATTTGTATTTTGGAACTATAATGCTTATGCAGAATGATTATTGACTTACTAACAACAATAATAACGGCAATTCTTTTGTCTCTGAATATAGTTTCAGAGTAAAACGTTGTAATGCGGTAAATATAGCCCAAAATAAGAGTTCGCTATCCAAAGTTATACAAAATTATAGTAAATAAATACCTACCTTTGTGAGTTCATTCAAATTTAGGTATTATTGTTTCTGGATATCTACTTTTTATCAAAATTAAAAACTTAAACTCACTAGTTTATTTTTAAATAAATATTTTGGGCTCAGATTTCTATCTATTTCAATATGAAAGGAACAACTTACTGCTTTGAAATCCATTTTGTAAATAATAATACCGTCATCATTTACTTTAACAAAAATATCCTCATTTATAGTTTTGACAAATTCAGGTACTTTTTCAAGCAGTACGTCAAAATTTTGAACTCTATCTTCCATTTGTTGCATTTCTACTATCTTATTAGTTTTTTCCAATTCTCTTTGTTGGATCTCAAAATTTCGTTCTTATGGGGTTTTTCTTTTAGTACTTGATTTCATATTTAAATAATGCGGAAGTCCGGGAAATATAGTTGGTAACGAATTAGGTTTCAAACGCGGTTTATCGTAACAAAAGGTTTTAATTTCTCCTTGATAATTGTATGTATAGTTAGTTGCAATGCATTCTTCTGAAAAATGTTTAATGTAAATCCCTGACGTTGCGGTAGGTGTCCAGTTTTTACGCGGAATGCATTTTATCCATTTATTAAATAAATCGATTCCATTCGGAAATTTAAATGTAGCTACATTCTCATTCGTACTATCATAATTACTTTTACAAGCTGGGACACAACATTTACGAGGCATGTTTAAATTGATTATGTATATATTTAGGTAAGTATTCAAAATATTGAAAGAAAATTTACTTCGAACCACGAAGTCACCAAGTCTACTACTACCGCCGGCTCGCTTGCAAAGCCTACTGACGTCACGCCCCCCTCCATCACACTCCCGCCTGGTAAATAGAGTCCGCCGTGGTATGGCCAATTTTACATTCCTCCGTGTATGCAATATGCTTAAAAAAGGATAGAAAATTTTCTCTTCACGTTTTAATACATAGATTCTGATGAAATACAGGTATTTAAGGGAAATACTAATATTCAGAGTATTTCCAAAGAAATACAGGTATTCCATCAGAATATTCCAGTAGAATGACGGTAATTCATATAAAATATTTGAATTTTACAAAATATACTAGTATTACTTGAGTATTTCGTAGGAAATACTTCCTAGAAATTACAGATATTTTGTCTCGAAATAGTTATCTAAGTATCAAGGTCAGTAAGTATAGTTTACCGATTAATAATATTGTGTTTTTTCTCATTCTACACGATTAGAGACTCATCCTGTACTTCTACCTTAAATAAGTTCTCTCGACATTTCTCATATTCTGCTGATCCTGCGTCAAAATCTTATATGAACAATTCTATGGAAAAACGTGTTTTCTGTAATTTTTGTTTGAGATATATTGCTGTACCCTCATTATTTAAATAATTATAGCACTATACAATGGTTTTCAGAAGCTTCATTGAGTCTTTTATTATTATCCATTCATTAAAAATTCTTTTCAGCGACCTCATCGTGTAATCTTTGGCGAACAATTTCACGTATTTGTTGGCTTATTCAAATTGTGTATAAAACCCGCATAGCGCCACAAACGCGTTCAGTTGGAAAACAACCTTAAAATTTATCCCAAAGGCTTTTGTCGACACGATTTCAATATCCAACGGGTGAAAATACCACGTGCAGGATTTTTGGTGTACAAAATTTTGAAGATTGATCACTCTCTCCAAATGATTTGATTATCAACTTTCTCCAGAAACATTTCAAGCTTTGTTCAGTGAAAAACTATCTCCTACTTTCACTAATGATGATTGGCAAAACGTAGTCCATATTTTCTTTGGAATACTGTTATAATCATCAACTTTAACCCTAATGTCTTTAAGTAAGGCGTAAGGAGTTGTTCGAATTAGAAAATCACTATATGATTGCTCTGGAATTAAATTTGTTCCAAATGAATAAAACAAAAACATTCGCTCAAGCTCCACTCTGAAAACGATTGCTCACCACAATTAATCTTTTATTTTTAAAAATTCATTCGATCATCGTTGGCAATTAAAGCGCGGTAATCGGAAACAGGCAATTTCCGCTTAATCCTTTTTAGTGTCGTTCGTGACATAATGGTCTAGAAAATAACCAATAAATCTCAAGAACATTCAGGGAACGATTCATAGAACGCTAAAAAAGAATTTGAACGTGTTTTCGAAGAATTACAGGAATTAAAACCAATTTGAATCCTGAAATATTTCGACTTGCTTTGCAGAATTATGATAGAAAATTTATATTCACGTGGCGTTGTTATTTGAGGTTGTTTTGTGGAAGTGCTTGTGGATTAACGGTTTTATGATTGACGTTAAGTAATGAAATTTTAGGTTGTACTTGGAGATTAAAATAGGCTTGCCTACATGTTTTTCCTGTTGCCAAATATTTGAGCATGCTTTCATAAATATTTTCCTGGATTATTCAAGCCTTCCTTGTATTCGCTTACACTTCAAAACTTTTAATTACCCTGATAGGAATCGTATTAATCGTACAATTTCAACAACTAAGTAATTCTGTCCCAGCATCGATTTTCCACACTTTTATTTTGTATCAAATTCAACTTCAACTATTTTTAATGTTTACAATATTTTATGGTTTAATATAAGTGCAATTTCTCATGTCTTGTCTTTTCTTTCAGGCGTCTTGTCGGAGACGGCAACACAGAACGGACCTTACGTTGCACTCCGGACTGGAGTGAAACGGCGGTAAATGGTGACCACCTGTGGATACCCACTTCCGTTTCCGGAGATTTTTGCTACGTGGGTGACAACGACTGCACGGTGAGTTTCATATGAATCATATTTTTGCATTTATTCGCCATAAATTTTGCATACCTTCACATGCAATATAATATATTTGCAGCAAGAAAAAGGGTATTCATGTAACAAGAAAAACAAATAATATGCCACAGGGTTGTATTTTCAAGTTCATTTCAATAGAATATTCTAGGTAGAACCCAAATTCTTTTATTCTTTTGACAAAATGAAAGTTCCCTAATGACCTATCTTTTTTTCGATGTCCAGCAACTTCCGGTCGATTTTCTGTTCTTATTTCTCACACATTAACAAAAGAACACGTGTCCGTGAACATTTCCACACCAAAAATTCTCTTTCATTTCCTTTTCGTCTCTTTTCTTTTTCGTGGTAATCAAAGAGATGTTATTGGTCATTTTGTTTCAATTCCAATCCTGAAAAAGCTGAAAAAGTAGAACAGCAAATAAAACGTAATGGATTGGTATGGTTGAGTTTAATTTCCGGTTTTCTGATAGCAAAAAATGACTTCCGTGGAAATTTGAAACTATTAGAGTCTATTTTTCGACTAATAAAAGCTTTCAAAAACAATTGAACTACGGAGAACATCATAATTGATCGCATAACAAATTTAATAATAATGTAATTTTTTTCCGATAAATGCATTAAAATTTTGCTGGAAAACGGATTTATTTAGGTCCAGAACTATTTTTATCAATTATTATTACTATAAATAAATATTTGTTGAACACACTAGGAATCCTAGTGATATTTTAGACATGAATTACAACAGTACTGTGCTCTTGATCTCTTCTCAGCAGCAATCGATTTAGTTTTGACTCTGAATCGATATAACATTATTATCAGGGCAACAAAAGCATCTTCATCTTTTACTCTCCACATTTCTGGCAGAGTTATCCCAAACTAGGAAGATGCCTTGCCGTTAGTCGATTTCAAATCGATTCCACTACTTGTACAAAGTCTCCATGTTCACGACACAAAATCCATGGAATGTATTAAATGCACTCGCGAGTCTTTAATTTGGGATGGCCGTTTCATTTATCTTCCATTATTATTCGTTTAAACATCGATTCTAAATCGTTTTTACCATTTTAACATTGTCTCTTGAGCTAGCGAATGCTTATTTTTGGGATTCTTCCAAGTTCAGTAGTTAGCACAATGTTCTACATTATTTACCGCCATCAATCGATTCTATACGATTTTAGGCCGATTTTCCTATCATATCATAATTCTCCGGGCTACGATAACATTTTTGTGAGCTATCCGACATTTCATTAGCTTTTTCGTGCTTTCTTCAAGCTAAGAAGAAAAAAATTGATATCAACATCCCGTGCTAGATCATTTTTATTGCTAGTCGATTCTAAATCGATCTAAGCACTGGAACATGGGTCTCTGTGGTACTATATTGTAACGAATTTAAGTCTATAAATTAGTCATTCCGACTTCACTGGTGCTTAGAATTATTGTGGAAGTATTTTACATCAAGAAATAGAAGCAAATATATTTGTTTTCTAGAAAGTTGCTGGTACCTTCTAGCGTTTTCTAGAAACGCCTGGGCGTTTGCGGGAAAAACGTAGTGGAGAGAGATCTAATGTATATATCGCTGACTCAACGAGGAGTATTAGTGATTTCTTGGCTCAGTGACCTTATAATGTGGACTGCTAGTGATTGAAATAAATTATGTTATTTAAAATAAATCAATATTGACATAAATAATTGAAGTTAAGTTATAGTGTAGTGTAATAATTTTTAGTTTGAATTAGAATTATCTATTAGAAATAGTGTTAGTTATCTAATTTATTATTTTAATAAATCATAAAAATAAATAGTAGTGTTTAGTAACTTTTGCTCCCTAAATTAAGATAAATAACATTACAATATCATCTTTTTAAGACATATTAACATTTCATGAGTTCCTTTTAGATCATCTAATTCCACATTCCAGAATTATTTTTGTCGTTAATTGATTCAACACTGATACAAAATCGATTTTACAACTGATATGTTATCGACAAGCCTACTGAACATTTATGTTAGAAACTATTGGCATTCCATGCGTTTCTATTATTCCTAATTAGAAGAAGAATAATAATGTCATCGCACTTCGAAGCTTACTCTTCCGCTAATCGATTCACCAATAATTGCAAGTGGTGTTAATTACTGGAAAATAGTCCCCAAAGCTACTACATCTTCGTAAGATACATCCAATATTTTTTGTGTGCTTTCTAGAGTTCTTCAACGTTAAGAGAAAAACTATTTTATCAACACGGCCTTCAAGATCTATGATTGACTTCATTCGATTCAACAGCAATTTCTAATCGATTCTTTCATCTGTACATAGCCCTGCCTTTAATAAGTCCAACATTTATTATCCCTCTTGATGTATTATTGCGAATAAAGAAGAAAAATAATATCTTCATTGCATATTGGATCTTGTACTGTCGTCCATCGATTAAAAATCGATTTTGCAATAATCACACCACTTGTGCATATTCTTTATGACTATACTTACATCTCCATTTAACACATAATATTCAAAGCACTTACTTTTAAAATAAATATATTCTTTCCGTCTTCTCTGGTCGTCAATCGTTTCAGCATCATTTCTCAAGTCTTTTCATTAATTGTACGTACTTCCCAGGGCTGCAAAGGTATTTTTTGAAATACACCGAGCACTTCATGCACTCTTTTTGAGATTCTTCAGAGCGTTTGCTGCCGTTAATCGATTTAACACGGATCCTAAATCGTTTTTACCATTGAAATGTAATTTTCAGGGCTACTACAATTGATTATCAGATACATCAAACATTTTATGCATTTCTCAAGAAGTTCTTTCAAGTTAGTATATAAACATGGCCTTTTAAATCATTGTTTGTGGTCAATCGATTTAACAGCGATTTTGAATCGATCCTACCACTTGTATATAGTCTTTGTGGCTACTAAAATATATTTATAGGATGCGTACGCTCCTTTCAGTATTATTTCAAATAACATTGCATCTCGGATCTTTTCCTGTGGTCAGTCAAAAAAAAAAGCATTCTCAAATCGAGCCTATCGCTTATACATAGTCATCATGGCTACAATATATCTTTATAATATATCCAATATTTAATGCACTTCTTTTGGAGTTTTTCTGGTTGGGCAGATGACCTTCTAGATCTTCTTTCAATATGCAACATAGCTTTGAATATATTCTTATATCTTAGTAGATTCAGATCGATCCTGAATCGATCCTTTTACTTGTGTACAACCTTTATAGCAACAGCAACATCTCTATATATTACATCCAATATTTAATGCACTCCTGTTAAGGCCTTTGAAGCTAGTAAGGCGAAATGATGTCAATTTGGACTTTCAGAGCTATCCTCGTCGTCAGTCGATTCAATATCGCTCCTCAATCAATTCCACCATTTTTACATATTCTTTAAAGCTATTGAAGTATCTTCATAAAATATATCCAAAATCCAACTGTCTTTTTTCAGTTTTCTCCAAGTTAAAAAGAAAAAATTAATCCAATTCATTTTCAAATATCGATTCTGAATCGATTCTGCAACTTGTATACAACTTTCAAAGCAACTCTGTATATTACATCCAATATTCTTGTACCCCTTGCAAGACTTATTGAGTAAGGAAAGAAAAAATATAAATCTCGCCTTTCAGAACTACCTCCGTCGTTTATCGATTCAAGTTCTCTTCTAAATCGATCCTACCATTTGCATATAATCTTTTGATCTACTTAAGTATCTTCACGGAATACAATCAATGTTCAATGTGTCTCTTTTGGAGTCCCTCAAGTTCTTATCGTCAATCGATTAAACAACGACTATATGAATCAATCCTATCTCTGGTAGGTTGACTGACTCGAAATTTGTCAGATTGATAACAGATGCCCAATAGATTATGTATTGTCTGATACTATTTTGTAACTATAGAGGTCATAATTTGGAATGTTTTGTCCTTCTCCAAACAGAATCAATAGTAAATCCGAGACATAATTTATAAAACAAGATTGATTTCCTCTTCTTATTGCTTCGTGCTTCCATTCCGATTACCGTTCACAGTTTTCCACTCCGTCGACAGTGTCAGGTACAAACATCGTTTTGTCGTTCGCGAATTTTATCCAGCCGAAAATAGGGTTTAAGGACAAATAGCAGCAATCAAGCGAATTCCCAAAGTCTTGTTATCGGTTGAACGTGCGGTTTCCAAGAACACATTTTCTGCCGCGTAGTGTTTTGGCGCGCAACTTTGAAATTAACGCTTCATTGGAGATATTAATTAATTTGGGTTATTAATTATTCGTGCTTTGGGGAAGTTCCGATGAAAACAGTTGTTTTATTGGAGTTTTTGGATGATGAGGGTTGTCTTATCCAAAATTCAGTTATTTAGCGGTTTATCTTGCCAAATAATATGAATTCAGACTGAAATTAATGGAAGCAATTGATATTATAATGTTATCATTTTTGCATATATTTAAATTATAATTTCGAATCTGCGAGTAATTCATCATCTGTCATATCAACTCGTATATTTAATAAGAACATTCTGTTGCAATCTGTTCTAATTTTCTTTTTATTTTGGGTTTTTTTATTACTCATTTCCATCCCTCAGAGGTGAAATTTGCTCGCACCTTAATTGCATGTGGAAAAATTTTCATGCACTTCTTTGTTGCGTACGTAATAATGAGGATGGTAAAGCTTGTTATGAATTTTTCAAATAAAGATAATGACCTCCGCAGAAAGAACGCAGAACGGTGCAATATATGTGAATGTACAAGTATCTTCATTACTTTCTCTAATAAGTTTTTCTTTTTGAATTAGAAACTCAGTTTTTGTCGGATAATTTTGTACCAGATGAAATTGTTTGATTTTTTTACGATTTATACAAACATGTGTTGCGAAAATATAAACTCTTGATCTAAAAATAACTTTTTTTTGTTCGATTCATTACGAAAATAAATTAGAGCAATCACGTTAATGCAAAATATTTTTCAATATGTATTCAACCCGAAATTACGCTTCATCAACCAAAATATCCTGATTCAGGTAACTTTATTGAAAAAACTCAGCTTCAACTGTTCCGTATCTAATATTCCAACGTTATTTTCCATTTCGTTAGAAATGATAGCCAGGTAGTTCAAAATAATAAATAATATTTGTGTTTTCCTTTTCATTTGAATTGTATTACATTAAACTTGAAGTTATTTGAATCAAAAAATGGTTGGTTGTTTGTTAAATATCATAAAACATCATACGAGAATAACTCCAGATTTTTCATTTCGTTAGAAATGATAGCCAGATAGTTCAAAATAATAAATAATATTTGTGTTTCTCTTTTCATTTGAATTGTATTACATTAAACTTGGAGTTATTTGAATCAAAAAATGGTTGGTTGTTTGTTAAATATCATAAAGCATCATACGAGAATAACTGCTCGTATCTTGTTGAACCTATCCGATGAAAAGTACTCACGCACTTCATTTGCTCGCGCACCGCTCGATTATTGAAATTTCTGTTACTTTCCGATGAAGGATTTGAGTGAAACGAAGTTTGGAAGAGTCCTGGAAGCTTCAGTTTTTACATATTGAAGTCTTAGGGATAATTTCGAGGCCGTTTTGATATTTATGCAATGCAGACACACAGCCAGACAGACAAAGCTCCTAGAACCGCTTTTTTGTTGTACCTCAAACTGTTCACCTCAATTTCAGCTTAAAAAAACAAATTTATAAATCAAAGTTCCTCATGAAATAGTATTATATATTTCTTGTGTTAAAATCTGGTTATTAATACATATTTCATCAAAATGATATATTCTAGTTTGAAAATTGTTGCTAGTGAATTCATTTCTATCGTCAAAGCTTGAGGCTGGCGAACTAGTCGATTATATAACATACACCGTCGTGCGGAATACGCAATTTATGATCGAATATCGAAATCTCTTGTTCTTATGCTCCATACTTTTATCTCTGAAACTATTGGTTTGATATTCCACTGAAACAATCCTGAACTTATGTGTTCTATCTTTAACTTCTCCGTTATTTCTATCTCTTCAAATACTGAAGAGGTTTCAGATAAGGCTTCTTTAGAATCAAACTTTCCAGTTTAAAATAAACTTTAAAAGTATTTCAAATCAATTCCTGTACTATCACTGAAGGATCTTTTATTCTACAAATTCAAGACACAGGGTGATTTTTGGAAAAAATGCCATTTAGATATCAAGAGGGAAGATATACTTCAACGCTGTTTTGTGTCTTCATAAAATACATCCAAAATTTCATACGTTGTTTTCAGGATTCTTCCAACTTTCGAATTAAAAAAATGGGAGAATCATCTAGATGATGAAAGCGCATTTTTGATAGCTCATGAATGCTTGTTACTTCAGAGATTTCGCAAATTACCATCTCTCACAATTACTGAGAGTTTTGGCAAACTTACGAAACAGCAGCTTCCATCTTGTACTAGTTTCAAGTTGACAGTTTGATAGGTACATAATTTATGCATGAACAAACTCAAAAATATCTTTTATTCTTCATTGTTTAGTTATTGACTGACGGGAGGTCAAGTGCTGTACCTTAAAATGATAATTTGACCTTTATCAAAGCTATATAAAAAAAAATACACCAAAAGTAAACAAATTTTCAACCAATAATAATGATTTATTCTAATAAGCTTCAAATTCGCGTCAAACAAGTCATTGAATGAATCCCGGACAGATTTGACAACTGTACATAATAATAGTGACACCCCCGGCTAAAGTTGTAACTAAATTTTTATCTACTTTAATAAATTTTAGTTGCCATATCCCTAATGTCATATATATCCATGGGCATTGTTTCACTTGAAACAAGTAATTGAATAATTTAATCTTCCACAATCACTGAGCTTGAATTAAAGCAATTTGTGCAAACCTACGAAACAGTAGCTTTTATTTAGTACCAGTTTCAAGTCTGTAAATAGTATAGTTGCTGAGAACTCAGCGTCACGCCAGCCAGCCAGCCAGCCAGGCAGCCAAAGTGAATATAATAGCGCTTTTTTCGAAAAAATGCGCTAAAAATTGGCTGTGGCCACACAGTACTTCCTCGACCATAGATTTCATAGCCAGTTTCATCGCCGTTTCAGAAATTAAGGCACAGTTGCATAAAGCATTGTTAACTTTGATCACATTGTCAAATATTTGAACACGTATTTCTAACCTAATTTCTTTGACATCTTAATACAAGTTATGATATTCTCATGTATAATTTTGCAACAAATACAATTTAAAATTGTCATTTAAACATTGGAAACAAGTAAATTATCCACACTATCTATTTTTTCCAGATAAACGTCATTAAAAAATAGAGTTAACAGCATGTTAACTGACAGCCTGTTAATTATTTTCATGCAACTGGCCCTCAGAGGGTCGCATCAATTAATTGCATATTTCAAAGTGAAAGCTGTCATTGTCAAAGTGACAACTGGGATTGTCAATGTGACAGCTGTCATTGTTAAAGTAACAGGTGTCATTGTCAAAGTGACAGATGACGGTTATTTTTTAGCCCTTGCATAAAATAGTTTTTTTGAAAATGAAGAGTTCTTTTCTAAATTTTTGGAGTTTTTAATTCATTGAAACATAGTTTCGAGATTTGATAGTCGAAAGTGTAATTTGAAGATGGTAACTTGTAACATGGATTCTACTAATTATTTATTTTTGATATCTACTAAGCTTATCTTCCCGAGAGCTTAAAATTAATACCAAGCAAGACATCATTTAAGTGATGTATGAAAAAAACAATCGACAATCATTTAAATATCCTCTTTGATATTTCTACTAGAATTATCTACACAAAAGCTTCCATTTGATACCAAACACGACAGAGCCAAATTACTTATTTTCAAAAAAACAATTGACGAACGTTTGCATGGGATGTCAAAATATGAGTGATTATAATTCTAATATCACATTATGATTCTCATTATTTCTTTGGGTCAGAAAGATAGAACGAATTTTATAATAATTCAAATATTAATAATAACAAATGAACCGCTGATAATTTTGAAAAATGTTTCGTGTGAATTTTGTGCCAAATCATTCAAATTCGTACATGTTCTCAAGTTATCGTGCTTCCACACAGACCGACTTTTTTTGAAATTATGTTTTTCGTGTTCAGTGGGGTCTAAGACGTGAAGATTCATCAAAATCTCGAACTGTCAAAAAATCACGACTATAATACTTCCTCAAAATCGATTTTATCACTGAAATATAGTCCTCGAGGCCACATTAACAACTTTCTGAGATACATCGAGCATCTCATGCGTTTCTTCTGGATTTTTTTTGAGTTGAGAAAGAATATATCAACATGGTATTTATTTTGGAAACACAATAAAAAATGCTTTGTTAATATCATGAAGAAGGTAATGTAAGTGTAACTGTATATTTTTGATTGTCAATTTCCATTACATGTAAAGCTACACTTCAAAATTTGTTTTGCACTGTGTAAGACTTCTAAATAACTAATTTTAAATGTTTTATTTGAGAACAAGATATGAACAATCTAAGAAAAAAACTCGATGTATATTGGATCTTTGTTACAAATACATTAGCTGTTTTTGGTAGCGAGTTGCTTAAACCAAACAATTAATTCATCAGGATTATTAGATCGAATTTTCCTAAATTCAAAAGATCATTCAAAAACCTTTCTGCAATCAGGATTTTTAGCATTTCACAAGCTCTCGTTCTTTAAAGTCTTGCATCCATAAATTATGTTCAGAAATAGATACAGTTCATTAGATTTTAGCAAAGTTAACATAATGATGGAAGGCTCTTAAGTCTGGTAGGATTTCAAAATAAGAAGCTGATTCAATAAAAATAATTTAGGATATCTTTAATTTAAATGGAACATGCTCATCTGATTTTTCTTACGTCAGAAGTTGTATTAGCCATCCTTCTTATCCATTTTGGAATATAAATATGATTAAAGAAATATTTGCAATACGTCCAGACGAATTTTTATTTTTACAGGTGCGTCTCATGTCTGAATATGTTGAATATCTGGAATACATTAGTCTGAAAAGAATCTCTTTGATTAAATTCAAAGATGTTATCATCTTGAAATACTTATTTATAGATATACACATACATAAAAATTATATTGGTTCTTTGAGTATGAATATGAAAATTTTACCTTGATTGAAGTAATGCTAGCTTCTCTAAGATTAGCTATGACAAAAAGAAGACGAAACTCCATGTTAGTTTTATGAATAATTTGATGTAAAACCCTGAAGCTCTTAATATTATCATGTAGTAAACAGCAGGTAACATACTCCAGCAACATATTGCTTTAGAGCAAACATATCTAGTTGATAATTAACAACATACCTCCTGGACCTTCGGTGCTGGGATTTTGATATGAATTATTAAGAATTTCGTAATATTTCAACATAGTTACCATGGGATAACATGATTAAGCATTGTAATAAGGATTCACAAATATAATTTGGTTATGAGCAGAACAACAATTGTCAAATGATATAAATGACTTAATTAAGGATGTGAAAGAACTGCTTCAATACATAATAGAATTTTTTTATTGATTTTATCAAATGTGTTGGACAACATGTTCCTTACAAATTTAAATTATCTTATTTTGCTCAGAAGATACAGCAACAAGCATTGTGCTACTACAATAGTTGATATTAGAAATTTTTGAGTATTGAATTTCAATCGATCATATTTGTATTTCTGAAGATATTCTGATGAAACTCATCATCGCTCTACATCTAAGTATGTACATTACAATACTTTCCACACATTTTGTTTATCTCAATTGAGTCGAAACATACAGCTACAAACTTTAATGGCCGATTCCACGATCTCGAGTTAAATTAATCCGGTTTAAATGGCTGATTTCCTTGGTAACAATATCAATTTCAGCATTTTTTGTGTCATCATTGGCCAATCGAATCAATTAAATTAAAATAAACCCAGTTTATTGGTCAACTCCCCGTCATTTAAACCAAGGTTAATTTAATTCTCGGTCATGAAATCGGGCATAAATGTTATATATCAGGTAATGATATTTTATTTTTTGAGATATTTCAATAATAACTCTTATTACATTAGAATGAATCGTGCAGAGTACGATATTTTTTACAGACTTCAATTATCTCAATTCGTTTAGGAGATACAGAGTCAAACAGTGTGTGCTTCTGAAGGCTTGTTTATAATGGATGTAAACTTAATCTGTTAACTTATGATGCAAGATGTATGATGCTATTTTCAACAGCTTGGCTCATAATCAAATGTCAAAATTTTTGAATCGTGTCAGAAATGGATCTAGAGAATGATTTTCGAATTGATTGACATTAAAACGATTCTGTCATGTTTTCAATATTTCTGTTCAAATATAAGACAATTATTACAGAGGAGTTACCATGAAATGTATTATAATTTCATGTAATTTCTTTCTTGGTATTTTTAATTCATCAGCTATGTATTTCTAAGAATTTTCATTACATAATTTATTTTTATAGTCCACGTTACATTTGTCATATGGATGCGGAAATTTTTTAACAATTTAAATTAACTATATCAAAATCATCCATTTCAAACAGCAGTACAAACTTTGGGATGTGAAGCCGAAATGTCAAATATGTCTGCTGAAATACAAAAATAAATGCAACGCATACACGTGATACAATGCTCGCTCGCTATTGGTTGGGAATAAGCTGTATGATGTTGAACTTAAAAAGGCTGGTTTAAGGCTGGTTTATAATGGATGTAACCGGTGATTTATTCTGTAGTCTTTAAAATTAAACTATACGCATTTTCACGTTGACGTTCATAATGACATGAATTATGATGTTAACTTATGCTATAACCGTAAAGTTCACCAACTTTCAAGTTTAACATCATACAGATTATTCCCAACCAATAGCGAGCGAGCATTGTATCACGTGTATGCGTTGCATTTATTTTTGTATTTCAGTAGACATATTTGACACTGACATTTCGTCTTCACATCACGAAGTTTGTACTGCTGTTTGAAATGAGTGATTCTGATATAAAGTTAATTTGACTAAAAAAATTCCCGCATACCTATATATGACAAATGTAGCGTGGACTACAGAAATAAATTATGTAATGAGAATTCATGGAAATACATAGCTCATGAATCAAAAATACCAAGTAAGAAATGACATGGAATGAAAATACATTTCATGATAATTTCTTCTCTACAATAATTGTCGTATATTTCAACAGAATTATTGAAAACATGACAGAATTGTTTTACTGTCAATCGATTTTGGAAATCATTTTCTAGATCTATCTCTGACAAGGTTAAGATACATGATCTTGTAATTTTGACGTTTGATTATGAACCAGGTTGTTGAAAATAACATCATACATCCTACATCATAAGTTAACAGATTAAGTTTACATCCATCATAAACAAGCCTAAAGTTGGTGAACTTTACGGTTACAGCATATGTTAACATCATATTTTATGTCATTATGAACGTCAACGTGGAAATGCGTATAGCTTAATTTTAAAGACTACAGAATAAATTACCGGTTACATCCATTATAAACCAGCCTTGATTCGGCTATTCTCTCCTCCGTCCGGTACTCAAGTAATACAGCGTGCAATCGTAGCATCCTTATGATTTTTATAACAACAAAAACTGTCATAATCGATTTTTCTTGATATATTTTATCTTAGAATATACAAATTTTAGGATATGTAGGTCTCAAGAGCAAATAATAAAAAACAGTTCTGCGAGTGGGTGAAAGTAGTGACTTTCAACCTTATGAATTGTATGAAGAATTACAAACTATGATCCTAAATGTACCAGACTTCATTAAAGATGTGAAAAAACTGTTTAAGTACTTAACTGAAAATAACTTGAAAGAAATTTACGCAAATATTTTTATAGTCTATTCAATTTTGTTAATAATATTGCCGAAAGAAGCTTTTCGGAATTAAAACTAATAAAAAATTATTTGAGAAGTACGATGGATCAGGAAAGACTTTTAGCTTCCGTAGTTTTATTAATTAAAGCAGATATAGCATCTAAGCTGAATTACGATACAATCATTAAGAAGTTTAGTGAAGCCAAAAGCAAGAAATTTCTGTTTCTTTAATTTTAGTCTAAGAATATAGTTTAGTTCGCATTTTCTACACTATAGTTAAGTTAGTAGTAAAAAGCTATGTTTCAACTGTTTCTTAATCTATAATATTGCTTCGTGCTTCACCAGAGGGTCTCGCAAAATGTACCTTGCCCACATCAAATTTTGGTCTTGCCGCGCCATTGCCTTTAAAACTGCTTCAATGAATGTACCGAAAAGTGTCTATATCTCCTAAGTCACACCAAGATAATCTTGAATCCTAGGAGCATTAAATTTACTACCACTTTCATTTTTACCTAATTTTGGAACATGGAATCCGTTTTCTCAACACAAGATGAAATGATGGCGTTAAAATCAAGATTGCTGTGCATATTCCCCAAAGAACTATTCCAAAGAAAGCGGTTAAAGTTATGAGTTACTGCAGCAAGCTTTTATGGTTAAACTTTTTGAATCTTAGATAACGCCTCGTATATTTTATGTAATACAGATTTTTCAATAGAGTCCATTGGGATCAAGAGCCAAAAACTCTGAACTTGAAGTTCAAAGGGGTCTCAAAGCTCCAGAATTTCTTTTTGTCCTGAGACATACTTCGTTTTCATACTTTATTAACAAAAATTTATATTCATGAACATTATCTTTCATTATCCACTGAATTCTAGCAACTACCTTCATAAGTTATTCTGGGCACTGAAAAACGTAATATCAATGTTTGTTTATTTTTTGCAGAAGCACGGTCCTCGCGTGAAATGTAGCGCATGCAACGTAGTATCCCACGTGAGCTGCATCCCTGCGCTGATGGAACGCGTGAAATTCACGTGCAAACCAACGTTCCGAGATGTCGGGATCCGGGCGTACCGAGAACAAACGACCACGCACCATCATTGGGTGCACAGGAGACAGGAAAAAGGAAAATGTCGACAATGTGGAAAGGTAAGAGAAAAACAATTAATCTACCGACAATAGGAGGCTGGGTGAAATACGGTTGTGTAGGAAGTACCCAGAGATTTAAAAATTTGCAATGCCTAAATTTTACGAATAGGAGAGTCTTGACTTCTTTGGTGCAGACTATCAATAATTGAGAAGCCATCGCTTAAACTGTCCATGCTTTTTCTTCACTGACAAAACGATTTTTAAAGTACCGTGTAATCAAAATTTAAATTAGAAATATTCAGATTTTCGCGATAATTATGACATTACTATTCAAGCTGAACATTATTAAAGCACTCATGGTTGATTATAGCAATAATGTGAGCCAAATTTTCAACTAAATTCAGTAATTTGTGTTGATACATGATTGATCAAATAATGTGTTCGCAAAGTTCAATAAAATTTTTCTATTCCAGATGAATTATGCTGCTTATTTATTAGAGGTAAACTCAATGGCATGTCTATACTGTTATATTCTGCATCCGATGATAGTTTACTTAATTGTCATTTGAAATTACAAAGCATAAAGCGCAAAACTAACATGATAGTCCAAACATTGTTTCCTGAAATTGTATTATTCTAGTTTCTAGTAGAACTGTAGCTCCAACCACTCGTTTCTGTAGATGAGTACCATGATGTAAATGTTGGTTTAATTTTCAGTAGGCTTCTAGTTCGTTAAGAATTCTGTAAATTAAACAGTAGGTGAATTATTTTTATTTTTAAAATATAATTTGGCAAGTTGAAATTATTTCATATATTATATATGAAGTATTTATTTTATAGCGTTAAATTGCGAAACTATTTGTTTGAAATTATTTATGATTCAATTAATACAATAACTTCCATTGAAATAACATTTCAATAACGCATCCGTGCTTCTATAAATCTGTGAAAATACAAAAATATTGTTTCAATTATATTGAATCAAATGATATCAAAACCGTTTGTTCTATTCTGATTTTAAAGAAACGAATAACATAAACATTTTTAATTGAGGCTATTCTGTTACTCAGTCGATAAGTTTAATTGATCGTGAAGTAGTAATTTATTATTCTAGTGTAGAATGTGATCGTAATGGAACAAAAAGTTTAGCCACGTCTGCAGAGCTAATGATTACTTTTTTGAATTGCACTAGAGTTCAATACAATACTTTATCTTAAATCGTTCGTATATGTTAAATTTAGTAACTCTGAAATAGTTATCTAGGAACATATACTCCATATTCCGAGACTCATCTATTATTCTCTCACGGAACGAGTTATGATATTATTCATTCTGAATAACTATGACAACAAACTCATTATAAACCGATTACTGTGTATCAGAATTTGAAATTTTATAATTAATTCAAATTTTTATTTGCATCAAAATCAACAAACTTCTTCATAATATTTTATGTTAATTAGATTACTGTACAATATTTTATGTATGCTATCCCAATAGATAATTCATCTTTTAGGTATTTTTATACTCTTCAATAATGCCTGATTAATTTGTTATTAACAGATGAATTATTAAATAGATTTCTATATCATAATTCAACTCTATAATTTGGCCATCACATCGTTTGTAGTTCTCAAGGTCCAAATCCGAAACTTATTCCTCAAATTTATTCTTTACCCCGTGTCATTATTTTCATAAGACCAAATATACATAAGTGCCGAATCATCCATTAAGTATACTCATATCATATTTTCATCAATCTGAGGAACCCATTAAATACTGTGCTATAGATTACAACGTAATTCAATCTGAAATTGTCTCTAGAAATCTTTTTGGAATGGATTGCCTATATCTCTTGAACGGTTGATCATAACGAAAACATGGTCCTATCAAAAATTGAAGTTGATTAAATATCCTACTAGTTTGTTCCTATGAATTCTTTCTCTATCTCTAATTGTTTAGAAGATATTTGCTGTCAAAAATTTCTTTTCTTTTTAAAATGTATTTGAGTGCCGCTATCTATCATTTTTTGTATTTTTTCAAATAATTATAACTTGTGACTCATTTGAGATGAAATATAAAATTTTGAATGCATTTTATAATAGTAATTAAGGTAGCAGGGGTGTTAAAAGGACAATAATGCCTGAGGGCAACAATGTACTTTCCGAGGGCCTCTGGCCCGAGGTGTGTACGTTGACCGTAGCTACAAACTTGTAGGAGATTAATCAACTTTAATTTTGTATTAGAACATATTTCCACTTCGACCGACCATCCAAATAATCGGGCAAATTCAGATAGTTCGTAATTTAATAATTCTCTTCAGAAGTGCAGTACAGGATCACTCATTGGGCAAAAATTTTATTAGAGAGCTTTTTGTCGTATACTTGATACTTTCAATGTTAGCTGACAAATTTGATCGAAAAATGTGGTATTTTAGAAGAAAGAAATTTTTTTACAGCGAATATTTTGTGAACAAGAAGAGACAGCAAAAAGTGTGTGGATACAAACTTGTAGGAAATTTGGTCGACTTAAATTTTATTTTTGAGCATGGTTCTAATACGACCAACTGTTTAAGAGATATGAGCAAACATCCAAAGAAAGTCAAATAGTTGTTAATTTAATTCAGAGATTTTTGATAGCGAATATCTTTTGAACAAGAAAAGATAGAAAAAAATGTGTGAATACAAACTTGTGAGAAATTTGATCGACTTGAATTTTGTTCCTGAACATATTCTCAATATGACCAACTGTCCAAGAGATATGAGGAAACAACCAAAAAAAGTCGAATAGTTGTTAATTTAATTCAGAGATTCTTGTATTTTCTTTGAAAGTGCAGATGATTCATTAGACATACTAGGCCTGACTTTAAAGGCTACCAAGAATTTCATATATTCTAACCAATTCAGGGGCTTATTAAATACTGTGCCTAGGGGCCAACGTTTCTTATGCTCCCTTTAAAGTATTGCTTTTATTATATTTCCTATGATACATCCCTGAAAGCTCTCTTATTTTCATCTGTATTTCCTTATGTTGTCAAAATAGCAACATTTTGGCCCTGACTCTACCTTGAATTGCGTGCAAGGATCTATTTTTATAGTTTTAGGATTTAAATTTTGAAAAAACACATTTTGAGTCATTCATAAATCTGCAGAAATTTATAGATCAAGTGACATTAAAAACTTCCAATAGTCCATTTCAGTTTGCATTTACTGGATTTTTGTATAGAATTTGAGTACGTCAATGCAAATGCTATGTCAAAAATCCCAATCGGTCTCGCTTCTGCGTTGTTTTTTATCCGATGTCAAAAGTCACAAATCTTCATTTTTTGCGTATATCTCTGAAACGATGAAAGCTACTGGAGAAATTGACAAGAGAAAGTTTGTAGATCGTAAAATTTTCTGCAAAAAAGGTATCAATACTCAGTTGCCTACGAAATACTGTTCTCGAGTTATCGTGATGTATGCATACATTTCCACACCACCTCTGATGTAGTGTACTCGGCGCTTTTTTTTAACGTATTTTCCCCAGTAGGAATACTCCACGATATATTTTGATCCAGGGAATTTAATGGGACAATATTTAATTGATATAATGAAAATTGTAGCAGCAAGAAAATCACATTATTCATCATCAAATTCTACATGATTACTCGTTTCTTTTTTTTCGCTCTCTTCTTCCTCTTCGTGCTCAATTAGTGTTAACTGCTCTAAGAAGAGAGATACATATATCAATTAGATCCTCATCGATTTCGAAAGAATATTTATCTGTTGCATTTGATTCAGCATTAGTGCTGACAATTGGCCCAGACTGGTGAACAAAACAATCCAAATTTTCTGCTCAACACAATTGTTCGTGCAGCCTTTATTGCAATCACAAAAAATTATATTCAGCAGTTTCTCTGGAGCAGATGGAAATAGTCTGGATTGACTCCAAACTATTATTCATCAATTCACAGTCCTAGTCTTCAGGATTCAATTCATTGTCCAAACACACTTGCACTTGGAAGAACACACGAAACAAGTGTTGATAAACAGATGCAGATGGAGGGAGGCAAGATAACTGCACTCTTTTATTTCATCTTCAGTCAAAGATTCACCGCAAATGAAGCAAACTTGCCATTTTTATAAAATTTTGTAATGGCACAGTTTAAAATAATATCTACTAACACGTCTATTTACTACGAAAAACCGTTTAAAATTGACTGGACTGTTGATGTTACTCAGGGCAAACCGACTAATGGAATTAGGGACGGCCACCGTCTCACTCAATCGTAAAATCAATATTCCAAAATTTTTTCTTCAAATGGTGCAAACTGGCCACATAAGAGTGCATATCCGTATTTTCTAGGTTTGAAATCGCGATAACTCAAGAACAGTGCTTCGTAGGGAAGAAAGTATTGGCACCTTTTTTGTGGAGAATTTCACGATTTATAAATTTTTGATCACCCATTTTTCCGGTAACTCACAGCAACCCTTGTGTTATAAAGTTTGTAATACTGTCTGTCTTTCTATAATACAGATAATAATCTATACATCCTCTATTTTTCTATAGAAAAGGCAGTTCATTTATCATATCTCCTTTTCCTTCATTTGTGTGACTTTTATCTTTGTCATAAACTAGAATTGTCATCAAATAAATGTTTTATTATCCTGGAAAGGATGAGAGTTTTCATTGTGAATTATAAATCGATTTTTGGTTTGTTCTAGTCGTTCCAGTCCAAGTTGTCATTCAGCACCAAAGAAATTGTCGCATTAAGCTGTTCTTGGTGCAAAGCAGCGTACCACAACAAGGAGACATGCTTCAATATACAAAGGATTGGGGAAGAATGCTGCTTGGGTAAGCTTGAGACAAATTACTTTGTTTAAAATATTCAGACGAGGTTCGTTCACTTATGCTGCTTTAAACGAGCAATAGCATTTTGAAGTAGTTGTTGTATTTGATGAGATAGCTCTGAAAATATGTTAGGGCACTATTTGTCTGGATTTTTATCAGATAAATATTAAATTGAGAAAAACAGGACATGATATTTGGCTCCAAGTACAGGTACAGAAGACCAGAAATATGTATTACATTTTTACGGGAAGGAATCCGGTATAAGCTAATCTTCTGCGTATCAGAAAATGTTGTGGATAACAGGAAATTAGTCTGAAAGTCTCGTGTGCTGTAATCCCAGAATAAGATCGGGGAGAATCAGGAATAATGTTGGTTAATTGTAGAACAAAGGTACTGCGACAACGGTAATTATTATTAGGTGCTCGAAGCCACATGTACGTGTATTATAGAATTTTCCTCATGAATTATTTATAGGTTTTGTTCAGCTTCTTCGTTATCCTAATTATGATAATCAGAGCTTTCGTAACGGTTATGAAATATTCAGAAATATTAATATTTCATCTCCGGAATAATATACTTCTTTGTGTTGAATTTTATTCAAATATCAAGCAAAGAAATACATATTCAACTCTCCTCGTGAAAGTACAGTATTAATAGTAATTTGGAACTGATGAATGTTTAATTTTCACGGATACCCTAACAGTCAGACAAAGAAAAATCGAATAAAGTTCATTAAGTTAAGAAGCCAGTCCTTGTTCGTCAATCTTCATCAGTCATGCGTCTTCAGGATAATACAACTCCTCTACAAATCTTCTTAAACGTTTAATAAATAGATACTTGATTGTTGTAGCCAATTTTCCCATCAACCTTTTTTAAATCTTTTTACATTTGTACTCGTAACATACTCATTACTTTTGAACTAATCATTTTCTTGAAATATCCAATCATTCAATTACCTTCTTAATAAGATTTCTTTATAATCCAAGTCACATTCTAGTTTTTATTTTGTAGGCGCCCAGGGCAACATAATTGTCCCTCCTTCTTGGATAATTAAATTACCAAGGAAAGGAAGCTTCAAATCAAGTCTGAGGAAGTCACCGAAGAAAAGGACGTCCAGTAAGAAAAGGAGCAAAGAAAAAGTAAGTGAATACATGATTTCATTATGTAGGATCAGATGTCCTGAAAGTTTGTGATCACTATTTTAAGCATGAAATTCTTCTGTATAATCTAATTCAGCACCAAGGAAGTATTGACTGAGCTTTCATTTAGGAGCTTACATTCATCTCAATTTGTTTGGTCTAATAATAATTGTTTTTTTTGGGATTGAAGACACTGCAGGATTGTTATTGAATATATCCTGGTTATTAGTATACATTATTCCGTCTTTTATAAATAATTCATCCAACAAGCTTGCTCAAGATTTATTTCTTGCAGGACAAAGACCAGCGCACCTTCGTCATCAAGCCAATCCCTTCGCCGTCCATCACCCCAGTCATCGTGTTCATCAACCCCCGTTCGGGGGGAAACCAGGGTGCCAAACTCTTACAGAAGTTCCAGTGGCTGCTTAACCCTCGTCAGGTGTTTGACCTAACACAAGGGGGTCCTAGAGCCGGACTAGAATTATTCCGGAAGGTTCCACAATTGCGAGTACTTGCTTGTGGGGGAGATGGAACTGTAGGTTGGGTTCTAAGTGTCCTGGATCAAATTAATATCAGTCCGCCGCCCGCCGTGGGAGTTCTCCCTCTTGGAACGGGGAATGATTTAGCTAGAGCGCTCGGCTGGGGTGGGGTAAGTCAATTTACAACTTTTTATCATAAAATAAACCTTATCACAGCTAAATCAATAGGAAATGTTGCTCATAAATTATTTAAAACTCATATCGACGTAGGTAGGTTTAAGTACAATACATTGTGACATATTATATTAATGTCAACCACAGTTCCTTATTGTGTTGCTAAAAGTACAAAAGGAGTTATTTTTGGGACTCTATAGTCATGAAATTTATTCAAATTTATTTATAGCTTCACAAATGTATTGCACATGCAAATTTCAGGTGAAGTTTAACAGAACAAAATCTTTTGTTAAGCTCCCACGCAAATTTTGTAATATAATGTACTCAAAAATAATAGTAAAAGACAAAATATATTATTCAGATAACTTCTAGACAGTACTAATTTTTTCTAGCATTATGCAGAAGCTGATTAATTTGAGAACTATTCCATTCCAATTTCTAATCTATTTATCATAACTTGTACTACTCGTCTTATTACGAGCATCCAATGAATTATATTTTGTGGTAGTTACTCGCACTTACTTACTTCACCAATTTCATACATGCTTCGGCAGATAAACGTATTTTATTAACAAACCATCTATTCGAATTACGGCATCATATCTAATATCAATATATATGATGAAATTTCAAGGGCTACACAGATGAACCAATATCAAAAATCCTTTCAAACATCGGCGACAGCGAAACAATCTTCCTAGATCGCTGGAGCTTACAAGTCGAAAAAAACCCGAACGCCGAACCAAATGAAGAGGGCAAAGAAAATTTACCTTTAAACGTCGTAAATAACTATTTCTCTCTTGGCGTCGACGCTCATATAGCGTTGGAATTCCACGAAGCAAGAGGTAAAGACCCCAACCAAATTTTATATCGAAAATCAAGTTATATTATTTTTATATAGAGGCCCATCCTGAACGCTTCAACTCTAGATTAAGGAATAAAATGTTCTATGGACAAGCGGGGGGTAAAGATCTTCTCAGGAGAAAATGGAAAGGTTTAGCGGAGTTTGTAACTCTGGAGTGTGATGGGAAGGATTTGACGCCTAAACTGAAGGAGCATAAAGTGCACGCTATTGTTTTTCTCAACATACCAAGGTAAGTGGAAGATTCACTGAAGTGTTTGCACAACTGATGGATTTTTGGCTGTTATACGTTGGATTATACCTAAAAATACTTTTAGAAAACAATTTCACTTGGAACGGTTTAGATTCAAATAATCATCTCGACTTGAACATAATAGACATAAAAATAAATTTCTATTGAAACTTGATCATTTCTTTGAACTTGGAGCTATAAAAGTATAAGAATAGAGCTTTTCCAATAAATAATTCTTTTAGAAAACACTTAAAAATAATCATTTCATCGAATAAGCTACAGCCTAAAAACTCAGAAGGTTTTTCTCAGTAAAAGTTTTCTACTGAAACTTCCATCCTCTAGTAACTTGTCCACAATAGTTTTCTTGTACAATTTCATCGTGTTTCCCAAGATTTCATCTCTAACGAATCGCTCTGGTGCAATCCCCTCTTCATCTCGATTTAATTCTGAGATTTTTTGCAATCCTTCGAACTCAAATTATTTGCAGATAACTTTGTGACTCGGTAGTTGACAATTTTGGACCCTTTTCCTTGAATTCCGTACTGAATCTTGTAACGTTCCAAACTGACTTAAGTTCGTTTATCGCTCTTAATCTCAGGAAGATTCCAATAATTTTCTCAAAATAGTTTTCTTGGGCATTATATTGCAATCTTAGCAAGTCTTTGAGGCATCATCTCTAGAGACTCCCATATTTACTTTGGTAACTTCTTGCGGTAGTCTTGGGTCACTTAGCTCGCTTTCGAGTAAGATCAAACCTCTGAGAATACCCGTTTTTTAATTTTAAGACTATTTCCCTACTAAGCTAGTAAATTATGACGAAATCAGATGAAGATCATTTTATGTATTATGATCTTTGAAACTTTCATTGTTTTCTTCGGAAAAAATTCAGCTTTCAATAACTTTTTCAAAGTATTCCTTGCATAACCTAAGCGTATTTTCCAAAAATTCATTCCTATAGACTGTCGTGAATGATCTGATAATTTTTTGTGAATATTTCTTGATCTTTTAAATCACTGTTGTGCAACTTCCCGATCTCTAGTTTCATTATATTAATCCCCTCAGCTCGATTTTAATACTGTTCTATCCTCTAAGCTCAAATTACTGCGAAATTATATGCAGATCATTTTATGACTCGCTTTTCCTCAAAAATAGTTTCGTACAGAAAATTTCAGGTTTCCGCTACTTTCCCAAAGCCTTTTCTTCGAAACTTTGATGGAAATAGCGTGTTTTCCAAGGCTTTATCCGTAAGAATCCTCATTCTCAGGAAATTACAGAAATTTGTCAGCCACAACCCAACTTCAATTTTGAAGCTAATTTCTCATCTTTGAAGTCCAAATTATGGCGAAATTAAATGCACATCACTTCACGCAATGTTTTTTCTCGGCAGTGTTTTTTATTTTTTCCAATTATTTTTTCGGGATAGTTTCCTTGAGTATTTGACGACAGTCTCAGCAAGTTTTCCAACTTGATATCCTTATATATATTGAGGCAATTTCCTGTGAATATTTCTAGGTCTCCCAAGTTGCTGTTCAACGATCCTTGTCTTCTGAGAACACTACTTATACTCCTACACCAATCATTCAAGTTTAAAATTTGCTAAATTATTTGTAGTTCGCTTTACGAATTGCTATTTAAAAAATTTGGAGGAAAAAGTTTCCTTCTAGAATCTCGATTCCCATAACGCTGCTGAAGTAGTTTCCTTGGGTATTTTACAACAATCTCTGAGTGTTCTTCAAGATTTCATCTCTAGATATTCCCATGTGTGTTTCGATAACTTTTTGTGAATCTTTTTGGATCGCTGTTGAGCAATCCAGTGGCGGGACAAGACTTAACTTTGATGTGGGCAAGATGAGTTCCAAATATTTGTAAATCACTAGTTGGTTATATGAATTGACTTCTTAAAACATCATTCACATTCCTTAATGCCCTCTTTACCTCCTTTTGATTTTCGGGCTGCCTTTTTATTCTTCAAGAATTAAATTACAGCGAAATCAAATGCAAGTCACTCAACGATCTGTTGGCTAAGAATTTAGAACCTTTCTTCTTTTGAAGTGTTTCCTAAAATATTTCCTAACCTCTAGCAACTCCTAGAAACTTGTTTTCTTGAACATATTTAAATAATTTCAATATGTTTCCTATGATTTGATCCTTACAGGCTTTTCTATGAGTTTCAGTAACATTTATGGCTCTTTTTGGATATCCTAAGTCGATGTTCAGTAATTTCTGACTTCTGGGTACATTACTGTGATTTCTTATTATCCTTTCTACTCGAGCTATATTTTGAAACATGTTTTCATTCTCAATCTCAGCATCTATCTCATGATTTCTAGATATCCTGAACTGTTGTTTAGTAATTTCTGACTTTTAAAACATCCCCGCAATCTCTTATAATCTTTTCTACCCTTTTACTTGAGAACGAATCTTGACGCTCAATCTCAGCATCTTACGTATAATTTCATCCTTAACGATTCTTATGTATGCTCTGATAAGCTTTTGCGGTGTTTCCTGTATCTTCAGAGTTGTTTAGCATTCCCTGATTTCTGGAAGCATCAAAACGATTTCTCCTTCTTCCTGCTCTCAAATTTCAGTCTTTTTCTTATAGTTTCATTCTTAGAGACTCCTATAGATGTCTTGATAACATTTCACGGTTCCTTCTGGATCTCCTGAATCATTGTTTGGCAATTCCCGATTTCTAGAAACATTAAAACGATTTTTTATCATCGTTTTTACTCTAATTAGACTTTGAAACATATTTTCATTCTCAATCTAAGTATATCTCTCAAGATTTCATCTTTAGAAGCTCTTATGTGTTCCAACACTTTTTTATGGTCTATTCTGGATCTGCTGAATCGTTGTTTAACAATTTCTGATTCCTAGAGAAATTGTATGATTTCTACTAATCCATTTAACCTAAACTTGCATCATTTTTGTCTCTCATGATGTCATCCCTAGAGATTTATGTATGTGTTTCAGTAGTCTTTTCTCTCCTTTCTGAATCTTCTGTGTCGTTATTATTTGATTTCTGACTCTGGAACATTACTACGATTCTTTCTCATCATTTTTCATCCAAATCCAACTTAAGAACATATTTTTAATCTCAGTCTCAACATGTTTCGTATGATTCTATCTTCAGATCTCCTTGCGTGTGCTTTAATTAACTTTAACAGTTCTTTCGGAGTCATTGTTAAATGATCCCTGACTCCTGGAACATTACTGTATATAATTTCTTTTTACCTTTTTCACTCAAATTTGACTTGAGAACAAACCCTTATTCTCAATTTCAGCATCTCTCATGATTTCATCCTTTTACAATTGTTTTAGGATCATCTAAGTCATTATTCATTAATTCCTGACTGCTGGAACATTACTATAATGTCTTTCCATCCTTTCGAACCGAATTTTGATGAAGAAGAAATTCTTATTATCAATCTCAATATATCTGTCATGATTTCATTCCTAAAGGCTCTTATGTGTGCTTAAATAATCTTTTATGGTTATTTTTTGATTTTCTGAGTTGTTTTTTAGCAATTTATTCCTGACTCTGGGAAATATCGCAACGATTCCTTGTCACACTTTTTATTTGACATTGATTTGATAAAGTAACTTTTTGAAATTTAAAGTTAAAAAAATAATTCAAACTAGTACCTCAATGAAAATATCCACTTTATTTTCTTGCGACGTTAAGATAAAAGTTTATAGTATTCGTTTTAAAGACCAAATAAAACAAATACCTCCTTCCCTGTATTTATCGTGAAAACCAAATTATCTTTTCTATTTTGGCAGCTACGGCGGAGGCACCCACCCCTGGAACCGTTCAGGAGGAGTAATTGAGCCCAACACTGACGACGGCTTAATCGAAGTCGTTGGGTTGACAACATACCAACTTGTGAGTAAGTTTAGGGTGTCGTAAAAACCCGAAATAAACTATATCATTCCGTAACACCTATCTTCTTATAGCCATTACTACAAGCTGGTGGACATGGGACTTGTATTACACAGTGTAAATCGGCGAAAATTGTCACGTCGAAGACAATACCGATGCAAGTCGATGGTGAGGCTTGTAAATTAACTCCTTCTGTTATTACGATGACGCTTTTGAACAAGGCTACCATGTTGGCCAAAAGAAAAGGGGGAAAACCCAACATACCGTAAGTTATTTAATCGATTTCAATATATAAAAATCATGTGTTATTTATTTGTAGACAAACAGCACTCTTGGATAACTTAAACATAACAGTTCACCGAATAGGAATGGCCGACTATGAGCAACACCATTACGATAAGGAATTATTATCTCAAGCTGCTGTATGTATGGGCAGCATCGAGGTCAACCCAGTTTGGGATCTCGAGCAAGTTAGATCCAAGATCAATAAAATCAGCGAAGACAATATTGATGCCCCTAGGCTGACCCCCGATTGGTGCTTCGTTGACTGTAAGTAACAAGCAAACTTGATTCTAATACAAACATGGAGTTACATACGTGAAACCGCTGTTTGAACATTTGTTATACGTCAGACGTTCATTAGTTTCCAAAACTTCTTATTATATACATACCTACAAAGTTGGCACTGCGTTCAGCACACTTCAAACTCCTACATCCAAATACATCTTTTTTATTCCATATACATTCGGCAATCTGTTCATATAAGCTTCTTATTTGAATATAATTTGTTTTAAATGCTTCTCTAACATCCAACGAATCATACATCAATACAAATATGTCATTCATATAGCACTGATTCGTCGTTTTGACAAATGGAGCTTAAAAGCAAACACTGTACAAGGTTCATATCTCTATTTCTCCTGTATTTTGTTGGACTCCAATGAGCAACGTGGAGCACGCCGCACAGGAAATCTTGCATGCTTACTTTTCCACTTGAGGCTCATACCTTCTTTTATTACTAGTAAACAGTCTCAAATATAACCAATTTTAGTGAAAAAGTGCAGAAGAGGTAATTGCCTGACCAAAATCCTCCTTTTTTGTAGCATGTACGGCAGAGAGGTTCTTCCGAGTAGATAGAGCTCAAGAGCACTTGCACTACGTTTCTGATATCGCAACAGAAACAATTTTCATTTTGGAAATGGAGGCCGGAACAATGCCTCAAACTCCAGAAGATGAGACAGCACTTCCTTCTCCAAGTTCCAATCACCAAACGCCGTACATCATTCCAGAAATGAAAGTCAGGTAAGGGAAAATTGGTTTGTTTGTTTGGGAATGTTAGTGTACTTAAATTTCTTTTTGCATGCTACCTTTGGATTAAAAATTAAAGACACAGGCTTGTTAGAAAACTAAAATAATGTATTATCTCTTTTTTGCTCTAATAAATGCATGATACCTTCCATATTTGTTTGATTCATCATTATTATATTCTAAATATTAATATTTTATTACAAAAAGAAGACAATCTGTTGAGATTATTTTTCTATTTAGCAATGAAAGCAGTTTGGAGTCTCCAGGCGACGCACCGCAGTCGCCAGGACTTTTACCCTCAGCCGAAGTGACAATCATCCCCAAATCCAATTTATCAAACGATCGACAAGTCACTCGCATACCATCGGAAACTAGTGTCAAGATTAGAAGGTATTTACATATATTTTTTCTTATTGCATATATTTACACAAAACCTCTTATTGACTTATAAGTAATAGAAGACTGATATTCTTCAATCAATTAGAAAAATTTACGCTCATAACAAAAAAATTAGCACATAATGCTATTTGTGAATGCCCCAGAACATTATTGGATCTGGAAAATAATGAACCGTTTCCTTCTCACTGAGCTATGTGATGACTTTTCAACTTTGGTGCTTTTCGGGTATCTTCCACTGAAAGTATCTGGTTTTTAAAAAAATGCACTCTTTGGCGTTTGGTTCAAGAAGTCTAGAATACAGGAGGCTCAACGATAGTGGTGAGGGTGAGGCAAAAAATAGGTGCAGCAAATTGTTTACTTGCAACCATATTTTGCCTCAACTCTATAAGCTATGTGCAAGGGGGCGGAGTTTGAATAAATATCGATGATGCGAGCGTTCATGGTGAGCACCATTGTAAGCATTGAACTCCATTTCTCAGAATACGTCATTGAGCTGTCATTGAGTATTGTAGTTTAAAAGTGAAAATAATTGCATATAAAACATAGGAAAACGCTTGTTCTGTATCAGGCTGTTGTGTTAAGGATGATTCAAGTGAAATATAGTTTCATAGATTTCATGTACCCAGTTATAACATAAAAAAAACGAGCGAAGTGGATCAAAGCGGTAAACAGAGTATTATCTGTCTTTCATTATTAATCTATTGGCAACTGAAAGTACCGTTGGCGGCAGCACTGTTCTTACAAAATGGAGGCTTAAAAGTGGCTTACGGCAAGTTTGTAATCTGTTTACAATGTAAATACACTGATATTCAGCAAAGAAATATTCATATTCCATGGAATGATTTAATTCAATTTCAATTGTGCGGGGAAGTATAGACTTTCTTCTTTTATAATATACAGTTTTTTCTTTTGAAATCTTCTTATTTATATACGGTTTTTAGTTGTAACTGGAAGACTGCGTGAGGTTATAAAATTCATAGCATCAAAGAAAATAATATTACGGGGAAGTATTTACGATATTTTTGTATTGTAAATTCTAGCTTTCAGTTTTTCTTGTACGATTTTTTCTAATCCACGCAGCTCGTTTATCAACTAATTCGTAGTTGCCAACTTTATTTACTACATACACTTTCCCCCTTTTTAGGAAAATTATGGAAACTCAAATTTACATTTCGATTAAATTTGGAATGACATCCATAAACACAACAATTTTTATCACCAATTCTTCGTTTAAATTCCATATTTTGAAGAGTATAGTCTTGAGAAAGACTAATTTTGAGGTTATATAATGTAACAATAAAGTCGAAAGCCAAGTATTTTTCACTGAATTAACTTGAACAAATCCATTAAGAACTATTGTAGTATAAAATTTCATACAAAAAATCTCAAAAAAGCCACTAAATATTGCTCACAAAACCAGTAAAATAACATACGATTATATGGAAATTAAGATTGAATCCACTTTACAATATAGTTCCGCTTATAACCGATAGGTGGCTACGGGTTAATTTCAGTTACCAATATAACAAAGATGTTTGTAATTCATTTGTGAAATTAGAAAAATTCATCATCGATTTGGGATTCATTAATTTATCTCTATCTCTAATTTGTAAGGTATTTTAGTGATAGAAGTTTGTCGGATGCACTTCGCAATAATTTTGTTGTTAATATTGTCAGCAACATATTCTTCGACATGTTTAATATGACAGAACTAATTTCACACTTTTCTTCAATGCTTCCTCGGTAAAAGGGATACAGTGTTTAATACATACAAACCCGATCCGCAAGATCATCGGCGTCATAATTTGAGGTTATCCTGTCAATTTGGACGAATTAAGACGTTTTCACTAATAGGTACCTCATAATTGAAGAAGAAAATACTCAAAATAAATAATTTCAACGTACCTTTTATGCTATGCAAGTTATATTATACGCACACAGCTGAATTAATTAAATATTAGTACATTTAAAAAATTATAGGTATGAAATAATGATAAAATAGGAGTTCAATCGTTCTCCATTGCCCGCTAGAGGCGCTAGTGGACTTCATGCACGTAGCCTATACACGATGCAGCATAGGGCGTTGAGTCTCCTGTATTCTAGACTTCTTGATTTTGTTATTGTTAAATAATTTTGACGTTTACACAACAGCGTGCTACAGTCAATTAAACTGTTTATATTATGCCGTTTGGTGAAGCAAACTCAAGAGGGTTTTCTGTGTGTGACATTAGTATACAAAGATGAGTAGCTTTAATTTTCGGACAGACCTCGCATATCCTCGCGATGTTCTTTACCAAAAATACTATTTTTCAGGAGATTATGTTCAATTATGTTTCGACCAAAAGACAAAAGAAGTATTCAATGTTGATTGAAGACTATCAGTTCATTATAAGATGTACACATTTGTATTATTCTGGGTGTAGTAATTTATTGACAAGTATTTTTTATATAACTTCGAACATTTTTTCAGATATCAATATGTTCTTTACTATATTGCTTTTTGATATGAGATGCACGTAATTTTTTAATAAAACTCTTAATATTTCATTATGATTTCATTTCCCTATCTTCCTTGGGTTGTGGGACACTTCGTATCTTTAAAAACTCGATTTCACATCCCATCTGCAAAATATAGGTCCGAATTATATTGTCACTTGTTTACATTGCTTATTTCAAGTAATATTTATTCAAGTTGTTATTTAAGGCATTTTCTATCAGTTGCTGTGTAATTAAATTATTGTATGCGATTGGTCCGCTTCCGCTTGGCAGTACTTCTGATTGGCTAAAATCAAAGAACTTTCTAGAAAATCGATTCATAGAAGTAAAAGCGAGTAACCGGTTTATAAATTGATAAAATAATAATAAATTTGTGGCAATATAATAAGAACAGAAGGTATTTGACATTTTTCGAATGTGAAGTTGGAGTTTGTGAACTTCGCACCATAGTTTCTATCACATCTTTATCTTTTGTGCATGCAGCATTCACGAGCGGTTGTTTGGTTTAAACCAAGATGCTTACGGTTTTAGGTAAGCACTACCCTTCCTCTTTATCGTCGCCGTTTCATAAATATTATACTCTGTGATTAATTTTCAATATCGTTTTAAAGCAATCTCATGGAGAAAACATCAGACGGAATTCTGAAGGCCGCAAAAATTGGTGATCTAAAAATGGTAATACATATTTACTTTTGGCACGATTCGAGTACGAAATGCAAGGGAGAGGCGATTGTTATGATTTTTGTATGTTTGATTGTTTGTACAGTTGAAAGAAACACATTCGCAAGGATATTCGTTGTTAACAACGGACGCAGCTGGCCAGACAGCTCTACACTACGCTGCGAGGTATGGACACAAGGAGATCGTCAAATATATCATTGGATGTGCTCCGCCGTCGATGATCAATCAGACTGACATAAATTTGTAAGTAATACACAAAGCTCATTTTTATCAGGCTATTTGGGGCAAACCTTTATGTGTCCATTATTGTATTCCATAGTCAGAGTCGTAGCTAGGGCCTAACAACAAAAGCACGCGCCCCGTAAAACCTTGGAGGGATGTAATCAGCCAAATGATTATTCGTAATAAGTAACAATTTAAAGAGCGCATTATGGTAACCTCGCTGTGGGCGTCAATGACCCTAGTTACGACACTGTCAAAAGTCCTAACAATAGTCAGGCCCCTCTTTCCCACTGGGCACTCTGGGCACGTGCTCAGGACCCCGCGATCGATAGGACCCCCAAATTCCTACCAAATCACTAAACGGTAACCGATCTTAATTACTCGCAGGATTTATACAGCGACGTAAAACTAAACTTAACCGATTAAAGAATAACCGTATAGTGGAGCTGCGATAAGAGCGACGGTAAGTGGGAAGAGAAGAGCAACGAATACAAACACATGCATTTTTAGAACATCGCATAGTAGAGACTAAAGAGGAGAGCAATGCGACAATGAGCGCTGCTACAAGCGTCGCTATTTTCGCTGGTGGCTTGCGGCAAAAAGGGTGCTGAAATGTTCATAAGTGGAGTGTTTGTGGAAAAGCCTATCAGGGTTGATTTGATTGTGATTGAAATTCGTTCAATTTTTTAGTAGTCTATGTTCAATTTAGTCTAGGATGTAGTCAAATGTGTTTATTTCATCAAAATAGTGCTCTATCAAGGTCATAGGGGCCCCATTATCTTAATGTGCCCAGGGCCTCTAATAGGTTGAAGACGGCCCTGACAATAGTTGAAACTATAGTTTAGGTATACATTTTTCTGTCTTAAAGGAAATTGAACCAACTAGGCTCTGTTATTCTTGGTTGAATCATGAAAAAAAAAGAAAACGTTTACTTTTGCCTTTTGGAAATAATTCCTACTAGTTCTATGGCATCTATTCCAGGATAAAATGTTATCTACTTTTGTATTATTTCTGTATTAGAGGACAAACAGCGCTCCACAAGGCAGCTTCCAATAAATGGAGGAACATCTGCTGTATGTTGGTAGCAGCTGGAGCTACGTTAACTATCACAGATCTTCGAGGAATGACTCCAAGAATGTTAGCTCTTCAAGCTGACGATCATGAACTTGCGGCCTACCTTGAAAGTAAGTCCAAACATATATTTTTTAATTCTTATTTTTCAATTCTCACATTTTTCTCAAAAAAGTGGTTTAAAATCCGTTTCTTTCCAGGTCAGGAGAACTTCCAGATGGTGGCAGAAGATATGGGCACAGTCGTGTGAGAGCAATAATTACTACGTGTATTTCAATCCTTCACTTGTCTTCACTATTTGCCTTAAAATAATTGTGAAATTCGGTGCAATTATTTCTTCAATAAATTTTAACTATATGTGATAATTAAAAGAACGTTAAAAGTTGGGATATGGTTTGTTCTTCTCGAAGATACGAATCATTGTATAGTTTTAAAGATAAGTAATAATCTCAAATTGTTCACCACTTCAACTAGGTTTGTTAGTTTGTTATTTTGGTTTAAGTTGTCCGTTCCACACCGTAGTTTAGAATAGGCACTTAGTAATTTATTATTATTTTAACGCTCTCTGAAAGCAATTGATTAATATTTAAATAATTCAAATTAATCTTCCAAAAAACACAATCATTTCATTAGTAAATAGGAATAGTTGCCCTAATATTAGGTGAGATCTTTGACTATATAATATAGACGCAAATAAAAGTCTCAGCCTTATCTGGCTGTAATATAAGGTCAAAGAATGAATTCTCATGAAAATTGTTACACATATCAACTCCAAACATTCCTTATATATCTGCGTCGTTGATTAGCAAAATGGACATGCTTATATATACTACATAGTTAATAAGCACCTTGAAGATCGTAAACTATATTTTAAAATAAGATTGATATGAATCTAAGCTATATTTTCATATAACTTCAAGTGACCAAACAAAACTGTTTTTCTGGGTGTCGAATGATGGAGAAAAGAATGCTAAACAGGGTAAGATAGTGACTCTTATAAATGAGAAAGAATCTCCGAGCAACCAAATTTCATTTCTCTTAGGAATAACAATATGGAACGAATTTTTAATCGTTTGGGTATTCTTGGCGTGCAAATATATGCCTTTGCAACGAATTTTATTATTGTATATTGGCATAAGACAATCTTGTTGATTAAATAATAAATAGTTGAGATCTAGCATTGAAGAAGTAACTTGAATACAATTTTGGACGGTACTTTACTAATTACTAACAAAATTAAAAGAATTTATACAAAAAATCGTACAATAACAGGTTTTCTTTTATCAGGTGCCCAAAATTTGACCATATTCGTCCTGTTTTTGGCTATAAATGTCCAATCAAATATAAAAGGAGTTTCTTTAATGCTAGATTTTTACCTCCTTAATAATTGTGCATATATGTAGTTGAAATTTTAGGTTGTTAACAATTTTTTCATCATTTTAAACTGCATCAAAGCATATAGGATTTGAATCTTAGTGTGTACATTAATAGTCGAGTCTTTACTACTTATGATCTGTGTATATATAAAATAATTACTTGTATATGCCAAAGAAATCAAAGTAGAACAGTAGCTTATTTTCTAGATAACTAGAATCACTAAAATTTATACTATTCCTATTGAAATTTATTAAGCGTGTTGAGAGTTTCAGATATGTGTAAATAGTTTAAATTGTATTTTGAATCTCGCTCAGTATCTTTCAACACTAGATTTGTGAATCTTTATAGGTTAGAAGGAATTTATTATATTTCAGATATTTATCTGTCCTTTTGTCCCTAACACATAATGCAACACCAATTTAAATTTAAATAGTAGGTTTTGCACTGACACAAAATATTTTTAACATAATTGGCCAAGATCATTTCCAGAATGCTCAAGAATCATTACAAACTTGTACAATACATTTTCAAAAGGCGATAAAACCAGTAATGAAGAACGAAATACAGGAAGTTTCAATATTTACTAGTTTTGCTACAAATTACGAACTAGACCAATCAACCCAACCAACAAAATTATTTTTTCGGCAGAATTCGCAAAATCAAGGCCGCTGAATCAGCATATTTTATTGAAAGTGACATAACTGAAGTTAGTTATATATAAACTTGATAATTATTAGGATGTCGCCATTAAGGAGAACATTTGGATACTAAAAGTGAATAATTCTTGCATTTCGTTCTCCGTTTCTAATAAAAACCCTTGAAGAATATAACGTATCTACTAATTCTGTTCCTACCAATAATTTTATGAGTTATTGGCATCATATTTTAAGGTGTTCTTGTGGAATGATCTTCCTGTAATGTCAACCCTTACGTCTTAGAAATTTTAGTCTAAATGATACATTCCATCGCAACGACATAATATATGAAATTATTTGTTGTATTTTTGTGATATGATTTTCTGTATTTATTGTATATTATTATTAGATAACGAAAATGGTATTCATGAATACTTTAACAATAATTCTTCAAGTTGATTTGGTCAAAGATTTATCATCTATTTTCGAAATGAAAAATTGTAATGCAGTGGACATTATTTAATGATTGTTGATCTATAATATTATATTTATTCAATACAAAAGAGTCAGCGGTGATTTTAACAACCAATTTTTTAATGGATGAGTTCTTAGAAAAGAAACTGCCGGTCTGGCAGTTCGGCATTGGGTTACAAATCCTCATAAGTTTTGTAGATTATTGCTTGGATACCGAGCTGCCAGACTTGTCCGGTTAGGGAGGATATCACTTAAAGAGCTGTCATAAATTTCGTAAAATAGAATAGCAACTACGATTTTGATGCTGTATATAACCTATATGTTTGATAAAAGCAACTTTGATCAAATTCATACACCTATTAATATTTTATCGAAATATTTTCTTAATCTGTAAGTTATTTATTAACTAATCTAAATATATGTGTCAGGGGACACATATACAAGCTGGGTTGGCGCAGTGCGCTGTAAAAATCTGTTAGATAGAAATGGGTCCAAACAGATACGATTAATGTTAGGAAACAATACATTTTTCAACGTGGTTGACACATCGGCAATGTTTTTTTTTCAAACAATCATTAGAATTCTTCAGTATACAATCGTGTGTATTAAAACTATCTCCGTTATGAAAAAGCTCACTACCTTTTTCAAGTGTTTTCTATGCCTAAAATGTACATTATCTAATGCAATATGAAGATTTATTATGGTAAACATAAATTACAATGGTTTGTTTCTCTAGGATATGTCACATTGTTCTTGTCTTAAAAATTACAACAATACAATGATTATAAAATAAAATAATCAATTTTAAAAACTCTAATTCTTTAATATTTATATTTATTTTTATTTAACTCCTTTAATTTGTCAGATTTTTGCATTATTTTGGAGAAAATAGGTTTGCTTCTACTGGAAAACAAACTGTAAATAAATATATCAATCCTTAAACTTTCATTCGAGAGTTGTTCTTCAGTTCATCACCTCCAACAGCACGATTATCGACAGGACGTAAGTTGACTGAAATATATTGATATACTGATCTATTTTTCTTCCAGTAATTTATTTTGTTTATTTTTCTGCAGACCTCTAATCAATTTTCAAGTTTATAGATCATTTGCTGAGGCAGAGACAAGCAGCTAAAGAAAAAGACATCGCAGAGAATTTTCATCGGGATAGTTGCAGAGGATGGATCTCCGAAGTTCCAGATACCTGAAGCAGTATGGACGCTTTATATTCAAACAATATATTTTGCTTACAACTTCCCGAATTAATGTGAGTAAAATCTTCTTATTTTGTTTGAACTTGAGAAAATTCAAAAAAAATTTTATTTACACTAAAAATGCAGTTTTTCATTACTAATTCTGATTTTATTTGGAGCGATTTCTGTGTCTAGATTTTGCTGTGATTCCCCTGAGCATCAAGGAAAAATTTCCGTAAAAGAATTCGTCTCTTTTCCCTAACCCATTGCCTAGAGGCGAATCATGGCTCAAAAATATCCCTTATGCCCTCTACACTTTTACCTTGTACCTTTTTCTAATTATCAAATAAAATTCTTTCCCAATATGCAATATTGCTTAATTTTTTTAAAACCAATTGAATTTGAATAGCTTTTCAAGTGTAATGTAGGAAATAAAAATTTATAGTTATATAATTATATTATAAGCAAAATATTTTTACATTAACTTTGTAATGTAGACCCTTGAATGGTATTTGGATATTCATGATCCTTAAACCTCAAATATGAATAGCGAAAGATTATATACCCATATTTTAATTCAAAATAAAATCTTTATTTAATAGTTTTATAATTTTTTAATTTCTAAGTAGAATATTTTAGAAATACTCATAATTATACCTCATTTGTATCCTAATAATCTGTCCGATTGAGCTTAAATTTGATATATACGTCCTAGATAGACAAATCAAAAAATGGATTTGAAAAATTAAATTTCTTCAGATGATTTAATAAATCATTATTTCTAAGATGTAGAAATGGGTCTTGAAAATGGCGAAATATAATTAATTATGTATTTCTTATGATTTTCAGTATAAAGAGGATAGAAATTTTTTTAGTGAATAGGTAAAATTGCTCCAAAAAATATTTTATCTATCATTTTCATGTAACTTGAGAACTTCTTTGTATTATTTATGACTTAAATATAGAGTATTAGTGACATATATAATTTGTTTTCTCTATTACTCCTTTATCCTAATTTTTTTCAGAATAATCGAAAATGGGAAATTGAGATTAACTTTAAGTTCCACTTTTTTAGGGTGAACAGCATATTTTCACACTAATTGGAGCCAGCTGATTACGAATCTATTAAAAAAATCAAAATTCAGGATGAATTTCGATGTTTCCCTTAAATAACACAGCTGTACACACTTATTAAAGAGTGTAGAGCTCAAATATGCACTCAAAATCTCAATTGAGCCCTTAATTTTCGAGAAAATTTAAGTTAAAATATATTTCTTGGTTTAAAGTAAGTTGAATCTGTCGATTTCTTATGTTAGAGTATGTAGAGTGCACCGTGAACAACGAAAAATGAACTGTGTATGATTTGCATTTTTGTTTTCTCTGCAGCCTCTCAGTATTTCAGTCCAGCTCTTTCTAATTCTGCTGCCTTAATGATATTTCTTGGTTAAAGTTAGTTGAGTCTGTCGATTTCTAATGTTAGAGTATGCAGAGTGCACCGTGAACAACGAAAAATGAACTGTGTATGATTTGCATTTTTGTTTTCTCTGCAGCCTCTCAGTATTTCAGTCGAGCTCTTTCTAATTCTGCTGCCTTAATGATATTTCTTGGTTAAAGTTAGTTGAATCTGTCGATTTCTAATGTTGTATGCAGAGTGGTGCACCGTGAACAACGAAAAGTGGACTGTGTATGATTTGCATTTTTGTTTTCTCTGCAGCCTCTCAGTATTTCAGTCGAGCTCTTTCTAATTCTGCTGCCTTAGTGATATTTCTTGGTTTAAAGAATCTGTAGATTTCAAAAGTTTTGCAAGGATTTTGCGATATCTTCAAGGGTTTCCGAGATAATTGAGTTTGAAGTTTTCACACATTTACCCTTCAAAATCAACCCCTAATTTTCACTTTTTCGGAAAGAACCTGCTGTTTACGAATCTGTTAAGAAAATTGGAAAATGCCTTCAAAGCTGTGTGAAAATACGAGATGAATTTTGATGTTTCCCTTAAACAACACAGCTGTACTCCCTTATTAGGGTGTATAGAGTTCAAATATGCACTCAGAATCTCAATTGGGCTCTTAGTTTTCGTGAAAATTGAAGTTAAAAATTTTAATAGTAAAGGGGTCATTTTTTCGTCTCATAGTAACAAATTTATTCCTCAATTAATTCGATAGGGTCGCAGGGCCTAGACACTAAGCTCATTGGGAACGGCTCACTTACCACATTTCCATAAAGAGTTTTTCACTTTACCCCCTGATAATCAGTCCTAGTTATCACAATTTCAAGAAGGAAAGTATATTTTCACGTCACTTGGAACCTGCTGATTACGAATCTGGAAAGAAAATTGGAAAATTCCTTCATTTAGAAAAATTGGGAGGAAAATTCACTTTCCCCATAAAAAACACATCTGTAAAACGTTTTATTCGAGCCTGAAGGCTCGAAATCTGTACTCAGAAGTTAATTTGGAACCTTAGTTCTTGAGAAAATGTGTTCAATAGGAAAAAAGTGATTAAAATTGAAAATTATTTGATCACTCTTATATAGTTCATAAAAGTGTCTTAAAAATCAAAAATTTGTTTTAAGATCATAGGATTTGAAACAGCAATCCTAGGAATAAATGTTTAAAATAAATGTAATTTAACTTTCAACGTCCTACAAGATTTATTAGAAAGAATTTTTTCTAGGGCCTGTGGTTTTCGAGTCACTTTTTTTGCCATGGAAGAGGTTATTGCTAATTGGTGTTATTGACAGATGCTGCCAACTGGCGGAAAAATTTTGAACTATTTGTAAATAAATAAGAATCATTATTTTCATTATTCAATTTATTTTCTTAAATATATAATACAAAAACATTTTTAGTTCTAATTAAAAAAGACGAAACAAATAGCGCAGAAACAGCTCTTATTCATGCATAATTTGATACAATAATAAATCGAATTATATCATCCATTAGTAATTATTACAGTATAATATAATAAAGTTTGTGAATAAATACAATTATTGCTGCACGAGCTACAAACGTAGGAATTAAATTATATAAATAGCCAGTTAGAATTGATAACACAAATTAAAGTGAAAATAATTATTTCTAAATAAACCAGAGGCTTTTAAACATTCAAATTGTGAGTAAGTACTTATGAAGAATGTAGGCTTATGCAGAAATAATAATAACTATCAATTATTATTGGTGCACGAGCTACAAGCTTGAGAATTAAATATTTCAAATGTTAGTTACAAAATTATTTCAGAATGAACCAGAGGTTCTAAAATTTCAAATCGAGAGCACTTACTCAGGAGGGATGTATGCAGAAATAATAATAATAATATCAACTACCAGTTATTATTGGTGCACGAGCTACAGGTTTGAGAATTAAATATGTATTTCAAATGTAAGTTACAAAATTATTATTTCTGAGTGAACCAGAGGCTCTGAAAATTTCGAATTGGTTGTACTTATTCAGGAGGGATGTAGCCTTATGCAGAAATAATATTAACTACCAATTATTATTGATGCACGAGCTACAGGCTTAAGAATTAAATATTTCAAAAGGTTATTACAAATTCATTAATTCTTAATGAACCAGAAGCTCTAAAAATCTCAAATTGAGAGAACGTACTCAGGAGGGATGTAGGCTTATGCAGAAATAATATCAACTACCAATTATTATTGATGCACGAGCTACAGGCTTGAGAATTAAATATTTCAAATGTTAGTTACAAAACTATTATTTCAAAACCAAAGTTTCTGAAATTTTCAAATTGGGTGTACGTACTAAGGAGGGATGTAAACTAATGCATAATATCAACTACCAATTGTTGTTGGTTTTCTAATTTTCTGATTGTTAATGTTTTTCAAAACATATTTCAATATGAAACATCATCTTTCAATTGTTTTTAAGATAAATACAATAGTTTTATTACTATAAAAATATAAGGTACTGATTTATTTATAGCTAAATGATATTTTTAAAAAGGGGTTACAAGGATTGGAGTCTGAGTGCACTGGACAGCATCGTGAACTGTGGGAAAAATCCTCAGCAGGTCTATATTCTTCAGTAGGTCACATTTATTCAGCATCTCATATACTGGCCCTAAAAATATTTAAAAATATTTGGAAAATGTACAAAAAGATTAATTTTTTTCTCTGACAAAAATGTACCTGAACATCCTGCGATTAAAATTGAGACATCGATTTTCTGGAACTCCTGCGCGATGGATTTCATGGTGGCAGTTGAAGATGGATCAATGTATGATAACGCAGAGAAATCTATTATCACATACTGTAATAGAGGCCTCTGTAAATCCGGAAATTTATCGTCCAAAGTGTAGATTGTCGCATTATCGAACGCCATATTGTCCACACCAAGCTGAAATCAAATTTCTGTTACTAAATCATAATTTTTTGGGGTTTTTCTTCCTTTACTTTCTCTAATTTGTCTTTACTCTTGAGCTGTTTCAGCCTGTGAGTATATTCTTTCTGAGGATCGACTCCAACTAATCTGTAGACTTCAGTTTTGAAATGGTTTCGGTTCGCGAAGTTGATTCCTCCGCAGTAGTGGATGATTTTCATGTTTGGCAATTCGATGGCCTAAGAAAGAATGGAAATTAAGCTTTCAAACTTTCATCTTAAAAAAGCAGCCCTAGTTTTATTATTTTCTGAAGTAAAAGTATATCTTTTCACTAATTAATAAAAAAAATGTAATAGTTCTCTTCAGAAATCAACCCTAATTTTAAACTTGAGAAACACTTGAAAGGCATTTTGATACATCCCAAATTGATTTTATTTCTCCATATAAACTCACCTTCTTGTATCTTTTGACGTCGACGTATAAATCAGTTCCAGGAACAGACCCCAATACGCAAGTATAGGGTTTCATCCCCAAAATCATCACACTCATCAGAGAAACAATGACACCCACCAGGAGTCCAATATCCACATTGACAATAACGGTTGTAGCACAAGTTATGAACCAAACTGCTCCATCTAGTTTGCTCAGATTCCAGAATCTTTTCAGAGAGGCTACTTGGATTAACATTCCTTTCAAGGCTACTACAATCACACTAGCTAAGACTGCCTATAAAAATAAATAATTAGATGTTCAATCTTTGTTATCCCCAACTAATATTGACCTTTGGTAAAGCCTCAAAAAAAGGCCCAATCCACAACAAAACAAACAATAGTATGAAACATGAAACTACAGATGCTAATTGGGTCTTCCCTCCCACTGTTTGTTGGATTAAAGACCGGGATAGTGAAGCAGAGAATGGCATACATGAAAAGAAAGATCCGAAAAGATTTCCAGCTCCCTAAAATAAACAGAACCCCAAATAAAATCCCTTAAATTGGATGAATTGGATAAATTTACTTGGGCAAGTAACTCTTGGTTAGCATCAACTTCATAGTTTAATTTTTGGGCAAAAATCAGCCCCATGGATAATGCGATCGTATACGCCACAATGGCAATCACGAATCCATCCACGATAACGCTACTGGCTAAATTGAGGTCCGGAATTTTAGGAGACGGAATGCTAAAATAAATAACACATAAAATGGATAACTTGAGGTGGCTTGGAAACATACCCACTTGGAACCTCGCCAATAATTTTTATGTTGTAGTTTTCTTTGAAACTCCAATTGTTTGAGACTAGAGTGCCTGTTACTACTACTAAAAGCTCTATTGGAATTGGAAACGACGATATCCTGGCCACCCTAGGCTGAAAAGCAAAATTATCCTTAAATTTTGATGTAAGACTTGATATTTGAGACATTCGAGTTAATGCTGCCTCATAGTACAATTGTTTGCTCAAACAGTTTGAGATCTTGGCACCAAAATTTCATAGCCATTTAATTCAAACATTAGATCTGTCATAATTTCAATTTATTCTGACACTGAATCCATTTGCAGGAATTATTAACACTTTGTTTAACCAAAACATTATTTCATTGAATGTAGGTTGAATACAAACAATATTTTGTGTTTGTTTTGCAATATTAAGTTTTTTTGGCAGCCATTATTGATTGGTTTCATAGATCGTTGCACACATTAATCTTTCAACAAAGTGTGTGGTAATTCCTTGACTCATTTTAGAGAAATTATTTCTGAATATGAAACGAATATTTAGTGCTGTCCAGCTGAATTTATTGTTTTGTCTCGTTAATTTGACTACAAAATTTTAATTCAATTTTATTGGTACTTAAAAAAGATAAAAAACAACTAAGGAACAAGAATATTACAATTATTTTGTGTTTACATTTAAATAAATGCATAAAAAATATTGTTTAGATATTGCAAAATAAATTTGAAGAAATCTGAGTGAAAACGTTTTACTGCAATCAAATTTTTAATTCATATGATTATGAATAAAAAGCATGTTTGTTCTTACCTTAAGTACTTCATTATTGACAACGCAAACGAAAATCGTGACAACTGAAATTATTAACGCTGTGGTGTTGACATTCGATATTTCCTGGAAAATACTGATGAGTATCTGTAAAATAAATAACAGAATTAAATTCAGAATAACACATGTAATAATTCTCATTCAAAATAAAAAAATAATAATGTTCACATAGAATGGTTCTGACTGTTTGACATTCCACATTTTTATTATTTTTAAATCGTAATAAATTTGGAGATTGCGGTCTAAATATTTACAATCTGACATTTGTGATTTGGCACAGGTTTTCCAAGTGGATATATTACTTCAGACTTACATTTCGGAGCTCATTAATGCCAATATTAAATCGTAAAAAACTTATGAATAATGAAAAAATTTATTGGGATTTGTTTTGAGGTATTGCTCATTAATTATCAATTAAAATAAAATTATTGGATGTCAGTTCTGGTAAATATTTGATGTATTATTTTATCGTAATATTATTGGAGAAACCATTCAAATCAACTGAAAATTAAATTAGTTACAGTTTCAATATAATAGGACTTTATTATTTTTACTTACTTGTACTAAGTACAAGAAAGTATTGTGAAACCGACAAAATTCACCTATCGAGATTTTGATGGAAATATCCGTTTTGAGCATCCCTGGATCCATTTTGACTATTTTTGGCTTGATGTCGGTATGTATGTTCGTTCGTGCGTGCGTAACTCGCAAATCTCAAAACTGGTTGAACGTATAATGTTGAAATTTTGTATTTAAGACTGGTATGGAGTCTAGTTGTGCACCTCGCATTATGGTTCCATTCGTCTGTACCGGAAGTGCACTTTAATTGAAACTTTTTTCGAATTTTTCTAATAAATTCAGAATGATCAACTTTTTTTTTTTTTTTTTTTTTTTTTTTTTTTTGTTTTTTTTTTTTTTTTTTTTTTTTTTTTTTTTTTTTTTTTTTTTTTTTTTTTTTTTTTTTTTTTTTTTTTTTTTTTTTTTTTTTTTTCCATAAATCTACAATTATTAGCCATAGCATATTGAAATTTAGTGTTTGAACTTGTTGTAGCATCAAAATAGTTATCTACTATTTTTGTATCAATCGGCCAAGCCGGAAGTGCAGTTTATGAGTATAATAGACATTCAGAATTTGCGGTATAAAACAATAGTTTAATTGTAATGATAAGGTAGGCAATGATAATCTGTTGTCAATTTTCTAATTTTGTTTGACATTTTAAATGTCTGGATATTTTTCCCTAAATTTAATTTCGTAAGCATGAAAAAAATGACAAAATTGGAGCAGAACATGCTTTTTCATACAAATTTAAAATTAATTTTCATTATGTTGGTCACACGGTCCATCTTTAATTTCAGCATTATTGAACTCCGCAAATATACATACTTATCAAACCTCTTAAAGGCATGAAAACAAAATGAGGCATTGAAATCTACGACTATCTGACGGTCTAAAAGTACAAGAAAATATTGTGAAACCGACAAAATTCACATATCGAGATTTTGATGGATATATCCGTTTTGAGCATCCCTGAATCTATTTTGACTATTTTTGGCTTAATGTCGGTACGTATGTACGTGTGTATGTGCGTAACTCGCAAATCTCAGAATTCGTCAAACGCGTAATGCTAAAATTTTGTATAAAAGACTGGTATAGGATCTAGGATCTTGATGTGCACCTCGCATTATAGTTGCAATCGTCTGTACTGGAAGTGCACTTTACCTGATACTTTTTTTGAATTCTCCGCATAAATCTAGAATGATTAGCCGTAGGATACTGGAATTTAGTATTTGAAATTGCTGTAGCATCCAAATGATCATCTCCTATTTTCGTCCCAATCGACTAAGCCGGAAGTGCACTTCATATTACAGACTTTTCGAATTTTACTCATAAATTTAAAATAATCAGTCGCAGAATATTGAGATTTCGTATTATGCACTTTTATAGCATCTAGTTGTACACCTTGCATTATGATTGTGATCGGATAAGCCGGGAGTGCAGTTTACTCGAAACATTTCTTAATTTTCCGCACAAATCCAAAACGATTGAACGTAGAATATTAAAATACAGTATTCAAGATGATAGTACTGTCTAGATGCTCATATCCTATTTTCATTGAGATCGTCTGAGTCGAAAGTGCACTATACTTTACGACCTTGGAATTTTGCGCATAAATTCAGAACTGTTAGCCGTAGAATCCTGGAAATCAGTATTTAGGAATGTTGTGATATAAGAATGATGACATACTGTTTCCATAGCAACCGACTAGCCGTGGAATGATGAGATGTTGTGTTTGATTATATATATATATATATATATATATATATATATATATATATATATATATATATATATATATATCCAACGATGTACAAGTAAGTCACGTGATGTCCACGTCAGATTTTTTTAAATAAATAACCAAAAGATATTTAGGAATAGATTTATATAAGCTTTTCAGGAATGCCCTAAACTAGGAACCACATTGAAAATTTGCTTCGAAAATTTACCAACTGTGAAGATTTTAAACCCAATTTCGAATATCAAATAAATTAGTTACGAGTTCAAAAGAGAAATATATCAATATTCGTTTTTCTTGGTTGGTCAATCACTGAAAAACCGTGTAATTTCTAACTTACATTGATCACGGTGAATGCCCCCTTGTGATTCGGTATTTGTAAACCCAGAAGGTCTTTGATCTGCGAGGTCAGAACTTGGATAGCCGACCCTGTGGTGAAGCCATTCACAAGAGTCTCCGATAACAGGCTGCTAACAATCCCCAGCCTGAATACGTACATTAACAACTATAAAAAGAAGAAAAGAGAAGTTTAATGCAATTAGTATTAATAGGTCAAGCACAATAATTAGAAATTAACAAGAATTATTTTAATAATTATTATTGTACCAAGCCTTGTGAGGAATGATTTCCTTGTATTTGCAACTAGAACTCATTCACGTTAACAATAGATCGTGGCTAAGAATGGGGCCTATAATTTCAATCTTCGGTCAAAATGCATACCAAGTTCACATTACTACAGAAATCAGTTGCTTATCATCAACTTAAATGGATTCTTATAGTTTTAAGTTTTACTGGGTAGTTCTTTTTGAATCCTGCATCTGTATTTGATGTGTGTAAATCGTGCTGCCTTCCAGGCGATACTTAATCCATTCAGAGGTGAATACATTATTCTAAGTGAAAAATTGATTAATTTATTCACCTGAAAAATGGCTACGACGAATGTTACAGCAGTGGCAATCTCAAGAGGTGAATGTCCAACTATAGGTTCTCCTGTTTCAGTTAAATTTGATTTTAAATGCGATATGAAATTCGTCTCAGACTCTGATTTTTCTAAAACGACCTTTCCGGTCATTAGGCACACTATTGCAAAAGTTCCTGCAATGAAAAAAGAAATTAGTGATTATAAAATTTATCAAAAAATAAACCAAACAAATTTTTCAATTTCAAAAGGACGAAGCTGCAAACTGTCAGGATAATGTATGAGCGCGAAAATCTAATCAGACAGCAGTAATTACTCTCCTTCCGGTACAAATTTTGTAGTTAACTCATGACATGAACAAACTAAACATCAAATTGTTGGCAACTAAGAATTGCATCCAATGAATAGGATTGTGTAATTAAATGTATTTACTGGCAAAGTTTCATTTTGTTACACCTATTCTTTTGATAACAAATAAAATGTGTTAAATACATGAAAGAGTTATTTGGAAAATCATACCCATTGAATTGTGTCTCGATGTTCCAAGGAAAAAGTAAACTAACACAGGAAAAAAAGCCATGTAGATTCCTACCACTGGTGGGACATTTCCAAGCAGGGCATATGCCATTCCTAAAATAAATAAAATCATTAATCTACCCATTATTGTCCCATCTTTAAAATAAAAATTAGAACCTTGTGGAATATGCATCACGGCCACAGTAAATCCAGAAATTAAATCGTTGACTAAATCCTCCCTCCATTTGTATTTAGGGAGCCATCGAAGGACAGGAATAGTATCCAGGAACCATGATCCTGGATCGCAGGAACTACATTTTATTTTATTTAATACTGAAAGAAAAATTGTGATTATTATGAAATTCATGAGTTATTGAAAGGAGAGGAGTGTTTGAAGGATCGCCAAAAAAACATTAGTAGCATTCAATAACACATTACAACTATAAAGGAATGTTTGTAACCTAATATTCAAATGCAGCATTACATTGTTGTGTTTAAATAATCATAAATAATTCATTAACATCAGTGATAATGTTTGCCGTGCATATTATCTCAAATTTACATTTAAATTTCCTGCAAAATGTACTGGAATACAATTTAAAAATGTATTTTTTATCAAACTTGGCAGGTAATTAGACTTAAGAAAGCATCTAGTGTTTATGTTTAAAGTGGCAGAGCTGACATCACCCGAATAAAGAAAATAAAATCAAAATTGTAATCTAGACTACGAACTACCCAAAATATACTGTTACGGATTATTCGTGATTTTTTTTATGGTATAAACAGGCCCGTTCCCGGTTGGGTATGCAGCGAATGCACCGCACGCAGGCGGCAAAAATTAGGGGCGGCAATTTGTCACAAGCAACCACTTTCCTTCCAAGTTACGCGCGACCCGACACTTTACTTGTGTACTCATTTAGATACAATTTTGAATATTTTTGTAGAATTTAAGTGTTTTTATTCTTATTGAAACACATAATGTCTCCTGTTTTTATATTTTACCTCAATAAAAACAAATTATCAAGTACATATACTCGGCAAGAAAGAAACGCACCACTTGAAAATGCACCAAAAATACAAATTTTTCAAGGCGCCATAATTTGGTTAACTTTGATCGAAAATGGATGAATCTTTGAGTTTTGGAAAATTTGAAGCTTTCTCTTTCAGGAAATTGAGTTATTTTGACTTCAAGTTCATCGCATTCTCTACCATATCCCTAAGAAAAAAAAATTCTTGATGTCAAAAAATGTCAAACATTAAAAACTTGTACCGGGTGCAGAAAATTGGATTCAACCGACGATTCAGGAAATCAACTTCATTTATTTTCTTTCAATCGCGCAAACAATTGAACGTCAGTTGAGTCCATATTTTTTTTGCACCCGGTACAAGTTGTGAAATGTGATATTATTTGACATCAAGAACATTTTTTTTCTCAGAGATGTGGTAGCAAGTGCGATGAGCTTGGCGTCGGATTGACTCACATGCCCTTAAAGAGAAACTTCAAACTGCCCAAAACTCAAAGATTTATCCATTTCTGAAGAAAATCAACCGAGCTATGGCGGTTTGAAAAATCGTTTTTTTGGTGCATTTTCAAGTGGTGTATTTTTTTTTTTGTTGAGTGTTTATATTTTTTAACAAATATTTTCAAATTATGCAAGAGGCGAAAAAAATATCTTGCACGTAGGCGCTTCACTATCCAGGAACAAGCCTGGATATAAATGAAACAATTAATCGAGCTTTGTCCGGGTGCTTTCGAACTTTGTCAATAATATGTATATACCAGTGAAGCCCCAAATATAAGTATTTGCCAACAAAGGGTGGAAAAATTTGTTTCTTCTTATAGTCACGACGGTTTTCATGACGAGCAAAGCGAGTGTCCAAAGATCTAAGTGTTTATAGAACAAGTTAGATACATACTATTTTTTTATACAGCAAAAGGCTACTAAGAACGGCTATTTTGAACAGGTATAGTAAACAAATGTCAAAAGCTAGCTTTAGCCTTTACCATGTACCTCTACTAATATCAGGATGCTTTTAAAATGCATGAAACCACGGATCGACAAGAAGAGTTTTATAGTATATTAAGATATAAGTTTCATAAGACATGATTTTAGGGCACGCGTTTCTAATGAACAAGTGACCTAAAAGGAGTATCTAATACAATTTTTTCTATTTGGGTTCATATATGTCAAAAAATAATAAATTTTCTATTTTGAAAAGATTGATAAAGAATATTTAATTTTTTATTTGACTTTTGACAATATTGGAATTTGATAGATGATTAGGGCCCAGTATTTCAGTCCATGGTTTATCTAAAACGTAGCTTAATTTTCATAGTAATGATTGTTGGAACAATTGTTACTAAGGTAATTAAGCTTTGCTTAAGATAAACCAAAGACTGAAATACCGGCTCTAGTTTGTGTAAATCAGTAATATTTTTCAAAATTTGTTAATTTGAATGTTGTTACTTTTTAGAAATAAATAAATATAAACCTGAACAATTTGAGAATTTTCTTCAGCATAGGTTATCTAGCAACGTTGCTACCAACCTAATAAAAATTAGGTTTGAGTTCTATAAAGAGGCAAACGAGTTTCATAAAGTACACTTTATGGCACCCAAATAGAAAAAATATTATTCAGCATCATGTAAACCAGAGCACTGCAAAAACAAATATTTTGATATAATAAGAAGTCCTGTTTTATCATTTCCGTTCATTATTACAAAAAAAAAGCAGTACACGGTGAACTTCTTTCCAAATACGAGTGTGAACTAGCTTCCATTGAGGCCAATATTTTACAACATTCTGGTTGTTGCTTTTAATTTCTATTTCCTATTTCAAGATTCGGAAATGCAATATGCTAATTAGATAGTCAATAACATTCATGGTAATGAAAGTATTACTATTTTGTTTATATTAGTTTTAAGGCCAAACAAATCAATCTATAATATGATATTTTATAATGTTTCTGTAATCACGTGGAAATTTTTGTTGGAATTGTGAGTTATGGTAAGTAAGATAAGAAAATGGGATGACAGGTACGTCATCTGAATAAATATTTTTTAGAACAAACACCTTACGAACAGCGATTTTCACTAGAATTTCTTTGAACTCATTTTATTCCTGGAATAATGCTCTATTGTATTGAGAGCCTCTGTTTCACAACAAATATAATAATAATAATAATAATATATATTTATTTAACAAATTTTGTTATTTACATAACTATTATATATGATTGTATCACCATTTATATATCTATACATGCTTCTTTACATACTCTTTACAATTTCTCTTAAATATATTCAAACTAGTTTCATTTTTCAATTCTTCAGGTAAACTATTAAATAATCTCATGCCTTTATAATACAAACAGTTTTGTGATGATGTTTTCATTGTTTTACTTAATCTAAAATCATCTTTATTTCGGAGATTATAATTACAGTCATCTCCAACAAGTTTTACATTTTTTCTCAAATACTTGGGCACTAAATTATTTTTTATCTTAAAAATGAAAATTAAAGCAAGATATGTAACTTGTTGCTTGACATTTAACCAACATAAAGTTTCCAACATTAGATTAATACTAGTATATCTGTTTACTCTCAGAATGGTACGCATAGCTCTGTTTTGAATTTTTTGAATTGCCATCATTTGATTTTGATTACAGAGGTATAAGACAGATGCACAAAAATTTATATGAGGTAAAATTAATGTTTTGAATAAATCTACAGCCTGTAAGTAATTCAATTTATTTCTAATTCATCCTAGAAAATGTACTTTTTTAGCCATCTTTTTGCATAGATGATTCACGTATTCATCCAAAAGTAGATTTTCATCTAAATAAATGCCTAAATACTTAATTGAATTTACTCTTTCTATCATTGCGTTATCTAGACTCAATATTATATCGTTATTTGTTTTATTATTTATGGTCATGAATTTAGTTTTGTCAACATTAAGTTTCAGTTTATTAATTTTTAGCCAATCGCATACACTATTCAAGTCTGATTGTATTCTATTAACACCATCAACTAAGTTATCTGTTGCTACATACAAAAGTGTGTCATCTGCAAAAAGTTTAATTGATGAATATTTGACACATTTGTTAATATCATTAATATATAATATAATATGCACCTAATCAAAAATTTGGTTAGTAATTTTGTTCCTATTCATTGAAACAGATACTGTCACTTTTTTCCTATAAATTATGCATAAGTTTTAAATCGCTAGTAAATCCAAAAGAGCACATATTCATATATTTAAGAGATGTAATTATACTAAAATAAACAACTGAATCTCAAAACAATTCGTGCAAATCCACAATCTTGAGTTAGTAATTTCTGTCATAATTTTGATAGTTCATCAATCAGGATATATTCTTAATTAAATGTATGACTTATTTATACTGATATTTAATGTCTCAGATTGGACAAAAAATCATTTGAATTAGTGTCCTTATAACTACAGAGCAACGGATGAAAACGCTAATCATTTTTCAAAGACAAATTTAGATCTTAGTAAATTTTTCAATTTGTGTTTTAAATATGTTAATTTTTTTTCCAAAAAATTATATGAAAAATTAATTGCTTTTAAATAACCCGACCTGTAATTACTTCTATCATCGAAGCTTGAGGCTATCGCACGAAACTTAATAAAAAAAATAATAGCTTATCGAAACTCTTTTTAGAATCAGGTTTTGAATATTGATCAAATGAATCATTCATAGTTCCACAAAAATACAAAAGGAGCCATTTTGCATCCGAAAATTGCGAATCTATTACTGAATAAAATTCTGAAATTTTTGACTTAAATTCAAAATTAAAACAATGATAGGATCTTAATATTTGAACCACAAATATCTATTTTTGATTTCATTTATTATTATCAATTCCATTGCTAATATTTAGCAATATTCGGATAAAATATTCGAGCAGACTCTACTCCAAAATTTGAATATATGAATTCAAAATTAAAATATTATGTTTTACAGTATCTCATTTTGAAATAGAGTTATTTCAACTCAATTTGTAAACTATTCACTGCTCCACAATTGATCGATCAAAATTCACTATTGGGTGAGAAATTGGGGCAGTAATTGAATAGTATTTCATTGTACTTACATCTTTTCTTTGGTTTTTCATATTCTAAGGCCTGCTGAAGCTTCTCCTGGTCATAAAGAGGTCTCTCAATTTTTAAAAATTGCGCTGGTAGCTCAGAATTCATTTTTAGGAACAACACTAATAAATTCACTAAGATTCCCACCAAAATAACCCAACAACTATTTACGAATTACGGTTTGACTGTATCGACAGAATCATTGTCTCTACTTGAATAGATCAACTGAAGTAAACTAATATGGTATCTCCTTCAGTCTCCTTTAAATCTAAAGTAAGTACTGAAATACTTCACCAGGCCGAATCAAAATTCAACAATGCCTCCTCGAGATATGAACACGGATTCCAAGGTCACACTACACTGGCGTTAAATAATTTTATCAAAGTGTCAAACGCTTTTTCTTCTGTTGTTATTGTTGTTATGTACTTTCTCTTTCATTGTACAGATTTTATGCAATTGAACTACTTTCGTTTGCTAAATTTTTAGCGTTAGGCCGAAGGGAGATTGGTCATAATGATCGCTAGACCGGTTTGTGGGTTTATATCAAACAAAAGAATAAAATTAAAAGTGTGGGAGGTAGAAATGAATACTCTAAGAATCGATCCAACTTTTTTGTAAATCCTTGATTGTTGATTCGCAGGGTGCTGATAACTATTTCAAATTGCTACAAAGTTTCAAGCATATTTTTTGAGTGATAATCAATTTATTAATAAATAGACTTTTTTGGTTTTAATTCTGTATATTTAATTTTATTTTTGACGTTTCGACTCTCTAATCGAAAGTCTTCATCAGAAAAAATGATACAAAAATAAACAAGGCAAGAAGGTATCTAGATAATTAGAAATTAAAAATTGAAAATATACAGATAACTAGATGTGAAAACGTGGATTCCACATTTAGTGCGAAAAGAACAAACTTCCTCTGGCATTTACCCAAAGTCTGAGGAAAAACCACGTAAAAACCTCAACAGAGGAATCAACGATATGAGTCTTGACAATTATTACACAGTTCCAAGGTCCAAACATGTCATAAAAATTTTTTTTTGACAGAAAAAACTGAAATTTCAGTAATCTACATCTACATGAATATAACAAAAACAAGTGTCAAGACAAATATTTCACAAATCAGGCATAACTATTACAAATTAATAAAATAATATGAGCCTTGAAAAATATTATAGTCAAAAATACATGTCCCGGGACATCGTCCATGTATGTTATATTAAGTCATGTATTTTTGTCTATAATAATTTTAAGACTCATATTATTTTATTCATTTGTAATAGTTATTCCTGATTTGTGAAATATTTGTCTTGACACTTGTTTATGTTATATTCATGTAGATGTAGAATATTGAAATTCAGTTATTCTGTTAAAAAAAATTTATGACATGTTTGGACCTTGGAACTGAGTGCGTTGCAGAAACGGGACATCGTCCTGATGTGTTATATCAATTAAATCTTTTTCTCTATAATAATTGTCAAGACTCATATCGTTGATTCCTCTGTTGAGGTTTTTACGTGGTTTTTCCCCAGACTTTGGGTAAATGCCAGAGGAATTTTGTTCTTTTTGCACTAAATGTGGAATTCACGTTTTCACATCTAGTTATCTGTATATTTTTAATTTTTAATTTCTAATTATCTAGATACCTTCTTGCCTTGTTTATTTTTGTATCATTTTTTCTGATGAAGACTTTCGGTTAGAGAGTCGAAACGTCAAAAATGAAATTAAATATACAGAATTAAAACCAAAAAAGTCTATTTATTATGATATAATTCTGAAAGTATGTATAGATCATTAATCAATTTATTATTCAAAAAAATGGATTCAAACTTTCTAGCACAAATTTGATGGGAGAAGGCAAGCTAAAAATTGCCTCATAACGTGTGATCTGATTTACATCATTCCCAGATGATTAAAACAATTTCCAAGAAGAATATTGCATTATCAAGTTGTGATGTATTTATTGAAATTTCATTGTCAAATCCTTGTCAAAAGAATATATCTTCCTGTACAACGGCTATAAAATAGCATTTTTACTATCTCATTTTTTTGACCCTCAATCTTGACCGCCAATTTTTATTTTTATTTATTTTGACACATGTCAGTTGCAAATAGTAATAAGATCCTTTACATCATTTTTTTTTTATATTTATTTTTTTTTGCGATTGCTCGTGAAGACAATTATCCAGCAATAAAATTTGTATAAATTTGTTTGGAAATCAAAATGAATTTCGGGAAAGATAGTGGAATAAATAATTTCCAATATTTAAAATACAATTTGGCGCCTTAATTCTAGTCTTCCTTATGCCAAAATACTATTTACATACTAAATCATTTGTCAAAATGCAGCTGAAATACTGATTTGTTTTTTAAAGATTACCAACCATAAATAATAGAGCAATTTACAAAATTTTATGGTGATTCTGGTGCAAGATGAATAAACGATAATTTAAAAAGCATTACATATTTTTTTGGCTCAAGATTCGGTTGTAATAATATTTACTTTAACATTAAACGGACTGTAAATCCACAAATAATTTGTAACTGCATTTTCTAATGATCTGCTAGTCATAATAAAATTTAATACATTTAAAAATACATTTCTCATTTCATTTCATACATTTTTTGGATCATGGATTGTATTATAAGCTGGTGCTGCACACATAAATATTCTAGGAATGAACGTGTGCTTCGAATAAACTAATATTTAAATTCTCTGAAATCTTAATGTACTTTTCTCGTAAAAATTCCCAAAAATTCTTACTTGTTTACGCAAATATCACGATCTGCGTGAATAACAAATACTAAAAAATACTTTTGTGCATACAAAAGACCAGTGAATTATATTTTTTCATGAATTATTAGAGTTACTAAACAAATAACAATGAAATTTCAGATACACTCATTAAATACCAAATAAAATTTAATATTTCAAAACTGAATATGATTTTCCAGGCTTAAAAAATAATTGGTACTTAAAATACGGAATTATCTAAATAGTAATTGTTATTTGTATCTGCAAATATCATGTTCATTTCATTTTATGTTAGTAGCACTAAATTTTGCTGTCAAATAAATATTTTAACAAATATTTTGTACTAGTTTAGATACTCTAAAATGTAGTTTTACTGTCAAAATATTAATATTTGTAATAGCAATTATTTGTTACGTTTTTATGTAAGAAGATGTCAACATTTTGTGCTTTATTTGCAATAAAATCATTCATGTTTGTTTGCATAGATATTCATAGAAGAATGATTGAAACAATCGTTAAATTATAAATAATATCTATTTTTATTTTAAATTTGCCTGTCAATAACTTGGGAAGCTCTTATAAGACCAAACTTAAGTATTAATAAATAATAAGTGCGTAAAATCTTATTTTATGTACATGTTGACGGAAAAATAATTTGCATGTTAATTGCAATTAAAAATAAGTATCAGATATCTCTCTGGTTTCCTAATTTATTATTTTTATTCGCAGCGTAATCTTGGCAAATAAATGTTGATTAAATTAGTGTGTTTATCTGTTTTAGATGCATTTGAGATAAAGTAGATGTTTCAGTAGTTAATTACAACAAAAATCTCGAAATAGCTTTATGTCACACCTTGGAAACAAACAGTTTCAGTTTACTTCATAATTTTATAGTTGATATGTATCTCAAAATCTATTAATCTGTAGAATCTGTGTTATATTTACGGTTACTTCAACTAATAAGAATAACAAAACTGTGTCCAAGAAATTGTAGCATATGTTGTAAACATAACATTGACACAAATTTGATTTTATTGACTCGAAAGAAAAGTTGCTATAGACATGCAAGGTTTACCGGAACAACCATAAAATAAACATTATTATTCAAATATTTACATATTAATTCAATGGAACATTTATTTATTGTTAGTTTCACCTACCGTATTCAAAAATGAATTTTTGGACAGCCAGAATCTCCAAAATAGAAAATATTTGTCCATAAATTAATCATTTTATTCAGTAACATTTTAAATATATACAAAACTTCTTAAATCTTAAACTAATTATTCTGTAATACATGCATACTTCCACATAAGTCTTTCAATATTTCTTTCCGCAAAAAATATCTCGAAAATTGATTTAAATGTTAAAAATATTCATTTATAGCCCAAAATAATCCTTTTTCAACGAAAAGACTAAAAACACTCAAGGATTCTCGGATTACTCATTCTAGAATTAATAATTTGATCCTTCATTAATACTTTAATCTTGAATTTATTCTGAAAAGTTGCCTTGAAATGTAAAATTTGAGTATATTAATAAAAAATAGATATTATGAGGTGATAAAATGATGTCAACAAATGTACGAGAATCTTACACTTGATTAATGTTCAAAATTCTTCTGAAATTCTTGTGAAGCGTTATTCCAACAGCCAAATTTTGTTCTGGCTCTGTAACTATTTTTAACGCTAGGATAAATAGTAAAAAATTCGAATGTCTAAACAGTTCTATCCAATAAACATTTGTGATATAAAAGTAAAGTTTTCTTTAATGTTATCTCGTTCGTCTTGATGTGGTAGCACTATTTGCTTTCTTTTGGGCCTCCAGCCTATCTACTATGTCATCTAATTCGGTATCCCTATGAAAAAAATATTTTTAATCATTTTAACTTTGCTATGAACTGTTAAAAGCAGACATTTCCAACTTTTTTTAGTAATACGAGGGTATATTGATGAGAGTGTTAATTTATTTGATATTTAATAGACACACTTGAAGCCCCAACTCCAACAATCATTTGTTAGTGGAACGGCAAAAACTGCGATCGTGAGCAGATCGTTGCGATCGCCTAGCGGAACGTACTCAAAGTGTTTATTGTTCACCAATAATTGAAAATATTGCTTCTGTCTCAAAAATTTGCGATCAAAATCAAACATTTAACATAAAAAAAAGAACAGTACAGTGGATACAGCGAAACTTTAAGGTCCCAAAAGGGATCGCCTAGAGATGTAATTAGCTCCTAGACAGTGCCGAATCCAGACAAGTTGGAGCTTTTAGACACAATATTTAATGCAGCCCCTGAATTGGACTGAATAAATGAAATTTTTGGGAAATCACGGAAGTCGAACGACCCTTAAGTTCAAGGGATTCAGTGTGCCTAATGGATAATCTGGCATTGCTTATAGGCAATCAATAACAACAGTATCAAATATTTCTAATCTCATCCGTTACCTTCTTGTAATGATTAAATAGTCATAAATTTTATTTAGAAAAAAACTGGCAGTCCTAAAATATTATATAAACATATCGGCTACATAAATAATGTTTTATAGTTTACTAACGATATTTAATACAGTTCAAAAATAAAATAAATTTATCTCCTAGTTTTATTTTAGATTTTATTGCACCGATGACACCGTTTGGCCACTCTACATTTTATTTTTAGATGGATGATTAGAAAGAATTATATTAGGTGACACTGTAATAGTGAAAAATAAAAATTTCAACATGCAATTACTAATATTTTGAGAGAAATTAAAGTTTCAACAAAAATATTAATAACTAGTCCAACAGTTGAATAATGTGAGTCGTTTAACTATTAATCAAATATTATGTGAAAAAATTCACATGCAATATTAAAAATTCAAAGGATAATAATTGTTAATAAAAATTATTGACTTTCATTTTCAATTAATGTATGCAATGAGTATAACTAACATTTTCAAGGGTAATTTACTATCCTTGACTGCTTATAACCTTTTGGAATTAAGTGCATTTTAAGCTGCAAAATGACTTAATTGCAAATTGAAATGCATGTGACATAAAAATTATTGTCTTCAATTTTAAAATCATAAAATACGAGAAAGCGGTGTTTATTCTGTAATCCAGTAATTCGACATTAATTTGTTGTTTACTGAAAGCAGTTTAAGATCAGTTTAATAATTGAAACAGCAATAAAAAACAAGATGAAAAGAAAAATGCAAAAATAACTGCGCATTTTAAAAAACGTTCATCGAATTGACTGATCTGACAAATATATTAATAGAGAATGCATAAAGTAATCAACGATAGCTCCAAAAAATGGTACCCTACTTCATAGTCATCCATTTCCGTACTTATAATGCTAAAAAAAATTGTATTTACTAATCTTTCCGTCATATTCAGAGTTAGTAGTTAAGCAAAAATCGGGAAATTACAGCATGCTATAGTTGAAAAAAGCACTTACATTTTCCACATTCGTAGACAATACAATATGACTACAAGACTGCAAACCGATCCAATTCCCACTACTAGAAGCCCGGCTGCAATTTGGGCATAAAAAACTAAATTTGCTTCATATTCTATCTGTTCTACAAAAGAAAAGAAACATACAATGACAGCTATCAGTCTTTTAACATTTGGAACGTTTAAAAATACGAACAGACATTAGTGAACTTTCCTCTGACATAACATTTTAAAAAAGCATTAATTATTTGTTTCGAGATATTGGAATCAAAACCAGAACTCAGGAAGCTAAAAATATCTTTTGTTAATGTTCACAAGGAGTATTTTTCAACACAGCAATGAGTAACAAAGATAAATCTCAATTTTAGCTATTAATAATGATATACCTAATTTTTTTTATAAGTTATAATTTATCAAATTAGTCGAAAGATCAATGGGCCTCGATTAAGATTCAATAAAACAATCCTACATATCTCAGTAGCTTTTTTGGAAAGCTTTAAAATAATTGAAGTTTGAAGCTTCAACCTCATCAAGATTTGTTCCGGAAGTAGGGCTCTGTTCGCTATTAGATCAGTTTTAGAAAAGGTTGATAAGGCAAATTCATTTTTTATCGATCAAATCGATAGTTGCATCTATTTATAGCTAATTTCTTCAATGTATAGAGAATCATTGGCATATCCAAAAAAAAATTGAAATACATTTTGATATGCCTTTGAGAAGGTCTTACGATAAAAGTTGATACAGCAAAATTAGTTATAGAAGCTTTCATGAAATATACATAAATTGAAATCAACACTCAAATCCATACTATTTTGTCATTTATTCTACTAATTTCCTAAAATATGTAAAAGAACAATAATTTCTCAAAATTTGTTGCTCGTAAGGAAGCTCAACTTAAAGACGTCTGAAATTTGGCCCTTTCTCCAGTTTAAAACTCAAATCAAACTTGATGTTCTGGTTTTCCATTCAACCCTTATAGTCGGTTTTATAAAAGACCGAGTTAATTTATTTCCAGAATAAATTGATTCAATTCAACAAATTTGATTCACTCTGGAGTAAATTAATTTATCATCTGTAAAACCGAACGTTAAACTTTTCAACTGAATAATCTTTGTGGGTTTTGAACTCACCAGCAACGTTGTACTTCTCAGTTAACATTTGCAGGATTTCTTCTGTACTGTATCTCAAGGCACAACCCACTAAGGTACCATTCCACTCATGAAAACTGTCGACAAAATAAAATCCAGTATGTTAATACCTCAAATTTATCAACAATTTATTTATATTATAATTTTATTGACTTTTATAGAGCAATAGTAGCGAGTGTAAATGTTTCAATTCACGAGCAAGAGCAACGAGCGAGTGAATTAAATTTACACGAGCAAAGTAATATCGAATTTCTTACGTGTTGAACATGCTATTTTTTAGTATACTTGATGGAAAAACTTGAATGGAAGACGCCAAGAATAGAAATAATTTGCTACAGAAATATTAATCAAGGTTGTGTTCTTGCAAAAACGTAATAATAGTTTTGACAACAACTGTCAAGCAAAAGCATAGTAACAAATAAATAATATTAAAAATTAATTTGTCAGAAACGTCAGAAGCTAAAGATTCTCGCGAAATTCTCTGGATGCAGCTAAAGAAGCGACCTTACATTTGTTTCCGGCGAGATCGAGAGAATTTTTGTCTTCTTATATGTTTAATCTGTAATTTTTTCTTGATTAGGTCAAAGCTGTCATTTGAGCGCGTTTTTTATCTGTTATTTTTTGTTACTAATTAGAAAAGTGTTGCTAATTGGAAAACTGGTACTTTTCTTTACTGATTTCTACATAATTAGACCTGATATTTTCCATCAAGTATACAAAAAAATTACTTATTGTCAATTCTCACCTGTCACAGACGCATAACTGTTCCGTGATATTTTCTACGGTGACATTCGCACAAACTAGACGATGGTCTCCACATTCTGCTGTGAATTCACATTTCTCTCCCCAGTTCACTGGAAAAGAAAGAAATATTATTGGAATGAACAGAAATTTGGTGGAATTGCTTGGAAGAAAATTGGGAATATTTTAAGGGATTTGTTCGATAATACTCTAATGGCCAGTTGCACAACCGTCACGTAACTTTAAGGGAGGAATAATAACCATAGTAACAATTGTCCATACAATAGTTGCCATATAGATACTAAACTCCACTTAAAGTTAAGTGACGGTGGTGCAACTGGCCATAAGTAAAGCAACAGATAGTGCTTTCTAAAATTTTGAAGGATTTCAAGTAATTATAATTGGATCATATTTTCCACGATGTAATGATAGTTTTTAAAAAACAAATCTCTCGCGATTTTGTCTGGAGTTCCTAATCGGATCATGATACTAATCTACCAGCCTAAATCTCATTCTAAAGAAGTAAAGAACATAAAAAAGGTGTCAGACTAATGAAAGAAGGATTGAGAGTCTTTTTAATGTCTAAATGTCATTTCTCAAGTCCAGACAGAATCGCTAGAGCTTATTGACAGAAATATTAACATATGACAATTCTCAGGGTTGCATATATTCATGAAAAGATTCTGAGAGTATGTATACCTACATACTCACGTCAATCTCATCTCTAAGAAAAAAGGTAATCTATCTTTATGAACAAATTTAAAAAATACCTAGCCTAATCTCAACTGATTCATTAATCGTAAATAAAATTCTCTGTAAAAGCTCAAAATATATTATTAAATCTTAATTCCTAGTTTTCACATTCTGCGTTGGCAAATCTCAAGACTTTCTTGGATATCAAACCTCATTTTGAAGAAAACCGTGAGCTATTTTTTTTATGAATAAATGAAAAAGCCTAACCTTATCTCAATTTATGTATTATTCATTCATAAAATTCTCAGTAAAAGCTAAAAATAAATTATTCAATTTTAATTTCTAATTTTTCCACTCTACATTGGTAAATCTCAAGACTTTTTTGAAAAATATCACAAATATACTAAAACCAATGTGTTATCCAATATTTCATGAACCTCTGGACGTTTTTAAAAGTCAAATATCGTGTGATCTATCTGGTTTTCTTCATCAGGTTAGAATGTTGACCGTCCAGCCAATATATTATTCTGAAGAATATAAAAAAGGCGCCAGATTGACAAAAAAAGAGTTGACAGACTTCTAAATTCAGGCAGAAAAAGTATATAGCCTATTTAAAAAAAGAAATGAGTCAAACTTCACAAAACGGAGATTTAAATCTGGTCAATCAGTTTATTAGTGGGCTCAAAGTAAACGGAATTATGTTTATTTACACACAGTTATTTTGATTTATTTTTGTTGGACCCGATTTGTTATTTTTGCACGGGAACAGTGTAAAGAGAATTAACTTAATATTTCTAAATATTTAAATACTGTTGCTTCATATCACACACGGCGATGTGAGTTGTATAATCGATTAGCGCGCCAGTCTCGGGTAATTGTAAGGCAATCAACTTTTTCAAAAGAAGATAAACTCCTCTAACAAATCGTACTATTAAAATTTTTTCAAAAAATTTATTGTAATCTAGATTTACTTTTGGGAATTGACACGTCCCCAGCGATTGCTCTGTACGTATGAGGACATAATATTGATTGTAAATCTTGTCCGATTTCATAATTTTTTTTCCTGCCGGCTAAATAATTAAACCCTACTGATTTTCATGATGATTACTTGAACAGTTTTATTCTTATAAATAGTAGATTGTTTGACAAGTAGAGAAAAAAGAGAGTTTACTAGCGGAGCGAGTGAATTAAATTTACACAAGCAAAGTAATATCGCTTTTCTTTTGTGTTGAACATGCTTTTTTTGTTGTATACTTGATGGAAAAATTCGAGTAGAAGACGCCAAGAATAGAGATAATAATAATACTGAAATACTAATCAAGATTGTGTTCTTGCAAAAACGTAGGAACGGTTTCAAAATCTGCCAAGCAAAAGCATAGTCACAAATAAAATTAATTTGTCAGAACGTCAGAAGCTAAAGATGCTCGCGAAACTCTGGATGCAGCTAAAAAAGCGACTTTACATTTGTTTCCAGCGAAATTGAGAGAATTTTGTCTTAATGAAGTCAAAGCTGTCATTTGGGCGCGTGTCATAGTGCGTTTTTTGTTTGTTATTTTTTGTCGCTTATTAGAAAAGTGTTGCTAATTGGAAAACTGGCATTTTTCTTTATGCAGGGGCCACACTAATGTTTAATGCCGTTAAGTAAGGCGTTATGTGACAATTGACATATTGTCATTGACAATGTGTTCATTATTGAATAACACCTTAATTAATGACATTATACGTAAGTGTGGCCCCAGCATTACTGGTATCTACATATTAAACCTGATTTTTTTTCCATCAAGTATACAATAGTTATTTTTCGCCAACTGTCAAAAAAACATGATATTTTTGTATTGTTATAGATACGCAAAGTTCGTGATTTTTTCACTAGTGAGAAAATACATTCTACTTTCGCATATCTAATCTAATATAATTCAGTTTAGTAATGCTACAAAGATAGAAACAAACAGGTATTTAACAAAAAAGAAATATGAATTTGTACACAAAACTACTTATTTTTGAATTTAAAAATTAATTGTTGACAGTTCTTTATTTATCAAACAACAATTGCGCAAACTTTTGGTTACAATACCCAGGTGACTGCAAATTAATTATGGTTTGTACTTTTTTTCTACATTTTACTGAATAAAACAATAATTATTGTTGATCTATTATTTTTTGACATTTGGCGAAAAAATATTGTTTGTATTTCGTGTGCGAAGTGATTATATTTTGTTGCGCTTTCGAATGAATTTGTTACCTCGATCTTACGGTCTCGGTTAAAATTGACATTCTCACGCGCAACAAAAAAAACAATCACTTCGCACACTTAATACAAAAATACTAATTATACTTTGGTGCTTCGAAAACTCCAAAGAAATTTCGTGCAGGAATAGCATACAACATTTTTCCTCAAACGTCAAAAAATCAAAAAAATATATTAATAGTATATTATGCTACAAGGACCGAACGACTGTCATTCTTGTCCAGGATAAATTTGGCTGCATTCGGTGAAGACGAGGGCAAAGCCCGAGGCAGAGGCGAGGGCGAAGCACGAGGCGAAGACGAGGGTAAAGCCCAAGGCGTAGTTCCGTGCAGCCAAATTTGTCCTGGACAAGAATGACAGTCGTTCAGTGTCCGTGTTGTATACAGTACTTTTTGTAACAAGTGCACCGAAAAACCCCCATTACTAAATTTTTTAAATAAATTTGGATGTATTGAAACTATCTTATCGATTTGATGAACAGATTTTTGCAAATGCAATCACATTACAGTAAACTAATACAATGAAACATAACTTACATGATTTATTTTATTGATTGATATTTTTCACATTCTCTGTGCTATCCCGTTTACAATAAATGCACATACTATAACGAACACATTCTATAATACAAATTTCTTTCAAATATCAATTTGACATATATCAATGAAATAAAAAAATTCAACGGCATCCTGATCCATGATCTACAATTTCATTTTTACCCAGCGGGAAAAAATATCCATTAATTCCCAGTCAACAGAGAATTAATGAAAATTGTTACCATGGTTTTGAGAACTTTCGAAGCAGAAGTCAGCTCAGTAATAGGGTACTTTCGGTGTACGTGTTACAAAAAATCATATTTAAATACAAAAATTAGTAGAATTCTTTTTCTTGACAACGAAATACTTCGTGACAGTTGTCATGATAAACAACTCCAATGTGACCTTTGGCATACTAATATTGATTTACAAATGTCATGATTTTTTGATGTTTGTAGAAAAAAAAATTATTGTTGCATGATTAATTACTGATGTAAACTTAAAAAGTATTGTGCACTTTACTTTAAAAAAAAATTTTTGAAACTACCACAAAAAAAATATTGAAGCCAATTTATTTCTAAAATGTATTTATCTGAATAGCAGACTTTCAGCTCTTTTAATATTTTGACACACTTCTATATATTCAAGATAATAATAGCGGTATTATTCAGAACTAGTATCTAAAATAGTTTTGAGAGAACAATGTCGACTGCTATATTCTTGGAAAATAATAGATGGATCCATTTATCAAGACTTCATAAATAGTTTGATTATAAATGTTATTTTCGGTTGTTGAAAAAATGTGTCAACCAAATTGCAACACAAATTTTGGAGGATGTCTAATACATTGGAAGCAAGAATAATAAATGCGCTAGAACATAAAATAAATGAGTTTTCATCGTTTCGAATATCGTAATTTATGAAGTTTTTAGATCAAAGATTTTCAGATGGTGTTGAATGAGAATGAGTATTTATTTCAACATGCATAAAATATTTAAATTGGCGATGATCATACTTCACATAATTCTCAATTACAGAAATACAAAATCCGATTTAATATTTTCCATTGAAAGAATCAAACAGGAATCGATCACGAGCTATTTTAATTAATTAATTTTCGAGATTACATTTCTTTGAGAATCAGAATCATTCCAAAAAAAAATTTCTCTGGTATTATTCCAAAAATGTTTAATTACGATTTTTTTATGGATTAAGGCATTTAAATATAAAATTGGCCAAAAATCTATAAACAAAAGGTCATTACTCTCGCAATTTCTGATTATTCATGCAAACATATTAGATTTATTTCCAATAATATTCAACAAAATCATTTAAACTTACCAATAGCCAATGCAGTATTAATAATCCCAATAAGGGCAAACAAATTAAAAATTATGAACGTTCTGTTAAAATTATGCATCTCGCACACTTATATTTTGATTCACAATTAACTCATCCACATATTTTTTAATTCAGTTCAATGTAATGACCCTTCCATTATTTGTCATTGATTTTTGAACACGAAACAAGCCTTTCGGTGGTCGAAACCAAAATGCCAGATCTATTTACAATCGAAAAGAAATTTGGATGCTTTGAAATTTGGTTTTGATAAACAGTGAATCCCAAACAATTTTATTCTTATAGATACTCCTTTATTTGTTATTCTATATTTATAACAACCTCTTAGATTCTATCTGATAAGCAAATTTAAAACAAATTCTGTAAACAAATTTATAAATGAGGCCTACAAATGCTGAATATTTAGGACTGCATAATTTAGGAACTTGAAATATTCAGCATCATTATTTTTGTTTGTAGTTCAGGTGTTTGCCAAGATAATTTAAATAATGGGATCTGTAAATCGGTAGAACAGAGGACATCAAATCTAGACGGTTTTGTCCTCCCATATTTCAAAACAACTCAATTAGAAAGAAGTAACACTTGTTTAATATTTGTAGACTGTCTGTCTACTCTTTAAACAAAAATATTCTGGCAAACTAAGTACAGAAATTTTATTGCAACATGTTCAATAAATATTTATAATTCCTCATAAAATTAGGATTTTGAATGCTATAGTTTTGTAACAAGACAAAAGTGCCTATTTTTTAATAAATACTTATTTCCAGATTCAATGAAACATAAGGCTTCCCGTCCATTGAGTGCTGAAAGCTGCGAAATTGAGTTTGTCTGAATTCGCACGAATGATCCAAACGTGTGGTTTAAAGGGAATCCGCGTCCACTGTGCCCGTATCGTTCGTCAATGCTCCTACGTACAGCTGCGAAGTACAAATCAATCCTATTCACCATTCTATTGGGATTTTACTTGTGAATAAAGCGAATCACACAGTGCAAAACTAAAAATTAGAGAGTGATTTTTTTCAATGACATTTACTCAGCTAATAGTTCTTCTGATAAAATCGCTACTAAAAAGTTCTACAGCTTAGTTCATATGCTCTTTTAATCTTCATTCGTAGGTAAAAGAGGATCTTGTGGCTCAATTATTATTTATTTCCACAGATTCGATGCTTTAATTTGATCAAAATTCAAGATAATGACAAGATGACGACCGGATTTTCACATTATGATCCGATTCAACTCAAAATCGATTTTGAAACTTCAAATATTTGGTCGAAATCAAAATTGAGAATATAACTGGGTCTTTAAATGTTTGGCAGCTCGAAAATTACGAATTTTTTGGCAGAATTGAGAAATTCAAGATGGTGGCTCCAAGATGGCGGATAGTTTTTGACATTTATGGTCAGATTCGTTTCGCAGAATAAAAATTTTCAGTTGAAAATAAATAATAATTTGAAGTCGTGCGCTACGAAATTTATGCCGAGTTTTTAAATTTATGTTTCGGTTTAATTCTGAATCGATATTTAGGACTCCAAGTATTAACTTTTATTTGGATAAATTGAGGCTTAGGTATTACGAATTTTTGGCCATTATTTGGAAAACTGTCCAAATTCAAATAAAAATTGATATATGGAGGTTTTTGGAGTCGTAAATTACATATTTATGGTAAGAAAACAATATTATACAAAACCATTTTATACCGAATGTAATTTTCTTCAAATATTCATCATGTTCCTAAATTCATGTGAATGCTGAAGTTATTCGGTTAATTATTTATTATCTGTAATTTGGAAATGTCATTCTATTCATCATTTAACTATGCAACCATTTAACGCAAAAGTAAGTTAAGTTGCTGGTGAATAATTCTATTTCTATTTCAGCTCAAGGACGAATTATCGATCATCAACGGCCTTGACATGTGATTTTGACAGTTAGCAATTGTGATTGTTATTACAATGGAAGATATTCCGAATTTAACGGAATTAATAAAGGAAAAAATAGTATTTGGGCAGAATCTAGTCGATTCTTTAGCAAAATATGAAGATCTAGACGGTATACAAAAATTGGGACGAAAAATAAACCAAGAACTAAGTTTTCTAAAAAAGGTATTTGTAATAATCAACAGCGTGGTAATTTCTAATAACTAATTATTTTATAGGTTGTGAAGAACAATAATGTAAAGAAAGAATATCTTCAATGTACAAACCTCACTCATTTTTCTGCATTGATTGACGTTTTAGGAGTGGCAAAAGATTGCGTTAGTGTTAATAAAGTTTTTACTTTACATGAAAAAAGATTAAATGTAGATATTGTAGCAGATAATGGTTTAACCTGGATTAAAGTCATTGCTCGAAATCCAAGATCTTTAAGTCAAATTTACATGGGAGATGCAGGTTATGGAGTGAGGAGCATCGCAGATCAAGCAGAGGATTTTTTGGAGGCTGCTGAGATTTACCCCCGCTTGTTTAAAACACCAAAGGTAACAGAAATAGGAAGAAATATTATAATTTCACATTATAACTATGAAAAGTGACTGCAAAAAAACATAACATGTTTCTGAATACGTTTTTACTTCCAGATAATGTTTGTTTTCGCGAATGGAATCGACAACAGCATAGCAGAAGATTTAGAATCTTTAGGAATCACTGTAAAAGGCCCAAGATTAAAAAGTGGCTCCGATTCGGAAAGCGATACCGAAAATGAATCCGAAATTCAAGAGGTAACTACAAAAAATGAAGAACAAGATATAGATAAAATAAATTTAGACGTTTCTGCGATGATTGCCTACGTTAGTTCATTAACAAACGGAAATTGTAACTATATTTTTAAAGTCCGAGTTTTGACCCAACAAGCTGAATGGGAAAGGCAACGTCCAGTCAAACCAATCTTAGATGAAGTATTCCGAGGAAAAAAATTATTTTGTTGTGAAACCGCCAAAGTGAACTTCGATATGATTATTAAAACAGTAGGAGGACCTAACGAAAAAATACGAGCTAAAGAATTTTTGAAAAATGTTATTGTTTTACCTGATGATGCTACAGTTGCTGATACATTAGTCAATCTTCCAAAAAATGACGAAAACGAACAACTAAATCAATTCTCGCCCAGTAAAGTATTACCTCTTGGAGGAAAAATCAAACAAAGATCGAAAATTATTTTTCGGTTTGGGGATAACATTCAGGCAATGACTGTTACAGCCAATGATGGTTTTGTGAGATCGGCTAAACAACAAGGAATTAATTTCGTGGTTTTTGTGCATGAATCCAGGGCCTTAACGGAACAAAAAGAAATTAATGCTCAATTGATACAATCGTGATAATATTTTGTTTATATTTAATAAAATTTGTTTTATTATCAAATTTTGTTTTACTCATTACCCAAACTATTCTAGAATACTAACGGGTAGCTTGTTTTTTTTTCTGTTTTTACGAATATTATTTAATAGTTTCCATTAATTTTATCAGTTTACTTTATCTAAGTCACATATGATCAATTACAGCTAACTTTTAGATCTATTGTCCTTTTATGGTAGCTGAATCAAATGCATTATCACATTTAAAAGCATAATTTCGATCCGGAATAGTCGATTTTCAACTTTTATTGTATCGACAATGGTTTTCGGTAAAATTTTCCGTGGAATCATTGAATATTGTGAAATATCCTCTTTGCATGGATTACCGCTAGTTGTTGCTAAAAATCGTCACATTTTAGAACGGTACTACTAATTTATCAACTGATTCACAATATTAATAATATTTTTTAGGGTGTTTTGGATTATTAATGTAATAGTGGCGGTCATTGGAGTAATTGGGCTGTGTATGAGTAACTGGCAAAGGTATGTAGAAAATCCAACCGTTGTTTCTTTGGAAAAGGATTTCAGGAATTGGCACAACCCTTTTCCGGCTGCTACAGGGTGTTTCCTTCAGCGTGCTGATGAAGATTTGACAGAAGAATACATTCTAAAGTATTTTATTATAAATATTAAGGGAGATTTAATAAATTTATTTATTTCTTTTAATAGGCAATGGAAACTAGAAGTATCGGATGATAAGTTTGAGTATTATACTGATTTTATAAAAGCTGTAACTAATACGTCTTATGAGAGCATGGCAATTTTTGAAAAATTCCGAGGAGATAAAACTTTGGAAGGAATCAATTTATTGGATCTTGCAGTGCAGGTTATTTTCAAAATAGGTGTCCCAACATGGTGCTTGAATCAATTTCTTAATTGAACACGTTTCCCAACTCTTCAGCCACATTCTTTCCGATTCTGCATGCTATACATACACTGTTTCACTTTTTTTTTAACATACCAAAAATCATTGGATTTTTGTGGTATGATAAACTTACAATATTTTTTGACCTCAATTGAGCTACGATTGAGCTAAAATGTGATTGTAAAAATCACAAATGTTTATAAATATTCTGTTTCCAATTTAAGACAAATTGAATCTCGAGCTTTTGCTGGAACAACCAATATTTGATAATATATCTAATAAATGATCAATTTAGGTACATCCCATAATGACCGGCGATTTGGTGACCTTTGATGTGAAACGGAAAAGTGTGTGGGACATAATTGCAACAGAATTCGGGCTTTGTTTTACTACAAATTCCAAATTTACTGATATTTTTGTAGCTAGGTACGTTATTATTAAAAATCAACTGTAAATTTTATTTTATATTTATTATTGTTTGCAGAAAAAGAAACAAAACTAAAGATGAAATTGATTATTTACTGGAATGCCATTATTTGAACGGATTGTGCTATGCTCGTTACGATTCTGATCCTTATTTAGATATTAAGGTAATATTTTATCAAAATACGTGGAAAATTCATTTTATAAAAAAATAATTTGTAGTACTTTGTTCATTCGCCCTACGAGGTAGTTCACACAACAACAACTCCATTTTTGATCCTTCCACAAAAAGCTGAGCTTGAAATTAATTATAGAATGCAGGAAACTCGACCAGCGATATCTCTTCGACATCTTTCAATCTCCCAAAGGCAATGTAGATTCACTGATGAGCCTCAAACCCCGCATTATCCTTTTTATAGCACTAGTGTTTGCCATATGATGTGTAGGTATAGAAAAGCGTTGAAATTTTGCGGATGCAAGCCTTTTTTCTACCCCAATTTAGGTAAGCAAAAATTATTTCTGTCATATTTAATTATAAAGAAAATTTTTATAATACAGGAGGCAAGATTTGTGATATCGAAGGAATGATTTGTTTATCAAAACATACGAAGTTTTTCACTCAAGACTCCAAAAAAATGGGTTGTAATTGCGTTGAGCCGTGTCGAGTTATAACATATTTTCCTCAAGCAGCAAAAATGACAGAATGGTAAACAATCGACCAGTCCAAAAAGATTATTTATGATTCTCAAGTCTCAAATCAATTTTTTGAGTTGATTTGTAATCGTTTTAGAAATGATTAATTTAATTTGTTTCATTCTGAAGTTTATATTTCCTGAAATAATAATCGTAGAATGATGGTCCAAACGCTGATAGAAAGCTTACGTTTCAACCCTTAAATTATTATACATCTTGATTAATTTTATAATTTGTAGGGTATCAGGATACTTTGACCAGAGAGTAACATTCAGATGGGGTTTACTGCATCCCATGACTCGATTTTACCGCGATATACTTTTTGGCTTCGAAGATTTAGTTGGTAAATACTTCAATTATTATTTACCAACACTCTTTCATATTTATAATCTCTTTTAGTTGCCTTTGGCGGTACAGCATCTCTTTTTTTCGGAATGAGTTTCTTAACTATTGTTGAGCTAATCTTTTTTATTATAAAAAGAGTTTATGGCTATTTTCGTTCCTCTCGATCAAAAAATAATGTCACAGCTTTAAATGAAGACAAGGAGAGCCAGTCGAAAATGATAAATCAAGCCAGAAATTTGGGAGGAGTTCATGATGCATTTATGTATAAATCTAGATATGATGATACGTACACTACTTTCAGACGACATATTCAAGACAGAAATCCACATTTTTATTAGATTTATTTGTGGAAATCACAAACCAAAATCGAAAAATTAATTATATATTGAATAATTGTAGTAGAAAGTAGTGTATTTGATATTTATGTCATGTAATCCTGATTTTCATCAATAAAAAGGCTAATTTAGTTGCATTGAAACAAAATTTTATTCCAGAACGATCCACAGTCAGCATAGGACTACGATTTGAGCTTTCTGAAGATATTACAATCCAGTTAAGCGTTATGGTAATTATGTCAAGCGGTGGTGACACCAACAGGGTGCCTTGAATATCATTTAACATATTTTAATTATCTAACTTGTCGAAGAAAACGAAGTGTGGGAATTCAGTCAAGAGTTTTATTTTTATTCTACTCTATAGTTTCGGTCCCACCTGGACTATCTTCAGGAGTGAATAAAATTAATGTGTGTGTATGTTAACATCTGTGTGTCTGTATGGTAATAAATTATATAAAAATCGATGTAATATATTATACAATTTATTACCACACAGGCACACAGATGTTAACATACACACACATTAATTTTATTCACTCCTGAAGATGGTCTAGGTGGGACCGAAACTGTAGAGTAGAATAAAAAATAAAATTCTTGATTGAATTCCACACTTCGTTTTCTTCATTTAATCTAACAGTCAGCATTATCCACTTCTTCCATCTAATTTGACGTCCATTTTAAATAATTATAGAAATACAGTTAATTGATAAAAGTAGAGCCCAAGACACATTGTTGGTGGCGCCACTGCTTGATATTTTCCCTAATGTAGTATATAAGAAGGTATTTCAATTTAGGGACACGATTTCATAACTCACAATTCGACAAGTTTAATTTTTTGAGAATATAATTTTTTGGGCTGCAATATGTAAATAATTTAAAATTTAATGCCTCACAGCAGTCAAATTGTCAAACTGTAGAATGTTTTGAGTCAGCAGCTTTCAAATTCTTTGCATATGGCGATCAGAAAGTCATGAAAAAGATTCTAATTCTAGTGGTAAATTAAATCTGTCAGATCTTGAGAAACCTATCAAGCAGTGGTGCCGTCAACAGTGTGTCTTTGATACTACATCCTAATTCTGCAATTTCGAATGTTAATTAAAATTATTATAGAAACATTTGAGGAAGATTAACAACAAATTCGAGATCAATCAATCACGTCTTTCATTTATTTCTGGTGTGTACAGATATGTTATATGATTTTTTTACTGTAAATGCGGATACAAGTCATTAAATTCAGGAGCCCATTGATGTTAGTGAAGGGAACCACAAAGAATGGATTTTTTTTTCTCTTTTAGTTAGAAACTGATTGCGATTTTGGGTTTCGTTTACGTTAAAACCGTTAGAACAGAAGTCAAGCATTTTATATTACTTTAGATTCAAATAATGTCCGAGATTATAATCATTTAAAAGCAACTAAATAAATTGTGATTAGTATTAATCCCATGATCGATTTGTAAAAACAGTAATTAAACTTGTAATTACAGAAATAAATTAAACAACCCTCAACGAAAATTTTGATTACAACAATGGTTTTCGTTCAAAATTGTCCGGTAGGATCTCATTTCCCGCGCATGCGCAAATCTCCTTTAAATGTTTGTTTAGTCGTCATAACGTCAAATGTCAAACATCTCAATGACTCTTATCTATATTTAATCCAACATATGTATGAAAACTTAAATTCCAAGTATGAATATCAAAATTTTGGGCGTTGTACAGACTTCCTCTTTAATTTGGGTATATTTTAACGGGTTTCTAAGTTTGTCAACAGACTTTGTGTATAATACATATTCATTGTCTTTGATTGGAATTGTGTTGTTATGTGCCCTAATGTTTATTTTCCGAGTTCCTCCGCCCAGTCAAGCTGCTGTTGATGCAGTTGTTGGTTTAGATCCTTTTTTGGATGTTGACAATAATGGGTTTATTCTGAAGGTGGTTGCTCATAGAGGAGCTGGATTGGATGCTCCAGAGAATAGCTTGGTTGCTTTTAAACTGGTAAGGAATCACTTAAATACCACACATTTATTCATCATTTTGTCTATACCAATTGAATTTCAGTATATCCTATTCTACAATGTGAATCAATTTTAATAGTCGTAATACTGATTATTTTTATTTTAGTGTGCAGAAAAGGGTTGTGCAGGGGTAGAATACGATGTGGCTTTAACAAAAGACGACGTTCCTATAGTTTTCCATGACGATACTTTAGAAAGATTGACTGGATCTAAAGCTCAAGTTCGTCAGATGACTTGGGATGAATTGAAAAACATTGACATATCAGTAAAACATCCTTTAAAGTAATTTAGTACTTATTTTACAATCTCTGCCAGTATGTAAGCCTAATTTTAAATGAAGTATGAATGTTGTCTGGACGAAGAAGGATATTATATTTGAATGTGCAATAGAAGTTTAAATTAGGCTCCTGTATGGTTGAATGAGGAACTAAAGAAGCGAGAAAAAAAGCCTGAAGTTGATGATTGAAGAAATGAGTAAAAAAAAAGAGAACCTATTGAAGAATAGGGATGTAAAGTATTATTGGTGAAATGCTATAAAATTAATCTGATGTAAAAGAAAGGTGATGTGAATATTTCAGAAGCTTATATAGGGGTGTAAGTGATGGGGGTGCGCCCCTGGACATGAATCTCATTTTGTTGATAAAAGTGAATTTTTGTTGTTTGAAAAATATGAGACGGTGGCTGATTGTAACAAGAGTAGTGTTGGAAGAGAGAAAAAAAGATTGAAAGAAGAGTATCTGCTGGTTGTAAAAATTAGAGTGCGTTAGGGATGTTTCAAGACATGATGAAGTATATATTGAGTTTAAAATGCACAAACGGCGAGTGATTGCTGTGTGAAAAAAATCAAATGCGGAATAAATATTATAAATTTTTTGTAGGGAAAAATTCCAGAACACTGGAATAGCAAAACTGGACGATACAGTTTTACAATGCATCAACAATAAACAAAAAATGTTTATTGATATTAAAGAAAACGATCCAAAAGTTTGTATCTGGGCCAAATAATATTATTTTTACTAAATAATATTGTTTTAGATTGTCAAAGTTATTTTAAATTTATTTGGGCGATACCCTGACCTTGAAACTAAAGCAGTATGCAGTTCATTCTTCCCTCATATCATTTACATGGTAGTTATTAAATAATTTAACTCATTTTTAATTCATTAATTGATTGTTTACTGCAGATTCGTCGTAAAAATCCAAAAATCGTTTGTTCTGTCGCATGGAGACCTCACGTTTTCGCGTACCAATCTTATTCTGCTATAAGTGGTCTAGGGTTGCCTCGACACACCAATTTTATGAAACATAATATTGCAAAATTGCAAGATGTGTTGTATACTTGGGCCCTCCCGAGAATTATTTATTATATTGCTGGGCTTTCGATAGTTTTACTTCATAAGGATGCCATCAATGGGTAAGAATTTTTGTAACTGTTCTGATCATTGCCTGTTTTGCTTTTTATTATTTTTGATGTGTAAACATCTTAGCCCTAAGTAGGGTGCTTTTACGCACACTCCCACAACACTTATTTCTCACTACATTCACACATCATTCCCATTGATACCTGGATACTTTAGTGTACACAGCTATAAACTTTGATTCAGCTGTATTAAAATTTTTATATTTAACATTTAAAATATTGGAAATGAGGTACAACTTCTCTCTAAAATAGAAAGATAGACAAAAAGAAATAACCAATCAAATGTTCAGCAAACCATTTGACATCTTGTTTCCTTCAGGATACGGAATATCACTTATAAATAACAGCTGCCTGTCTCTATTTGAGAGAGAAATTGGGTATAAAGTCTAGAGAAAAACTAGTAATAATTAATAATATGACATTTTTTTCTAATAAATATACGAGCTTACATGTTTACACATCAATAAAATCTTGCACGCAATTTAAAATTGCTATTTTTCTCTTTGAAACAAATACATGTTCAAGAAAAACTGCAATATTAAATTAAATAATGCTTGTTTTGTATTGCCGCCTGGAATGACGTACATAGTTTTACGCCAATCATCACCGAGTATATCTTATTTTGCCAATCAATGCATAAAAAGATGCACTGCTGACTTGAAACTGTAAATGTAGTCAAAAAATATTTTAATTGATATCTTTTGATTAAAATGTTTAAAAAATTAAATAAAAAGTATTGGGTAATTATTTCTGATTTATCTTTCGGATGGAATTTTTGCAAGACTTTATTTTCTCGAATAATATTAGATTTTGAGTCATTCAAAAGAAATTTGTATGTGATTAATCCATTGTTTTGTTCCAACTTAGTTTGCACTTTGTAATGACACATTATTATTATTAATTTTTAATTTATAACCGCATGATTATTTCAAAAATCTTATTGTTTTTTACGATTTATTGAAGTATTTATTTTGTTGGATAATTTTAACGTACTAAATACATATTTATGATTAATGTTTGTTAATATTCATCATAAAATTAGTGAATAAACAAAAAAATATTTTCCAGAAAAATTATTAACGATTGGAGAAGGAAGGGTGTTCGGGTCGTAGCATGGACTGTTAACCACCCTGTAGAAAAGCAATATTTCTCCCGTATCTTAAAAATAACTTACTTAACTGACACACTAATAGGAGAAAGTACGGCTCATGCTAATAACAATGCACGAATTGCATAAAAACATTTTGAAAATAATGGAGTAGGCCATGAATTTAAAACATTTGTCTTAATAAAAATGTTTCTTTACGTACATACTCTCAGTCGTTGCCGGCGAAGCGTCCAATCATCATTCGATGCTCATAGAAAAGAGCGATTTGTCGAGGAGCGCTTCGCCGGCGAAAATTTTCAACTTATTCTCAATTTATTTTGAAAATAAATGACAATTTACGTGATTTTCAAGGCCTACTTGATTCTTTTATCATTCTGTACATCAATACACGAAAAATCTAATTTTTTAAAAGAATAAGTACATAATATTCTGCCATTTAATTGCTTTAAGAAGTACAATTTTCTATGGCCGTGTAATTTGTATTTTAATCTAAGACTCTTGAAATAAAGTTTTTATTTTGTTGCAATTTCTATAAAAGAAAGTATACCTCTTTATATATCTGAGACAAGTAACAAAAAAAAAATGCTATTTGTATTAAAAGTACAATTGTAAAGAGAAAACTATTTTTTAAGGGATGTTATCCCAAAATTTGATAAGTCCAACTACAAATAAAGGTTTTATTAGCTAACCTTGAGCTCTCAGCAATTCCTTCAGGATTTTTGAATTTCTTTATCGTATGAAAACAAAATTATTTTAATTTAAAGTATCGCTATATGCAGTGAACGTTTCTGCTTCGAATTTTTTGGGCATGCATACAACACATTTCCCATGATTCTATGCTTCTTTGAAAGCTTCAAGTTATAATTCGTCTAGATTGTAGAATTTTTGAGTGGAAGAAATTAATGATGAGGTATTATTAATCAGGAAACTAAGTCAGAACATCTAAGCCACACTTTTATTTAGAACAATCAGGGTCGCATAAACTCTTGGGAAAAAAGCTGTACGTGCTCAAAAAAACTACTTTCAAGTCGATGGTAGAATCAACAAAAAATTGAGCTTTTATTCAATTTTTGGGTAACACTTCCTGTATTTTTTTTTTACATATAAAGCTGCCAAAGAGTTATTTCCTATTAAAGATCAAATGATAATGTCAACAACAAATTTAATATTACAAAATAAATATATGTTTGCACAAATTTCCAGGAAAACAATATTTTTGCTGCCGGGAAAATTTTTAATAAGTAATAATAGTTAAATCACTTTATAAATGATGTGATAATTTCACAATGTATAATTAAAATATTGTTTATATGTAATGTCAAGGTCATACATTAACTGCCAATATTTAAAGCTAGTTGGCTTACACCAGCGTATAATAAGTGTTAACGCATCCCGTTTATACAACCGTATAGTAATCTCAGAAATTTTCTGAATTTTAGGAATCGACACGTCAAAGTTTCAAATAAATATACAGAATTAAAACAAAAAATAATTTATTATTCATTTAATTCTGAAAAAAATATATAGATTATTAATCATAGTATTCATTAAGGACTCAGGAATCAGGATAACTTTTGAAAACTGTCCCTATGATATTTTTTATTTGGATTGTAAATGAATTACGAAATTTTGGCAACTTATCTTTTTCAGTATATCAGAATACGTTATATCTGAATTTTTACGTTTCTTAGTAAAATATAACATGTTATTCCCATTTATCAGCAAAAATAAGTTTTATTTAATTTTTTCCACGTATTAACACATTTTATGCTTTTAATAAAACCTTGACCTATTGAGACCAAGTAGCATGACCTTGACAGTAAATATCATGAATAATATTTAATCATCTAAATTAAAAAATAAATAACACACATGCATTTATTCTTTATAAATTTTATCTTGTCAAATTGGTACAACTAACTTCAAGCTTTAAAAATTGAGCACCATATCTGTCCATTTTGTAAGCAGCTTTTTATACTTAAATCTTTGTACTCACATGTAGCACAATTGGCAACTATTTCTACGTTCCTATTTTTAAAATTCTAGTTAGTATATAGGTTTATATAATTTAAATTTTAAGTATATTGTGTCTTGTATAAATATATGTTTATATGTTTTTATTGTATATCTTACAAACAAATAAAATTTCAAAACAGCAGTCTGGTCTAATATTTTTTTATCATGCATGTAAATTATTATTTTTTACTTGGAACTAATAGTTGATTTGAATTAGCATTTTAGAAACTGATTTTCACATCAAAAATTAAGCACGGTCTACTTTAACAGTTCCAACTATTGTTAACTATTTTCAATTGTTATTTCCTGGGCGATGAGATTCATTTATTTCGAAATAAATGAAACACTATTAGTATTTATTTTCTAGACAGACAGTAGCTTTGTGTTTCGAGTGATTTTTTCTTACTATTATAAGTATAATTATTATATTATAATAAGTGTCTGAATTAATAATAATAAGCCAAAATGATTCTGGTATTATTGCATACCTACCTTTAGCACTTGTTTGGTCTCTGTGAAAGGCCACATCCTTTGAGGAAAGCCAGTTATAAAATTATCATTCTACCTTAGAGATAGAATTTTTCTTTCAAATTGATATGAAACAGCCACATAGGGACCTTCTTTCTAATAAAAAAAGAATTATCGAAATCGGTCCACGTGGTAAAGAATTATCGCTGAGCATACATAAAAATTGAAAAAAAAGATCTCAACGAATTGAAAACCGCCTCTTGTTTGGAAGTCGGTTAAAATTATCAGATTTTTTTCGTATCATCTGTCAACAATTTTGATTCTTTAAATAATAAATAAATCTAATACAATTAATACATTTTCTGATTGTATTTATTTATTATTAGTCAAATATAATGATAATAGTGGGAAATATTTTATCGACAGAATATTATCATACTTTATTATTTCGGGAAGTTAATTTCAGTATAAGAGACACATTGAAATGTCAAATACTTTCACTTTTCCAACAAATATTTGCAGTTGATCTGATTAGAGAAATATGAGCAATTTAAAAGCAACTATTTGATATGAAAAAAACCAGTACGTCTTAGAGGCAAATTTCAAGGTGAAATTGAATAATATCCACTCGTATGATTATAATAAAAGATGTTCGAGGAAATAATCATAGAAAATATATTTAAATACAATATAATTATAAGCTTGTTCAATAAAATTGTATTTATTTATTTAACAAGAAAGCAGTTCTGTTGAATCTTTGCGGAACTAAAAATCACTTCAATACTTTTTTTTATTTAGACCTAATTAAAAAAAAAAACAGTTGAACGTTTTTTTCAGTATAATAGTTCACTGTTTGCCCATTTGGCCTAATTTTCAGCTGCAAATAACAGTATTAACATGTACAACACATATGGAGCCTTAAAGCTATGACAAACTGAAGCGAAACGACGCGCGGTAAAGCGAAATGCGCCAAAGCGACCAATTTTAACGTAACCTACAGTTGAGCGAAGCGAAGTGAGCCGAAAAAACAAATCTAGGACTAAAATGCACTTGAGGCAGTTTTATTAGAAAACTGTTGCGATTATTAGAGCTTTGTTTCCGAAAAGATAGAAAGTTTGAATAAACTTCTTCGTCTCGTTATTCATCCATACTTTAACTGTCTGAATTGAACAACTAGGATACAGTTTACTCCGATATATTGTTCTTAATAGTTTAAAAATCTAGCTTTGGATAACACGCATTTTGGAGAAGCGTAACGAAGATATGCGTAGTTAAGCAAAATACGCGCAATGAAGCGAAGGTACGCGCGGTGAATAAAATAATATTCCGTCAAAAAAATCACTTTTCCTAAGTACGCGTACACAGGAAACAGTACATTGAAGGGAAGAGTTTTCGCTACGCTTTTCTTCGCCCTGCTTCGATTCACTTAAGAATAATCAAATTATGACCTTTCAACAGTGAAAATTAACTTTAAATATTGATTCAGTTCTAATACAATCTCTATTTTATTCTCAAAGTTAATTTGTATTATATTCTAAGACAGTAGTTATGATAACGATAACAACAAATTATTTAATCTTCAGTTGCGTTCAATGAATCATATACACAGATACGAACCTTCTTAAATATCGTACTCAATGTTATCGTCCTCAGTTGTGCTTTAGAAGTGTGCCCAGTTAGATCAAAACACACAATGGATTTAAAAACAATAATTTTATTTCTTTCCCTGAGCGTGGCTCTTTCATTTGAGGTATGTATAAATATTCTTTTATTTCTTGGATGTATTTTTCAATATTATTTCCTGAATTCTCTTCGAAAAAGTTTACAATTTGATATCACGCAAAATAATTTTACATTTGATTTTTACTGTGTTTACCTTTTATAAATTGAATTCTGTGTGCTAACATTTATGTATTGAAAAAGTTTATCATTATTTTGCAAGCTTATAATCTTTTTTTCTATTATACGTATTTTAGTTGGATAAAAATAATTATTTTTGTTAATCTTATCGGTTTTATTCTGCAATATATTACCTGTATTTTAATGAATTACTCATTGTCTGATCATATTTTAATTAGTTTTCGAAAAATCAAATTTAAGGAAAATATTGACAATATAAAATAAATATAATATTATTTATCCTAGGAAAAATAGCAAAAATATATTCAATAACCACTACTATTATTGGAAATGAAATTTTCAAGGACGTATAACGTAGATTATGTTGGGCGAAGGGGGAGCGTATAAAATGTTCGTCATACATCATTCAATAATTATTTGCATATAACTAATAACATTTGAACAATCCAACAAAAAACAATAAATTCTAAATTCAAGTAATACTTCAAAATAATGATTTAGTGAAGATATTTGTGCTTCGGTGGTCTATAATCAAATGATACCCAAAATTTTAAGTACTCAAAAATATTTTTGGATTTATGTACTCAAGAAATTTAAAGTAAACACTTGAACAGAAGCATTCAAGTGTTTACTTCAGGTTTCTTTAGTACAATAAACCCAAAATATTTTTTTTTCGTTTGTGAAGATATTTTCATAGTCAAGTGTACATGTATCTTTGACAAGACAATAAATTTCTGATAGGAAGAGAGATTAGACTGTTTTGAGATTAAAAAGCTGGCTTTTGGGGATAAAATTAATGGTTTTCCCATGTTATAAGAAACAAACAATAAAATTGATGAAAACCCACTGTCAGCGAAAGAAACATTATTCAAAATAAATGAGTGACTGAAAAAATATATAGACGCTATAAATAAATATTCATGATAACATTTATAGAAAATAATAAGTCATTCAAATTAATCATATATTTTTGATATGATAATGAAATGATAACTAATAATATTTTAAAATTATAACCAGTGCCGGATTATTCATTAGGCACAGTAAACATTTCGACTTTGAGGGTTACCCGAAGAACTTTAATATGCTTTAATCCGACACTGCCTCTTAATAGTTATTTTTGTATTAAGTGTGCGAAGTGATTGTTTTTTTTGTTGCACGTGAGAATGTCAATTTTAACCGAGACCGTAAGGTCGAGGTAACAAATTCATTCGAAAGCGCAACAAAAAATACAATCACTTCACGCACGAAATACAAACAATATTTTTTCGCCAACTGTCAAAAAATAATAGATCAACAATAATTATTGTTTTATTCAGTAAAATGTAGGAAAAAAGTACAAAATAAAATTAATTTGCAGCCACCTGGGTAATGTAACCAAAAGAATGCGCAATTGTTGTTTGATAAATAAAGAACTGTCAACAATTCATTTTTATATTCAAAAATAAGTAGTTTTGTGTACAAATTCATATTTCTTTTTCGTTAAATACCTGTTTGTTTCTATCCTTGTAGCATTACTAAACTGAATTATATTAGATTAGGTATGCAAAAATAGAATTTATTGTTTCACTGGTGAGAAAAAATCACGAACTTTGCGTATCCATAACAATACAAAAATATCATGTTTTTTTGACAGTTGGCGAAAAAATATATTTCATACTTATTTTGAGAAGTTTATCAACAGTCATTAGAAACAGCTGAGATCATAGAATATGTCATAGCAGAAATTGGAGATAATCCTGGATAGCTCAACAAAAAGCTGTTATCAGGAGTGTTTAAAAATTACCAATAATTTTCATGAAATGTTGTTTTATAATTTCACGAGTCCGAGTCTAAAAGTGTTGACATCTCGAAGAATACTTTTCAGGCAGCGTTTTAAAGTAGATTTTCGTGATCTACGGCTCTAATTAGAATTTTTTTTTTAACCAAATTTATTAAGGGGTACCCCTTGCCATTTTTTTCAGTTTTCAATTATTTTCAGCTATTCTCCTATAAAATTCATATTTATTGTTCAATTGTCTTGAAATTTGGTACACTTATAGACAATTGTACGGGCGGTCGATTGGCGTAATTGTCAACAAATGGTATTTATTAGGGGAGTATTTCTCGAATATTAAATTTCAATTCAAATATTGGAAAAATTGACGTTCCTAATTTACAGTACAAACACAACAAGTTTCATTTGTTTTGGGTTGTCAAAATAGTTGGTAAATGGAAATTCCACGTTGTCTAAACAAGTGTAATATCCGCTGTCACTTTTTGATACTTTCACTTCTTTTATAGGATAATTAATACATGAATAAAAGATTTTTTGAATTTTGATTTTGTTTCAGGATAAAGTTAAAGTTTCCGTCTACTATGAATCACTATGTCCTGACAGTATGAGCTTTATAAAAAGTCAACTTTTGCCGGCCTACAAGAAACTGCATTCAATAATGACAGTTGATTTGGTACCATATGGTAAAGCTACGGTAAGTCAAAATATTTTCTGCCATTTGGCAATTCGCGATTAATTTGACAGTATAAACAGCTTTCGAAGAAGGAAAACGAAGTGCTGTTCAAAAAACTTCAGAGATTTGGTCATAAAAGTTTCTTACAGTAACTTACACATACTATCGTTTTTGAAGAAGTCTCTTTGAGCATGTTTACAGCGAATTTAGTAGCATTTTATCATAATGTAAATCCTGGAATCTGTACTAACCTCGAGGCGAGAAAAATGCTCAAATGGTCTATGGGATTAGGACAAAACTGACCGCCGCGCTCATACGGTATATCCCCTGCTGATTCTATCTGAATCTCCTAAATCCAAGAACTGCTTCTCCGAAAGCAATTAATTGTTTCTATATCCTTTTCGGTTTATGTTTATTTCTGAATCTTCTTCTAAAAACATTTCTTAGTGCAGGAGCGGATTTATATGTGGGCTTTTTGAGCTACAGCCAAGGGTTTCGTGGATTTAAAGGGCCCCCAGCCTTCACTAAAGACAATGTACAATATTGCGAATATAAAATTTAAAAAATTACTAACATAAGGTTGACAGCGTTTATCGAACGGAACGGGAGATTTCACGTCATTTATTCTTTTGTTTGTTTAAATAGTGTTAGCCCAGGGCCCACAAATCCACGAGCCAAAGCATTAAGTACATTAGGAGATTCAGATCGAATTGTGAAAGGCTACCGACGCATCTCTGAAAGTTTTTCCTGGATATCTCAATAAAATTCTTATCCAAAAGTAAATAATGCCTGAAAGGACATTCAGTTGAATCGCGAAAGGACAGTAACATTTGAGAGCTTTCAGGAATCATGGGAAACACGCTAGACTCGCTGTTCACATATTCAAAAGATTTTTTCGAACTAAATGATCGAAATAAGAGTCTACTTTTTTATAACAGTTGGTTTGCCTGATTTTTTGGGCTCAAAACGTTTTGTTTCTTGAGCTTTTCTGACTAACGTATAAAATTTTATATTTTTTTCAGCAAAATTTGGTTGATGGAACTTGGCAATTCGATTGCCAACATGGCAAAAATGAGTGCTTCGGGAATAAGGTCCAAGCTTGCGCCTTGCATCAAAACTACTCAGAAGAAATAGTGGTGTCTTACGTTGGCTGTATCATGAGCCAAAGGAATCCTGCTTTAGCTGGAGAATCGGTAAAATTTAAAACAATTAGACCTAAGATTATTCATATGGTGTTGGACATAATATATTTCACCATCCTGTCTTTTTTCAATGTTAGCTACAAACGGTGTTGGTTGTTAAGAATACGAAAAATAAGTACCATTCCGATCTCTAAATTAGCAAACAAAAATTTTTTTTGTAGATAAAATTCTACGTTCAGTGCAATTTTTATAATTTTTTTCTAACAGAGAAAGCGAATACATCCTCGAAGACTAGGTAGAAACCGAAAATTTCATAAGGTCTGTACCTAAATTTGGGTTGTAGAGAGCAAAATATAAAGTTCCATATTTTTTGTACAGAGATTTAGAACTAAACGTCTGAAAAAAACTCGAAGGTATCGCCAGGTGTGTATCTTCATTGGTCATGAAGTATATGCTTTGGAATTATAGGTTTTCGGAGCTCTGGACCATGTTTTGCTCAATCTTATGTAGTGCATTATCAAGGAATTTTTTTGTAATGAAATATTCAATGTGCTGTGTTTTCTAGTCCGAATTTCCGGAAGAGACTTTCCGAGAAGTCCAATCAGTGGTAGAGCCACGAGTTAATATTGATATTGACTTGATAATTATAGTCGATTTATCATGGAATGTGGACTTGCCCCCGATTAGAATTTATCATAGAAAGTTGGCAGGATCCGATTTAAATTCTTATCTTAAATGAAGATTGGGCGGAACGTTAGGCCCCTCATACTATGGCCCAGTAGTCTGAAAGACCATGATTCAAGCATTATATTGTTTTGGGTTGTTTGCAAGAAAATTTTTTCATTCTAACAATGCATCAAATCAGATAATACTATGATTGTTGATTGGATCTATTTGGAGTACCAAAGCTGTACCTTGATTGGAAATGTACTAACATTTTGTAATCGTTGTGAAAATCTGTCCTTAACAATCAATTTTATCATCATCATCAACATTGATTAAATTTATAAGGGGACTCAGACTAAATCATGATCGAAATAAAGACGTAACAAAAGGGGCTTTTGTTTAACAATATCATTAAATTGTTATTGGTTACTAATTACTCTAATCGATGCAAATAAATGACAACTGTAAATATTCATCAAAATGCGATCAATAATAAATTAACTATTGTGCTGGTTAACACAGGGAATCGCTATATTTGTAATAGAGTATAATATATACTAATTGCACATTTATTTCAGTGTGCCAATCAAGTGAGTGGAATAACATGGCCTGATATAAGCAAATGTTCATTCAGCCAACAAGGAGACGAATACTTAGCAGGTTACGGAAACAGAACTCATGCTATAAGCCAAATGTCATTCGTTCCAACGGTTATATTCAATGATCAGTATGATGAGGACCAGATGTGGAAGTCTTTAAGTGATCTTGAATCAGTTGTTTGCAAAATCACCAATGATGTGACTGTTTGCCCTAAGAAATCCAAGGAAAATTAAATTTTAGTGTATAAACAGCAATATCAAAATGTGAACTAAACTTTGTATTGATTGTAGCAAATATATTAAAATAATTGATTATTCTACGTAATATTGATATGATAAACATGTTGTGCATTCTTGATTTTACTTTTTTAGACGGAGATCTGATCATAATGAAGTGCTTCTATTCAAGTAACTTGATAAATTCGTCCAATTGCTGAACGAGCCCTACTTCCGTTACCTATCTCATTTTTGTCACTGACGTCATGAAGCTCCAAACTTATATCAAATTGAAGGCCTTCAGAAAGACCATCAGGATTGATTAAACCTAATGTCAACCCTTTTTTTTATTTCTTATTACTAATGAGGTATCAAATTAGAGCTTCAAATTATTAGCTGATTGTAATCCCCCACTAATGGAAAATGTTACAGTAGTACCATACAATATTTAAATTTGATTACCACAATTGTTAAATTAACTCAACCAGTTTAAAAGAAGCACTCAATAAAAAAAAATGCGCGTCCTTATGATACACCATGTTAATAACAATGTTGCCCAGAATGGTTTTTGCTCGACAACATGACCCATTTTTTCTTCTCGAGCTGAGAACATATTCATCCATCGTCTGTTCAAGTTTTGCACCCATGCTCAAACCTTTTTTAAGGTAAGATTATATAAATATGGCACGGTTAGCTTAGGCTTCTAGAAGTATCAACGGTGAAAGTGATCCCATTCTATGCACTGCAGGCACTTGGTAGGAATATCAACTCGTAAGGACCGTTTTTCTCAAAAAACGTTCAAGTATAACCTTTTCTAGCACCCATTTTACTAATCACAGAAGTATTTAAGTGACGGCTTGGACGTATCAAGTTTATGACAGGAATAAAAAAATTCTAGCAAGAATGGTCTTTGACCATAGTTAATATCTAAGTTATTGAGACATTCACTGTCGTGATTATTGTCTTAATTATCCTCTGGGATTTTCAGTAATTGTTTCTGACCATTGAAATTTGTATTTTGTTTATTTTTAGCTTCTATCTATTATTGCCCCAGAGGTAAATTAAAACAAAATTTTTGAATTTAGATGTTGATTTATTCATACGTTCATAATACTTTTTTTATTAAATACTAAATACTTAGTATTTGCATATATAATTATGATGAAAGGAAATTATTGAATTAAAAAATAAAAGCACTCACTTTTTATGTAGACTGGAAAAACAGGAAACTTGCTGCACCATAAATCTGTAACAAACAAAAAAAAAGTATCAAATAATATAATTTGGAAATACTGCCAGCTAACATAACATCATTGGCGTACAGCCGAACAGCCACCGCAAGGTTTCAATTCCGGTAATTCCAACAAACTTTTTAGTATAGTGTCCGTCAAGATATAAGAAATTCGCCTGACTTACTAATCGGTGGGAGTAACTTGTTCCAGCCGGGGGATGGAATTAAGGAAGATTTTCAACCTATTCATTTTCAATATTTTTATTTGTATAAACAAGCAAGATGATTCTTTAAATGAACTTGGAAATTTATTTTCTATTACTCAGTATCTTATCGCACATTTTTGCGGTTGCTAAAATACTAAATAAAATATCTCTGAGTAAGACTCTGTTCTATTTTACCTGTGCAACTTAATAAATTTAGGGATAATCCTTTTGCTAAGTACCCGCTGGGAGGCTCGTTTTCTTATATCTTGACGCGCACTGTAGAATCGACCAATTTTGGAAGCAACGAAGCAATTTAATAAGAAATACATACGTGATGCCTTGAAATTATGAGGTTCAGTCAATCCCTTGGGGCATTGGTAGAAAAAGGCTTTTTTTCAGAAGTCAGCAGAGTAATAGCTTTTAGGGTACTATAATTAAGATATCAATGTTCCAACCAAAATGACGCACGTGTAATATCATCTGATTCAAATGAAGAAAAGGTCTCACTTGAGCTCTTACATAGGCGATTAGGTCATGCAAATGTGCGAGACATCCATTCCCAAGTAAGTCGAATCGACAGACAAAAATCCTCGAGCTGATACATACTGACGTCTGCGGATCAATGAGGACATCATCCTTGTCTGGAGCGAGATACTATGTCGAATTTATCGACGACAGCTCAAGATGGTGCGAAGCTCGTTTTCTGAAATCGAAGGCGGATGTTTTCAAGGCCACTGCCGAATTCATAGCTCTCGTTGAGAAACAAAAATGTAAAATGGTAAAATGTTTGCAATCCGATAACGGTAGCGAATACACAATCAACGAGTTCGACGAGTACTTGAAAAAGCGAGGAATCACCAGAAGATGGACGGTGCCGTACAACCCAGAACAGAACGGCATAGCGGAAAGAAAGAATCGTACGCTCATCAGCTTCGCTAGGTGCCTTCTTAAAGAATCGAACTTGCCCGACTCTTTTTGGGCAGAAGCCGTCAATACAGCGAATTACATTCGCAATCGACTGCCAACGAAGAGTTTGGATGGTCGGACGCCGTACGAAACGTGGACTGGTAAGATTCCTAATATTTCTGAATTCAGGGTATTTGGCAGCAAGATATATTACCTGGACAGAAATCCAGGAAAAGGAAAATTTGATGTACGTGGACATAAAGGAGTATTTCTGGGCTATGCAGATGAATCCAAGGCTTACCGCTTTTGGTCACCGGAGAAGCGTATTGTGCTTATATCTCGAGATGTCAAATTCATGGAAGATGGAAGATCCAATTCGTCGATCAATATCTCTGCTGATCCGGATGAGAACTCAAAAAACGAAGGTACGACACAATCTCCGAGATTCATGGAGTTCGAATTTCTGCAGCAGCCCGCAACAGAAAGCGTACTTGAAGAAGATGATTTTCTCGGCTTTGATAATGCCGTCGAACAAAATGTATTGGGACCAGGTTCATCAAATGTTGATGAAATTTTTTCTCAAGAAGCCGAAGAAGAAGTCTTAATTCAAGAAAATCAACGGAGAGGCTGTGGTCGAGGGGAAGACCAAAGAAGCAATATAATGTTGTTGCTGAGTTAGCCGAAAATGTCGAAGCATCAGAGCAGGCATTTGTTTCGGAAGTATCCATAAAAGAAGCGATGAGCGGATCAGACGCATCTGAATGGCGTCAAGCAATGGCCAGAGAAGTGACATCGATCCTGAAAAATGATTATTGTTGATCGACCTAAAGAACATAAAATAATCGGTAGTCGAATTATTCTGAGAAACAAGTTTCGAGCCGATGGGGTATTACAGAGACGGAAGGCGCGTTTGGTTGCCCAGGGTTTCAGTCAACAATCTGGCGTCCACTTCACGGAGACATTCGCACCTGTGGCTCGAATTGGATCCATACGATTAATGGCGTCACTTGCGGCTCGATACAATATGACTATTAGGCAGTTCGACGTGGAGACAGCCTATCTAAACAAGATCTTAAAAGAAGAGGTCTATATGACACCACCAAAGAATTTTGTTGAGATTTTGGAAAAATTATCGATTCGGAAGGTCAAAATCTGATTGGAGTGAAGGCGAAGAGGATGCTGAACGACCTACGTAATGGGGAAAAGGTTTGTCTTCTGAAAAAGTCTCTTTATGGGTTAAAACAGGCCGGAAGGAGTTGGTACAACAAGCTAGACGAAACCATCAGGAAAATGGGTGCCATTCCGTCGACTTCAGATCCTTGCCTATTCAACATTGGTTCAGGGGAAGATATCACTCTGATTGCGACGTATGTCGACGATATATTGATAGCTTCACGCAATAGAAAGAAGATCTCTCAACTTGCCAGCGAATTAGCTACCAATTTCGATATCAAGGATATTGGAGAAGTTAAACATTGTCTAGGAATCGAATTCGGCCAGGAACCTGGACGAGTGACAATGATATAGCGGGGCTATATTCGTGATCTTCTTTCAAGATTTGGAATGACAGAGTGCAATCCAGTTGCTACTCCTATGGATTTAGGTATTCAGCTAATGAAGAAAGAAAAGCAGTCACCAGAGGATTTGAAGCTTCCGTATCGCGAGTTGGTTGGAGCCCTGACCTATCTGGCTTCAACTACACGTGCTGACATTTCATATGCTGTGAGCTACCTGGGACAGTATAATAACTGTTTTGGCGAGGACCACTGGAAGGCCGCGAAGAGGGTACTCCGTTACCTCAAGGGTTCCATTGACGTGGGGTTAACCTATGTTTCAGATACAAGACCAATGAGAGGGTACGCCGATGCCAACTGGGGAAGTTGCTCTGAAAATAGAAGATCCTACACCGGTTTTCTATTCATGCTCAACGGCGGACCGATAACATGGGACTCAAGAAAACCGAGAACCGTCGCCTTGTCAACGACAGAGGCAGAATACATGGCTTTGTCCGAGTGTGCCAAGGAAGCCATATTTTTGAAGAGATTCCTCATCGAGTTGGGATTCGAAGAATTGAGCGACTTGACGATTTTCTGCGATAATCAAAGTGCGCTGAAACTTGCAGAAAACCCGATGTTCCACGCAAGAAGCAAGCACATCGATATACGTCATCACTTCGTGAGAGACGTACTAAAGCGAGGCGAGATTCGTTTATTCTACGTTTCAACGGACGATCAAGTTGCAGATTTCCTTACCAAAGGTTTGCCAAGAGTGAAACATGAAAAATGTATGGAACTGGCTGGATTGAATATTTTGGTCTAGTGACTTATCTACAACCGACTCGAGGGGAAGTGTTAGCGTTTGATTTGTATTGCGAGTGACGGTTGTATGTCGACGCTAACTTGGACCACACAGATAGGCGCCGTACGTTGTTCGTAACGTTACCAAGATACCGAAGAATATGAAATAATAATAAAAAAACGTTTTGACATTTTTCATGTAATTTTCAATTTAAATATGTTCAATATACGTTGTTTTCTTCAGTACAAATTTTACAATTTATTATATAATAATATAATTTTCATTAGATTTTTATATTTGTAAAAACTCGAATATAACCATGTTGCACCCTCCAAATTTTAGATGGAACATCGATACCCCAAAAGCTAACTCTTTGCAAATAACCTTGCTGACTTAAACATTTTTTTTTCAATTTCCCTGGACTATAAAAGCGGCGTCTTCCTCAATTGTATAGTAGAGTTGAAAGTCTGACGATGCAGCTACATTTCTAGGATGGGCAACGAGTTTTGTAGAGTGGGCAATGACTACCCTGCTTCCCCCCTAACTACACCCATGCATAACATTGTCAAATTCAGAGGAAACTGATTAGTTTTGATTAATTCTACGTTTTATTAAGTAATTTTTTTGTAATAAGTGAAGTAAATATTCAGGCACAAGATCTCATATCAATGAAATTATTTATCCCTCGATATTATTGTATCCCTTGAGATATTTTAAATTATGTACCATATATTACAACTTATTTAAAATTTCGTAGAATGTGAATTTGTGGCTTAATATTTATAAAAATGTTGGAAAAATTTGAATTAGATCATAAAAATTTGATAACTTTAAAAATATTTGTGACAATATTCTCATAATGATGTATTTTATCGATAATTATGGAAAAGTCTTAGGAAATATTTTCAAACAAACCGTCATAAAAAATATATTTACAACTCAAATATCATAAAATTTTGCATTCTTGTAGATTAATAAATGAGAAAGGTGAAAATGGCTGTTGGAGTCTTGACATTTTTTTCTATTTTCAACCAATTTAAATCGTCAATATTGTAAAAATTGGAAATCGTCATTTTTATTATATTTTTTGTAATTTCCAATGCTTCAGTTGGAGGTTGCAAAATATAACTCGAAATTTCGAATTCCAAAATCTACAGTTTTTTGTCCAATATCGATCTTTTTTTATACAATTTGGATTAATTGCTCGTGTCACATTTATCCAATTATTCATGTCCGATCAAACGGTGGAGTTACAAGGCAATAACTTCTTGAAGAGATATTTAAATATTTGTGGCTTACTCAGTCTTTGAGAATGAGCGTAGCTCAATGATATTTCAGCATTTTTTGGGTGTGAAATTAGTGATCTTTTTTCAGAAACTCTTCAATTCTGTAGATTTTCGGATGAGAGTTTGAATATTTAGAGAGAAAATTGTATTAAATAGAATGATGTGATTAGAAGTCCATATCACATGAAAATTTGAAAAATATAATTATTTTTGTAAGAACTTACTCTCAATTAAAACACAGAAATGTCTGCCTGTCAACCTTATTCAAATCCAACTGAATAATAAATTTATACATATTCCAATCATGTAATCCTAATACTAATCGATGAATACATATTCTTGAGTATGATGCAACAATTCTTACAGGATTTCAAACATTTCAGACTATTTAGCATCATAAATCTTTGTGTCTATATGAGCTGGAAATTGGGAGAAAAAAGTAGGAACAAAACTCATATTAATAACAATTTAATAAAAAATACAACTTTCACATTCCATAAATACTACAATATTTAAATAATACTACTTCAATAATGCTCATAATGTGGGTGCGGTAATGGTGCCTCAGTCTTCCATCCATCCCAGCCTTGTTCCATAAAAACCCTCCCAACATTAACCGCTGTCTGGAGCACCGCAACAATTGGCCCTTGATAACTTTGCACCAGATCGCTCAAATACTTCAACCCACTCAATAAAAGAGATACAACACTGTGGACCTGGTCAGGATAATACACCAACCATTGTTTGAACCTAATCACGTAGGGAAGCACCAGCTGGAGAAGGAATTTTTTGATCCAGAGGATGATGTCCACTTTGGAACGCACCAGCTTAGCCATGAAGTCGAAGAGCTTGTTAGCGAAAGCGATGTAGAGCTCCGTGAAGTCTTCTTCCGTAGCTTCAGTGACTTCAACTACAGAAGTATAGTTTGGGGCGTTGTCATAGTAATTGGCGTATGCTTCTTCCTGGGGAAGGCTCATGGTGAAGGCGACGGAAATGACGAATGTCTACAGAAATTCAATCCATTTTACAAAGCTCAAAAATATTTTCCGAATAAGTATGCAAACTAAGCGTTTATGTATCTCATAAAAATTGTCAAAATAGAGAAATTGAGGGCCGTAGAAAAAATATTAAATGGAACAAGTGGATGGGATATTAGGACAACACTTAAACTCGTGTTATAATGTCATAGTTTACGCACTAACTGCATTATTTAAAAAAATTGAACTTACCATAAATATGAACACAATAAACTTGCCCATGATGATATTGTATGATGCTGCTCTTCTGTCACAGTTAACACTTAATGATTTATAATTGCAATAATTATTTCATTTATACTCAAAATTTTATCCGGGTGGGGCGCATCCTAATGACTTGTTTTTTCCTAGTTCCGATGGATCTATTGATAAAATATTTGCGAGTATTTTTAACAAATTTTTTTATACTTTCTAACTATTTTTACTAATAGGAATCAATGGAAAATTGTAATTAAAGTTATTTGTAATTACCTAAAAAGTTTTATGAGTAATAACAATTTATTTCATACATTCACTCAAAATGAATTAATATAAATATTAAACACTTTCGATACATTTGTAAAGATCTGAAATAACTTTAAGCTTGTCAGAAACAATCTTCTCCTCAATATTTGAAAGACATGCATCTAGTTCTTTCAAATACTTCTCAGAATCATCTGGATTATTTGAAATTGATTGTTTAGCTTGAATTATACAAATTTCTCGACGGGCAGTAGCATCCATACTCAATATACCAACCAATTCATGAATTTTAGGACCGCATCTAAGCTGAGCTTCTTCGTGATCCTTCAAAATATCATTTACATCTTTTAATAATTCTTGAATGATATTTTCAATATCATGTGATGATACTATTTCGTCAATGTCACTGTTAACATCAAATTCCAAAGAATTTTCGATACATTTTTCCAATTCAGTTATAACTTTGGTTGTTCTAGCATTTACTTCCTTTTCAACGATTGCCAAGCAATCCTCAAGTTTTTTGAGAATATTTCTGGTTGATTCTTGGTTGTTGGCAATCATGTATTTAGCTTTAATGGTACAGACTTCAATTTGAGATTGGGCAGTGGAATGTAATGAACCAACAATCTCAAAAATTTTAGGACCACATACTCTTTGAACTTCATTATCCTCCAGCATTAAATTGATTTCTTTTTGAAGATTATTGATCAAGGTATCGAAATCATGAGCCGAAACTAAAGCGTCTATTTCTTCATTAATATTTTTAGTTTTCAAATGTCTAGCGTCTGAAAACTAGTAATAATTCATTTTTAGTTGAATATATACCTGAATTTTGTAATAAATACTTACTTGTAAGGCAAAAATTGCCAACACAACCGCAAAAATTATTTTTGACATTCTTTTAAGCAGACTTTGAGACACAATGACTTATTTTTACAATACTGACATTTTTATCTAACATAATTTTGATTTGGTAAGCCTATGAAGCTTACGGAATTTTTTCAAGTATTTGTTTGCTGATAAAATCCAATTTTGGAACTCTTAGATCTAAATTGATATAATTTATTGGCTAAGAGATGTATCTATATGATAATATGTTATCAGGAACTTAAAATAACCTACATTTAAAAAAAAATCGAATATTTCAGTTGGAGTTAAATTTGTGATCCATTTTGACTTCAAGGAACTAACAGGCGAGCGGAAATCACCTCTTAAATGATCCAATAGTCACCAAATATTAATAACTATTGGAAATGAAAAAAAAACAACAATCGTAAGTTCAATCAGGAAAGTTGAATACAAAAATTTATTAAATTCAAGGGCGACTGCCGCCCTTCGGACAGGTCAGAGGGTAGAATTCCAGCTTTTTTCTTAAAGTACTTGACCTTCGCTATCGATTGGTAACAGTTCCAATTCGTAAGTTCTATCAGGAAAGTTGAGCCTGAAAAAATTCATCGAAAATAGCCTGTTTTCGAAACTTCATCTAGATTTATAAAGTCTGACACTCTATATTCCCGATCGATTTATATACAATTTGGCCGTAAGTTCGATCAGGGAACATAAGGTGCGGCCAGCTCCCCGACTTTATATATCAGTTATCATAAGTTTGATTAGTAATAGTAAGTAGCGAACCATGAAAACCAAAAATAACAAAAACAAGAACACCAAACATAAGTCTATCACTTTGCATTTTCAAAAAGATTACTGTTATCAGAATAATAAATATTTTAAATTCGCAGGTGTGACATCATGACAGTGCCACGACCGCTTTTCGTGCAGTGATTTTGTAGTCATTGAATTGGGAGACAGCTATTGAGGATAATTATCCTTCAAAATCTACGGTTGGCAGATGGTTCCGTTAATTTAAACGTGGACGGTATCACCTAGAAAATGAACAGACTTGAGAGGATTTAAATTTGGTTTCTTGAGAGAAAAAGCAGATTCATGTATTTTGATTACATATTGTCACAAATGTGAAATATTTTAAGTGATTAGTTCACATAATTATTTATTTGAATTCGCTGTAACTGTAATTCTAGTTAGTATTGACCAAGTTCAATTGTCGGACGTGATTGACAGCCTACGGTTACTAGATGTTCGGTGGTTGCCAGGCATCAACTATTATACAATTGAATGTTGGCCCATTGTTGGATTAAGTATATAAGAGCGTGAACTAGGAGAGAAATGAATTCAGTACGAGAATCTGTGAGTGAAATAGTGATCATACAAGTGTATAAAGTAAATATTGGCACTGTAACCTGTGTGAATAAATTATTTTCAATAAAATTTGTGACAATATATTTTAATACTGCGTTTTAGAAATGACTCATTTTGTCAAAATTTAATAGCAATTATATTCGATTAAATTATTGATATTTTGTAAATAATTATTGTCAATTTTTGCATTTCTTGATTGATCTATTAAATTGCTACGTTTTAAATTTAATTTGGAAGAAAATATTTATAGAAATTATTTAATTCTTGTAAATAGGTAATTACAATCTTTACAACAAATCCAAATGTTTGATTACTATTAATTTATTACTAAGTTTGTTCAGTTATTTTGTAAGTACCGCGATTTAGATTGATTTATAAATTCATTTAATTGTAGTCTACGTCAGAATCGTGAATTTTTGTGTTTTGTCCTAAATATTATGCTGATAAATCATAGAAATACCAAAAGAAAAGTTTGTTTTGATTGAAAAACTATAAAAGAGAGTTAATATTAATATATTATTCATTCCAATATTTTTGAAGTGAATTATACAAGTTTTTTTGTCTGCAGTGTTTTAAATCATTATGAGGAGAATTAAATACATATTTCTTAAAGTTATTCTGCTCCTACTAATAGGATTGTCACACGAATACGAATATGTGAGTAATAAATTTGATATTTCAAAAGAAAAATTGAAAATAGTTAAATGGTGATTGAATCAAACTTGGCTTAACGCGGTTTTTCGACAATCTATTTTATTTATTTATATTAATTATTAATTTCAATTACCTACATTCCTTCATAAGATTAAAAATATCTCGCTAATCCAAGGACAAAATGAACTGCGCGCCTTTCCCACTAGGTCATTGCAATGTTTGTCGCCTTTTTTGACGAATGGGATTTTTACTACTGCCACATAATTTAATTTTTAACCCCATTTTAATCATGCTTTTTTATTAGTAAATTTCATACAAATCCAAGCAAATGCTTCAAATATAATTTATAAGTTAATTCGTAGTTAGAAAAAAATAGTATTCAATATTCGAGCTCCAAAATTCAAATGAAATATAGCAGTGAAATCCAAAAGTTTGTAAAAATGTAGAATATGATTCTTCTTCAATTTATTTATTGTTACGGAATAGCTCTTGAGATTATCTTGTAATCGAAAAAAAAAATTATTGAGAAATAAAAACAGACAAAAATTATTTCGCAAATTCATTGCAAATTTCCACAATATGATGCTTGCACGCAAGGACGTTTAAGGGAGGGGATGTGGAATCACAAGACTTTAACATTGCAGACAGTGTGTCCAGGGCAAGGGAAAGAGACAACAATAGTAGAACAATAGATTTTCTGCACCGTGTGGTAGCAGCACTTCTTCTTATTGAAAATTCGAATATTTGTGGAAGAAGAAAGTGTTCTTGAAGGGTTGTTTATTGTTCTCATTTCACAAGCACGTTGTTTTCGTTTGGCTGTTGTAAGTGTTGTGCGTGGAAGGATTTATGTTTACATCTATTTGGGACATAGTGTATTGCGTGTGTATAGTTAGTTGGACAATATTATCAATTGATTGATACAGTTTTAAATGAATATTTAGATACAAAATTAAAATTTTTGGTCAATCAGAATATTAGAAATAGAATTACACAAAGAAAAAAATTCAATAAATTAACATTATTTGAAAATGAATAAATAAATGTGAATATATGTATATATGAATTGAATATAATGAAAACAATAAATATAAATATTTTGTTTTCTACCTGCCTTATTTTTAGAGGTAGATTGTTGATTGTTGATAGATTTTGCAATTTCTGAAATTTTCGACGACCCTTAGAACTTTTTAAAATTTCTGGTTCATATAAAAGATAAAGCGAATCAAAATGGATGGAAAGAAGTATTAGCATCTCTGAAATTACTAAATAATTTCCTAACCAATTTCTGTTATTAATTTATTGCATAATATGAAATCTAAATTAATTTCTGAGCTTATTTTACATGCGCAATAGTGGCTACCATACGGTGCAGAAAATCTATTTCTGTCTCTGTTACTTACCCTGGCCTCACTTATTCGACACTATCTACACATCCCCTCCCTTAAACGTCCTTGTAAGGGAGGGGATGTGTAGATAGTGTCGAATAAGTGAGGCCTTAAACGTCCTTGCTTGCACGCATATCTATGGCATTTTTTGCATGTTTTTGGGCTGTTTTTTTTATGATTTCTGTGGAAAAATTAACATCGTCTAACAATATTTTGCTGAGGAGGTACAAGATCAGCGGATTCTTGGTAAAACCTGAACTATTTTCACTGTGCCGAATACGTATTCATCTGGTCCTGACCAGCTGAATAAGCCTATTCCAAGAATAGCATAAATTGGCTGATTTAAAAAGGCGCTAGAGAATGAGTACGTATTTAGTATCGCTTTCTACTTAAAAATCGACACCCTGAGCTACGAGTGTAGCCCACGCGCCTAACGTAGGGTTAATAATAAAGTATTACATAACATTAATGTATCATGTACAATTATGTTTGCTGATCTTTGAGCCACCATTGCAAGAGATCTATATGATCTACGACATTGATTCAAACATAATTTTGCAGAAGAATATAAGACAACCAAAAAGTTTTATGATGAAAACAAAATTGATACCAAGATGGTAGAATAAGTCTCACGAACGAGAAAATTTGGTATTAAGCTCAGTCATTACTAATTTTTTTTGTCTAATTCGCCTGTAGATATTATTGAATTTATTTCCGCAGCAAGTACAAAGGTAAAAAAAGGGTTTTATTGGACAAAATCTCAATTGCATTCCCACAAAGTTCCTAGAATATGATAGCATATTGTCTCTTCACACAAGTTATTTGATCATGAGCGCCCAAAACGCTAATTAAGACAACATAAATTAATTTAAAAGAATTATGTCAAAAATTATTGGAGGTAGTTTCAGTCCATACTTAATAGCACGGTTGGCTTGAATAATTTGATTTAAATCACGATTTAAATCAGTGTGATTTTTTCTTGTATTTTTCATTAATTCGGTTATATTTTTATGAGCAGAACAGAATCACTATTAAAATTAAATGATTGTTGAATATATATTGGAGTAAAAAATTAGTTCTTTAAAAAACATTTTTGAGGTAACTCAAATCCTAGCTAATTTACATATAAATGATTAAATACTAATAGTTTCACTTTATTTTATGATTATCATCATCATTATCGCGTTCCAATTCAAAGAATTATTGCGAGACGCTTAAGCGTCAAAATCAATTTTTTGAGGTGGATTACTTCTCTTTTGCTTTATAAATTTTCATGTTATTAAGCGTTGGTTGTTATTTCTTTTCATAGTTTCCGGTTTTTACATTTGATTCTCCATTGCTTAATATTCATTGCTTTCATGTCTTCTTCTATTTCTTCCAGCCATCTCTTCCGAAGTCTTCCTCTGTTCCTTAGTCCTAATGGTATCCAGACAGTTATTTTTTTGATTAATTATGCGGGCGTTCTTTTTATAATGTGGTCGTACCATTCCAGTCTTATCGCTTTTATGTATTTAGCTATATTCTCACCTTCCAGAGTTTCTTCTATTTCTGCATTTGTTTTCAATCTTCTTTCTCTATCTACTGTAACGGTCCGAGTATGGTTCTCATTCCTTTTTTTTTCGAATATTCTTAGATCTTCTTCTTCTTTTTTATTTATTGTTATTGTTTCCATGGCGTCTTATTAGTGTCTTGTAAATATGTATCTTCGTTTTCTTGCTTAATTTTATAATACAATTTTAAAATCATGATTAATTCAAAAAGACCATTGGTTTTTAATTTTTTTTATTTAAATCATGATTTTTTTTCAACCCTATGCCAACTTTAGGTCATGCTTAGAACGACCGAAATCACGGGTTTGCCAAAATTTGTTTTAAACAGGACCAGTCCATTTAATAACATTTTTATTACAGAGCTACAGATTTTTTATTATTCCAGAAATCGAATGATGTCATCACCGTTTCGATTTACTATAGTACTTCTTCCATTGCAAGTAAAAATTTCATCTTAAATCAGCTTTTCCCAGGCTATTTAAAATTGGGAAAATATCTTAAATTGGACTTTTTGCCTTATGGAATTACAAATGTGAGTACACACAACATAATTGAATTATTATAGTGAAATAAATGTATGAGAGGGAAGTATGAAGACGTGAAATTATTATGAAAATGAGATTATTGCGTTGTCCTTGTGGATATACGAGAGTAAATTCGATTTGATGTAGAATAATGAGATTTAATTAGTGCGCATGACATTTATGGTATAATGCTCAAAATTTGTAATTAAAAGTTTTTTTTTAATGATTAATACTCAAATTTATTTTAGATGACGATAGATACACGAGGAAGTTTCAAATTTGAATGTGTTCGTGGTCCAGAAGATTGCGAAGGGAACATCATTCAAACTTGTGCTTTACAGCAAACAAAAGATGACAAGACCAAATTAAAATTTGTATATTGCTTCATGTCGGATCCAAAAGAGAATAAAATCATAGAAAAAGTAAGCTGAATCAGATGGATTTTTTTTTTCACTTGTCCAAGATAGTACTAATTTTTGTTTGATTGTTCAATAACGTAACCACAAAAAAAAATATTGATGACTCTAGTCCAGTTTAGTTGAAGTTTCAGATGCGTAATACTTATAATGATTTGAATTTCAGTGTGCAGGCGAAGCTGATTTGGATAAAAAACTAATCGAAAAATGTAGAACTGAAAATGCTAAAAAGATATTGTCATATATTGGAGAAAGAACTCGTCAGGAACTACCAGACAGATACACCTTACCAAAAGTAAAACTAGATGGAAAATTCGTTATTTTTATGGGGAATAATTTCATTGATAATATATGCGAAGTATTGAGAACAGTACCAGAATGTCAGAATCTTCCATCATACAGAAGAAATTCCCGTGAAATTGGCAGCAAAGATAACAGCAAATATTATTCTGAAATGATAGAGAATTATGGGATTTTAAATGAAAACAGCGAAAATCAAACAAAAAAATCGAATAATCAGTCGATTAGCCAAATGAAATTCAGACACGATGACGATGAAAGTAAAACAAAATTAATCGGGCAACCGAACAAAAAAATTGTTTTTAGGCATAGTGCTTCAGGACAGACAGATAATACTGTAAACGACACATTAAAGGATGAAACAAGAAATGGAAAGGATCGGGAATTGAATGGAGAATTAAACAATGCAACAACAAAAAATCTAATTGAACCTGAACACAAATCAGGTGATCTTGTAAATGATATATTGAAAATTAATAAAAATCCTGAAGGAAATGTTGGTGATTCCTTGAAAGAACTAGGAATCAAAATGCAAAATGAAAATATAGACACAATATTATCTGGAAAAAGACAGGACGTGAAAAAGGAGATGATACCATTACATAGCGATATTGATGAATTAAGAAATAAAGAAATCAACAACCCAAGTATGGAAAACGAATATAGAGCTAAACGATTTATCCAAAAAGCATCAAATACTATTATCCAAGCAATTAAAAAAAATATTCTTGAGCTATTGAAACAAAAAGGAAGATATAAACGACAGATTAGAAGGCCAGAAATCAATAGAAACGGACAAAAACCAATCGAAAATGTTACCGGAGATCGCACACCATTTGTCAGATATAATAATATTGTTAAAAAAATTCCATCAAACAGTGGAAACAATGGTATGAGAACTTTCACATCTGATGAAGATAAAGTAAATAAATCTGTGAAGAAAAACTATTATGATGACTCAATAAATAATGGTATACCAGTACCAAAATACAATATTTCACTTAATGACAATACAGAAGACTCTGAAAATGATGCAAATGTAAAAAAATACGACGTTTCTGCGGACACTGCTTCAGGATTAGCAGAAGCTATCTCTAAAGTTATCAATAAGAGCCAGAAAGAAAGAGAGGAGGAATTAAAACAGAATAACAACAACAAAAACGTAAGACATGAAACGGACAATTCAACTGAAAGTATAGAAATATCAGCCATATTTGAAAGTCTTATAATGTTTCCCATCAATACAACTAGTTCTAGAAATGGGCCTGTTCAGAATGCAGATCTTCAAATGGAGTCACAACGCGATAAAATATCTTCTGGAAATCAGCAAATTGAAAAAGTATCAGAACATAGAAATATTTTAGAACCAAAAAATGAAAACAAAAATGGGACATTTAAAACCGAGAATATAGTCCTTGAAAATATGGAATACTTTACCTGCAATAATTATAAATTCAGTTTTCCAGGGAAACCTATGATTGATAAAATATTTAAACGTGTCAAAGATTTGATAAAAGAATTTTTGAAAAAAATACTTGATCAAAAACCAAATTGTTTTAGAATCAAAAGACAAGATCATCAATTCCAAGATTTCACATCTGGTATTCCTGCAAATAGCATGGATACTTTGATCACTGAAGAATCAGAAGGAGTTCTTAAAGCTATTGACGATAATTTCAAGGCAATACAAGAAGAAATGGAAAAAGAGGAACAGAATCAACATAAGAAAAGAGTCAGAAGACAACCAAATGATCCGAATGTGAAACATTACAAAGTATCTTCAGATACTGTGGCAGGATTAGGAAAAGCAATATCTAAAGTTATTAGCGATAGTCAAAGAGAAAGAGAAGAAGAATTGAAACATGAAGGAGAAAACCAACAACAAAAAAGAATCAAAAGACAACCAAATGATCCAAACGTGAAACACTACCTAGTATCTTCAGATACTGTTCTGGGACTAGGTAAAGCAATATCTAAGGTTATTGGCGATAGTCAAAGAGAAAGAGAAGAGGAATTAAAGCGAGAAAGAGAAAATCAACAACAAAAACGAATCAAAAGATATCCAAACGATCCATATGTAAAGCACTACAAAATATCTTCAGATACCGTTTCAGGACTAGAAAAAGGAATAGCCAAAGTTATTAGCGAAAACCAGAAAGAGAGAGAAGAAGAACTAAAACATGAAGGAGATAATCAACAACAAAGAAGAACCAGAAGAGATTCGAATGATCCGTACGTAAAGCACTACAAAGTATCTTCTGATACTGTTTTGGGATTAGGTAAAGCAATATCCAAAGTTATTGGCGAAAGCCAAAAAGAAAGAGAAGAAGAATTGAAACATGGAGCAGACAATCCACAACAAAAAAGAAGCAAAAGACATCCGAATGATACAGATGTTAAACATCATAAAGTTTCTTCAGATATCGATGTGGAACTGGGTAAAGCAATAGCCGAAGCATTCGGCGAAAGTCAAAATGAAAGAGGAGAAGAGTCAAAACATGAAGATAACCAACAACAACAAAAAATCAAAACACATCCGAATGATACAAATGTTAAACAGCACAAGGTTTCTTCAGATATCGATGTAGAACTAGAGAAAGCAATAGCCGAAGCTTTCGGCGAAAGTCAAAAAGAGGTAGAAGAAGAGTTAAAACATAAAGAAGATAGTCAACAACAACAAAAAATTAAAAGACATCCGAATGATACAGATGTTAAACATCAAAAAAAATTTTCAGATATCGAAAAGGGTCTAGAAAAAACAAAAGCTGAAGCTTTCGGCGAAAGCCAAAGTAACAAAGAAGAGCTAAATGATACCGACAGTGATACAGTAGGTACAATAAGAAAGTCTGGGAAGTCGAACCATCAAATAAATAACATCAATAGACGTAATAATACTGAAAAGAGCAAAAATAATAGTAATCTATTTAATGACGAGAAAATGCACAATATTTCTGGTTTAGCAGAAGGTTCAAAGAATATATCAAATCAGAATAAAAGAAAAATGCCTGCTAATCTTCCTGAAATAACTGCAAGTGAAGGAATCAAAGATACAATAAATAAAAAAATATCTAAAAGAGAAACTACGATTAGAGAAAGTTTGATAAGAGAAGGAAGAGAAACAATTAGGGAATATGATTTATACAACAAGGCTGGAATCGAGAAAGCTTTAAAAGATCTTCTTGGAGAAGACTTTAAACCGCAAATCAAAGCTGAAGGAGGAGAAGTTCAATTATCCCCCGAATTGGGGAAGAAAGTAGTAGATGCTATCTTGGAAAAAAGAAGAAACTATGAAAACCAACAGAAATTGGAAGATATTATTAAAAACCAACATAAAACAGATAACCAAAATATGTTTTTTTACAAAAATTTGAACTATGAAATGAAGAAAAGACAAGCAAAAATAGAAAAAATCGAAGTTGACGAAAATGGTAAAAAAGTTGAGGAATACAAAATAACGAGCAATAAACCAGGCGATTTGGAAAAAGCTTTAGAAGATTTACTCCAGAATGAAGAAAAAACAGCTAAGACTAACGAGCCTATAATTTCGATTGAACAAAAAAATTTTGGACCTGGAATGAATGATGGCGGCATAAATCCAGAATTAGAAGCGTTGATTAAGGACACAGTAGAGAAATATAAGGAGAAAAACAATAAGCCTGAATTTATCGTACAAGAATCCAGCCCGAAATTTTACCGAAATACAATCAATAATGAAGAATCGCTTAACCCTTTCAGAATATCGTCCCACAAAAAAGTTTATAAACCTTTATTTTCATTTTCAGTTGGAGATAATAATCAACTACCACCATATATATTTTCTGATGGACGTAACCCTCCTAGTGTTAATTCCAATCCTCCAACTATCAACAATAGACAAAATCAAGAATATACCACAAATGTATCTCCTGAATCTACAGAAAATCCTCAAAAAAATAACAGAAACGATTTATCTGGACTCATTGTGATTCCTATAACTGGTAATACTTTCAAAAAACATGAAAAAATCCCAAATACATTTAGCTCAAATGTTTACAATGATTTGAAATCTGCGGAATTCAAAAAATATCTTGATATCGACTACGATGATTTTAAATACATGTCTGATAATGACCATGAATATATGTATATTGAAGATGATGCGACATCAGGAAAATACTATCATAATCCTAACAAAACTGTGTTATTAAATCAAAATAAAACTAAAGACAGCAATTTAAATCAAAATGAAACCAACCACACATTGCAACCATTTACTGAAAATTCTTTCAATTTTTCTAAAGAAATGACCAAAATCAATGCCAATATGACAACCTATCCGTTCATATATAATTATCATGAAAATGCAACCCAAATACCTACGATATCCCCAGAAAATACCACATCTGTGAATTCAACCCATACCGCTTTTCAAAATACTACAGATTTGGAAGAAGCTGATTATGAAGAATATGATTACGATGATACAGGTGAATTGTACCTTGGTGAGCTCGAAGAAATTATTGAGAATTCCACAACTGTTTTGGAGACAACCACTGAAAAGATTTCTACCCAAAAACTCACAAAAATGACTACAAAAACTTTGATATAAGATGATGAAAGATTTTCCAAATCAGAATATTTGAAAACAGTTCTTGTATTGATAAAATAAGTTTTCTTTATAATATAATATGTAATAAATATTTCTTGTTGTAATAATAAATATAAAAATAAAATAATCTTGTTTTCCTGGCTGTAATCCGGGACACGAATTAAAGAGGATGGTAAGGTCGAAATGATCAATTTCTGTCTAAATCAGCAATTCAAAAAATTTGAAGCTGTAAGCTGACTGAAGGAGGACGTAGAAATAGTATACTTGAAACAGAATGACGTCATCGTTTTCCTGCATACGATTATAATGTTCAGAACTCAAAATCATGATTATAATAGCTGTTCCCTTGAGATAAATGATCCATTTCTGAATAAACCAGCGATTCAAAAAATTGGAAATTATGAGTGCTGACTAAAGAAGGATGTAAAAATAATAAACTGAAAACAAAATGACGTCATCGCTTTCCTAGACACAGTTTTAGTGTTCAGATCTCAAAAGTCAAAATCATATCTGTTATATCTGTTTTCTAAACATAAATGATTAATTCCTGACTAAATCAGCCATTCAAAAAATTTTAAACTGTAAGTGCTGACTGAGGGAGGAGGTAGAAATAATATGTCAAAAACAGAATGACGTCTATTTCTTCCTGCACACAATTATAGTGTCCAGAACTCAAAATCATAATTGATATTATTATTGCAGCTGTCCCCTTGAGATTAATAATCAATTTCTGAATGAACCAGCGACTCAAAAAATTTGAAATTATGAGTGCTGACTAAGGGAGGATGTAGAAATAATATACTGGAAACAAAATGACGTATTTTTGCACATAATTATAGTGTTCAGAGCCCAAAATCATTTTTTCTGTTCTATTGGAATAAATTATCAATTTCTGACTGAATCAGTTATTCAAAAAATTTTTAAACTATGAGTGCTGAATAAGGGAGGATGTAGATATAATATACCGAAAACATAATGACGTTCTTTTTTTTCCTGTACAAAATTATAGTGTCCAGAACTCAAAATCATAATTGATAGTGTCACAAGTGTGAAATATTTCAAGTTATTAGTTCACATTATTATTTATTTGAATTTGCTTGTGTGGCCAATAATTTATTGTAGCTGTAATCTTAGTACTGACCAAATCGATGTTCAATTGTCGGACGTGATTGACAGCTTTTGGTTACTAGATGTTCGGTGGTTACCAGGCATCAACTGTTGAACAATTTTTGGATTAGGTATATAAGAGCGTGAGCTAGGAGAGAAAGTCATTCAGTAAGAGTAACTGTGAGCGACATTGTGATCATACGTGTTTATAAAATTAATATTCATACTTTAACCTGTATTAATAAATTATTTACAATAAAATTTGTAACAATATAATTACATTAGCTGTTCCCTTAGGATAAAAGATAAATGATTAGTTCCTGAATAGACCAGCGATTCAAAAAATTTTAAACTATGAGTGATGACTGAAGAAGGATTTAGAAATGATTTATTGAAACAGAATTAAATCTCTTTTCTCTTACATACAATTGTAATGTTCAGATCTCAAAATCATTATTGATATATAAATCCTATGTGCTCCCTAGAAATAAATGATTGATTTCTGAATGAACCAGCAATCTAAAAAAATCAAACTTTGAGTGCTGACTGAGGTAGGATGTAAAAATATTATACCAAAAACAAAATTATGTCTCTTGTTTCCTGCACACATTTATAGCGCTCAGAGCTCAAAAATCATAATAGATATAATAATTATATAATTCCCTTGAGAATAAATGATCAATTTCTGAATAAATCAGCGATTTGAAACTGTGAGAACGGACTGAGAAGGGATGCAGATATAATATACCGAAAACAGAATGATGTATCCGTTTTTTTATACTCGAGCTCACAATTAATTGAATGATCCTTTCTGATCACCCAAAATCCGAATCCACGGTCCAATTTTTCAAATACTATTGCTTACTACCTCCGAATTTTCTATTAGGTACTCAGTGGCCCCATTAAACTCTGTGTCCACGGTCATTAATGGGTCTGAATTCAGCACTGCATTACTTTGTGTTAAGCAATCGTTTGGACCCTAAAAAATAAATTAAAGGAAATTTTATGATAGACAAATCATCTCAGAAGACCGAAAAGAAAGCTAATAAACATTAATAAAATTAGGGCATTCCCCATGTTGACTTTATAATGACGTCACATAGCTCATTGTATTCCAATTACCAACCCCCTTCATTTAATATATCAAGTGGGCTACCTTGGGGCTCTAGCTCAATTAGAAACAGTCGATATGTGAATATTGTCGGTTACTTTGTACAAGTAAGTAAAAACGTGAGGTGAAAAACACATTTCCAAAAATCGACCGCTTTTTAGAGCTCATATCTAGACAACGATTAGTAATAGGTAAAAAGTGTATTAAACCAAAGTTGTACAGAATTTTATCAGCTTTCATAATGCAGTATAACAAAATTTTCTCTGACGCATCGTTTTCGAGATGTAAACAAAAAACCAAAAAACGGGATCTTATTTATGCCTTTCCTCCTAGGGCTTACCTCCGAGGGATGAGGACTTTTAGTATGTTTATCTCCCAACTAGTCCAAACAAAGTTCCGGAGTACGCCTATGCAATTCCCTATCTTAACTGTGTTGCAAAAGTGAAGCCAAAAATGTAATATTGTTAGAGAGAGAAGGTAACTGAGAGATAGGTAGAGGCGGGCCCATGTTTGTATGGAAGTAAATGGCGAGTTTCGCTCTATTTAGTATTTTCATGTGGAAATATATTGTAAAATAGGAAGAAAATGTTTTTTGCACGATTGGGCGTTTTCATGTGTTTACCGGCCCTTTATTTAAGGTGGTATGTTGATTTTACCGACAAACTGTGGTTACTATGGTTATGCTGACTTACCGCCCATGGGCAAAGGCGGTAAGCAAAAAATTGTGGATTCTCTCAAAAAAATATCAATTTATATATCTCTATTTGTAATTGAAAATTCAGAATAAAATGTCAAACTTGACAGCTGACAGCGAATAAACAAAATAAAGAAAATTCGGACGCATATTTTGGATGTTCCAGTCGTGCAAAAAATTTTGTAAGCATCACGGTCAATAAGTACAGTACCGATTTCGTATAATATTTGGAAACCTCGCCAAGGCTCGGCCTCCAAACTATTATTCTCAATCGGTAAACTGTACTTACTGACCTTAATACTTAAATAACTATTGTGTCAAATTGTAATAGTAGGTACAGAACTTGTGAAGAGAAATATTGTCTTTTTTCTGTACCCAAAAATGATATTTTATCAAATAAGTGGCGCAAGAGCATAGCACGACAGAATAGAACATTGGAAATTACAGATTACGTTTGTGAAAAACATTTCAGAGAGGCGGATATTATAAAAGAATGATCGTCTAGAGATGTAAAACTGAGTAGAAATTATTTTTAAATTATAATAGCAGATCTACTGACAATTCTAAGATAGAAATTGAAAGGTTATATCAATGTTTCAAATTATTAAACGTATCTAACCTAGACTTTTAGCGAAAAATTCAACTTCAAGGAAACTTCTTGTCAATATATTTATTAATTCATAAAAATTATAGATTTACACAGAATTGCAACATTAATTTCTTCACCTTTCATCAATATATAGAAGCTATTGAGAATACAATTGTCAAAAGTGAACGAAGCAAGTGTTCTTGTTAGCCCTGTGGCATATTAGAATAAATTTTTTATTTCTCCTGTGCTACTTCCGAAAAATTGAAATCAACAATAGTATATTGTGCAACAAGTGCAATAAGTTCTCGATTGCCCACGAGAGCTCAAGTGGGCAACTGACAACACCGCACGAGTTGCAGATACTATTTTTTATTACGAATGCGGGTAAATACTAATTTGTGCTTGTTTTTCTCCGGGCGGTAAATTACACTTGGCGCACGCAAAAGCCAAAGAGCCATTACCGCCCGGAAAAATATGTGCAAAATAGTACTCATCCTGCATGAGTTATAAAAACTATGTTTGAAGTATTTACTGATAGAATAGAGTCAAGTAATAAAACTTTTATTCCGCAGTTTAATTTAATAACTTTTTTTTACACCAGAAATTATGTCAAAAACTGTTACTTTTTGTGAGATCGTAGATGTATATTGTATTTTTGTTAAATTTTTTGTTCATGTTCAACAAACAAAAAATTTTTGCAGAGCTGCTTTTTGTATTTCTACCTTTCTTCTAGTGAATAAGAAATTGTTTGTGTATATTTTTTCAATTTTATTACGCCCATTATAATATAAAATATTCATCAAATTATTTATTAATAATCAGAAAATTCGCGTCCAAAGAAACGTTTATAAAACATGTTTCATCATAATGTACTAATTCATTGCAGGTTTTAATGAATAGAAATGCTAATTTTCTTTTATTTTGCCTTTCATTTAATAAATAATGTAGTATTTAACGTAATGAAAATAAGAAATCTATCTGGCAATTGTATTTTATTGAAAATAATGGAAATATAATCTTATTTCTGCATATGACGCACGCAAAGCTGGGCCCGCTCTCGCTATCTCTCTCACAGCTGCCGCATTACATTTTAGGCTTCACGTTTGCCAACTGACTGTCCGCTGCTCTATTATTCTCCTCCGTGTTCCGGAGTTAAACTTTCTGCTTTTTAGCTTTGCATCCACATTCATTCCTGCCCTGACTACTGTTATGCCAATAAATGGAAGATTGAATGGTTGGTCTACTGTTGGAGCTGTTCTGGAACTGAGTTATGATTTGTTTCTGTGATTGTCTAAATTTTATATGGCTTTGAATGTTTATAGATAGAAATATAGCTCCTACATTAGCATATGCAATTGTAGTTTTTCACAAAGTAACATTTTTATCTGCTAATCCTACTTAAAACTTAAGTTAAGTCACCCTTAAATTCATTTCTATAAAAATAATAGCAAGGAAGCAAGATTCTTTAAAAATGAGTTTTTTCAAGTGCTTCTGATCAATTTTGAGAATTATCAAAGAAATTCTAATAGTGGGGTCCGGTTGCCAGTCGTTTAGAAAAGTACACTATAGAGTATATTATAATTCAGTCAAAATCTTAATGACTTTTTGTCCGTCAGTAAAATTCAACGCCGGATTAGTCAGCATATTTGCACTGACCTATAAGTACAATAAATTTTCCCAATCTTTAAAATTAAATAAGGTTTTAAATGAGGTTTTCTCAACAAAATAATTGTTTCTTGTATTTTAAGTCTTAAAGACTGCTGTGTGTATGACACAGAAAATCAAATAATATATTTTTGTTTAATGTTTAATAAACTCATCATAAAACTTGACATTCTGGAATTTCTTGTGATAACAAAAATTTTATATGATGGGGAAGAATTATTCCATTTTTATTTGTAAAAAGCTAGAATGTTCTCATAACAACAAAGTATTAAATTTGTAATGTTCAAGCAGTATTTATTATTCTAGTTTGATTGTATGTTTATGTAATACAAAAATTAATATTCTTGGAGAAATTATTTAATTTTATTTCCAAAAACTGGACCGCTCTCAAAACAAGTTAATCGTTAGGAACATTCAAACAATTTTTATTACTCCAGATATTTACCAGTTGGTTTATGGGAAACAATAAAAAAAAAACGAATCATGAAATAATTCAATATTACTGTACGTCAGAAATGCAATTTTTGATACTGCGATCATCAATATTATTGAAAAAAAATTGTTGTATTGAATATAATCAAAACTAGGTTTATTTTGAACTAATAATTATTAAAAGTAGTTAAGATAATAAGACTTATTCCATTCTTAATTCTCTACAAGATTTTACTTTGAAGTGCGGCGTTTTCCGAAAGGTATGAAGAAATCAGGATACATTTTCATAAAAGCTATATTGCTTTTAATTATTGGCGACTCTTATGAATATGTAAGTAAGAAACAATTATTTTAATATAAAATATTGGATATATTTATTACATTATCACTTAATTGAATTTTTCGATCATTTCTCTGTGATTTTCAATTCCAGGATTCGAATCAAATGATTACAGTTTCATTTTACTACAGCACTTTCTCTGCTGCGAGCAAAAATTTTATTGTAAATCAGCTTTTCCCAACTTATTCAAGAATAGGACAACATTTGAAGCTGGATTTGTTGCCTTATGGAGTTAATAACGTGAGTATTTAGAGTATTACAACAATAATTTCTGACTCTAATCAGGGAACAATTTGAACGTGCCTTACGAAGCACACTAACGTTTATCCAAGTTTTTTATAAAATCAATAATTAATTGCCAACACTCTAGACATCTAGAGAATGTTTAATTGTCAGATGCTAGATCATTGTTGCTAAATGTCATTGTTACTATTGGTCCACTAGCTGACTGGCAGCATTCTGATTGGTTAGAATATAAGTGATTGTTGGAAGAGAGTATATAAGTCCACGTCCGGGAGGAATAATTAATCAATAAAAGTGATAGTTAGCGATTTTGTTTTTGAGCGATGAATTCTAAAATAAACAAATTACAATAAAATTTGTGACAATATTCATGAAATTATGATTTCAAGAAATATAAACAATTTATTGCAATGCAAGTAGCTCAGTCAATATAAGCACTATAGGTATTTTAGTTTGATTGATCAGGAAACTTTGTTTCAGATATCAATCAATGAGAATGGAATTTATGTATTTGAATGTTTCCGAGGTCCAGAAGATTGCGAAGGAAATATTATACAATCGTGCGCTTTGAACCAAACTGAAGATGACCATACTAAATTACAATTTGTATATTGTTATATGATGAACGCAAAACATCACAATGCTGCCAACTTCGTAAGTAAATAAAAATGTATTCATTCATATTTATAATAATAATAATTTGGAATTTCAGTGTGCGAAAGAAGCTGACCTCAATAGTCAACTAATCAGCAAATGTAGAAATGAAAATGGTAAAGATATATTGTTACATTATGCGGAGAGAATCCACCAAGAATTACCAGAAAAATTCACTTTACCAAAAGTTAAATTAGATGGGAAATTTGTTGCTTTTACAGGAACGAATTTTATTGGTAATTTGTGCGCACTGTTAAAGGGCACACCTGAATGCCGGAATATTCCGGTAGGTACCAGACACAGACGTGAAAGCAAAAACAATTATACAGAATTAGAACATGATACGAATAACATCCAAATTAATAATTTAAATACAAAACTATTTGACGAAACAGATAATCTTGAAAAAATAATTTTTGAACAATCAGAAGACATTAACAGTTTTACGGATGAAATAAACAATTCCACATACTTAGAAGAAATATTTACATTGGGAAATATAATAAAAATATTAAAAGATATAGGAAATAAAGTGGCAAGAGGCCTTGAAAAAATTATAGATATTAGCTCATCAGGAAAAGGAGAAGTCGTTAGTTTTAATACAACTAATAATAATAAAAGAATTGTAAGACAAAATTTCGAAAATGAAATTTCTAATCATAACTTTACGGAAGATAAAAATAAAAATACTTTGGCAAAACCAAATGACCTGATGAATAAAACTTATTATTTGGATATGTTGTTCAATCCGAACAGCACCAAAGTGAATGGTATACCAACCTATAACGTCTATGTCGAAGACACAACAAAAGCCCCAGCAATAGAAGAGATATTTGATTTTGATGAAGCGCCCAAATCTGAGCCTGAAGAAACAAATCCATCACTAAAAAATGTTAATATCCCTTCTGGTAGTGTTCTAGGATTAGGCAAAGAAAGTCCCAAAGTTATTGGCGAAAAAGAGTTAAAAAACGCAGAAGGAAAAATTCCTCCACGTACTCCCACGGAATTAGGAGAGGCTTTACCCAAAACCAGAAGCCAAACTCAGAACGAAGGTGAAAATCAACAACAAAATCGAATCAAAACACAGTTGGATGATCAGTATGCTTCTGGAACACAAAAAGCAAATAATATTTATGACGAAATTAATAACGGTTACAGGAAAATTGAAGAAAACAATAATTCTGATATTACTACCACAACAACAAAAGGTAATATCAATTTTGATGAGCCAGAACTTGGTTACACAAGAAATCCTATCAAATTTATTAGTAATGACAGTAAACGTACCACTAAAAAGAATAAAAAAAGTGGTTATTCAATTGGCGAAAGGAAAATGGGAGATCGCACGATATACAATATTACCAGCTATAATATTTCTGGTTTAGCAGAAGGTTTAAAGAAAATATTTCAACAAAATAAAAAAAAGACAGTTGTAAATAATGGAATTCAAAATATATTTTATAAAAATAATCAGCATTACACAAAAATCGACGAAAGTAAATCAGGAAAGGAAGATGGAAGAAGAAAATTATTGTCGAATGTATTCAAAAGACAAACCACAACAGAAGAAAGTGGAATTAAAGATGGAAAAGAAACAGTGTTCATGTCAAATCTCTTTACAGAAAATTCATTGCAAAATAACAATGTTAATAGTACCCAATTATCTCCTGAACTAGGTGAAAAAATTACTGAAGCTATTAATGAAGACAAGCAGAATCACAATTCTAGTGGTAAAGTGAATAATAAAAGACAAATCAAAATTGAACAGTATGACGTTAAAGAGAAAGGAGAAACAGTTAAAGAATACAAAATTACGGGCGAAAAAATGGATGAAATGCAAAAAGCATTAGAAGACCTTCTTAAAAGTCAAGATAAAGAATTTAAAAAATCTTTGAATAAACGCAAGGATTCGTTCGAAATAGTTTCTGATGTTGACAACTCAGATGAGAAATTGGCAAAAATTATAAGCGAAACCATCAAAAACTATAAGGAGAAACCACAAGAGCCCACTGAATATTCTATAGAAGAGACTAAACGTAAATTTTATTCTTTTGTTGATTCAGAAAAATCTAATCTCATGGCCTCTTCTGATGAAAAAGAACATAAACCTTTATAATCACTGTCAGAAGAATTGAAAAAGTATGGGTAAAAATCACAATTGTTTTACTGACTTATGATGACTGGGTATGTAGGTATTTAGATTTTACTATAAATATTTTTACATATAAGTAATAATAAATAATATTATTCAACATAAATATTTGGCGGTTGATATTGGTAATAATGTATTGCATTTGAAGTTAATAAAACCTTTATTGCATCATAAGCAAAAATTTAATTGAGTTCATACTCGAGAGCTCTGCAAGCAGCACCTAATTGGAAGTGCTGTTCTATTTGATATTCCTTTTCACATGTGAAAAGGAATTGCATTAAACTGAATCAAGTTGGATTCAATTAGTCGAAGGCTCTATCGTAAAAGGTAGAGACAATCAAGAGAGTTTTTGGTATCAACTTGGCAAAATTTATAGTAAACTGATTATCTTTTGGAAAGAAGCTAATTACATTGGAAAATTCTTTTGTTCTGGACTCTCTTAAACCGTCGTCGGAATAAATGGTACTGAAGGTAATAAATTATTCTTTTGCCAAAGTCTTTTTCTTATATCCTAAATACCGAAAGGGGATTCGCCCCATTTTGGTATGTTAGTTTGAATTTTTTAAATCATAATAAATACAGTCCACAAAAATTGGTTTTCTTTAACAAGAGCCTTAATAGTTGCATAGGGATTTAAAGTTATGCTATCAGCGCTACCGTGAGTAAAATACGAAGCTCGAGAAGAGATATTGAGCGAGGCTATTGCACTGTTTACAAGCGGAAATAAAGTGATTTTCGAAGAATTTGCTGTATTTAAAAGTTGTAAATATCAATAGAAATTATAATATTATAGATTATTATTGCTCTGAATTTGATTCTTCACTTTATAATACATTAATGTTTCAGATAAATAATAGTGTAATGACGAAGGATCTGCGATTTTCCTTTAGATACATTTTTCTCAAATATTTTCGAATGCTTTTTCTCTCTCCTGCGGAAATTACAACATTAATTAGTCCATAGTATGTGGTAAAATCAAAAAGAGTTGTGCTCTTACTTTAAGAATACTTTCGTCGTCAAAATGCAAAGAATACTTTCATAAAAGAACTCACTCTTTCTTCAATTTTGAAAGAATGAATCCATACGTTTCTTCTGCTTACAAATTCAAAATCATTAAATTTATTTTTCACTCTAACTCTCCTGTTTAGAAAATATGAAAAAACTTAAGCTTGGATCTCGCCTTTTCCAAGAACTACAGCCAGTTACACAACAATATGAAGTTGACACAATTATTCAGTTCAAATATTCAAATAACAAAACTTAAATTCTCAATAAATTCAGTTGAAAGAGATAATAGTATATTATATAACGAAGGATTTAAGTGCTTGATTTAATCCTGAGAGTGAAGTTTATTGCAAGAGACGAAGTCGAGGGCAATACTCACCTGAGAGATTAAAGGCACTTAAATCATGTGTTATCTACGCTATTTTTCGCACTACCGTATTATATTGAATCACAATAGTATAAAAACATATTAATTAATCTTACAATTGTGGCAACAAACTTGATACAAAAATGTTGAGTAAATTCATTATAGTAATAAGGCAATAAGGCTGCGAAAGTGCTAATTGTAAAATTATTTTCACAAAAATCTAGAAAATTCACGAACAATACGATGTATTTATTAAATTGTGTCAATTGCAATAATGCTAACATAAATCATCAATAATCCGTTGTCATAGAAAAATTTGTTTATTTTACTTTAGTCCCTTGGGATTGTTGATGATTTTAGATCCCTAGGGACTAAACTCAAACTTAAGACCCTGAAATGAAGGATTAAATTCGTCTTTTATTCCCGGAAGTGCGAAAAAAATATAATTGACGTTTTATGAATATATCTTATTAAAATTTGCCACCAGACTGCGTAGCGCTTAGCTGGAAGTCCCTATTGGCAAATAAATTTAAGATCGCAGCGCCTCAGCGGATATTTTTGAACTAACTAAGTTAGGATAAACTTGAAGTTTACATGTATTTAAATGGGATTTTTACGATTTTTAAAGATAAAAATCGTGAATATGAAATAAAGATTTAGTTTTTTATGGATATTTTTTAAAAGTATATTGTTCGTAAGTACCAGGCAAGTGAATTATTCCATCTGTTTATTTATATTTAATTCATATTTTTAAATTGAACTTAACCTTTAATTTCTAGATGATGATATTGAAACTTCAAGAATATTTTGATGCAAATGTCAGTCACGCAGTGTAAATGAGGGTGAAGAACTAGTAAATGCTTGACATTATATTATTCTGTCGAAAATTAAATGATGATAGTGACAAGAGAGTATTTTTGCATGCTCTTGCATATAAACATCAAAAGTGCTTGAGAATCCGTATGAAATTGAAGGAGAATTGAATTGTAATGAATATGATGCCTTGGAGATTGAGAATATGAGTTGCTCTAGCAAAGCAGAAAACAGCGACAGTTGCAAGCATATGACTGCAGTTTTTTTTATTGTGTACCATGTGTTGAAAAGTTGAAATGGCTCGAGAATGCCTTCTAATTTTGTTAAATAAACATTAGATTAGTACTTATTAGTTGCACTGTTTGTTGTTTCAAAAAATCTATCAATTATTTGAAGATAATTTGTATTTGTAAAGTATACCTGGATAAATAGGAAAGAATCCAGACAAAAATATTCACCAGTTGCAATATCTGAAATGTCCTGCATGAAAGAAAAGATTTTGAAAAACTCTAAAACTTTGAATTCTATCTTCTTTTTCAATTTAAAAGTAAAAAGTATAACAAAACGAAATAACAACCTTATTATATCAACTGTCAGAAAGCGAATGCGTAGGCTATGGCTTCATCAGTCATTACTACTACACATAATCCTCCATGGTAAATTTTTGTATTTGAAATTTCAATCAATTTACACAATATTTTTTGATGAATTTTTGCTAAAATCATTCAGAATTATTATCTCATATATGTTTTTTATGAATACTAATTAAATAACCGAATATAGAATATGATTTATTGATTTGATTATAAGCTCATGTATATTATATATGTAGCCCGCCAAATCTATCCTAACATCACCAGTTTGAAATTCTGCCACCAGATAGAGTATCGCTTATGTTTATTTGCCAATTGGTAACTGAAATTAACCCGTAGCCACCTAGCGGTTATAAGCGGAACTATATTGTAAAGTGGATTCAATCTTAATTTCCATATGATCATATGTTATGTTAATGGCTTTGTTAGCAATATTTAATGGCTTTTTTGAGGTTCTTTATATGAAATTTTATACTACAATAGTTCATATTAGATTTGTTGCAATTAATTCAGTGAAAAATACTTGGCTTTTGACTTTATTGTTAAATTACATAACCTCATTGCTTACTGAAATTAGTCTTTCTCAAGATTTTACTCTTCAAAATATGGAATCTAAACGAAAAAGTGTTGATGTCATTCCAAATTTAGTTGAATTGTTGATTTGAATCTCCATAAATTTCCTAAAAAGGGAAAAGGAAAGTGTCGGTAGTAAATAAATGCTATGCGGATTAGAAAAATTCGTACAGGGAAAGCTGAAAGCTGAAATGCATAATACAAAAATGACAAATACTCCCCTGTAATATGGTTTTTTTGAAGCTATGGATTTCATAACCTCATTCAGTCTTCCAGTTACAACTAAAATTCATATATAAATAAAAAGATTTTAAAAGAAAAAACTAAATGTTATGAAAGAAGAAAGCCAATACTTTCTCGCACAATTGAAATTGAATTGAATCATTCAACGAAATATGAATATTTCTTGGCTGAATATCAACGTATTTACATTATAAACAGATTACAAACTTTATAACTAATTATTTTAAACTTGACAAACAATGAAATTATTAGTGAAAAAAAAAATTCTTTGTCATTCTAGAATTCATTAGAGAATTGCCAATTATGATTTTCAAAGGGAGAATAATTTCTCCACTAACAGGTAATTTGAATGATGTAAGGCAGAGGTAATTTTCTATTCAATTTTCGTTAGTCTTCTGTATTTTGGCAATATTAGAATATGCGAAAAGTGTGAACGTCTCTAGGTAAATAGAGAAAAATGCTAATTTCAATAAATTGCTGAAAACCTGGCTCAATTCTATTAAAAATATTTTTAGTGGATGCACCAACTCTAATTAGACAGGGCTCATATTTAAAACAAAAGCATTACACTAATTATTAAGCTTGCTGCTGCAACTAGAAGCAAGAAAATAAATGAACCAATATCTTGGATACTTTTTCTCCAATTATAAATCTGGACCATTACAAATTTTTATCATGACGAAATACAGTGGCGTGCAGTCCATATGTGCAGGGTGAGCACTGCACACCCTATGAAAATATTAGAAATTACGTAAATAAAATTAATATAATGGTTCATTGAATACTTCATTTTGTTTCACAAATTTTCATTATAAAATCAGAGAAAGAGCGTATTTTATCTATTTATGCAACCAGAAATACGAGCACGCCTCGCGGGCCACTCACGAATGTCGACGCTTGACATGCAGATTTCTCGCTGCACGGCGAGCGAGGTCTGTTTGGCATAGTCAGTATTAGGAAAGTGAAGGAATAGAGTCTGACAGAGAAAAAGCATACCGAAATTAGCAGATCTCCTATCGCTCGTTCTCTCTCGCTGCGTGCAGGCGGACTTTCTGCACCGGGAGCTGAATATTCAACTTTTAGCTGTGTTCTTTTTTTAAACACCTTTTATAAGTGTGTTGAAATAGTTGAAATATTCTTATTTGTTATTTAAGACAACAATATTAGGTAAACACTTATTTTATACGTTTCTTAGATTATTTATTTTCCTAAAATTTTCATTTGTAGAATGACAACTGAAAATAGATCTATCATTTGTGATCTACTGGAAAATCCTTTTTCACGTCGTGGTGTCGAAACGAAAAATGAAATTATGAAAACAATAGACATAAAACTCACTCAAAATATCAAAATTAAAGGCCATCAGTTCGTGCGACATTTCCAAATTAAAATATATAAAAAATTTAAATGGATTGCTGGTTGTTGCGAGAAAAATAAGCTGTATTGTTGGCGATGTATTTATCCTCTTCCTCACCACCGACTGTGCACACCTATCACAGAAAGTCACCGCACGCCACTGACGAAATAATAAAAATTCCAACAAATAAATCAAATACATCTTCCCCACAGAGCTCAATTATGTCAGTAAAGGTGTAAATTACAGGAAAATCATCGTAATTATATTTACTAATTCTAAAATATGATTTAATGAGCCTTAGTTGAATTTAAACTCTGTGAAAATGGTTTGCAAATAACGACATAATTCTATTTCATCGACTTTATTTATTTTTGAGTTAAAGTTTTATTGAAATGTACTTACAATTTTTCTCCAGCAAAGGCAAGCCTGTCTTCTGATCACGCAACACCCGATAATCTGAATTTACATATTGATCCAAGATCAAATTGGCTTTCGAACAGGACTTTCATTCTTCAAAGTTCCATCTACACCATTTATCTGCACAAAAAAAAATATCTTATCGGATTTCCATGAGGCATTTTACCACAAAGTATAGAAACATGAATATTTCAATGCTCTTTCTTGTATTCATACTTCACCTTATTCATAGACATCACAGAGAAATAGAACAAGTAAGTATATGTACTTTAAACTCCCTATTTGATGCAAAACAGATATTATTCTAATTATTCATTGACTACGTTGTAGGGACGAATTATTACATAACTATTACCACATGTTCACACTAGTAAAATAATATATATATAATTACACATAGTTCAACAACAAATATTCTTAATTTTGACGCATTTTTCTCCTGTTATTGAAAGCTATGTGGTATTTCCTCAAAAACTGAAAATGGATGTGAGAAAGTCTGAAACCTTTGACGTTTCAAAATCGCATCATACAAACCATTGAATATATATCGTAAGACTGTTCACTAAAAATGAACAATTGGAACAAGAATGAAGCTGTGACACTTGCTGTCTAATTTAACAAGCTCTAATTTCCAGTCCGTCAAAGTTTATTAATCTATGGGTACAGTGGGTAATACAGTTTTCTACTTTTTTATGACAGCTATTTTGAAATAGCAGAATATTGGGAAAATCTATTGAAAACCTAATTGTATACCATTTTAAAAAAATATCAAAATTTATTGCTTATATTGTTTGTCATTTACCGTTTATCTTGGAATGCTTCCCACTCTCTGTGAAGCTAGCTGCATAAGAAAAATAATATTCAAAATAATTACTATTATATATTATATACAGCAATTTTTTGAATACATTAATAACGCGTTATTTGCAAATTTTATCAATATAATATCTTCAATAATAAAAATTAGTAACTTTTGGTATTTTTATGGTGGTACAAAGTTAAGCTGTCTTCACTTGTATCTGGGGGTGTACGGGGTCGATTTTTGGCAGAATATTATTACGCTGGTATAAGAAAACCAGCATTAATTAATATAATAAATAAATTGGTTGATTCCTCAATATACAATGGCTACGTCTCAATTATCTATATTGGTAAGTATATAATGTCAAAACGAAAATTTTGTTCATAAGGTTACATAATAATTTTCTCTGTAGGTTCGAAACTTTAGCACCTCTGGGGCTACATCCCAGATGGTGAAGGCCCCTCTACAAATATTCGGCTTAGAGGGTCGTTATGCCACATCCCTTTACTCAGCCGCTACCAAAATGAAGCAGCTCGATGCTGTTGAAAAGGATCTAGTTAAATTTCAGACTACGTTGAAAACCGACACAAAACTGCGTCAATTTATTATGGATCCAACATACAAACGCAGGATTAAATCTGCCGCTTTAAAAGATGTTAGCTCGAAGATGTCTTTAACCACCGCCACCTCTAATTTACTGCAGACCCTGGCTGATAACGGTCGGCTAATGAAGGTTGATAATGTAATTAATGCTTTCAAGATGATCATGGCAGCGCATCGTGGTGAAGTAAGAATTTTATAATTAGTTTGTAATTAAGCTTACCGTAAAAATATTTTTAGGTTACTTGCGAAGTCACAACTGCCAAAGATCTCGATCCGGCTCAGCGCAAACAACTTGAAGACGCCTTAAAAAAGTTTGTTAAAGGCAAAGAATCAATCAAACTTGGTTGCAAGGTCGATCCTAGCATAATTGGAGGTATGATTGTTAGTATTGGTGATAGATACGTCGATATGAGCGTCGCCAGCAAAATTAAAAAATACACAGAAGTCATCAGTGCCGCTGTCTAAATTTTTGTATATTTAATGTCGCTACATTATGTTGTAGATAATGTTAATAGTTAATAAAGCTATTATAACAGTTTTCATTGTTTACTGACTACCCGTTTGGTCAATTCCAGTATAAAACTTTGCTATTTATAATTATGTTATGCAACAAGTTTTAAATTAATCAAATCAAAACAATTGTAGGTTGAAAAGTTATAGAATAATTCTAGTAGCATAAAAATTAATGTTTCGACAAGTATAAATTCTTTGTTGTTGAAGAAATGCACTCTGGAGCCAACTGTCTCTCTGATTTGAAAGGAAACCTGGGCTAAAAGTGGTGCAAAACGCAACTTTATCCAAATAAAAGTAAAACTGATTTCGACTCATAAACTAATAATTTTTTTTAGATTTTCCGATAATCAGATTACTGGGATAAAAAAAGTTTTGCATTTCAGCTCCTTAAACATTTAAATACAGTATCACTTTTGCTTAAAGACAAAAGCCAATAAAACAAAAGATCCGTTACCAAACAAAAATGTACTATTATTTGTTTTAGCAGATATAAATATATGAATAACAAAACAACAGAAAGTATAAATTAATTTACTGTTGGTTCGATGGTTTCTCCTCCACGAATTTGACCCCAACCAATCAAGCTGCAAAATAATATATTTTTCATGAAGTTTATACTTTTATAAAATTTCTTACCGCCAATGTTTTTCGACACGGCGACTGAGAGCGATTTTCTCACCAATCTCAGTGCAAACTGGATTAGTCAATGAGATTTTCACCAAATCAGCTTTAGTGGCAACAACACGACCACCAGTACTAAGAGAACCAATATTGACGAGTAATACTTCATTCCTAGACAGTTTTTGTACTTTCGCTGCCTTTTTATCGCCTTCGGTACGGACACCAAGCAAACGTTTTAGCAAATAATAACTCACTTCGAGTTCAATGAAGATATTGGGAAGAGCTCCGACAGCTCCCAAAACCTTTAAAAAATGTCAGTTTATAATAAAAAATACTACTTTATTTATTTACAAAAACATGATCCCGTCATTCAACTATTTTTTCAAAAAAAAAAACATGAATGACGGAATTATGTTTCTTGATATTTTTTACTTGTCCAACAAGACGATCAGCTCTGCAAAGAGTGGGCTCAATTTTAGTTCCCACCCCAATAAGGCCCCCAGGAACAGCAAACTGCAACTCATTCTGTTCTGTATACAAAGAAACAATTCTTGAGAAAATTGGGCGACAGGTAAGTTTTCCTTCAGCATCTTTTGACACCAATCCGGGTCTAACTTCAATTTCTTGCCCGACACGAAGAACTCCCCTCAAAATACTTCCGCCAGCAACACCACCTTTCAAGTCGTTCACTTCGCAACCAGGTTTATTGACATCAAAAGAACGAATGACAATCAATCTAGGCTCAGAAGTAAAATCACGAAGAGGTACTGGAATTTTCTTAGTGATGTATTCACATAAAACTTCGATATTGTATTTTAACTGAGCAGAAATTGGAATAATTGGAGCTCCCTCAGCTACAGTTCCTTGAACGAATTTAACTATTTGTTCGTGTTGTTCTTTAGCTTGTCCTTCCTTCACTAAATCAATCTTGTTTTGGAGGATAAGAATGTGCTTGAGTTTCATGATTTCGATAGCAGCGAGATGTTCACTTGTTTGCGGCTGAGGACAGCTCTCGTTTCCAGCGATTAGTAGCAGGGCTGCGTCCATAACAGCGGCTCCGTTCAACATTGTGGCCATAAGAATGTCGTGACCAGGACAGTCAACGAAACTAACATGACGGACTAGCTGAAAACGCCCGGAACAAGCTGGACGAATGCAAGGGAAAGAGTCATCTTTGCTGGAGCCACCCGAGATGTAGCAAGCTGGTCGAGGACATTTTGGATTATCACATTTATAGATCTTTGCGTTGGCGTAACCTGAAAAACATAATAATACCAAATTTTAATTTCTAGTCTATGCATCTATACAAATAAATAAAATTGAAATGTCTGTCTGTGATTTCAAAATAAATGAAAAATTTAAGTGAGGACTGATATTTAAACGATGCTCAATGTTCAATTGTCGGACATGATTGACAGCCTATGGCTACTAGATGTTCGGTGGTTGCCAGGCATCAACTGTTAGACAATTGAATGTTGGATTAGGTATATAAGAGCGTGAGCTAGGAGAGAGAATTCATTCAGTAAGAGTAACTGTGAGCGATATTGTGTTCATACGAGTTCTTAAAATAAATATTAGTACTGCAGCCTGTGATTATAAATTATTCACAATAAAATTTGTGACACTATTTTGGTGATCCACGCAGACGGAGTCGCGGGCACTGGCTAGTTGAATGATAATTCTAGGAGGAATTGAGATGAATAAAAGTTTTCGTATTTCAAATCGCATATATTTTACAGCTTCATACATTTTGTAGATAAATGTAAACGATATAAAAGCTTAAAATCGTACATAACGCAAAAATTGCATGCAAAACCCAAAAAAGGAAATAAAAATTCAGTAGAGCCTCCTTTTTTTCCCCAGTCGATTGAACGGACGAGTGTTATTTTCTAAACAATGTTTTTAAAGAGTGTTTCATAGTGTAGAGACCACAGAAAATAAAATATTAATGAATACAGCCAAAACTGTTAGGGAGAATATAAAAAACAAGTATATAATTAAGTTTTGAGCTATCTTCAAATGGTTGGAAAAAAATTATCAATTTCTAGGCCGCGAAATAAAAACTAATAGGATTGTTGGAGTGACAGATCAAATTATAGATTGGTGACACTCCTGTCGGTTTCTGAGTTCAATGCGGCTTCCACTACATTGTATTTTCTGTGGTAGAAACAGTCTTGTTTATCGCACTTGGTATATAAAAATACAATTACATAATTAATTCCTTCTTTGCCCTTGATCCCAAATTATCCCGATAAAAAAGGTTCTACTGTAATTTTAGATACAATCTATTATAACTGTAACAGTAAAAACTTAAAAATGAAAATATAATACTAAAAACTTAAAAGTTACATGAGTACTTGGTACGGTACAACTTCTAATGGATATGGGTGATATGTTTTCATTTTATAAAGTGAAAAAAGTTGTACAGGCAGTTTTATTTAAGTGATATTTTAGGCACATTCCATTTTGTACAAAAATACGTATTTCCGATTGAAATCGTTGAAACCCGTAAACACCCATTTAAAAATCTTTACATTGAATCAAAACGTTCAAAAATAAAAATAAAATAAGTCATTATAAAAAACTTATATCAAATTGTACAAAGGTAAAGCACAATTTTGTTGAAGTGATTTATTTCATCCGATTTTTGTATATTATTTTGTCATAAAAATGAGTCAAATTTTATAAACAATCAAAATATTTTGCGTTCACTTAAAACTTAATCGCTATTTAAAATAAATTTCAAAATGAAGAAAGTGTCGTTAAATGAATACATATCTTAAAATATATATCTTCTGCAGGTTTTAGCACCGCATTTGCAATAAGGACGACTTGGAAGCTCATCATTTTTACTATTCGGCAATACTAGTCTACTCCTTGACGGAGTTTCCGGAGAAGTGATTTCATCATTTGGTTTGTCACCATCTACCTGACACATATAATCAAATGTAATTTCTTCACCTCTATTGATTTCCTTAGTTGCAAATAACGCCAGCCTAGGTAAATTAGGATCCAAACAATTAACCCACACTGCCCAGACACCCAAATTAGGATTACAAGAATGATTAATAAAATGAGAGGCGTTTCCGTATGTAGCGGCATCAACAGTATAAGGAAAATCGTTGGTATTAAAGTCTAGATCAAACAAATACGTGCGTCCTTCTGCGTCATATCCTCGTCCTCTGCGTTCTGCTTCTTCAAAAGAAATTACTTCGCCGACATATTCACAGACAAATTCACCGGCATGAATTTTTCGCTTAGAGCGAACTCCCCAGCCGCGTCCGTCATCAGTCCGGAATATACAAAGGGGAACGCGGCGTCCAAGCTGCACGACTCTATTATTGCATTTTTCTGGCTCACATTTGCACCGACTATTGCATTCGTAAATAGGTGTTCCTCTAGGGACATTTATTCTACGGATTTGTTTGTAAGCATAACTGCTTTGATTTGCGCAACAACGCCTACTGTGTCCGTTACATTTTTCGCAATCACAACCAATCGGAGGATCATCTGGAATGATTATTCCTTCACCAGGAACATAATCATTGACATAAATGAAACCAGCTGGTGGACCATCAAGATCTACTTCGTTTTCGACATTTAGAGCCGCTTCTTCTACTGCAATTTGGTTCATATCTTCTTGCCATTGATTCAAACCAACAAGTTGATGTTCTCGACGTTCTAATAAAAGATATAGCATCATGGTACGTTTTCCCCTTTCACGCATACTTTCCGTCCTTTTTTCAGGAGGTCTTGTAGCTATAGTTAAAAGATCTCGTTGCAGATTAGTTCTCGTAGGTAAAGCTGAAAATCCTCCTTTTGGCAGATATGACATAAGAGTTGCGGAATCAACATCGCCGATTTCCAGCCACTTTTTAAGTCCATCCATGACCGGCATAGCTAGACTCTCTGCAAGGAAATCTTCAAGGACCCGCTGGCAGTGTGTCAAGTTTTCCAAAGGTTCCCAAGTGTTACTTTCTTGGCTCCATCCTTGCCACTTGACAAGGAACATTTGGCGTTTGTTTCGCACTTCATGAGCGAGAATTCGTTCAACAATATATTCTTTTTTATATGTTTCTCTACCGGATGTAATACTGCTGATACTAGAGCGCCTTGGCATATATTCGTCTGAGTGTGGACGCTTGACCGCTTTGCGGAGATATGCCTCCGGCTGTGGCTCCGGCTGCCATTTTGGTAGAATAACCTTGCCATCAGGACCGAACTGCAGTCGCTCTGCAATTGATTGAGCATTTTAAAACTACTGTACATTAGTATGGCATCGACACAATGAAACGAGGCGGCCAAAACTAATGTTTTATTCATTAAAATACTCAATAAGTGGTCTTTGTCGGCAAGTTAATGCAGCCGAAACCACAGCAGTTTCTATACGTTTTAAACGATATCGCGCTCATTCTAGATGTGGGCGGAGCAATTCAATTATTTAATGAATTTGACAACATAAATTTCCACATAAATATAAATTGAATCAATTCGCCCATCTCTAGCTCATTCCAAATGTCAAAACCATGAATAAGTAGTGTTCAATATTTCAAAAACATAAAAATAGCCACGTTTAGAGCCGCTCGCCTTAATATTACTGTTAAAAATAAAATAAAACTTACCAAGCTTGATAGTAATGTTCCTTTCCAGCTCATTTTTAAATCTGACAGTTTGTACTCCGGATATTGCTTTAACTACTGTTGATTTGCCGTGCGCTACATGGCCAATCGTCCCAATATTTATCGTAGCTTGCCTGCTAATCACTTCAGGAGACAGCGGTGTCAAAGCGGACACATCCTAGAATCAAATAAGAATACGTTACTTTTGAATCATTTCATCATGCTACCGCCACATATGCCCGTTACACACGCATCATCATTTTGTTAGGTTAAAGCAATTAAAAATTACTAATACACCAAAAACAATTGAATTTAATGGGCTACAAAAAGAGTTTATGTACGACAAAATAATTATAATAGAAACAGACGTACAAGTTTGGATAAATCTTGTTTGTGTAAATTTGGTTGTGGTGTAGTAACAACACCGCTTTCGTTCGTCGCCATGTTGTCACATTACTGGCGCCCGCGCTTTTTGCGGTGAATTATGTCATTTCCGCCACCCGCTAAAATCACTATCAAAAAAAACATCAGAATAATCTGTTAATTTGAATTTAAATGCACATTGTATTAAATTTCCCATTTTATCAAAAAAATGTCATAAATCACTTCATGTCAAATAAAAAGCTGATGCAATAAGCGGGCATTCACGTGGTCAAGTAACATAGGCCTCTTGCTATCTATCTGTCATAATGACAATTACGACGACCGTATTTTCCGATCGAGTTTTAATGAAGTTTTTCAGCATTTTTCTTGTGTGTCGTACATTCTAAAATCCTTTTGCGTGAGATTCAGTGTTATTAAAAATACATTAAAGACCAGTTGCACCGCTGTCCCTTAAATTTTAAAGTATCGTTTTCATTGTGGTGTCGCAGGCGTGGTACGAGAAATTGAGCCAATAGGATTGCCGGATTTTGAATTTCATCGTACCGTGGTCTTGGGACCGCGGTGTTGAAAGCGTGGTGTCAGAGGTTGGAAATATTCAACTTTTGTACCACGCTCGCCTCCGCGCATGCGTAAATCTTCTCATATTTTAATACTTTATCAGATAAGCCGTCAAAATATGAAAAGATAAATTTTATCTTGTTCACATCCACGTGTTCTTATTTTATAAAGTTAGTGAGATGGATTTTGATGAGAAATTAATCCTAATATCGAAGTAAATTTAAATATTCATATAAGAAAGCTATACGTCTGCGCCACGTTGTGGTCGTCATATTTACGAAAAATGTTTGAATTTGATATATTAACTTTGTTATTTGTAATTTAAAAATGGGAGCTCGTGCAAACTACAACTTTCATACCAGTACGCATTTGTCATTTGCCACGCCTCTCACGCCACCGTGAAAATAGAAGGCACAGATTTCGTACCACGCTTACCACACTTGCCGCGCCTGCGACACCACAATGAAAACGATACTTAAGTGTCGCTTAGTTGAACAATATCGTATCAAGTCTCGAAAGTCAAATTGACATAAATATTGCTGTCATTATTCCGATTCGATATTTTTTGCTTAAGTGAAACTCGAAATTTAAGCTAGAGCGGTGCAACTGGGCCATTATATTTCACAATATCTTTTAGATTGACTAATTATTGTTATATTTATTGTACATTTCTGTTTCAATCAGTGGTTTTTCACTTGATATATACGTCCTAATATAGTAACAACTAATTTATTCAGCTGTAAAAGTGAGTAATTTCAATTTATACTCCAAATTAACTATTCTACTTGTACACCTGAAAAAGTATCAGGTTGAGTAATTTACATTCAAAATACCGCGCATTTAAATGACTGTGGACGCTCAGTTGACTGCCCGATACCTTAAAACGGAAATAGAGAAAAATAATATCTAAATAAAGAGCGAATGATTTTGTGATTCATTCTGAGTGAAGTTTGAAACAGATTCCTTTTTATTTCGAAATGGTTATTTGAAATTCCAACTGTCATATGTTTCAGGCAAAATTAAGTCGCTTAGTAAATTCAATCAAGAATGTTCTTTGACGTAACAAAGCAGTAACATTCAAAAAGTGATATTTTGCAATAAAATTTATATCTTCTGATCACCAAAGTACAATACAGGCAATAATTATACAAAATGTCAACATTGAAGGTAAGTTAAAAAAGGCTGAAATTTATAACCACAAACGTCAATTTGATCATTGTAGCCATCCGAAAATAAACGTGAGGAATTTCGCAAGTATTTAGAACGCACTGGAGTTATGGATGCACTAACCAAAGTACTTGTATCTCTGTATGAAGAAGCGGAGAAACCAGAAGACGCTTTAGAGTAAGCAGTTTTAATTTATATGTTCATGTACTATCCTGTTCTGTTGTAGGTACATAAGGGGCAAATTATGTACCCAACCTGATGGGGATAGCATGGAATCACTGAGGATTAAATTGGAAGAAGCTACCAAAAAAATAACCGATTTAGAAAAGGAAAATTCTGAGCTGAAGGGAGAGTCTCCGCGTCCGGAAGCAGATACAACAGAAGCATAAAGATGTTATTAAATTAATATTTGTTAATATATTTTTGTATAGTATTATGTTCGATGTTTGATTTGCTGTTTGAACTGCACACAAATCACCTTTCACTATTTGTGCAATCAAATTTGTTGTGCAGATGTTAGCTGTTTATTGTAATAAATATGAAAATTTATAAATACATTTAAATTTTTTTTCAAATTAAAATATAATGAAGATGTGTGTTAACATATTGTTATTGTTTCAAGTAACATAATATTAAGATTTGGCTGCTTTTCTTCGTTTAACATCCCAGTTGAACACCCTAGCCATATTAACTTCCGTTGTAGTAAATTGGTCCCTGAAAACAATTTTGTTAATATTAAATTTAATTTTCTTTTATAAATATTACCGAAGAAAATCTAAATCATGTTCAACATAGTTCAAATTCCTAG